>JBCEWE010000301.1:223921-861974 GCA_039877035.1 Silurus lanzhouensis
GCGCTATTTCAGGTTAGCAATATATGTATTTATTTATTTTTTTGTCGTCGCTCATAATGGAGCTTCCGCTAACTTTTATTAACCCTGTCCTGTTATTTGTGCTCCAGAGGGTGGTGTGTCCGGTGGAGGCGAGTCTGAACGGCCTTCTGTGGAATCGCTCCATCTCCCCTAACAGTCTCCTGGAGACCACCATTAACGAAGAAGTGCGTCCCGGAGACCTGGAGGAGGAGGACGGGACGCTGCAAGGATCTGCGATCGTTCCCAACACCGCTTCACGTAGACACACCCTGGCCGAAGTCTCCGCCCGCTTCCATCTTTGCAACCCTCCCTGTGAGAAGAGAAAAAAAAAAAATATATATATATATATATATATTATAAAATATGTGTACATTTACTTTCCGATTTTAATGAACACGTTTCTTCTCTCAGGCATCGTGATCAGCCCGTCAGACGGCGCATCATCGGACAGCTGTCTGAAGTCTTCGTCGAACCCGACTCCGCCCCTTTCCGCCACAGCCGTAGGAGATCTCTCTACGCTGTTGGCCCCCGGGTTCGGGACCGGGACATCGGGGCCCGTCAGAGCACCTCTGGCTCTGTCCTCCAACCGAATCCTGCAGAACCAGGGCAGTCTGCATGCGGCAAGCTTTCAGGAGGGACGGCGAGCCTCCGATACCTCCCTTACACAAGGTGTGTGTGTGTGTGTGTGTGTGTGTGTGTACTGAAGGTTTCAATTTAGGCCTGAATCCACAAAAACATGAAATTAGCCTCCTACTCATAAACACTTTGGCAAAGAAGCTGAAGGGCTATAATAACTCTAGGGTGTGTGTGTGTGTCTTGTGAACATTGTGCTGATGTGTGCAGGACTGAAAGCCTTCCGTCAGCAGCTGAGGAAGAACTCTCGTACCAAAGGTCTTCTGGGCCTGAATAAGATCAAGGGCCTGGCAAGACAGGTGTGCACGCCGACCTCGTGCTCCAGGGGCAGCAGGGGGTCGTTGGGGCCCACCCTGTGCCCCCCGTCCGGCTTGCAGGGCGCCACAGGACCACGAGAGCGACGCAGCATGCTGGAGGAGGTGCTGCATCAGCAGAGGTGAGATGCTCGAGCCGTTCCAGGGAAATTAGTTTTTCTGTTTTCTGGGCCTAAAATTAGCCCCGCCCACTGGTCGAAAATGTATTATTGTAATAACCTTGTGTTGTGTTTTTTTATTTTAGGATGCTACAAATCCAGCACCAGCCCCAGCAACAAGCAAACACGCTCTTCCTCACACAGCTGCCCTCGTCCTCCTCTTCGTCCTCGTCTTCCCCCTGCTCTTCCCCTCCCTCCAACAGCCTGTTCGCTCCGGCTGCGCTTTTCTCCAACCCTCCACCGCAGACCTCCACCCAGATGATTCCTGCACAGAGCTCAGTTCCTCTTCTGTGGCATCACCCCGTAGACCCCCCGTCCTCCTCGTACTCGTCCATCTCTCCGGTGGTGTCGGCGGCTCACCTACTGGAAGCCCGACTGCACATCAGCCAGCAGCCTCACCTGCACGCACATCCTCGCTCGCAGCTCCAGCTCCAGAGCTACGCCCAGACACAGCACTCGCTCGTACCCCAGCAGGCGAGCTGGAGCCTGGGAGGAGGCGTCCGTGCCAGAGCCCCCGACACCCCTGAGCTCCAGGAGCAGCAGCTCAGCAGCTGTGTCATGGTCAAATAACGACTCTTTCACAATCCGGAGTGAAGCAAAACAGACTCTCAGCAGGAGGACGCTTCATTTCCGAAGTGTGTGTGTGTGAGAGAGAGAGCACGGACTCGAAAGAAGCAATAACCAAACTCTTTAGACGTCACACTCGTCCTTCTGCTTCACTCTTTATCTCTGGACTGCCATCTTGAAAAAAGCAATAAATACAGAGGTGAAGTGCAACAACACACACACACACACACACACACACACACACACACACACACACACACACACACTGACACACACAGCATGGTTTCAGATCACGTCAGACTGCTGGATTTTGTTCATTTACTTTTACGGATCTCGTATAGGACGTCTTCCTGACATTTATGGATATTTTTCGCTTTGTTCGCTGGAACTTTTTCACTTCACTGTAGACCAAAGTTTTTCTTAGCCTTTTTTTTTTTACATACTTTAAAACAGAATGCGGGGTCTAAGCAAACCTCGAGGGTCGACACAAGAAAGCGGTCCGACGGTACTTTAGTATTTTAAATAGAAATAAATTGAATCTGATATGAGATCGGGAGGAGAAACTCCACGTCTCACACACTTGATGCATCTTGATTTTTTTTTTAGTTTCAGCCTGAAAAACATTTACCTGATTAATGTAGAACTCGAGGCTGCCGGTATATGGTATTAATAATTATTAAATTATTTTTATAAAAAAATTAGGAAAAATATAATCCAGGTGTGTAAGTGCTCCTGATATTTTTTTTATATAGATATCTCATAACTTTGACGTAACAACTCAAGTAAATATTTGGCTTTTTTTTCCCGAGTCCTGAATATCGACCGCCCCAACAATCGGCTAATATAATCATTTTTGCGAGCGCCTGAGAATCACGATGCATCAACGTTGCTGGTTGATGAAACTGGAGACGGCCTTATAACCTCTCGCTTAGCACAGCGCCACCTCTGGCCATGTTTATGTATACTGGACGCACACACTCTGAGATCTTAGAAAGGAGCCATTTAGTCCTGAGAAATAACGGGAAAAAAAATGCACAGCTCCTCCTCTGTCCTATCACTACCTCCTCCTCTTCCTCCTCTTCCTCCCCCTCAATGCAGCAAGTATCTCCCAGAACAAAGCTTACGGGATTAGTGCAATATTTCACACTCAGCTGTAGTACCTATAGTACTTGTAGTACCAGGTTAAGAAGCTTAAAGGAAATCCAGCAGGTACTCAGTGCACGATTTATTTATTTAATTTTCTTTTCTTTTTTTTTCTTCTTTTCCCCCACCAAGAAAATCTCTATCAGTGATCTGTATTATAGCTGTTTTTCTTTTCCTTTTTTTTTTTATTTTTTCCTTTTTTTTTTTTAAAATCAGCCATGCGATTTTATTCACGTTTATCCATTTATTTGTACGTAAACATGTATTCAAATCTATTTATTTCCTATTATTATATTCCGCAATCTATATATATATTTTTTTTTTACATTTGTGAACAAAATCGCAATAGCAATTGAAATACTTGTTGAAATTTACAACTGGAAAAAAAAAAAAAAAGATTCTGAAAACTTTTTGAATGAAACATTATGGAAAAAAAAAAACCAAATTGCGATATCTCAAAAAAAAAGAAAAAAAAAAGTGATATCGCTAATACGTGATCAAGTTTTTAACCCAGGAGACAAAAAAAACATGCGAATGTTCGATATTTGTTCATCCACGACCTGATTATAAACCCACAGTGTTCCAAACAAAAAAGTACAGTTTTTTTTTTATTTTTTGCACAAATCCCGTTTCAAAAGCAATTTTTTTTTCTTTTTTCATGCGGATCTTTGTGCTCTTTATTTCCCTTTTTTTTACACATTCTGTAGCAATACATAGCTGCCGAGACGTTGCAGGTCGGTGCTAGGAGTAGATTTCAAACAGTGTTTGTGTTCACATGCGTGTGTGTGTGTGTGTGTGTGTGTTTTTCTATACAGTTTGTAAACCACCCCCACCCCCACCCCCCAGACTGCACGTCTTGTCTGGGGTTTTTTTTTTGTAGCTGGAGAAACAGGGTTCGAGCGCAGTGACTGAAACAGATAAGCTGAGGGACACGCCGACGTCAGGAACAGTGTTACCCGTTTATTTATAGCGTTGGAATAAAGAAATAAATAAAAAAGATTTGCTCTCACCAGCGACGCTTGTGCCTTTTTTTTTTTCTGAACAAATCTCACGGTGAGAAAGAAAAGCAAGTCTTTTTTGTTTGTTTGTTTGTTTCCTCAGTGCTGTTTAATAAAAAAAAAAAAAAAAACGCGAATCAGACAATACATTTTTTTTATTTTCATCCCTCTATTTTCCAGAATAATGCACTTTATATTGAATGTTTCTCCTTCTGAACGTAGTGTTCTCGCTCGGGTTCCTGCATTTTACAATAATAATAATCAATATTTAATTAACACTATTTTCATTTGATTTGATTTTATGTAGAATTTTCTTTTTTTTTTTTTTTTTCTTTTTTTTTTTTTTTTTTTTTTTTTTTTCTTTTTTTTTTTGGTGGGAAACATTTAGGATATATTCCCCTGATTTGCTTACTGAATTGTACAATGTCTGGACAATGTTTGTGTGTGTGTGTGTGTGTGTGTGTGTGTGTGTGTGTGTGTGTGTGTGTGTGTGTGTGTGTGTGTGTGTGTGAGTAGTTTATTTATGTGGCTATTTATTTTAAATAAAAGTAAAATTCTCTACAATTCACTGTTGATTGTCGTTTTTATTTCCCCATCAAACCTGCAGCTCGTCTCCTCCACCTGTGAGAGACTGAGGCAGGAAGTGTGTGTGTGTGTGTGTGTTGCAGTGTTGTTCTGCACGCTTGCTTGTGATTGGTCAGCGTTAGGTGCAGGGTGCAGGGTTTCCTCCTCGAGCAGGTTTTGGTGGGTTCGGCGGGTTTCCTCTTGAAGAGAGAGCGAGACTGCAAATCCGTCCTGATTCAATTTCCTGACTTCCTTTCAAATCGAAGAGATAAATAGCTTTACTTTCTAACTCTTTCTCTTTCTGTCTCGCTCTCTCAATGTCTCTCTGTCTCTTTGTCTTTCTATCTCACGCTCTTTGTTTCTCTGTCTTCTCTTTCTGTCTCGCCCTCTCAATGTCTCACTCTCTTCTCTTTCTATCTCGCTCTCTCTATGTCTCTCTGTCTCTTTGTCTTTCTATCTCACGCTCTTATGTCTCTGTATTATCTTTCTGTCTCACTCTCTATGTTTTTCTGTCTTCTTCTATTTCTGTCTCGCTCTCTCTATGTCTCTCTGTCTTCTCTCTGTCTCTTTCTGTGTCTCTCTATGTCTCTGTCTATTTCTCTTTCTGTTTCGCTCTCTGTCTCTCTCTTTGTTTTTGTGTCTCACGCTCTCTATGTCTTTCTCTGTCTCTCTGTCTTGCTCTCTGTCTTTTTCTTTTTCTGTCTTGCTCTTTTAATGGCTCTCCCTGTCTTTCTGACTTACTCTCTGTCTCTTTCTGTCTCACTCTCTCTGTTTCTCTCTCTCTCTCAATGTATCTGTCTCTCTTTTTCTGCCTTACTCTTTCTCTCGCTTTCTGTCTCTCGCTGTGTCTCTCTGTCTATAAGACTTATAAAACTGATTGAGACAGAAAAACATTCAGTGACATTTAAAAGGTGATTTGTATATAAAGGACCTTCACTACAAAATTTTCCACACAATATTTATTTAAATACATTATATGGCCTAAGGTTTGTGGACACCTGACCATACGATTGGCATGTGCTTTGATCATGATGATACAGCACCCCTGGAGCACAGATGTTTTGGGGCCTTGCTCAAGTGCCACAAATAATGCAGATTGGTCATACTGGGTCTTGAACACTCAACCTTCCAATCAGTAACACAGAGCCTTAACCATTCAGCGATCACTTCCCCGGTTGAGGAGAAGGTTCCTCTCAAGGTTTCTTCCTCATGCTATCTCAGGGAGTTTTTCCTTGTTGACACGTATTTCTTGTTCCACACAAAGAAATAGATGACAAATACAAATTTTAGCAACATAAGTTTGTCCCTATCAGCTGATGCCTATTGAGTCACTGGAAACTGTGGTGAGGGAAAAAACTCTGAAATGGTATGAGGAAGAAACCTTGAGAGAAACCGGACTCAAAAGCGAACCCGTCCTCAACTGGGTGAAACTGAATGTCCCTTCACTACAGTTCCATCATTGTTGAGGTCACTGATGGAAACTTGGATACAAAGCTGTTCATGGTAATTGCAGCTGTAATCCACTGTAGCAAACAAATTATATTAATCACGGTCCAAATCCATCTCCGTTAGCTGATGTGTGAGGAGCTGTAAGTGGACATGTTTTCATGAGGTGTTACAGTTTCTCTGAACATCAGATCCGTGTTGCAGCACTTTAAGTTTTCTGCACTGGTTTTTTTGAAAACGTGTCCAGGAGGAACATGCATCACTGTCTGTCCTGGATCTGTGTGACGTGAATAAAAATTTACAAATATAAATGTGTGTATTGGCTAGAACTCTATGTCCCGAAAATAGCATGCGTCAGATAAGCAGTGGCATCGCTGCCGTATGCGCTGATGCTTTCTGGGAAAGCGACGGTAAGCCAGACAAAGCTCCCTGATTGCTGTGCAGACCGTCGATACGTGATACATGAAATTGTGCGAGAAATGTTGTGAGTGTCTACAACTCAGCTGTGAGTGTAACTGTAACTTGGTTAGAGATCTATTCCGGCTAGGGCAGCTCACTTCCTCATTTAGGAACATGGTGTAACCGCTTGAGCATGCTGATCTGAGCATCTGCCGAATGGAGCCCGGGTCAGTGAGGGCAGACGCCGTTCATACAACCTTCAGCTGTTACCAGGACCTGAAACATATGGTTTAAGGAATGGGAGGACTGAGATAGGTCCAGCCGGAGGACAATGATTAAGGTTAATGAATGATTAGGAAATGGCTGGGATAAAGGCAGCACCAAGACAATGAATAATCTGGAATAAACTGGGGCAAAACCAGTATCAGCAGACTTTAAGCATTGGAATGGAACTGGAACCAAAGTAATGAACAGATTGGGACAGAACTGGAAACAAATCAGTATATATCGAAAGGCAACTGACACCAAATATAGAAGATATATTTGGAACTATAAAGGAGTTTATCAAATAGACCACAATCAGCACCAAACCAGGAAGTTCTGGTACAGAACCATTACACAGGATCCACACCCAGAGAGTGGTGGACTGGAAATGACCTGGAGTGTTCAAGAGTGTTGGTAATATACTTGGAAAATGATTGCACTTGAGATAGAGACAATAACACCTGGGCAGTGATAGAATTGGGATTGGACCATTGTCTGGACACTGCTGGGATTTGAACATGACTAACATCTGGACTGGGACAGAGATTGGGACAAGATCAATATCTGAACAGTGATGGTATTGGGACAGGACCAAAATCTAGACAGTAATGGGATTGGGACATGACCAACATCTGGGTAGTAATAGGATTGGGAAAGGACCAACATCTGGACAGTGACGGTATTAGAACAGGACCAATATCTGGACAGTGATGGGATTGAGACAGGACCAACATATTAAAAGTGATTGGATTGGGACGGCACCAATATATGGACAGTGATGGGAATGAATAAAGATCCAACATCTAGACAGTAATGAGATCTGGACAGCGATGGTATTTCCACAGGACCAACATCTGGACAGTGATGGTATTTAGACAGGACCAACATTTGTACAGTGATGGGATTGGAACAGGGCCAACATCTGGACATTGACGGAATTGGGACAGGATCAAAATATAGACAGTTGTGGGATTGCAATGGGTCCCGCATCTGGACAGTGGTGGGATTGGGACAGCACAAATATATGGAGAGGGATGGAATTGGGACAGGGCCAACATCTGGACAGTGATGGGGTTGGAACAAGACCGATATCTGGGTAGTGATGGGATTGGGACAGGTCCAACATCTGGGTAGTGATGTGATTAGGAAAGGACTGACAGCTGGGCACTGATGGGATTGGGACATAATTAACATCTTGGCATTGATTGGGTTGGAACAGAAACAACACTTGGCCAGTAATGGGATTGAACCAGTGCCAGTAATAAACAAATTGGAAAAAAATGCATGTATAAAAATGCATTATAACAGCAGGGAGAAACAGTTGAAGTGAAGATTAGAGCAGTGCAGCAGCATTAGCAGAGTTTTGAGTATAGCAGGTGTTTGATTTGGTCTGAAGTATTTGTCCATTTGAACAGTCGAATAACAGATTGGCTACAAAGTACAGTTCATCTGAGGTCAAATGAGAGAGAGAGAGAGAGAGAGAGAGAGAGAGAGAGAGAGAGAGAGACAGAGGGAGAGAGAGTGAGAGATTGAGAGAGTATGGGAAAGTACCCTTGTTTGTTAGTGTTTCATGTTTCATGGTTCATGTATAGTGTAGGCTGTCTGTATGCAGGAATGTCAAAGAAGCCCAGAATGTACCCTGTGAACACTATATAGGTTTTAGTGTATATACCTGCTATACAGTGCCTATCACACGTTTGGAAACTTTAGTCTTTTATGGTTATTAAGAGACATGTGCATGTTCCTTCTATTCTATTCTTAGTTCGTTCTTATTGAAAAAATATTCCCTTAACATTAAGAACAGATTTACACACTTTGTTTCTTCGTTTGCTCTCTCGTCGTGTTGTACAGTGAAGTCGGTTCCAATGAGCCACAGTCCAGATGGAGTCGCATGGTGTGAAGTGAGGTATGGAATGGGAGCCATGTTGGTGTAGGATCCCTTTCATGTGTGATTGTGGGGGTGAGGGAGTCTGATCACATCTTCTCTCCTGTTCTCCATTTTAGAGAAGTTCCACTCATTCACTGTCCGATTCTTGTACATTTTTTTGTACATCAATTACTTCCTGTATTAACATATGTACCTCAGGAGCATGGCTTTAACATTAAAGATATACAGCACGGTAATGAACCTTCACCGTAAAGGAGTCTTTAGTAGACCTTCTTGCTCAGGAGTTTTAACTCCTATTAATTCTGCAGTATTCCACGGCCTGGCTGATTATCAGAAACCTCCGTGTGGTCCTCTGGCTTCAAATCACTTGGCCTCATTACACACGCTAGCAGTGGGAAGCTAATCAGAGGCAGCTTCTCATAAACGCAGTCCTTCATCCATGACACGAACAATTTTACGTAAAACTCTGCACCGTTTTCGGGGAAGTGAAATTTCTCGGTGGAGGTTATTTACTGTATTTATAGCCGCACTTGTATTGCTGTTGACGGGCCGTGTCAGCATGAGATCACTTGCACATCCTGATTGTGTGTGTTTACGAAGTAAACTTCAAATAGCGCCGAAATCTGGCAGACTCTTTTGTCGGGATTGTTAGTAAATGAAAGAAAGAGAATGAGCGCGAGAGCAAGCCAAATAAACGAGTGCACAGCTGCTGAGTGAACGCAGCATGCAGGCCTTGTAATGGAATGCTTAGTGCCTCCTGTACAATATTAACTGGGGCTCAATGTGCGTCATCAAGTAAACAGCTGACCCTGGGAGGGTTGGACATGAGACAAAGAGCATGTCTCTCTCTCTCTCTCTCTCTCTCTCTCTCTCTCTCTCTCTTTCTCTCACACTCTCACACACACTCCCTCTCGTGCTGCTAGACTTCCTGTCTCATGTTTACCTTTGCTCCTCGCTGTAATCCGAGAGTGTTTCAAATCCTTTCGAAATGTTGCGTTCATGAACGTTCGTTTTTGCACTGCCCTATTTAGGTCGCTTTTGAAAACAAAAACAAACAAATAAGCTGCAGGATAATTTGAGGTCAGACCAAGGCACAGCAGGAAGTGCAGGATGGAAATACAGGAAGACTGTCCCGCTCTGGGTTTTTTTGGTTTGTATTGCGGTCGATCAGGTTTCCTGTCACGTTTCACAGCTGCTCGGAAGGCATCACACACGTATGCCTGGCCTGCGTGACAGGCTGTGGAATGACTCGTGTCAAAGGCCAATGTTTTCCATCCGAGTCTTCAGCTCCTTTTTCCCATCACCCTTAATCCAGAGTTCTGTGACCGATTTTTGGTTTACCGCGTAGTGCGTGTTCAAGAACTTCACTTTGTTTTCCAAAAATAAAAATAATATAAAACCTGTTTACTCTGAACTCACTCAGAAATCTGCCTAGAATGATCTTGGTGTCCAAATATATATTGTAGCCAGTGGTGGACAGTAATGAAGTAAATGTAAGTTGTTACTGTACTAAAGTATTCACTCTTGGTGAATCATGAAGGGTGAAGGTAAGTCCAACTTTTTGAAAGGTCATAGTCTGAATATAAAACTTTAGAGAAATACTATTCGTTGTATTGTATTGTGCCAATATGGTAGCTACATAACCCTTGAAGAAAAGGTGACCTCAGAGACCTCACCAGACCTCGTGCTGCACCACGCTGTCTGAGATCCTCCAGCACTGCTCGACTGGTACCACCTTCAAGGCTCTTCTCTGTTCTGGCACCGAGGTGGTGGAATGAACTTCCCCTAAATGTCCGAACAGCGGAGTCCCTGGCTATATTTAAGCGATGAGTAAAGACCTTCCTTTTTCCTGGAACACTTAAACTAACACTTTTCAAGTTTGCTTTGTTAAAAATTATATAGACCCCCAGAGTCAAAGGCTGATTTATCTTAAGTGTGTAATCTAATGTACCAGTGTAGATTTATTCATTGATGGAGACTCAGAGCACTCTTGTACGTTGCTCTGGACATGGACGTCTGCTAAATGTCGCAAATGTAAACGTAAGGTATGATTCTATGATTTGGGTAATACACCAACTCTAAACTATGAGATGTAGCTTCCACCTAAAACCCCTTCTGTATTAGGTATTTATAATAATTACAATTTGTCTTTAATTAAGAAATGTTTCCTAGACAGCTGTCGTAGTACTCAGCTGTTGGTTCATTCCATGAAGCCAAACACACAGTTACAGGTAGTCTGTCTGAGTGTATCAAGTCGCTCTATTCATTCATGGGATGGCATCTGGTTGAGAAGGAGTTCTTGCTAAGTTCAAATCAAATCAAATTTTATTTATCACATACACATACACACATTCCTCGCCCAACTTCTTAAGGAAAAAGTATCAAGTAGGTTTCTGAAGCATGCTGGTGGCAGCATCATAGTGTGGGATGCCCTTCATCAGCAAGATAGCGTCTGAAAATGAGACAAAGAAGTCTGGGGGAGACTTTTAGCAGCTTAGATCAGAACATGCTTCCAAAGCTACACTGAATTGATTTAAATTCAAGTCCCAGAATTTGTAGAGCAGCCAAGTTAAAGCCCAGCCCTACAGAATACCTGTGAACACTCCTGTTTCTTTTTTCTGGTAGTCTTCTGTATTTCATGCCCATCTTCTGCCTTTTATTTTGTTATTTCTCCCAGGAAACTCCCATAATTTATATGGCCTAAACCTTGTTATTTGAATAATCACATCAAATTTTGATTCCAAGGTTGTCCAGTTGCCAGATCTTGTATGAAACTCATTCACCTCACACAATTGACACAATTTACACATTTCAAGCCATTTGTGACCTCAACCTGTCAACCTACAAGCCAGTTGCGCTGTTAATATTTACGCAGGTAGTAGGCACAGGAAGATGAATCAAGCATCAGTCATAGAAATGAAAGGAGAAAAGTCACGTGGTGCTTCGGCAACAAAAAAAAAAAAAAAATTATATATATATGTATACATATATATATATATATATATATATAAAGATGTAGATTTAACAACAGCTGGAAGCCATATAAACAATGGCCACACCTTTTGCAAAACCATGGCCTTGGGGCAGAAATTTCATCCTAGGGCTAAATTTCACCTTAGCCTCCATATTGTATTGTCTCATCTCCTGAATCATGGTTTTAACTTGAGACATCTCCACTGCCTAAAAAGGAATTCCGACTACTTTCTAAACTTCTTGTTGTGTTTATCAGTCATTGCCGGATGTGAGTGTTGGGTTGATTAGACTGAGTGTATGAGTTTCTCTGCCTAATTGCTGTTTAAATCTGCCAGCCAAACATGCTGTGTCAGCGTCAGCGCTGGGGATTTCCAAGACAGATGCTGTGGCCTTAAGATAAGGTCAATTCCCAAGACAGCGAGCATGTAGCATTGGTTTCCAGAGGATTTGGCCAATGGTTTCATGTGCACTCTACGTAAAAAGACAAAGGGTCCAGCTCTAGAGCTGTGTTAGTGGAACTCCAGCTAACAGCAGACACAACAATGACTGAAATCATGCTAGCAGTACCCAACTATAGGGCAGCTAGTTGGCACAGTGGGTGATGTGCTAGGATGAGCTCCAATGAAAGATATAGGAGTGAAAGAGAGAGAGAGAGAGAGAGAGAGAGAGAGAGAGAGAGAGAGAGAGAGAGAGAAGATGTGAGAGGAAGAGAAGGATATGAATTATTATGTGCCCTTGTTGTTGTATGAAAGTTGGGGACTCCGGCAAGACTCGCTCTGTCAGCATACCTAAAAGGGAGAACCAGAAGGTAACACAGACATGAGGGATCTCTGGGATAAGAGACGACCCACCACACCACCGTCAACAAACCTGAGTGAACGTGTAAGAGTGAGGGGACGACAGCATATCCCAGTTCACCAAACACGATATATCCATGATCCCTCCAGATCTTCTCAGAAAAAATCTACTCCTAAAAGACTCGACTAAATAAATATGTGATCAATCTCGACTTGAACATTGAGTCTGTGTCTGAGTCCCGAACACTGTTTGGAAGGTTGTTCCATAACTGTGGGGCTTTATAAGAGAAAGATCTGCCCCCTGCTGTAGTCTTTATTATTTGAGGTACCAACAAATAGCCTGCACCTTTTGATCTAAGTAGGCATGGAGGATCATACTGGTACAGAAGTTCACTCAGATACTGCGGCGTGAGAGCGTTAAGTGCTTTATACGTCAGTAGTAGTATTTTATAAGCAGTGTGAGATGTAAATAGGAGCCAGTGTAGACTGATTAAAACAGGAGTGATGTGGTCATACTTTCTAGATCCAGTGAGGACTCTTGCTGCTGCATTCTGAACTAACTGAAGCTTATTTATGCACTTACTCAAACTCCCAGACAGTAAAGCGTTACAGTAGTCTAATCTAGATGTTACAAAAGCATGAACTAGTTTTTCTGCATCCTGTAACGACATCATATTTCTAAGGAAATAAGGCGATCCTGCTCAAGAAATAAACAGTTTTTTTAAAGATGTTTCAAATGTATTTAATACCAGGAAATCAAATGGCAAAAAATGTTTTCAATCCTGAGTTTTTTTTTTTCAGAGCTCTGCTATTTTGCAGTTTAATGACAAGCACAAAGAAGAGCCAGAATAATTTTATGCATTTGACATCCAACATCAGAGATTCCTAAGATAACCACAAATCAACGTTGAATAGTTCCATTAGCAAATTCTACTCTGAGATAAACATGAGATCAGAAATGATGAGAAGAACAGGAAAGACCTCGTTGTTTATTGGAAATCCTGCATCATGCGTCAATTTGTGACTACGTTCCTGCATGTTTCTGCATGAATGTGCACGTACAACAAGGTATGCAGGTGATAGTCACCACACCTGCTGGTTAGGAAGGGTAAAGGGTACATTTTTCTCCCCCCACAGTGTTGCAAATCGTGAACATGAACATTATAATTACGTACAGCAAAACTAATTGCAGGGCGTTTGGGGCGTTTGGGGTTGTGCTCTGTGCCTGCGGGTGAAAGGGAGAATCGAGTGCTTATGACGTCAGCCTCTCTGGGGAGTCTGTCGGTTTTCCAAAAGCCGCCGCCGATGTCTGATTTCACGAGAAAGCCCTACAGTTGTGTACATGTCAGGAGACTCTGAAAGCCGGCCCACGTGGTGTCAACCGAAATACGAAACGTTGACAACTGCATTGTGCGACGTACGAAATCAGGGGGGCTCCCGTGATTCCCTCTCTCTTTCTGTCTCTCTTCGCTCACCGTGATGTCGAGGCCGCACAGGAACATGTCATGACGCATGGCGCTCGCTTTTGTGTCTATTGTGCGAACGCATAAAAGGCTCGAAGTACCTTTGTGTGTGGAACTGTGTGTAGAGAAAAACACTTTGGTGTTAAGTGGTAACATGAATGGAGCTTGAGGCAAGCAGTGGTGCACAAAGTACACAAACCTTGTAGCTGAGTTAAAGTAGCGATCCATTCAGTAAAATACGACTCCAGTAAAAGTCTGTCACTTGAGTAAAAGTACAAAAGTTTTTGCCTACAAATGTACTTAAGTATCCAAAATAGTGATTTATTATAACTATAATGTTCCTATTATTATTTTTATTACAAGACTCTTCACTTAATCAACTCAGTTTATGTGTAAAGACTCGAATGTGACTCTCAGAACACTGATCTATTAATAGAATGATATTAATGACTCAAACACTGATTGATTTCTATTACATCATGAACCCAAAACCTTCTTTTCAACTACTTAAAAAAAAAAAACGTAAATGAGGTCACGTGTGTTGTGTCAAATTCGAGTCTGGAGTTTCTTCATCATTTATTCCTCTCTAAATGTTCTGCTTGATGTTGAACTGATGCTGAACTGTATGTTGGTGATCAGTAGATGCACCGAGCGCCGATCAGAACACGTGTAAAACAGAGCGTGCGCTCAATCCTGATTGGTGACTCGCCGTGTGTTTCACCAGTTACGTTTTTATCCTCGTAAATAAAAAGCAACGACTGATTTCACAAAATGTTGAGTAAAAAGTCAAATATTTGAAGTAGTGAAATTAAAGTAAAGTATTAGGACACTTGACTTTTTCAACCATATGAGGTTCTTCCTTAAAACTTGACAACCAATTGTATAGGATGTCTTTGGATGAAGTAGCATGAACTTTTCCCAAAACAAAAGGTGCACAAAGCCAGCTCTATGAAGATCTGCTTTTCATGGGTTGGATATGGTGGAAGATCTTTTGCTATAGATCTTAAACCCTATTGAAGACCTTTGGGACTAGTGTGAACGTTGACTGCACCACAGGTCTCCCCACCTCACCTCCATCAGTACCTGACTTTACTAACACACAGACTTGTGACTTGAATCTCAAACAAATCTCCACAAAATCCAGTGGAACATCTTCCCAGAAGAGTGGAGGTTATTATTACAGCATATGAGGACTTAATGTGGAATGGGATGTTCAAAAAGAAGCACATATCAATCTTAAGGTCAGGTGCCTACAAACGTTGGTCCATGTAGCGTATAAAGCCGCTCTACAGGGTATCCTCTACTATAATTGGTGCCAGATCATGACCTGCTCCAGAACATCTTAGCGTTTACTGGTACCCATAACTAATAACATGAATAATCATAGCTCACATTCAAAAATACGCTTGACTCATTTCTTCGATGACCAGTCGTCACGTTATAGTGAGTATGTTTTAAAGGAAGGAACTGCATGTGATAACAAGATGCTAAAAAAAAAACCAAGGGTGGTGCCGTTGCTTCTTCTGAAAATAGTTTGGAGCAATTTGTGACGTCAGGAGGAAAATGAGGGTCACGTGATTGCATCATTTCATGGTAGTTCCGTGTTGTGTTGTTTAAAGGCCATAATGCACTTTATTTTGTGCAGTACATCATTTTTACCCGAAGCGTCGCTATGAACCTCATAAAATGCATTTTTGTGCATTTCTGGGGATTTGAAATGAAGGTGTTTTTTGTGCAGATTCTACAGGAAGGAAGACGCGAACGTTTTGAAATGGCGACATGTTCCGACACCTGTGAGCAGGTGACCAAGTCCGATTGGTTGAAGCTACAGCTCCAGTCAACATGGAATTTATTGGCGCACCCAAGAGAAACACCATCATATAAAGAGAATAGACTATTGAGAATAATTTAATACATTTATATATATAAAAATATATACCGTAATTTCCGGACTATAAAACGCACCCAAATATAAGCCGCACCCACTGAATTTGACAAAGATGTTTATTTTGAACATAAATAAGCGCACCTGTCTATAAGCCGCAGGTGTCTACACTAAAACTAATGAACTTTACACAGGCTTTAATGAAAGACAGTGTCTGTTACACGGCTTGTATCTAAACAGTAGCCTACCAAGAAAGTCATTGTTCACTGTCTTCCTTCTTCCTTTCACAACTATTTCTCTCAAGAGTTTTTCTTTTGTGATCATCGTGTGTTTAAAAATCACCCTGGGTGAAGCTTTTCTCCCGATGCCGTGCAGCTCAGAACACAGGTGAAGTATGTGTTTTCATGCACGGTTGTTTTCAGCGTGACGAATGATTCGCCTTTCCTGTAGACAGTCCGAGTGAGCGGCAGGTCAAACGTCAGAGGAACATCATCCATTTTTATGATGTGGTGCGGCCCGATTCAGTGGGAGCGCATCTGATTTAATATAAAGAGTTTCATTGGTTCACTTTAAACCGTTCGGAAATTTCATTGGTCTAATGTTGGGGCTCAGTTTATTTTCATGAAGTTTGTGAAACCGGAAAAAACCCAGGAAAAATCCATAAATTAGCCGCTTCATTGTTTAAGCTGCGGGGTTCAAAGCGTGGGAAAAAAGTAGCGGCTTATAGTCCGGAAAATACGGTAAATAGAAATAAAATAAATATTAAATCATATGTCAGTAATACTGAGTTTAGGCCAGCAGTGAAGGCCTTGCTGGTCCTTACAGCCCCCACTGCCCATACTCCTATATATATAACACACATACAGTGATTAAAAATGTCATGAACTCAAATCCCGTCTCTTTTCATCTAACCACAATACGTAATAAAGGAAAATCTCTCGGGATCTTTACTAGAAGAAATGCTGAGGACAAGATTGGTGATGAGGAGAGAAAAATAAACATGCATGACCAGTGCACAAAGAGACGGATTGTCCCAGGCGCAAAATAATCCGTGGGAATGAAAGAAAAACCAGAGAGAAAAACGCTGGAAAGGCAGCAAACAACTCGAGTCTATTTCCCGCTGAACAATAGCAGCCTAACCCAATTAGCCCGGCCCCGCTCCGAGGGCAAACCGCCTGATAATCCTTTTGCGTCAGCTGCTTTTGAGAACTGCTTTTGCCCTGAATCTCAGACATTAGGTAATGCAGCACAACGCTGGCTCTCGCTGAATAGAAAGCGCTTTATTATTGTTATGATTGTTGCACTGCTGTCATCGGCCTGGCTGAGGGGAAAAAAGCCTCGCAGAAACAGGATAGGTTCCTTTATGCTCCACATGTTAACGCTGCTCTTTGAAGGGCATTCTGTTTAGTGTAGAGTCAGTGTTCACGTTCTAAAATGATACACGTTTTTACGAAGAGTTTCGAAGCAGAGCGCCTTGAATTAATTAGTGCCTGTTTGCCTTGGATTCTTCTGATTAATACAGCTAAGGGTTAAACGTCTATCACGAGGGTGCCGTGTACAGCACCATGGCAGTGCTGGGACTTGAACTCACAACCTTCTTCTTACAGGTCCTTGTATCCACGGAGCTGCCACTTCGTATTAAGGATGGTAAGATTCAATGATTCGCATTGGTGCACAAAGCATCGTTTTTTTTTCCTTTACATATTTGCGTCAGTAAACAACGATTTATTTCTATACAATCAGTAGTAGATATGCATTTTCTCAGCACCGCTGCTGCTACGTGAATATGACGTATCGCAACACTACAGAGGCCGACACGAAAAGAACGTCCAGTTTTTTTTTTTTTCTCTTTACTTATTATTTCCATTAGTCTAACGCAAAGTCAGAGGTCCCTGGTGGTCTAGTGGTTAGGATGCAGCGCTCTCTCCGCTGTGGCCCGGGTTCGATTCCCAGTCAGGGAACCAACCCCAGCCCCTCTCAGTGCCGGTTTTAAGCCCGGATAAATGGGGAGGGTTGCGTTAGGAAGGGCATCCAGCGTAAAAACATGTGCCAAATCAAACATGCGGATGATCCGCTGTGGCGCCCCCTAATGGGAGAAGCCAAAAGAAAGTTTTAGGCCAATGCCAAGTCCATGCGTTTAAAGTCAAAAGGCACTTTGCTGTCTGTACCATATCTGTACCATAGTAATGCAATAATTGTATTGTTGTATCTGTGTCGATTTGACACATATATATATGTGTGTGTGTGTGTGTGTGTGTGTGTGTGTGTGTGTGTGTGTGTGTGTGTGTGTGTGTGTGTGTGTGATCCAGCTTTCCAGCTTTGGGTTCATGAGATGCTCAAACAAGCAGATGCTCATATAAAACATGGGAATTAGTGGATTTCCTGGAAATAATAATTTTAGGGGTGCCAATATAATTGGTATTTTTTTAATGTAGAGATGCAAAAACTCCACTGCCACTGCCACTGCCATTCTGAACTGAAGGCAAAGACGTTGGTAAAAATGTTCTGTAATTCTGTAGTGTATTCTCTCTCTCTCTCTCTCTCTCTCTCTCTCTCTCTCTCTCTCTCTCTCTCCCTCTCTCTCTCTCTTTTTTTTTCTTTCTTTCTTACCCCCCTACCTATTTCTCTCCAGCTGTATCTTTCTGACTCCATTCTTTCATCCTCTATTCCACTCGTTCATAACCTCACCTTTTCTTTTTTCGTTCTCTCTGCATGAATGCCTCTCATTCTCTTTCAATCCCTCTCTCTCCCTCTCCCTTTTTTTCTCACTCCCTCTCTCATCCCCTTTCTCTCTCTCTTTCTCTGTGGTGACTCCAATTTCAAAATGAAGCTACAGACTCAGGGAAGGAAGAGTTGAGAGAAAGAGAAAAGGGGATGAGGAGAAAAAAAGAGGAGGAAATAAAGAGAGGAGACGAGCACATAAAGACAGCAGAGGAAGACACAAAGAATGGAGGAAGAGGAGAGAAAGAGAAAAAAAGAGAGAGAGGAGAGGAGGTGTGAGATAAAAAGAGGAGGGTGAGAGTGAAGGAGGAGGGGAAGAGAAAGGGAGAGAGATTGATGGAGGTAGAAAGAGTGTAATAGAGGGAGAGAGAGAGTGATAGACAGAGTGGAAGTGAGTGATAGAGGAAGAGAGAGAAGTGCTGAATTAGAGTAATAGTAGTAAAGTCTGGTAGTGATGTAGGTGAAATGAGGAGGTCTGGGGTGCAGTCCGTGTGCAATAGGGTTGAAGCTCTATAGCAGGAGATCCTCCACACAGGGACAGGCATTAACCTGCCTCCAGCACCTCTTCACCACCACCGAGCCCCTGTCTGACCTCTTCCTTGAACCTCACACTACACTCTTCCTCCTTCCTGACCTTGTCTGACCTTGTCTGACCTGTCTAGCTACACTGTCCCCTGCCAACACCTTACAGTCTCCAATCTCCTTCAGGTTGCATTTCCTACATAGAACATAGAACCTCCACTCCGCTCCTCCTTCTTCCTAAAATAAGTGTTCACCACTGCCATTTCCATCCTTTTAGCAAAATCTAACACCATCTGCCCTTCCACATTTCACTCCTCAAGGCCATACCTACCCATCAACTCCTCATCACCTCTGTTCCCTTCACTAATATTGCCATTGCAATCTGCCCCAATCTTTTTTTCCTAGGTACACTTTCCCCTACTTCATCTAACTCACTCCAGAATGTTTCTTTCTTTACCATCTCACAGCCCACTTGTGTAGCATAGGCACTGATGACATTTATCATCCCCCCTTCAACTTAAAGCTAAACGATCATCACCCTATCAGAAACTCTCTTCACCTCCACTACACTCTTACTGTACTCTTCCTTCAGAATCACCCCTACACCATTTCTCTTTCCATCCACACCATGATAAAACAGTTTAAACAACTCCAATGTTCCTGGTCTTACTCCCTTTCCACACACAACATATCTACCCTACCCTCATATCTACCCTCATATCTCCTCTCCATCATATCAGCTCCCTCTCTCCCTTTACCAGTCATAGTACCAACATTTAAAGTACCAACCTAAACCTCCACTTCTCCTTTCCTTGCCATTTCTGTAGACATCTTCCTCCTTTCCTTCTCCTCCTTCGGCCAACAGTAGCCCAATTTTCACCTGTACCCTGTTGGCTAACGATACCTGTGGCGGTCATTGGTAACCCGGGCCTCGACTGATCCGGTATGAAATTCAGGTTTGTGATGCACATATTTGATTTGGCACATGTTTTGCACTGGATGCACTTCCTAACACAATCCTCTCCATCATATCAGCTCCCTCTCTCCCTTTACCAGTCATAGTACCAACATTTAAAGTACCAACCTAAACCTCCACTTCTCCTTTCCTTGCCATTTCTAAAGACATCTTCCTCCTTTCCTTCTCCTCCTTCAGCCAACAGTAGCCCAATTTTCACCTGTACCCTGTTGGCTAACGATACCTGTGGCGGTCATTGGTAACCCGGGCCTCGACTGATCCGGTATGAAATTCAGGTTTGTGATGCACATATTTGATTTGGCACATGTTTTGCACTGGATGCACTTCCTAACACAACCCTCTACATTTATCCAGGCTTGGGACCGGCACTAAGAGTGCACTGGCTTGAGCAACACTAATGGCTGGGTTTTTGGAATAAGACTGTAACATAACAAAATGTGGAAAAGCGATGCACTGTGAATACTTTCCCGGTGCACTGTAGCTAAAAACTAGCCGCTAGCTTAGCCTGCTCTAACTCTTTATCTACATGTAAAAACTAAAACATGAACAAGCAGTGTTTAAGATAAACTCCTAGTTGACTAGTGTTGGAGCAACGAGACTACACTACCCATTATCCCTTGCATGTCACATTACTTTGTCAATGATAAGTTATTTCCTTTCTGCTTTGATTAGCACACGTATTTTGATTAGCAAACCTCACAGATTGTCGCTCATGTCTGTTGTTCTCAATGTACATGCTTGTGAATACCATGTGTGTGTGTGTTCGAAATAGAGACAGAAATCTAGTCATTTACTCATTATTTCTCTCTCTATAAACTCTGTACACAGCTTGGTTTTGGCGTTTGACGTTAGTAGCATAGTGCAGTGTTGGTGATGGTGTGTGAGGACTCTGTGAAATAATGATGTAATTAATAAATTTCTGGCAACATGGTCAGAACGAATGACGCACTACGTGACACATGTATGCGAGAAAGGCTGGACTTTTGCCAGCCCTGAACGTGTGTGTGTGTGTGTGTGTGTGTGTGTGTGTGTGTGTGTAGCAGCATGAGTCTGTAAGGAAAAGTGATGACCGTGGCGACTGTGAAAGAGTCAGCGTTAAATCGAGGCTCAGCTCCCTCTGTGCGTCTCCTTATCAGCGTTTCAGCTCTGTCAGGATGCTAGCTGCGCAGCACAGCACTAGCCTGGCTAATGATTTAACGCAATGCTGTAAGGTGCTACACTGACTAATGAAGGTCTGTGGCACACCACCATGATGGGAAATGTCTGAAGGGCCTGCGCTGAGTCAAAAACCCAGTAATATAATTTGGTATCACCATCAGATTCTAGAATTGTATTCCACCTGACTTCGACCGACGTTTAATTTACTCAGATTTCAGATATTTTTAGCTGGGTTTTATGTAAATTTTCTCCAGTACGTTTAGGTGAATGGTTTTAGGATTGTTTTTGGAACTGTCCTTCCTGCTACTGTCCTCCCAGTTACCATCCATTTTGTTACTGTACAGCCTGTTACTGCCCTCCATGTTACTGTCTTCCCAGTTACCGTCCATCCTTTTACAGTTTTTTTTGGTACTGTTTTCCCTGTTAATGTCCTCCCAGTTACAGTCCTCTCTGTTACTGTCCAACCTGTTACTATCCTTCCTGTTATCTTCCATCCTGTTACAGTCCTCTCTGTTACTGTTACTGTCCTCCTAGTTACAATCCATCCTGTTACTGTCCAATCTGTTAGATGTGACTACAGGCCTCCACCTCAGGTACCAAAAAAGGCAAGTGCTCCATCATCAGCGGGGTGCCAACGAGGAGGCATGACGTCCTTACAAGACATGGCTCGAGCTCAATTGGAGTGGTGGCTTCTCACTACCTTCAAGCCCGGTAAGGCTTATAAAAGGCAGCTGGAAGGACAGTGAGTTGGAGAACCTTGGGCTCCTGACTAACCGTGGCTCTCTCCCCGCTTACTTTCACTACAGACTAAAGATGGCAGATGCAGAGGCAGAGGAATTCCCGCCGGAACCGCGCAACGCCTTGTAAGTGAGTAATGACTCATCGGCCACGCGGCAGGAAGACCCTGACCCTTACGAGCCGATGGTGACTGGGGCAGAGTCAGTCTGCCTGTTGGGACCTGAGGCATCGGAGCGTGGTGAACGCCCTGCTCCTTCTCCCGCTCCAGCCACTCCTCACCCCCTTTCCCAGGCACCAGAACACTATTCCCCTTCCTTTAACTTTCATTTCTGGTCCCTAATAAAGACACTTTAACCCTGACTTAACTCCCCTGTGTCTGTGTTCAGCCGGATGCAGCGGCGAGTTGCCACATGCTGTTCTCCCTGATACTATTAATCCTGTAACTGTCCTCCCAGTTCGGTCCATCCTGTTACCGCCCAACCTGTTGCTGTCCTCCCAGTAGCTATATATTCTGTTAATGTCATCCCTGATGCTATTAATCCTGCTATTGTCTGCCCTGTTGATAACCGCTCTATGACTAACCACCCTGTTACTTTTCATCCTGTTACTGTTCCTCCTGTTAATATTAATCCTGTTACTGCCCTCCCTGTTGCTAACCACCAAATTACTGTCCTCCCTGTTACTCTCCACCCGATGACTTTCCACCTTGTGACTGTCCTCCCTGTTACTCTCCACCCAATGAATTTCCACCTTGTGACTGTCCTCCCTGTTACTCTCCACCCAATGACTTTCCACCTTGTGACTGTCCTCCATGTTATGTTCCTTACTGTTAAAGTTCACTCTGTTAATATCCATCCTGTTACAACACACTTTGTTACTGTCTTTTCTGCTACTTCCCTCCCTGTTGCAGTTTTGTCAGGCTTCTGCATCCCAACTCATGTTCTTCTCACATCTGTCACTGTAACGTTTAACTACCACATACAGGATACATTTTTTATAAGTTAATTATGGCTTTGAGTATTTTAAACCTAATAAAATCGAAATCTTTTGTACTTCCAATTTCATTTGGGATGAAAGTATAAATTCTGTAATTAATTCATCAGATAAAAGTAAATGGAAATTGAACTTTTTTCAGAGAAGATCTGCATAGTGTATGGGTTCCACAAAGCCTTCGGGAAAATGTAAAGGAACAGGAACTACTTCTGCTGCGTTGAACAGCTTCACTCATCTGTGACTTTTCACAACACCTTTCATATTTCTCAGCTGCCCTTAGGCTTTCACTGTAAGCAGGAGCAGCAGATACTTGAGTTATTGTACTTTAGAAAAGTTCTTCTTTACTGCAGTAATAATGAAAATCGACACTTAAATAATTCCCCAAAGCAAACCAACCTTTCTGCATTTTCGATTCACCCTTCAGAGTTTTCTTTCTTTCCTTTCCTCTTTGCTTACCTCAGCAAAATCCTGCATGTACAACATGGACAAAAGATTGCTTTAAATATCGTAGTCCACATTCATTTCTATTTGTTGTTATAATGAATTACACTCTTCTGGAAAGATGTTCCACTAGATATTGTGAAGATTCTTTCAGTCGCAAGGGTGTTAGTAAAGTCAGCTACGGAAGTAAGTGGGAGTGGTAGCTCAGTGGTTAAGGTCCTGGGTTACTGATCAGAAGGTTGCAGTTTAAGCCCTGGTATCGCCAAGCTGCCACTCTTGGGCCCTTGAGCAAGGCCCTTAACCCTCTGTGCTCTAGGGGTGCCCCATCATGGCCGACCCTGTGCTCTGACCCCAGCTTCTGAGCAAACTGGAATATGTGAAGAATAAATTTCACTGTGCTGTAATATATATGTGACAAATAAAGTTTATTCGATAAGTGAGGTGAGGAGGCCTGGGGTGCAGTCAGCGTTCACATTTATCCCAAATGTGTTCAAAAGGGTTTAGAGCTCTATAACAGGAGATATGTCAGGTGTCCTAATATTTTTTCTCATATTGTAAAACATGCATTTCTGCTAAGCTTGGTAGATTAGCTAGTAGCTAGTTTACAGTATTTGGTAGCGGCATTTAGCCAGAGAAACTATTACCTCATTTTATACAATGGAGCAGTTCACAGTTAAGGGCCTTGCATAGTCAATTTGGTGGTGCCATGATCTGAACTTATGACCATCTGAACCAAAGAACAATACCTTAACCACATTACTTCCATTTAGCTCATTAGATGTACCGATGTATCGAATTTCTGAAATCGAGTTGTGAAAAGCGCTATACAAATAAACTTGACTTGACTTGACTTGATTTCCAAAATGCAAATTTGTCAAAACTCAGCTATCTTACTCTATATCCTAGCAGATAGCATGGCCTTCAAACATGCCCCCCAAACAAACACACACACACACACACACACACACACACACACACACACACACACACACACACACACTCACACACACTCTTTTAGACTATGTTTCTTTAATTTCATTTAGAAGCATATATACTCAGCACTATTTTTCGCCTCTGCTATTACCAAGCTTTTATTTATTTTTTACTTTTTTTGGTGGCCTTTGATGATTTGATTTGTGTTTCTTTATCTTTGCCTGCTCGATTTTATCCTCTGAATTTGGCCTGTTTTTTTGACCTTGTCTGACCTTGCTTCGTGTTTGGGATTCGAGCCAGATCTGGCTTTAAAATCCTGCATCGGCATCTGTCGCCCCGTGCATATTAATGGAATCTTGTTGATCTTGATACCCAGTTGTACATCTGCAGCAGCTAAAAAAGTCTAAGAGGCATTAGAATATTACAAATATGTAAAAGACTAAAAACTTAAATTTACTAAAAACACAAATATGACAGAAGAATTTCCCTCAGATGCTAGTTCTTGTGGTCAATTCTCCTGGCGGATGATAAATGCGGGATTTCCCAAAAAAAACACTGAGACAGGAAGCTGGAAAGAGGAAGAACAGATGACGGTGGTGAGGGGGACACATACCGCCCATTATGAAACGTTTCCTAAACACACACACACACACACACACATACACACACACACACACACACACACACACACACACACACACACACTGCACCGTGTCCCCAGTGTGTTTGGGATTTTTTTCTGCTGCAGCACAGTTACATCACTTCATTCCTTTCTCCTGACCTGCTAACCATAAGTGCAGCTGTGTGTGTGTGTGTGTGTGTGTGTGTTTGTGTGGGTGTCTGTGTTCAGGCCAGTAAGAAATCAGGCAAGCCAGGAGACAAATCAATAACAATTAAAGCTCCAACAACACACTCAACCGCTGGTTTAGTTAAATCCCGAAGGAAAGAGCGATGCAGGTAGTGATGTTGCTGCAGATCATCTGTAGAGAATCACTTAATGGTACCACGTAAAAAAAATAATGAGGGTTTTTATGAGGCGTGATGATAACGTGTAAATGGGAGAACTAAAATGTCTGGATTTGGATATTAGATAAATCTCCATCTTTTGCAAATCAAAACATGTTCCATGATGAAGAGTGATTCCCTGAAGATAAGAAGAACGCACCCTTTGATAGATTATATAAATATTCAAAAGAACGCAGAGAAAAACAAAGCAGTGGTGATGAGGAGTCTGGAAATATTCAGAGAAGGAACTGTTACATGACTGACTTTTATTCAAGCAGATGTTGTGAAGGAGAGAATTTAAAACAAATGTGATCAGTGATTACTGAATAGGATAAGTGGTGATTAAAGATTGGGAACAGTGGTGTTTAGTGATTGGGAACAGTGGCGATTAGTGATTGGGAACAGTGCGGTTTAGTGATTGGGAACAGTGGCGTTTAGTAATTGGGAACAGTGGTGTTTAGTGATTGGGAACAGTGGTGTTTAGTAATTGGGAACAGTGGCGATTAGTGATTGGGAACAGTGCGGTTTAGTGATTGGGAACAGTGGCGTTTAGTAATTGGGAACAGTGGTGTTTAGTGATTGGGAACAGTGGCGATTAGTGATTGGGAACAGTGCGGTTTAGTGATTGGGAACAGTGGCGTTTAGTAATTGGGAACAGTGGTGTTTAGTGATTGGGAACAGTGGTGTTTAGTAATTGGGAACAGTGGTGTTTGGTGATTGGGAACAGTGGTGTTTAGTGATTGGGAACAGTGGTGTTTAGTGATTGGGAACAGTGGCGTTTAGTGATTGGGAACAGTGGTGTTTGGTGATTGGGAACAGTGGTGTTTAGTGATTGGGAACAGTGGTGTTTGGTGATTGGGAACAGTGGTGTTTAGTAATTGGGAACAGTGGTGTTTAGTGATTGGGAACAGTGGTGTTTAGTGATTGGGAACAGTGGTGTTTGGTGATTGGGAACAGTGGTGTTTAGTAATTGGGAACAGTGGTGTTTAGTGATTGGGAACAGTGGTGTTTAGTAATTGGGAACAGTGGTGTTTGGTGATTGGGAACAGTGGTGTTTAGTGATTGGGAACAGTGGTGTTTAATAATTGGGAACAGTGGTGTTTAGTGATTGGGAACAGTGGTGTTTAATAATTGGGAACAGTGGTGTTTAGTGATTGGGAACAGTGGTGTTTAATAATTGGGAACAGTGGTGTTTAGTGATTGGGAACAGTGGTGTTTAGTAATTGGGAACAGTGGTGTTTGGTGATTGGGAACAGTGGTGTTTAGTGATTGGGAACAGTGGTGTTTAATAATTGGGAACAGTGGTGTTTAGTGATTGGGAACAGTGGTGTTTAATAATTGGGAACAGTGGTGTTTAGTGATTGGGAACAGTGGTGTTTAATAATTGGGAACAGTGGTGTTTAGTGATTGGGAACAGTGGTGTTTAATAATTGGGAACAGTGGTGTTTAGTGATTGGGAACAGTGGTGTTTAGTGATTGGGAACAGTGGCGTTTAGTAATTGGGAACAGTGGTGTTTGGTGATTGGGAACAGTGGTGTTTAGTAATTGGGAACAGTGCGGTTGAGTGATTGGGAACAGTGGTGTTTAGTAATTGGGAACAGTGGTGTTTAATAATTGGGAACAGTGGCGTTTAGTAATTGGGAACAGTGGCGATTTGTGATTGGGAACAGTGGCGTTTAGTAATTGGGAACAGTGGCGTTTAGTAATTGGGAACAGTGGTGTTTGGTGATTGGGAACAGTGGTGTTTAGTAATTGGGAACAGTGGTGTTTAGTAATTGGGAACAGTGGTGTTTAGTAATTGGGAACAGTGCGGTTGAGTGATTGGGAACAGTGGTGTTTAGTAATTGGGAACAGTGGTGTTTAATAATTGGGAACAGTGGTGTTTAGTAATTGGGAACAGTGCGGTTGAGTGATTGGGAACAGTGGTGTTTAGTAATTGGGAACAGTGGTGTTTAATAATTGGGAACAGTGGTGTTTAGTAATTGGGAACAGTGCGGTTTAGTGATTGGGAACAGTGGTGTTTAGTGATTGGGAACAGTGGTGTTTAGTAATTGGGAACAGTGGTGTTTAGTAATTGGGAACAGTGGTGTTTAGTAATTGGGAACAGTGCGGTTTAGTGATTGGGAACAGTGATGTTTAGTGATGTGGAATGGCAATACATATTTATTGGTTATTGAGTACAGTAGTGATTAGTGACTGGTGCTGGGAACAGTGGGAACAGTAGTGCTTAGTGTTTGGTTTTGGGGAACAGCAATGGAAAGTGATTGGTGGTTGAGAACATCAGTGTTCAGTAATTGTAATTTTGTATTTTTTTAGTAGTGATCAGTAATTGGTTTTGGAGAACAGGAAAGATCAGTGATTGGGGATATTAATAATAAGTCATTGTTTTTTGTGAACAGTAGTGATTAGTGAAGGCTAAAGATTCATGAAGCCGCTGAGCCCCAAGAACTTTGAGGATTGTTTCAGACTGTAATTAATATCAACACTCTACTACAATGGCTCAGGACCTCAGGTTGCATGAATAGTTCAACAATCGGACTGCAATGAATAGCAATTCAATGTCACCCAGATCAGGATATGTTCCCTTTTGAGTCTGGTTACACTGCAGGTTTTTTCCTCATACCATCTCAGGGAGTTTTTCTTAACCACAGTCTCCACTGGCTCACTCATTATGAATAAACAATTATAAGGAATAACCTTATATGCAGGTAGAAGAAAGGTACACATTATTTTATATAACCGTATTACTGCTTTATCTGTGTAAAGCTGCTATGAGACAATGTCCATTGTAAAAAGCTTTATAGAAATACAATTTTATTGAATTGTATTGATTGGGAACAGTAGTGAGTAAATGGTTTTAGGAAACACTGGGGGGCCAGTAATGATTAAGGATTGGTTGTTGAAAACAGTAGTGATGAGTGCTTGGGAACAATAGTGATCAGTGCTTGGGAAAAGTAGTGATCAGTGCTTGGGAACAGTAGTGATTGGTTGTTGGGAATAGTAGTGATCAGTGATTGGAACAGTAGTGATTGGTTGTTGGGAATAATAGTGATCAGTGATTGGGAACAGTGATTGGTTGTTGGGAATAGTAGTGATCATTGCTTGGGAATAGTAGTGATCAGTAATTGAATAGTGATCAGTGATTGATGTTTGACCTTGCACACTGAAGGTGACTTTTATACACAGCAGCTGTAATGTGGGCTGGGGCGCTGGACCTTACCATTGCTACTCTGTTGTATAAAGAAACCATTTTTGGTTTGTGGCAGTATGCATTATCCTGCTGAAAGATGCCACAGCTATCATGGAATACCGTATTCATGAAGGGATTTACTGTACATGGTCTGCAACAATGCTTAGGTAGGTGGTACGTTTAAAAGTAACATCCACATGGACAGCAGACCCAAGTTTTCCCAGCAGAACATTGCCCAAAGCGTCAGAGCTCGCCTTTTCCCATAGTGCATTCTGGTGCCATGACCCTGTCGCTGGTTCACCACTGTTCCTTCCTTGGACCTTGGATTACTGAGTCTTGCCATCACAATTTATCAAATGTACTCAAATCCTGTTGTTTGGCCATTTTTCCTGCTTCTATCAACATTGAGTAAAAATGTTCACTTGCTGCCTAATAAATAAATCCACCTCCTAACAGGTGCCATGATGAAGAGATCATCAGTGTTCTTCACTTCACCATTCAGTGGTCATAACGTTATGAACGATAAATGTATTTATTCTATACTTCACACCATTAAAACTGTTTTGAAGACACACACACCCACACACACACACACACACACACACACACACACACACACACACACACACACACACACAAAAACATGACCACATTGACCTGATTAACATTAAGCTCAATTCCAAATCCCTTGACACAGGGTCAAAGCTCTGATGTGTGTAATGCAGCAGGGGATAAACTGTATTAATTCTGTAAAATACCAGGCCACATACTGTAATACATTCATATACTGTACATACACTTATATGTTTCAAAAATCAGACTCACCTCTATACTTCTGCTTTTTGCCGAATGGAGCGTTACGGTGCGTTAATGCTGGTTCCCTCTGCTGGTTGCACTGAGAACTGCATGTGTTTTTTTTTTTTTAGCTGTAGATGTTTTGAATGTATTTCCCTCATGTGTTAATCAGAAAATTTCCAGTATTTCTGCTCAGAAAAAAAGCACTCAAAAGTTTTTTCTGGCTCTAAATGTAATAAATAAGCAGATCTATACAGACATCTACCGTGCATGTTCTCAATGTGGGAATTTGGCATTAAATAAGCGTTCTGTTGCTCATTTCCCTGTTTATTCCACCTTACGAGCACATTGAAGCATAGAGCCTGCTTTATATTTACACGTGACTCTGTGTGTGTGTGTGTGTGTGTGTGTGTGTGTGTGTGTGTGTGTGTGTGTGTGTGTGTGTCTGTGTGGGCTGTTGATTATAAAATTCTCGGCTGATGTTGTTGTGATTGTTGTGATCCGAGTCTCAAAAAAAGAATATCTAATAATCCATGTCCTGTCTTTCTCTTTCTCTTTATATCAAGGTACACATGATTCTAAAGGAGTTACCAGTGATCATGTCCCCGTCTGCTCTCTGGACCTTCCTGATCCTTCCTGATGCTTTACCTCTGGATGGAGTACTCTTCAGATGGAGACCACTCTGTACTCTAGCTGAGGAAGTTGTCCACACGAACGGTCTAAAGATTCTTCTTCTTCTTTTTTCTGGTGCTCCCATTAGGGGTCTCCACAGCGGATCCGGATCCGTCTCCATACCCCCTGTCTTCTACATCTGCCTCTTTTAAACCAACTACCTGCATGTCTTCCTTTACCACATCCATAAACCTCCTCCTTGGTCTTCCTCTTTTTCTCCTTCCTGGCCGCTCCATCCTCAGCATTCTCCTACCGATATATCACATGTCCAAACCATCTCAATCTCTCCTCCCCCACTTTGTCTACAAAACGTCCTACATGCGCTGTCTCTCTAATAAACTCATTTCTAATCCTGTCCATAGTATTCACTCCGAACAAACATCTTAACATCTTCAGCTCTGCTACCTCCAGCTCCACCTCCTGTGTTTTATTCAATGCCACTGTCTCTAAACCATACAACATCTCAGGTCTCACCACAGTCCTATAAACTTTCCCTTTCACTCTCACAGATACTCTTCTATCACTAATCACTCCTGCTATCACTCTTCTCCACCCACTCCACCCTGCCTGCACTCTTTTCTTCACTTCTCTAACACTCTACATTACTCTACACTGTTGACCCTGAACACCTCCACCTTCTCCACCTGTTCTCCCTGCAATCGCACCCCTCCACTGCCCTCCCTCTCATTCACACACATGTACTCTGTCTTACTCCTATTGACTTTCATTCCCCTTCTCTCCAGTGCATACCTTCACCTCTCCAGGCTCTTCTCAACCTGCTCACTACTCTCACCGCAAATCACAATATCATCCGCAAACACCATAGTCCATGGAGACTCCTGTCTGACTTCGTCCATCAACCTGTCCATCACCACTGTAAATGGGAAAGGTCTCAGAGTCGTTCCTCCTCCACCTTGAACCAGTCTATCGTTCCTACTGCACACTTCACTGCTTTCACACTGTCCTCATACATGTCCTGCACCATCCTCACATACTTTTCTGCCACACCCGACTTCCTCATACAATAGCACAACTCCTTTCTTGACAATCTGTCGCACGCTTTCTCTCAATCCAAGGCTGCAATTGCCATGAACACAATTTCAATTAAAGCATCCATTAGTGAACAGCTGATAACCGTAACAATGATGGAAGTATAATAAATAGACATTCAATGATGAGGATGAGATTCCTTTTTGAGTCTGGTTAATCTCAAGGGTTCTTCCTCATACCATCTCAGGAGCTTTTCCTTGCCACTGTCAGCACTGGCCTGCATATATGTAATTTATTTATTGCTGTAAAACTGCTTTGGGAAAATGTCCATTATTAAAAGTGCTGGACAAATTCAGTTGAACTGAATTGAAAAATGATCTATGACCTTACATTTAACTAATCTACAGGCTCTAGAGGATTAGTATTGAAATAAAATGTTCTGCTTATTGATTAAGTTGATATTAAACCACAAGGTTCCTGATCATGTCAGGTCAAGTCAAGTTTATTTCTATAGCGTTTTTTCACAACAGACATTGTTTGAAAGCAGCTTTACAGAATTTAACAGTTAAGGTGAATGGTGTGTGTTTATCCCTGATGAGCAGCCGTGGCGACTGTGATGAGGAAAAACTCCCTTAGATGTTATGAGGAAGAAACCTTTAGAGGAACCAGACTCAAAAGAGGAACCCATCCTCATTTGGGTGATATGAAGAGTGTGATTATAGTTTTTAAACACTACAGAACACTGGAGAGTGAGAACTAACATGAGCACTGGAGTGTAAGATTATATGTAATTAGTCTTTACAGTCATTATGGTTATAAAACTAGGAGCTACTGAGCAACTCATAAAATAGCTCAACATTTGTGATCATCACAGATCCAGCATCAGCTTCTCCATGTCAGAGCCTTTAAACACTCCAGGAGGTCCAATGTCAAAACTCCACACATGCAGTGGGATCCAATTGGCACTGGTACGTCTCTAGATGGTTCGGGATGTTTGCAGGCATCTACTTCTTTAAAGGTCCACAATCTTCATGAGGTGGGACGTGACTAGAGCTGGAGCAACCTCAGGATGTCTTGTGATGGGGAGAGAAAGAGAAGCAGTGGAGAGAAATTAGCGTAGCTGCTGTTCATGATATTAACAGCACAAGTTGATTTTGCCGTCTTATGTCATGGCCATGTTTTATAGCATCAACACTGAATAAAAAAAATCTCTTTACTGAGATTAAATGAGCACCTCATTCCCTCTTATTCCCTGAGTATTTCATGCAGTTCAATAAACATTTGGATTCAGTTTATAGAGTAAGTACATCAACTCATGGTCAATAATGTTGGTAATTTCATGCTATGCTTTGTACTTTAAATAAAAAATACACAGATCAGACTTCCGAGTTAAGTGGAAGGAATTGTTTATGGAAATGTCTGGGGGTGAAGCTAAAGTCAGCGTGAGAACAAAAAGCCTGAAATGAAAAGAGAGCAGTGATGGAAACTTTCCAGTGTTTTTGGTTAACGTGCAAAATACCGGCCTCTAGTGGCAAAAGGATATACATACTGCAGAGACATAAGTGGGCTTTTGCTCATCAGTCAATTACTGATCATCATCTAATCACTACACTACTCTCAACAACCAATCACTGATATTTACTCTTCTCAAAAATTAATGAATGATCACATATATATCGCAAAAAATGTATCTCTGATCACTACTGTTCCCAAAGAAACATCACTGATCACTGACATTTTCAATACAATCAAATGGAACATATTGGGAGCAAAAACAAATAAAAAGAAATAGAAATATGTGTGTGTGTGTTTGTCTGAGCTTTGACCTCGGACTGTAAATGATCAGAGAATAGACAACATAATAATAAACACTCTGACATCCTGAAGCCTTTCAGTCAAATTCACTGAGGATTTCTTTTGAATTCCTTTCAAACGGTTCCTGTAATTTAATCATTTTCCTGATGTCTCCTGCTCTCTGGATGTCTCACATTTCACGTCTACTGTCCCTCTTTCTTTTTATTTCCTTTCTATTAATTTCTAAACTTTAGTTTAATGTTCAGAAAACACAAATGAGCAAAGCAGTTTCTCCTGTTGTGGACTGTAACTCTGGATTTCCCACATACAGACTGAGAGGAGAGAGAGAGAGACAGAGAAAGAGAGACAGAGACAGAGAGTGAGACAGTCAGAGAGAAAAAAGAGACAGAGAATAAGACAAAAGTGAGACATAAACAGATCGGAGAGACAGAGAGTGAGAAGAGAGCGAGACAGATAAACAGAGAGGAAAGGAAGGAGAAAGAAAGAGAGAGAGAAAGAGAGAGAGAAAATGAGAAGATAGTGAGAGGTAGACAGAGAGCTGAAGAAGTAGGGAGACAGAGAGTAGGAGAATCAGAAAGGAGAGAGAGTAAGAAGAGATAGACAGATAGATGGAGAGGAGAAAGAGAGCGAGAGAGGAAAAACAGAGACAGAAGTTCAGACAGAGACAAAGAGAGAGAGCGAGAGAGAGAGAGAGAGAGAGAGAGAGAGAGAGAGAGAGAGAGAGACTTCAGGACAGCCTGTATCTTCTGGAGGATAATTGTCAGTCCTGGACCCTGACAGACAACCTCCAAAAACACTAAAGAGATAATAATAATAATAATAACAATAATAATAATAATAATTTCAACAATTTTAAATAATAATAATTTTTATTTCAGTATTCGCCGCATGACTTCTGTGGTTTTTTTTTGCTTTAGATGTTCTACATCATTTTCTGTCTTGTTCCTGATGCTTAGGTGATAATGTGGTTTTTGTCATGCCAATAAAGCAATCTGTACTGAATTAACTGAGAGTGGGAGAGAGAAAGGAAGAGAGAGAGACTGATAGACAAAAAGCAGGAAACACAATGCACACCTGTCTTGAAGAAGAAAAAAAACTTTATTTAACGTGTGAAATCAAATGTAGAATAAAAAATAAAAATAAAAAATCAAATAAAGCCTAAAAAGAAACATGGTGGAGGATGTAACGAGCCTTACAACTTCACTTATTCACATCCTATATCTCACACACAGGTTTCATTTACAATCAACCAACAAGAATAAAGAAAGATAAAGAAAGAAGAAAAATGATTCTAGAGACCAAAGCATCAACAATCAATAATCATTCACAATCCTAGAACAGTAAATCAGCTTCTCAATGTGGCTGTCCTGCAGTGACCCGATGGGGCCACGAGGGGGCAGGCTCATACAACGCCTCATACAGAAGGCTAAATCAGTCCCCAGATCAGCGGGATTTATTTAAACTCTCAATACACAGTAGAAGCACTTCTCAGAGAGAAATAAACAAAGAGCAGTGGTTTCATCTTTATTGCATTGTGAATAAAGCGTGTGAAATGCAGCGATCGTCGCTACGCTACCGATATTTGGCAAGAAACAGTAAATGGCTGTGGAGTGTGGATTTCTCCTTCCACTGGGCTGAAAACACTGACCGATATTCAGTGTTCCGATGTGGAGATCGGAGAGTACGGTTGCCTAGCAACGCAGCCATGACCAGTGGTGTGAATTATCGTTACACCTGTAAAGGTGTAGAATGATGTTTACGTTAAATATACTGCGGAGAACACAAGCACTTGCATTAGAAAGAAAACTAATCTTCTCTGTGTGTGTGTGTGTGTGTGTGTGTGTGTGTGTGTTAGAGATCAGCTACAAGTCATCAGGGAGCGAACACTCGGACTGCGTGCGCTCTCTCCTCTCTCGAGTGGTCACGAAGTTCAGAAGGTCGATGGCTGTGACGATCCCGAACACCATCTTCTTCAGGATAGACGAGCCGTCGGTCAGGTCTGCAGAACACAGAGAGACAAACAGAGCCAGTTAGACAGGAGACAGAATCCGAGACAAGAGTAAATAGAGAAGAGCAGATGGACAGTCAGAGAGGAGAGAGAAAGAGAAAAACAGAGAGAGAAAAAAGAAAAATTTTAAGACATGGAACAGCAAATGTATTACTTTTTAAGGTGTAACATTTTGATTTCTAATTGTAGACATTTTTTTTAGACTTTTTAAGACCCTGTGAAACCCTGAAAATAGGTTCTATAGCCAAGGCGATGGAGCTTCCCTGCCTAATTCCTTCTAAAACCTGCATTAGAACAATTAGTCGTCCATTCACTTTGACCATGACTGATATTATACAGTAATCTGTTCACGTTCATCAGCACGACCAATGTCAAGAGCATCTGGAATTAAGAACTGATTGTTCATAAATGACCTTTCTGGGATACAATATGTAACTAACTCTTAGAAAAGAGTTAGTAAGGTAATCCTTTTGAGCTCCATTTTGTTTGGTCTCTTCCGCCCTATATGGTATAGTCCTTTAACTCCGCCCCCATACGGTATAGTCTTTTAACCCCGCCCCCATACGGTATAATCCTTTGACTCTGCCCCCACTAGTTAGTGTGACGCACACCATGGTAAAGGAAAGTCATGTCGCTTAAATGCTCTGAAATCGTACAAGGTTCTTAAGGAAAGTAAGGGTTAGCTACAGTAAGAGCTTCACCCGCATCGATTCCAATAACTGTTGTCTACAACAGGCCACGGAGGGTCTTCAAAGCGCCAGTTACAGCTTCTGCTACATCACCATCACAAGGCATCAGCGTGGACTCATCAAGCTGCTTCCTCGCGCCTGACCTATACTTCGGACAGCAGTCTTACAGTTTCGGTGCCATGGTCAAGTACAACCACACTTACGGACATTGATGCAAGGTCGTGAGTATTAATCTACTATAGTACAATGATACGACGAGCAACGGATGAATGGCTTCTCGGACTGAACATTCAATACTCATCGGCTAAGCAACAAGAGCAACAAGATAAACTGTGATTATATTCGTGCCCATGCCTGCGTGCATCCACATGGACTTTGTCTAATTAAGACATAGATTTTGGTTTTTGAATTTTACATTCATCCACTTGGTTAACAGTGTTTATTGAGGATTTAACATTCACATTTCCCTTATTTGAATTTATTATTGTTGATAACTTGTTAATTGTAGTATTTACTCTGACATTTACAATAATTCTAGTGTCTATATGTTAATGCATATATGTCAGCTGCTTAAATTGATGTTCTGATATTTTATGTTTATACAGTTCATATTCAGGGCTTTTCCATATCTGTTAAGGGGGTCTTCTTCCGCCATTAGAGTAAAAAATTTAAAGTGATAATGTCACAGTCAGGAAATGAGATAGAGGTGGAGGAGCAGATGGCTAGTTACCAGCATGAGGATTTACAAGGTGAAACCCACATAATGGTAGACCAATCAGAGCGACCGTGTCTGAAGGAAACAAATGAAGTTAAAGAACAATGTCTAACTGATCTCCAAGGCAAATTTACCAAGGATGATAATGCTCTTGAAGGTCCAAGACGCTCTGAACACACACGCCATCCTACAGAGAAGATGCCTGCGCACCAATATGAAGACGCCAAGAGTAAAGAGAAAAGACTGTTTGCCATGTACGAACAGTGGAAGCTCCACGCAAGGAAGGCAAGAGATCAGCTAAAGACTTATATGTCAGAGAGTCAGCTCTGGCCTCTCATTCACGAGCTTAAGAAAAGTAAAGAAGACATGATGAACATTTATTATGAAATTCGAAATCTCACCTCACCCTCCATCGACATAAGAAGAAGAGTTGATACGTGTGAAGCTGTGACCACAGAAATCATCAACATTGCATACAGCAGAGCTATAAATGAGGAAAGCGGGTTTGATGAGCCGCAGGAAAGACACCGCCTTCACGAACTACTCCGCCACGACTATGCAAAGTCTGTCTATGGATCCGCAGCTTCTTGGACAAGTCACAGCCAATCCGATCACTACTCCATAACTTCATCCATGATAGTAAAACGCGTGGACGCAGCAGCTGAACTAGCAGTAAAGGAAGCAAATTATCAGATGCTGCTGGAAGAAGAAAAGCAAAAGGAATCTATAAGGGAGCTAGAGGAACAACAACGCAAGACACTAGAGGCACAACGCAAGACACTAGAGGCACAACGCAAGACACTAGAGGCACAAAGGCGTAAGTTGGAGCGATTACAGGCAGCGAAAGAGATAAGGGCCTCTCAAGCCAAGTTGAAGATCTACGAAAGGGAGACGGATCACAAGGACGCTATTTATCTCAAGAAGGAAAGGAACATGGAAGCAAAGAATACACCCGTAACTACAGTGCCCCTCTCTTAAGTTGCAACGCCCCATCATACAGACATTCCCTCTCTCACTCAGCTCTTTCAAGACAACATAGCCTTAAATAGGCTTCCTGTTCCTGAGCCATTTGTCTTCAACGGCGATCCCATACAAATTTATTGAATGGAAGGCAGCATTCACTTCACTCATAGATCAAAGAGCAATCACGCCAGCCGAAAAACTATACTACCTAAAAAAGTACGTTGGTGGCCCAGCACGGCAGGCTTTAGATGGCAACTTTTACCGAAATGACAATGAAGCATACCAAGACGCATGGGACAAACTAAATTGTCGATTTGGCCAGCCATTCGCCATTCAGAGAGCGTTTAGAGAGAAGATCACCAACTGGCCGAGAATGCCATCAAAGGATGCTGAAGGACTGAGACGCTTCTAAGATTTTCTGAATGCTTATCAAGATGCTAAAGAAAATCGGAAGCTCGTTCACAAACTACCAGACTGGGCAGCTTTACGCTGGAACTGACAAGTCACACAAAGTCTAAATGAAAATCAAGAATTCCCAAGTTTCAAAGAGTTTGCTAGATTCACGGCAGATGAAGCCGAGATTGCTTGCAATCCCATTACGTCCTTCCATGCCCTTCATTTGTCAGATTCTATCACTGAGAAGAGAAACCTCAGAGATGTGAAGAAAACCAAAGCTAGTGTGTTTACCACTCAAATAGTCACTAAAAATGAAAAACACAAGTCAGAACAGGGGAAAGTTAAGGTTTCATGTATCCTTTGTCAAGATAATAGACATCAACTACACGCATGCTACAAGTTCACTGAGATGGAATTAGTTGAGCGACGCAAATATATAAAGGAGAAGAAACTCTGTTATGGATGCCTGAAACCCGGCCACAGTGTGAGAGACTGCCGTCATCGTCTTTTCTGTAACCACTGTAAAGGAAAGCATCCTACAGCCCTGCATGATGACAACTATAAAAGAGAAAGGACTACATCAGAACCAGAAACAAACCAAAGTGCTGCTGCAACGTCACTCAGTGTAGCAGGTGAAAGCTCATCAAACACATCTATGGTGATACCAGTCTGGGTTTCATCTAAAAATGATCCAACCACTGAGAAACTCGTCTATGCACTGCTCGACACTCAAAGCGATACTACGTTCATTGACCAAGAAGTGAGTGATGGTCTTAATGCTGCCAAGTATCCAGTGAAACTGAAGTTGACGACTATGAGCGGCAGGGATACGGGGATCACAAGCGAAGGTGTCTCTGGGTTTCGTGTTAGAGGATATAGTTCTGCAGTTCAGGTCGATCTTCCGGTCACCTACACAAAAGACTGCATACCTGTCAACCGCTCTTACATTCCCACTTGTGAGACGGCTAAAAGATGGAGTCATCTGGCAGAAATAGTGGATGAAATACAACCACTGAAGGACTGTGTAGTAGGTCTTTTGATCGGCTACAACTGTTTAAGAGCTATGGCACCAAGGAAGGTCCTTTTAGGAGACGACGAGGAACCCTATGCTGTAAAGACTGATTTAGGATGGAGTATTGTAGGGCGCTCACTACAAACTCAGGATGCGTTGAGCACACATCATCTGTGTCACAGAATTACAGTTAAAGAGCTAACTCCGTTAACTCCTACCGATGTCATTCGCGTTCTAGAGTCTGACTTCAAAGATGGCAATGACGACAGCAAAATTGTGTCACAAGACGACATCACATTTCTTAACATACTGGAGAAGGGAATAAGGTAAAATGTGTCTGGACATTATGAAATGCCTCTGCCCTTCAAAACCAGACCCAGCCTGCCTGACAACAAAGGCTCAGCTATTACGCGCCTCCTTCACCTTAAAAGGAAATTACAACGGGATGAGAGGTATAAGGAACATTATGTTGAGTTCATGGAGGAAGTCATTGAAAAGGGAGATGCTGAGCAGGTCAATGACGGTGGGAGTGAAGGGGAGAGATGGTACATTCCCCATCATGGTGTGCGTCACGCGAAGAAGCCAGATAAACTTCGTGTGGTGTTTGATTGCTCAGCCAGATACAAAGGAACAAGCTTGAATGAGCACCTCCTCTCTGGGCCTGACATGTTGAACAACTTAAATGGAGTTCTCATCCGTTTCCGACAGCACCCAGTTGCGTTGATGTGCGACATTCAGAAGATGTTCCATCAGTTCCATGTGATTGAATCTGATCGCAACTTCTTGCGCTTCCTCTGGTGGAAGCAAGGAAATTTGAACTCGCAGCCCACCGAGTTTTGCATGAAGGTACATTTGTTCGGTGCAGCTTCTTCCCCGGGATGTGCAAACTATGGGATGAAACATCTAGCTAAGGAGAATCGCGACATCTACCCTCAAGGCTCAAGATTTGTTATGAGGAACTTTTATGTGGAAGATGGGCTCGCAAGCGTTGAAAACACTGAAGATGCCATTCAGCTTGCCAGAGAAGCTCGTGAACTCTGCGCCATGGGCGGTCTCCGACTACATAAATTTGTGTCTAATGACAAAAAGGTATTAGAGAGTATACCACTCTCCGAACGAGCCACCAACGTGAAGGATAAGAATCTCTCATTTGATGAATTGCCACTCGAGAGAGCTCTCGGGATTCAATGGGATGTGGAGTCTGACCGCTTCAAGCTTAACGTCAGCCTGCAACGCGACGCGGCATTTTATCTACAGTAGCTTCACTGTACGATCCTCTTGGGTTTGTAGCGCCAGTCGTCCTCAAAGCAAAGAGCATTCTTCAAGAGATGTGCAGGCGAGGTACTGGCTGGGACGATCCTCTTACTGATGAGCTTCGACATAAATGGGAACAATGGAAAAGAGATCTAGCCCACTTAGATAATTTTACCATAGCCCGTACCTACTCACCTGCTGGATTTGGAAGGGTCTCTAAGACAGAGCTGCATCACTTCTCTGATGCCAGTATGAAGGGTTACGGCCAGTGTTCATACCTGCGACTTCAAAATGAAAAGGGAGATATTCATTGTGCCTTGGTTGTAGGAAAATCACGTGTCTCTCCAACCAAAGTCACAACCATCCCACGACTAGAACTATCAGCAGCAGTTGTTTCCCTGAAAATAAGCAACATGCTTAAGGAGGAATTGGGATACATTAACGCAGAGGAATTCTTCTGGACTGACTCTAAAGTGGTCTTAGGATACATAAGAAATGAAGCCCGAAGGTTCCACACGTTTGTAGCTAACCGGGTTCAAAAGATTCAGCTCAGCTCAGCCCCACAACAGTGGCGATATGTCCCGACAAATGAGAATCTTGCTGACCAGGCCTCCGGGGGCTTGACTGCCAGTGAGTTTTTATCATCTACCTGGCTTGCCGGACCTAAGTTCTTATGGAACAAGGAAATAAAGCTGGCTACAGAGGAAGTACCAGAGTTATCAGTCGGAGATCCAGAGGTCAGGAGTGTTCTAGCACTCAGTACTAAAACCACGGAACACGCAAGCATCATTGATCGTCTGTCTAAGTTCTCATCTTGGTCGCTAACTATACGAGCAATTGCACGCATTCTAAGGCGCATAAGCAATAACAGATCAAACGATCTCACCACTGTAGCCGAACGTGAAGAGGCAGAACATCATCTAATCAAAATTCTGCAAAAAAACGTGTATCAAGAAGAGCTGAAACTGCTGAGTAAAGGAATCCCTCTACCACGGCATAATCCTTTGCACGCTCTTGACGCTTTTCTACATGACGATGGCATACTCAGGGTGGGAGGGAGGCTATGCAACTCCTCTCTTCCCAACTTCTTCAAGCACCCTGCAATCATTCCCAAAGATCATCACATCACAAGGTTGATTATTGCTTATCATCATGAAAAGATGAAACATCAAGGTAAAGGTCTTACTATCAACGAAATAAGGTGCAGTGGCTACTGGATTACAGGAATCAACCGGGCTGTTGCATCCTACATTCGTCAATGTGTCATCTGTAGACGGCTACGCAGACCTATGGAGGAGCAAAAGATGGCCGACCTACCGCCAGAACGGTTGGAGCCATCCCCTCCTTTCACTTTCTGTGGCATGGATTGCTTCGGGCCATTCCTTACAAAACAAGGAAGAAAAGAGAACAAGAGATACGGTCTTCTTTTCACTTTTCTTAGTTCCCGTGCTGTCCATATTGAGATTCTCGAGGACATGTCGACAGATGCTTTCATCAACGGCCTTCGATGTTTCATCGCCATACGTGGTGCTGTTCATCTGATCAGGTCTGACCCAGGAAGCAACTTTGTAGGAGCCAAAAATGAGTTCAGAGAAGCTCTAAAGGAAGTTGATGCAGATCGTCTTGCTGTATTTCTTGCAAATAGGCAGTGCGACTTCAGAATGAATGCACCCCATGCTAGCCATTCAGGAGGGGTGTGGGAAAGACATATAAGGACTGTGAGAAGTGTCCTAAGATCCACTCTCGCTCTTTCCTCTGGTAGACTAAATGATGCTTCGTTACGGGCCTTTTTCTATGAAGCTATGGCTATAGTCACGTCCGTCCTCTGACTGTTGACAATCTCAGTGATCCCCATGACCTCGAACCACTCACCCCTAATCATCTTCTGACAATGAAATCTGTCCAGGCCTTACCTCCTCCAGGTGAATTCATCAGAGAAGATATGTATGGCAAGAAAAGGTGGAGACATGTTCAATACCTTGCAGAACAGTTTTGGAGTCGATGGCGAAAGGAATACCTCGCCAACATAGCTCTTAGACAGCGCTGGCATGCTCCAAGAAGGAATTTACAAGTTGGAGATATCGTAATTCTGAAAGGAGAGGATTTGCAGAGGAATGAGTGGAGATTGGGTAGAGTTTCAAAAGTCACTACTGACAAAGACGGACTTGTACGGAAAGTTAAACTCCAGCTTGGTGACCGTAAGCTTGGCAACAAAGGGGAGCGTCTTCACGAGTTGTCAGAAGTAGAGCGCCCAATCCAGAAGCTTGTTCTGTTGCTGGAGTCTAATTAAATCTGCTCCTTCCCTCTATAGTACATAATAGTACATAGTCGTTGCTACGTTACAACTTTGGCATAAATTGTCTTTGTCCTTATACGGTTTTCGGGAAGGTAAATTTTCAGTTTAAATCATTCGTGCTTAATGTAGTCTGTGTACGTCCCATTATTCACTCATGATTGGTGGGAGTGTAACTAACTCTTAGAAAAGAGTTGGTAAGGTAATCCTTTTGAGCTCCATTTTGTTTGGTCTCTTCCGCCCTATATGGTATAGTCCTTTAACTCCGCCCCCATACGGTATAGTCTTTTAACCCCGCCCCCATACGGTATAATCCTTTGACTCTGCCCCCACTAGTTAGTGTGACGCACACCATGGTAAAGGAAAGTCATGTCGCTTAAATGCTCTGAAATCGTACAAGGTTCTTAAGGAAAGTAAGGGTTAGCTACAAAATAAGTTTTTTTTTTTTTTTTCAATGAATGTAAATAAATAACCTTTAAGGTAACTCCATTTGCTAAGAGAGACAAAAGTGAAAAGAGTCCTGGATGACTTTTTTTTTGGCTGTGGTTAAAGAACTGCACACCAAAATCTGATAGGAAACATCGATTCCTGGAGAGCGACCTGCATGTAGTTGTTTCATTGCTTCTGTTACATCCTGAACGGTGTTTTCCTTGTCTAGCGTCTCTCGTTGCTCAGATCACAGCTGCAGTAAATTCACAGGTACAACCCCAATTCCAAAAAAGTTGGGATGCTGTGCACAATGTGAATAAACTAAACATAATGCAAATATGATAAATCCCAATATACGATTTTGAAGACTAAAATGTCATTTTTGGTCATTTTGTATTTGATGGCTGCAACACGTGGATGTGATGCTACACAGTGGTAAACGTGGGCCTGTCCCAACTTTTCTGTCAGTATACACCTGAAAACCGAGGAGACCAGTTGCTGAAGTTTTGGGAGAAGAATATTGTCCCATAGGTCTTGCTGCAAGGCCTTCTCTAAAAAATACTTTTTCTAGATGAAAGCATTTGTTGCTCTAAAACCTGTGTATAACGTTCAGCATTGATGGAGCCTTTCCACATGTGCTAATTAAATCCCTTACCATCAGAGATGTGGCTTTATGAACTGAGTGCTAATAACAGGCCAGATGGTCCCTTTCCTCTTTAGTCCTGAGGACGTGGTGTCCATGGTTTCCAAAAAAAAAAAACTTTTCTATTCTTCTGACCACAGAACAGTTTTTCACTTTGCCTCTTTACATTGCTTGTGTACGAATATTTCTACAGATTCTTTGAAAAATTTGATAAGATGTGTTGAGGAACATTATTGTGAAACTGGTCCACAGTCCATCTTTAATTCTAAGAGAATCGTCCTCTCGAAGATACACTATTTTTTCCCAATCATCTTACTGACCTGTTGGGAATGAACCCATCATTAGTTTTCTCCAACTCCAATGTTTCTCCAGCTGTTTAATTTTAATCCCGTCCCAACTTTTTTGTGACGTGTTGCAGCCATCAAATTCAAAATGACTTTATTTTTACCTCAATATTTTACATTTGAAATGTTCTCTATGTTCTTTTGTGAAAAGGAATATGGTTTGATTACATTTTATTATTGCATTCTGGTAATATTCACATTTTACTCAAATTACTCAACTTTTTGGGATTGGGGTTGTAGATCAGATGTTTCAGGGTCAGAGTTCTCTGTACTGTAATCACCATCCACCGCTAATTCCTGTATTTCCTTTGTGTCATTGTTTCATCAGGGTGAAAAAAGCATTTGCTTCTGGTGGACAGTCTTTACTTGGTCTATCATCTTATTAAAGCACTTTTTTAATGTTCTACAATAATGATTCAATTTCTTTTATTTATTTTTTGCTTTAAAATCTTATTATTGATAAGGTCTCTGTTTCTTGCTGCAATTTTAACCACTGCCTAAGATTTTTTACATCTTTATTTTCCCCCAATATGTTTATTGTCCACTTTGTTTATTCATGTGTATTGTTTTATTTGTATATCGGTGCCTGGATCAACTCAGATTTTTTTATCACAGAAACATTTTATTAGGCGAGTTATAAAATTGTAAAACGTTTTACATTAGATGACTTCAGAACTATTGTCACTTTATCTAGAAATTTTGGGAAATCCGTAATGTTTTTATCATAAAAGATTTTCAATATGGTGAAAAAGTTTCAGTATAATTGCTATGATCGAGGTTTTATATAATAACAGAATTTATGTAAATGTTATATTCATTCGAATTCTTATTAAAAGATTGTAGCAATTGCACATTAAACATCACTGAGATTCAGTTTGAAAAAGTATTTTAAGGTTGACTTAATGCCATGTTTTTTTGCATGATGATATTTTCTGTGCCTGGCCACCCCTATGTAAACCCAGGCTCTGCTTCTGTCTTCAGGAGTGGTCAGGAGTGTTCATTGCCTGAGCATCAGGAACACTGATCTGTCTCTGTGTTCTAGAACGCTGCACTGATGTACCCTATTTAGTAAGCGCAGCGAGTGAACAGGGAGGTGTTTGGATTCACCCTCAGAGTAAAATCCAATAGAGTTCACTTACACTGGATCTGATTGTGTACCACCAGGGCGAAGTGATCCGTCTCCAGGATCCGGGAGATTTTACCCAGGTTATCTGTTAGATGAACCTACACACACACACACACACACACACACACACACACACACACACACACACACACACACACACACACACAGATATACATACATACATACATACATACATACATACATACATCTGATCACCATCACTGCACATCTCAACATCGTATATCTGTTATAAATGGACATTCGGTGCAACCCAGATGAGGATGGGTTCCCTCTTGAGTCTGGTTCCTCTCAAGGTTTCTTCCTTATGCCGTCTCGGGGAGTTTTTCCTTTACCACAGTCTCCACTGGTTTGTTCATCAGAGACAAACTTACACTTATAAAAAACATATTCATTTTTATCACCACAATTATCTGTGTAAAGCTGTTCTGAGACAATGTTCATTGTTGAATGTGCAATACAAATAAACATGAATTGAATTGGATTAAATTTAAATAAAGCAATTCTGAAGTCCTTGTGAAGTATGTAATCGAGTGTGTGTGTGTGTGTGTGTGTGTGTGTGTGTGTGTGTGTGTGTGTATGGACACAGCAGGCTGCACAAATCTCTAATGTTATGTGTGTCATGTCCTGCCCAAGTATGTATGAGGAACTCTATCTTGATCTGCAGTCAAGGCTGTGTGTGTGTGTGTGTGTGTGTGTGTGTGTGTGTGTGTGTGTGTGTGTGTGTGTGTGTGAGTGTGAGTGTGTGGGTGTGTTACCTGTTTGAACTGCTTATACAGGACTTTGATGACAGGGTCAGATGGACTGACCTTCCCAGCGAGTACAGAGGACAGCATGTTTCCCAGTGTCACCATCCCCACGATCATGCTACACACACACACACACACACACACACAAACACACACACACACACACACACACACACACACAAATTTGTTGCAATTAGGATTTTAAACTTGCACCAAGCCGAGAAACCTGTAGGATCCAGAGTGTGTCTCTGAGCGGGGTGCTACCACCATCATGTTTCACAGTGCATAGGCTGTGACACTGCACTATGTTTAAGAGTGGGGTGAAAGGCTCTGTACTCTCTGCCGCAGTACGTGATTGTGTCAGTGCACACTGTAGGTGTGTATCAGTGTACGTGTTGTTCATGTAGACGTACCCGGCCTCGTCCACTACAGGAGCCTGGTCGAACGCCCTGTCCTTCAGGATCTTGATAGTATTTTTAATGCTGACAGATGGCAAAACTGTTAGCGGGGCAGAGAGTTCCAGCTCCTGGAGGGTCAGATTCCACCACCTGCATCGCCAAGATGAGACGTGACGAGACGAAAAAGAGACACATGATGAATCGGATACACTGAACCGGACCAGACCACGTTTCTTACGTTCCTTACGTTCTTTACGTTCCCAACCAGAAATGTAACCGCAAGTTAATAGATTATTACAGACAATGTGTATTTTATAAACACAGAAAATACAATGTTGCCAGAAATGAACACTAAAGATCAGATGCATCTGGTCTGAGATCCACCAGAAAAAAAAAGAAATACAAATGTTGTGACAATTTCTAATAATAATTTAATAAATAAAAGGACATTTGTTTACATTGTACAGGAATATGGTCTAAATATAGTTTTGTATTCGGAGCTCGGATGAGCAATGTGAACTAAATGTCAGGTTAATGTAACAAAAAAAGGTTGCCAGATTCTGTTTGTATAAGGCAGTGCAAATAAAAAATGCGTGTGCACCAATGACAAAAAGACGAGGTGGAAATGGGTGCGTGTAACTCACCATGGCTTGTGGATCATCAGGTCCTCTTCTCTCAGAAAACCCTTTTCACACATCCACTTATCACTGAGGAATTTGGACCTGCGATGGGATGCGGTACAGAGAATAAATAAAGCAAAGGTTTTCTGGCTCTTTCTCAAGATTTTCTCGAGAATTGCTCTAATTCTTATTTATTTCTAGCTACATCTTGTGGAATGTCTACAGCACAGAGCAGTTCCTGTTCTCACTTATGTTACAGCAGCTGCAAACAGTCGCTCCCTGTTTTAATTTATTAGAACTAATGCATTGATCAAATCCTGTGTTTTTTATTGTTCTTAAGAATTCGCCAATCAGAAGGCAGAATTCGAGTCAGCTGATGCTCACATGTAGTTCCGTAGCGAGTCGGGGAGGACGACCACACAGCGCTGATCTTCGTTTAGCTCCTTGGCCATCTTCATTGCTGCAGCCATGGCTGATCCTGAACTGCCACCTACACACACACACACACACACACAATATATACACACACATCATACACACATTATAATACATCATAGATCTGTCGAGGACTAGAGTGATTAGCGAACATACCGCAGAGTAGCCCCTCCTGTCGGATGAGCATGCGTGACATGCTGAAGGACTCCTTGTCGTTAATCTTACACCAGTGGTCAACTACCTAACATTCAGCGAGCACATGTTTAATGTTGACTTCATTTTTGACACGATACAACAATTTTTACAGCAGTGACGTGAAACACAGTGGCCACTCACAGATCTGTCAAATACTGTGGGGATGAAGTCGTATCCGATTCCCTCCACCTCATACTGAGTCTTATCTCTCTGATTGAGACCCTCTGGTTCTGCTAGGATCGAGCCCTCGGGGTCCACGCCAACAATCTTAAACACACACAAAATTTAAACAATGTAAATGGAAGAATTTCTAAATAATCATCAAAAAATAGATATTCAAATAACAGAAATACTGAAATTGGAAGAAATTATCTTACAGGCATAAATGCTGTTTTTTTCACCTTTGACTGCTGCTGGTTTTTTTTGCACTGCATTGTGTCTCCCAGTTATAGTTTTTACAGTTCTCCTCACACAGTACTGTATAATCAGAGTATACAGTAGGTTTACTGGTCGGCGCTCTCTCTGGTTTTTGTCTTGTCTTGTGTTGTCTGTCTGCACTGTCCATCTGTTTCATCTGCACTGTCTGCCTGTTTCATCTGCACTGTTTGCACTCGGTTGCACTCAATGCACTTTACGTAGCTTTGTGTTGTGTTGTAGCTCTATGTTGTTGTTTAGTGTAGCACCAGGGTTCCTGAGGAACGTTGTCTCGTTTTTACTGTGTACCACTGTGTATAGTAGAAATGACAATAAAAGCCTCTTGACTTGACATGAAATGCAGTCTTCTACAGTATCTGCATACACGCCAGTTTAGCACCTGGACTCTTACACCTACTTCGACACTATGGGCTGAGTGATGCAGTATGCAGTTTGCAGCCTCTAAATTGAAAAGTAACTTGTTTTTTTTCTCCTTAAAATTGTACATTTCTTCAGTTCCAGCATGTTTTCTCAGTTCCATTGAGAATAAAATATGCGATAGATTACTGCATTCTGTTTTTGCACAGTGTCCCAATGTATTGGAGTTGTGACTTTTTAAACAATAAATGAACCAAGAAATAAAAGAAAGCAAATATAAAAGTAAAAAAGTACATTTATGGTTATGAACAAAAAATTTTTTAAAAGAGAATAAAAGGGATAAAAAAAACATACAAAAAGAAAGAAACGATAAGTGGATCAGATAAGGGTTGATCGTATAAGGGGTGATGAGGTATATTATGTGTATTGTATAAGTGTGACGGGGGATAAACAGAGCTGACCTTGACATTGGGGCATTTCTCCTTCAGCTTGCGTGCGATGCCGGTGATAGTCCCACCTGTTCCAGCTCCGGCCACCAGCATGTCTATTTTGCCTGCAGACACACAGCCAGAACGTCACCACCCCTGAAACACTTCACAAACCTCCACACCCGGCGCAATCGTGCATGAATTACCGTCGCACTGCTCCAGGATCTCCTCAGCCGTTTTGTCGTAGTGAGCCAGCGGGTTGCTGGGGTTGCGGTACTGATCCAGAATGTGCGAGTTGGGGATCTCGTTCTTCAGACGCCAGGCCACGCCCACGTGAGACTCTGGAGAATCAAAACGGGCGGCAGTCGGGGTTCGGATGATCTTGGCGCCGAGAGCTCGCAGCACGTCCACCTGGGTTAAAAAAACACAATGATTGATTTAAAAAATTTGAAGATACATACATGCCCCGCCCCTTCCTTCATAAACTGTGTCTTTCATTTGCATACTAAAAAATAATAGGCTGGTTTATTTCATGATGCAATAACACTTGCTCAGCACTAAATCGAATTTTTATTCAACTCTGCTTTTAGGCAAGGCAAGGCAAGTTTATTAGTATAGCACATTTCATACACAGAGGTCATTTGAAGTGCTTTACATAGAAATTAGAAAAAAATAAATATATATAAGAGAAAAAAATAAAATCAATTAAAATTATATATATATATATATATATATATATATATATAAATATATATAAAAAATATAAGAAATAAAATCTAAATAAAAACAAAGATACATGAGAATTCAAAATAAATTAAATGTGAGTTTAATAAAAACAGTTTAAAATATGATAAAAAAGAATAAAACAGGAGTAGAAGTGATTTGAATGTAAAAGTGCAGTCAGTGTGAAGCAGCACAGAGCTCATTCAGTAAATGCAAAGTTAAACAGATGTGTTTTTAATCTAGATCTAAAAGTGTCTACTGTTGAAGCACAGCTGATCTCTTCTGGAAGCTGATTCCAGCTACAGGTGGCATAATAGCTAAATGCTGATGCACCTCGTTTTGAAGGAACCCTTGGCATTTCTAACTGACCTGATCCTGATGATCTGAGTAATCTGTTAGCTTTATATTCACTTAGCATATCTGTCATGTATTTTGGTCCTAAGCCATGAAGTAATTTATAAACGATTAACAATACTTTAAAATCTATTCTAAATGTAACAGGAAGCCAGTGTAAGGATCTGAGCACTGGAGTGATGTGCTCAGATTTTTTGGTTCCGGTCAGAATTCTGGCAGCAGCGTACTGTATGAGCTGCAGATGTCTAATGGTCTTTTTGGGGATCCCAGTAAGGAGTCCATTGCAATAGTCCCCCCTGCTGGTGATAAAAGCATGAACAAGTTTCTCTGTCTTGCCTTGAGACAAAACATCTAATTCTGGCAATATTTCTGAGATGGTAGTAAGCTGATTTGCTAATTGCTTTCACATGACTACTGAAATTAAGGTCAGACTCTAAAATTACCCCAAGATTTCTGACTTGATTTTGTGTCTTTAGACCCCTAGAGTCAAGGTATGTGTTAACCTTAAGAGTTTCATCTTTATTTCCAAATACAATGACTTCAGTTTTGCCTTTGTTTAACTGGAGGAAGTTTTGACGTATACAACTGTTAATTTCATCAAGAGAGTCAATGGGGCTGTAGTCATTGGGTGACATGGCTAAGTATATCTGGGTGTCATCTGCATAGCTGTGGTAAGCAATTTGGTTCTTTTTCATTATTTGACCAAGTGGAGGAATAAACAAATTAAACAGAAGCAGTGCAAGAATTGAGCCTTGTGGGACTCCACATGTCATGGATGTCCACACAGAATTATGGTTACCTATGTTCACATTGTAGCCTCCCCCTTTTAAGTATGAGTTAAACCATTTTAGAACCATCCCAGAGAGCCCTACCCAGTTTTCCAGTCTATGTAAGAGTATGGTGTGATCTACCGTGTCAATGGCAGCACTAAGATCTAGTAGCACCAGCACTGAGATTTTACCTGAATCAGAGTTTAAACGAATGTCATTTATTATCTTTATGAGCACTGTCTCTGTGCTGTGGTGCTGACAGAAAATTGTCCAAATTTGTTCAGCTGATTAAAAATAACCTTTTCAATAATCTTGCCTATAAAAGGAAGATTTGAGATTGGTCTGTAGTTGCTAAGCGTGGTTTTGTCTAGGTTACTCTTTTTTAGGCTTAACAACTTACAACTGCTGGCTTAACAACTGCTGTTTTTAGCGAAGTACCCTTTTTAAGAAAGGATGTGGGGAGCGTATCAAGGCTGCAAGTTGATGCTTCAAGATGTTGTACTGTTTCTTCCAAAGTTTTTATATCAATTATGTCAAATTCTGGGAGAATGACTAATTTCTGAGGTTGTTGATATCTGACTGACCACAGTACAATGTGAGGCTCTATTGATCGCCATTCTGATTTCTTCTCAGAGAAACAGGTTGCAAACTCATTGCATTTGTTGTCAGAGAGCATTTTACTATTTACTGTCAGAGGATATTGATTTGGGGGGTTTGTTAGTCTCTCTACAGTAGCAAAAAGAGTGCGGGTGTTGTTTATGTTGTTGTTTATAATGTTTGAGAAGAAGGTCTGTCTAGCTCTGCCTAGTTCTACATTGAAAGCCCGAAGACTGTCCTTATAGATGCTATAATGTACTTCAAGTTTTGTTTTCCCCCACATACGTTCAGCTTTTCTGCATGTTCTTTTCATGCTCTGTACTGCTGTTGTGTTTCTCCAAGGTGCTTTACGTCTGCCAGTGATCATCCTGACCTTTACTGAAGCTATATTATCAACAGCATCTTTAACTTTTATGTTAAAACTTTCAAGAAGAACATCAACAGAGTCTGCTGATATGTTTGGCAACACTGATATAGCATTCATAAATACCTCACTGGTGTTTTCATTTATGAACCTTTTTTTGACATAGACAGATCTAACATCAGTGGCAGGACAGATCACGGAGTAGAACGGGTGCTTTGAGGATGGATTGGACTGTAGTTGGTGTCGGCGGTCTGCTGCACTGACTCGGGAGTGCAGTTTGCTTCTGATCATCATCACTGCACCCTGCAACTTTGTATATATGCTTCAAATGGACATTTGGTGCAACCCAGATGAGGATGGGTTCCCTCTTGAGTCTGGTTCCTCTCAAGGTTTCTTCCTTATGCATCTCGGGGAGTTTTTCCTTGCCACAGTTGCTCATCAGGGACAAACATACTTATAAAGAACATATTTACATCTGATCACCACATTATCTGTGTAAAGCTGCTTTGAGACAATGTTCATTGTTAAAAGCGCAAAACAAATAAAAATGAATTGAATTGAATTGAATCACTAAATCAAAGTAAACACAGAAATGGTCAGATAACGCTTCATCCTTGATAACAGTGGATGAAATGTTTAGACCCTTGCTAATAAGCAGATCAAGAGTGTGTCCCCGATTGTTTGTAGGACCTTGCACATGCTGAGTCAGATCAAAAGTGTTTAAAACATTTAACAGTTCAATCGCAGTATTGTTTTTCTGCATTGTCTATTTGAATATTGAAGTCTCCAGCAATAACAAAACAATCAAATTCAGAGGAAATTGTTGATAGTAGTTCTGTGAATTCATCAGCAAATGTTGGGGTGTATTTTTGGTGCCTTTTAGAGCAATACACAAATATTCAAAAGAATTGTAATCACCAAGTAACACTTGCTTGCATTGAAATGCATCTTTGAATAGAGCAGCTATTCCTCCACCTCTTCTAACAGCTCTACAGACACGTATGAAAGTAAAGTTGGGTGGGGCTGATTCATTCAAGTCAAGTCAAGTCAAGTTTATTTGGATAGCACTTTTCACAACAGACATTGTCTCAAAGCAGCTTTACACAAATAAAAAATTTTAAAAATTTTATCCTTCATTAAGGACTGTAGCGCTGCAGCTGTCATCTAACCAGGTTTCAGTTAGAAACATGAAGTCCAGGTTCTAAGTGGTGATAAGATCATTAACTTGAAATGATTTGTTCATTAGTGAATGGATATTCAGAAGTGCTAACTTTACAGTAACTGGTTTTGGCTCTGTATCAATCCCAGAATGACGTCAGTAGATTAGGCAGTAGATTAGACAGAATTGTCGTGCGGCTGGAGAGGGTCTTCTTCTTTCTATCACATATCAGGACGGAGATAGGGAAAGCTAAAGTGACATTGGGCTCCCGCTTGTTCTGTAAACATTTATGATTGTTACTGCTGTCGTAGCGGGGACCCAACACATATCAGTTACCAGTGCTGTTTGCAGATGAGGGCTGGTGTGATCCCTGATGTTGAGAAGGAGGGCGAGCTGGGCCCAGAGGCTTTGGTGGTTGTGGAGCCCACCGTTTCTTGGTGGATATTTGGGGACTCGCAGCAATAGAGTGGGAAAGCTTTGTTCCAGCAAATAACAGTTTCTACATTTTCTCTGAAAAGCACAGAAGTGGTGATGTTGGAGATAGGGAGAGAGAGTGTGATGACATCGGCTGTGCTTCTGGTGTTCCTGGAGGCAGGGGAGTGTTATCTTGACTTTCCTGGTTGTTATCCACAGAAATGTCCTTGGGTGTTGACTCGCATTCCGGTTGTAGCGAGGTCTGTGGGAAGGGCTCAGCTTGAGCTGTGTCTGTGAACAGTAGTTGCTGTGGCTGCAGAGTTTTATTCTTGTCATCTGAATGTCCATCCAGGTGCTGGTGTGAAATCCTGTGGTCGTTTAGGCTGTTCAGGAGTGGACTGGCACACTCAGCTGATAAATGATGAAGGAAGAAAAATATGTTGTCTTTAAGCAACCTAGCTCCTAGTTTGTTTGGGTGGATGGCATCTGTGTTAAAAAGTTGCCTTTGACTCCAGAAGATATTGAAATTGTCAATGTAATTCAGTCCTCTCATGGTGCAGGTTTTTTGCAGCCATGAATCTAAGCTTAGTAGCCGAGAGAACATATTTGGTCCACTGATGAATGACTGAACTTTCCCACATGTATGACAATCCGACTGACAGACTTATGTTTCATCAGAATGTTGCAAATTTCCTTGTTAACAGCAGAAACTGTTGCCTGAGGAAAGCAGTATGTATTGGTAGCCTTGCTTCCAGTGTTTCTGATAATAGAGTCACCCACTATCGGCATGCTTGGCTCGGCTGCTGCCGCTGCCTGTATGTTACTGAGCGCCTGTTAGCTCTGTTAGCTACAGGCTGATGTGATCTGTGTCCATTTACATTTGGGGATTCTTCACCCACACTCATTAGTGCATCAAATCTGTTTTCAAGCCGCACAGGGGGTGATGGAATACCAATACTGGCTACTCAAGTTGTACCCATATCTGGGGTAGATGATGCTAATGCAGCAATTTGTGACACTCGTGACAGTCTAATGTCTTGAGCACCTCTGTGTCTCGCACCCTGTTTATGCCATCGATTTGTGTCCTCAATTACTTTAGGTTTCTCTGAGCTCACTATGACCTGTTTAAAAGCATTAGGTTCACAGGACTCACCAGCTTGAAGCAGAAAGTCACCTTTTAAGTTTATAAAAAAAATTATCACCTTCTCCATGCTCATTTTCTCCGGCATGACGATGATGCAGCGATAACCCTTTACTGCTGCAACCAGGGCCAGGCCGATACCTGAGAGCACACACACACACACACACACACACACACACACACACACACACACACACACACACACACACACACACACACAGCCAGAAAATAAAAAACACATACACACAATATAAGAAACACAGAGACAAACACACACAGGTAGGATAAGGAACAAACATTCACACACACACAATAAAGTATACACACGCACACAAACTCAGAACAAGAAACAGACAATACACTCACACACAAAGAAAAGAATAACACACAGTCAGAACAAGAAACAGAAAAAATGAAAAAAATACAAATAAAAATATAAACTCAACACACACACACGGAATAAAAAAACACACACCCACAATAACAAAAACACACAAACACAGGAAAAAGGATCTCACTAAAAAGGAACACATTTACACACACACACAAACGCACCTGTGTTTCCAGATGTTGGTTCGATGATGGTGTCTCCAGGTTTGAGGAGGCCGTCTCTCTCCGCGTCCTCCACCATGCGAATGGCGATACGGTCCTTTACACTGCCTCCAGCGTTGAAGAACTCACACTTACCCACTGCAAACACACATTTACATTAACGCCATTTTGCCAGATGCTTACAGACGCTCATATCCTGAGACTTACAATTATCTCCTTTATACAACTGAGTACTTGAGGGTTAAGGGCCTTGCTCAAGGGCCCAGCGGTGGAACTTGATGGTGCTGGAATTTGGACCTTTTGTTTAGAAGTCCAATGTTACTGATCTACAGAACAGTAAAATTCTTGCTTTTGCATATCCACTGCATATTGCAGTAATGTGAGGAAGCTTGAGTCAGAGTACGCACACACACACACACACACACACACACACACACACACACACACACACACACACACACACACGCTCTGGCATGGAGAAGCTGATGCTGGATCTGTGATGATCACAAATGCTGAGCTCATAAAACTAGGAGCTACTAACCATATAGACTGTATAAGACTGCAGAAAGAACATCACTTATAATCTTATACTCCAGTGCTCATGTTAGTTCTCACTCTCCAGTGTTCTGTACTGTTGAAAGATTTATGATCAAACTCTTGATGTCACCCAAATGAGGATGGGTTCCACTTTTGAGTCTGGTTCCTCTCAAGGTTTCTTCCTTATAACATCTATGGGAGTTTTTCCTTGCCACAGTCGCCACGGCTGCTCATCAGAGATAAATCCACACACCATCACTGTTGATTTGTGTAAAGCTGCTTTGAGACAATGTCTGTTGTGAAAAGCGCTATACAAATAAACTTGACTTGACTTGACTTGACACACACACACACACACACACACACACACACAAAATCTATAAATGTGACTAACAGGTCAATTACCTCTGCACTCGTTTAATATCAATATATATTATATATTATAACAGTCTCATACTTTTTAAGTTACAGATCACATTGTTACAGCCTTAGCTCTGACACCGGAGACTTCTCTTATAGAGGTCTCCTTGAAGAAAACATCACAGTAACGATGTTTACCCGTGTTTATTATCCTGCGCAGACGCTTCTTTATTTCTATACCTTGTTGGGAATGAAGCAGCGTCTGCGCAGATTAATAGACATCGATACTTTAACCTTTCCTCATCAATACTGTGACCTTTAATATAACCGCCTGCAGGAGCTGCTGTGAATCAAAAATCTAAGAATTCAACGTTGCTGTGATCAGAGCCAATGTTTGGGATCATATATGACCTGTTGAGTCATGAGTGTGAATGTTTATAAGAGTGCTTGTGCAGCAGGTCTGACCTGTTTAACTGCCAGGTCCCAACCATCTCACAATTATCTTACAAAAGCACATGTGAAAACACCACATAAACCTAATCAAGCCAAATCCAGGTTCCTGTGAACACACACCAGGCCAACAGCTCTTTGCATTTATAAAGTTGGTCCAGAGGTCAGAGAAGTCATGGGTGCAGTAGATAGAGGGTCAGATTAACGCACAAAGAAGCCCTCAGTGGCAGTGAAAGGACGATTGTGTGGAGGCTAAGCAGCCTGGATTGGGAAACAGGCGCTAAGGTTACACATCAAACAAGATCTGTTTTGTGAAAGTCAATATATCAGATGTGGTTCAGTACTAACAAGGAATATTCTAGAACATAGTTCAGTATATAAATATAAAAATATATTCAGAAAGTATTTTTAGTAAGTAGACAAGTGCTGCAGATTAAACAATTAAATACACTTGAATGCTTGGATCAGTATCATCTGAGGAAGTTGTGAGTTTCATATGCATATCTTCCTTAATATACAGAAAAAGAGATCAGGTGTAAAAGTATCTGAGGCACATGAGCAGTCAGGCTGAATACTCTGCTATTTATTGAAAATATATTGAGTCATACATCGAGTATTGCGTTCTCTATTGATAAAGCAATCAATGTTTTTTTTTTTTACCTGTGCAATAACAATAACTTACATATTTGTGCAATATCAACATTTAAAACACTTTAGTGTAAAATATTACCTGATGCAATTTGATAGTTTTTTCTTTTGTATTTATAAACGTGACTATATTTGTGTGTCTCTGCTTTATATTCACACATTTTCCTTTGCTGTAACATGGAAATTTCCCCACTGTGAGACGAATAAATGTTCATCTGATCTGATCTTATCAGAGTGTTGCTTTATCTATGGATAGAGTATTGTAGTATTTATGATTAAAGTATGGCTGTATTAATAGATAGAGTATTGTAGAATTTATGATTGAAGTATAGCAGTATTTATGGATGGAGTATTGTAGTATTTATCTGTAATGTATAGCAGTATTTGTGGATAATGTTAATGAATAAAGAATTTTAATATTTATATAAATAGTGCAGTTTGCCAGCATGTGTCAGTTTAGAGGGATTTGAGTATTTCAATGTTTTTCTGGAGCTTCTGATGAACACAGTGATACGTAGTGCTCTACTGACCTTTAATTCTCAATCATCTCGCCAATGTGGAGCTTAAACTGTAATGTGGGATAAATTTAGATTTGAAGCCTGATACCTGCTCGGACTGGATTACATACGAAATTGGGGTTGTGGCTTTTACCCAACATTAACTAACCCCAGGTAGTGTACAGCAGATCTCAGACTATTTCCATGCTGGGAAAAGATTGTTTTATCCTATAGGAAAAGAGCTCAATGTGTTCCACTGTCTCCTCTCAAAACCAAACTAACGCCAATTCCTCCAGAATTCCCAGGTGCTTAGAGCAAGTTCTACGTTCTGAGGTTCTCTAGCAAAGGCACAGCCTACAGACATGCTTTATATTTTAGGAACCATTCTGGGAATCTGTAAAACTTTTTTTAGGGAATCTGTAACGTTTTCCTGCAGGTACGCTTTAGAAACTCAGGAAAAAAAAATGATTGCAGGAACCTTTTCAGGAACTTGCTTCACCCACTGATATTGATAGCACAAGGATGTTTTAGGAACCCTTTTTTTTAACCTACTGGAAACTTTTCAGGAATTTCGAAAAGTTTCCCTTTGAGACACTACATGGACTACATGGAACTTTTCAGGAGGTTTGGTAAACTGTCACCTCGGGACACATTTTTTGTGGGGTTTTTTTTCTCCAATTTGGATAATTTTCAATAAATTAAGCATTTTTGGTCATTTGTGAATGTTTTTACCAAAGGTATGTGGGAACCTCTTCTTTATTTTACTTCAGGAACATTTCCAAGGCATGGATAAAGTTTTCAATGCAGGAACTTTCTACTTCAAGACTTGGAAAAATGTTGTATGAAGAACTTGGGAATGTTATGACCTTTAATGCACACCATTCACCTTGACTGTTGATTTCTGTGAAGCTGCTTTGAGACAATGTCTGTTGTAAAATGCGCTATACAAATAAATTTGACTTGACTTGACTTTACTGTCGAGTTACAGCAGGAAACAGAGGTTCAGAGATTCGGAACACATCTCACCCCTATACTCATACACGGATTAGCATTAATAATTACAAATCTCACACCCATCCACTCACTAGCACTCATACTCACAGATCTCACACTTCACCCCAAACACTTTGGGAATCTTGTTGATGCGGACCAGCGGCGTGTCTTCAATCTGACTCAGGATGTTGGGTAGGATGCCGGGAGCCGCCGTCCTGCAGGGAAAACGAGCGTGCTATAATGTCACGACAAATACATTATGGTTTCTATTCTAACCACACACACACACACACACACACACACACACACACACACACACACACACACACACACACACACACACAGGGCCTGATGCTAAACACAATATAAAAAAATCTTCCACATTATTACTATAATGTGCAAATTATATACTATATATATGCCAATATACTATATTGGCAAAGGTATTGGGACACCTGGTCATATGTGATTTTTAAGCATCATACTCCACATTTAGTCCCAATACACTCTTATAATTCCCTCCACTCTTCTGGGAAGATGTTCCACTAGATTTTGGAGTGTGTTTATGGATATTTGTGTTCATCAGCCACAAGGGTGTTATGAAAGGCAGGTACTGATGTAGGTGAGGAGACCTGGGGTGCAGTCAGCGTTCACATTCATCCCAAAGGTGTTCAGTAGGGATGAGCTCCATAGCAGGAGATCTTCCTCTCCAAAGCATGTAAACCAGATCTTCAAGGAGCTCACTTTGTGCACAGGGGCATCGCCATGCTGGAGCAGGTTTTGGGTTTCCAAGTTCAAGCGAATGCAACATTTTATTATAGCGCCATCTAAAGACAATTAAGTGCCTCCAGCTTGGAAGTGGAGAACCACATATAGCAGGAGAGGTCAGGTGACCCAATACTTTTGGCAATATAGTGTAGTTGACAAAATTCTTCATAAAAGCCAAAGATATTTTGCAGAAAATCCCATAAAAATGAGAGATTTGTTACATCTAATTGTAAATTTATTTATTTTTTTACATTATTATTTATTTATTTATTTATAATAATTTATGCTATCCTGGCAATTCATTGCACGTTTATTTATTATATAACATTGATATTTATTTTATTTATATTTATTTACAAAAAGAAAATATAAAATTTTTTTCATATATAATAGTGTGTAGATGATAAAGAGTTCCTCACCGTGTAGCGTGGATGTGAGGAGATTCCTTGGTCAGATCCCCGAGCTGCCATGTGCACCTGCTGGGGAGATCAGGACGGATCCAGTTCCTCTCCATGATGCCCTCCTTCTCCTCCACCACCACCTCCTCCATCTCCTCTACACTGTACTGCACCTGGTTCTTATCTTTAAGCTTGTTGTCTCCGTTCAGAGAAGACGATTTTTTCAGGGCATGAGGGCAGGACGACTCGGAGACAGACGAAGGCATGGCTCTGCTACAGGGTGGAGACCACAACAAAACTCCTGAGATAGGTGATGGAGGTGTGTCACATGAAGTATTACGTTTATCTGCGTCAGAGCTGCACGTGTGTGATCTTATCTACGTTCACATGAGAAGAATTCTTCACACGATTCCAGTCACATCAACGTGGCTGAGTGATAGATTTTCTACTGTGCACGAAAAACGCAACATGATGCATAATTCATCATCATCATCAACACACACACACACACACACACACACACACACACACACACACACACACACACACACACACACACACGAATCATGGAAGATGCTTAATAAAGTTTTGGTTCTGCTTTGCTGTGACATGAGCAGCATTGAATCTTTGCAGAACACAATGAGATCTCAAGACTCCGAGGCTCTGAATAAAACCCGGGACAGATCTGAGTTGGGTTTTTATGAGCTCTGATCTGAATCCAACATCTAAGGGAGGAGAAGAGAATCATTAAGTCTGGAGAAAGCAGGAGCAGTTCGGCCAAGAAGAGCGGCACAAACTACCTGTGGACATGTCCGAAGGATTGTTTAAAAGAAATTCCTCTTACTCTATGGAATTATTAAAATAGTATGTGCTTCTTTTTGAACATCCCATTCCACGTTTAGTTCTGATTCGATGTAATAAAAAGCTCCACTCTTCTGTTTCACCAGATTTTGAAGTGTGCTTGTGAAGATTTCTGAGATCAAATACACAAGTGTTGTAAATCAGGTAGTGATGTGGGCGAGGTGAGGAGGTCTGGGGTGCAGTCAGCGTTCACATTCATCTCATAGGTGTTCCAAATTTGAAGCTCTTTAGCAGAAGATCTTCCACTCTAACCCATGCAATGCATATGTTCATGACGCTGGCTTTGTGCACAAAGCGTATTAGCATGCTGGTTTGGTCAGGTTTGGGTCTCCTAATTCAGGAGAAGGGAAAATCTCATCGTACTGCATTCAAAGACGTGCGAAACAATTGTGTGACGACAACTGCAAGTTAACGGTTTGCAGAAAAGAACGTAAAGTCAGGTGTCCCAATACTTTTGTCTACATTGTCCATAGTTTTTCCTTATTTATCAGTCAAAATATTCTGTTGTAGTCAAAAATTCAGAGAAAGTTCAGATTTTTGCAAAACAAAACATTTCAGAGAGGATCGTGAGCTCTTCTCTACCATCATATCTGTCCACATCTGTAGATCTCATCACAGCTGTACAAAGTGTGGTATTTTAATGATAATGTAAATACACTGAGGGGTTTTCCTGCACATGTTTTAGGAGATACTCTGCCCTTATTGTGCTGAATGGTGCAGTTCGCTCCTGTGTGGCTGATGCAAGACTCACATTGAGGAAGTTACAGTGAAACTGAGCGTCTGCCCCGTTTTTCACTCATAATGAGAAATGAATCGTCTGTGTGCGGTACGGAGCTATTAATACCCCTGAGGTCAATGTTGGGTGACACTCTGTTCCTTCATGTTCGGGAAATTTTAGACAAAAATGATGTTATTTACACTGTATGGATCACCTGACTTTACAATCCTGCTGCTCCGAATCACACACACGGAGAAAGTAGTGCCAGAGGATTACATTCATTTACATGGGATTTAATGAATCTGTATTTTAGAGAGAAAGAGAGAGAGAGAGGGGGGGGGGGGACAAGAATACATGGAGAGAATGAGAGAGAAATAGAGAAGAGACCAAAAAAGAGACAGACAGGAGACTAGAGAGAACTAGAAAGAGAAAGACCAGAAAAGAGACAGAAAGTGAAAACCCAGGAGAGAGAAGAGAAAGGCAGGAGAGAGAAAGAGTAAGACCGGCGAGAGAAAGACCAGAGAGAGATCGAAAGAGAAAGACAGGAGAGACAAAGAGGAGAAATAGACAGCAGAAAAAGAAAGACCAGAAAGAGAGAAAGAAATAAAAAAAAACTGTAGTAAGAGAGAGAAAGACCAGAAAGAGAGACAGAATAAAAAAAGACAGGAGAGTAAAAGAACGGAGAGAGATGTAGAAAACAAAATAGAGACGAGTGAAAAATAAGAGAACGGAAGTGAGCAGACGAGAGAAAGACAGAAAAAACAATAGAAGCTCCTGCAGTTAAGAAAAAGACAGAAGAAAGAAACAAAAGAGAAAGAAAGGCAAGTGAGACAGAAGAATGGAAGAGAAAAGGAGGATAAATGCCTGATAAGTGTGGAATGTAGCTGAAAAGAGAAACATTTGAACTTTACGTCCCAAACGCCTTCAGCTCACGTAGTACGCAGTCTACACCCTACGCCACGGCCCTAACATATTGTTTACTACACAAACTACACAATATTAAAGATAATCACAATATTTTATAAGATTTTAAATAATGTAAAGATTTGATGATGAATTCTTATTTAGTTTCTAAATTAGTATTGATAATAAGTAATATAGATAATAGATATATAATATAAATAATAAGTAATTAGATCACATGGCATTCTTGAAAATGATTGTATTCTTTTAAAGATGTATTTATTATTTATTCTTTTCATTATTTGCGCTTAAGGATGCAATAATAATAATAATAATAATAATAAATGTTACTGTATATAATGATATCAGATTAAGTAGATGATCAGGGATAAATACTTCTACAGTATATGACATGAAGCCTCCACAGTCACCCAGAACGCAGGATGATGCAATCGACCTGATCAGGACTGCGTTCTTCCTTTCTTTCTTTTTTTAAGGTAAAAAAGATGAAAATAAATAAAATGGTTATTATACCTCCATAAACCGCGGGACACATTTCATCGCATTAGGATTAAAACAGTGTTGGAGAATTGGAGAGAAAGGGGATGCTGAACACCGTTGCCATGGTTTCGTGTCGAAAAAAAATGTATGCATTATTTGATAATAATAATAAAAAACATATATATTTAGGATATAAAATAATATCCGGTTTGAGCTCTTACCTTAATATGGATTAAACGAGGCGGAAGCTGAAGAGCTGAGAGATTCCAGAGCTTTCACACTTATACACACATATTACACATATATATATACACACACGCACACACACGCACAAACACGCACTACAGCGCAGCAACTCACGTGGTTTAAAGGGATAAATCTATTGGCCAATCGCCTGGCGGTGCGGCCGTTTCCCCGCGCGCTGATTGGCTGAGTCGGGGGCGGCTGCCGTTTCATCTCAATCAATCAAAAAGCGGCCAATTTATTTCAAATTCAGTTCAGTCATTTTTTTTTTATTTGTTTGTTTGTTTGTTTGTTTCGGTATTTTGACAGTTTTTATTGTCACAAATCACCGAAATAAATATATTACAAATATATATTTTAGCATCATGAAATAAATCCCTATAATAAAGTTTATCCCTAATTAGTACATTTCTAAGTTAATATTAATTACATTACAAATCCATCATCATATCTTATACACAGTAACTTAATGGATCTTTGGGCTGATCTCTTAATAAACAGAGATCTCCATCCTGAAGTAGGGCAGGTCTGGAACAAAGAAACAGACAAGACCATTGCTGTCTCAGGAAAGAGAAGAGAAAGTGTGACTGAGGCACTTTTATTCATCAGCCCCCTGACCAGGATATCTGACCAGACGATTCTTTTTCACATGAAAAACTAAAATGAAACAAATCGTCCCATTCAGAATCTGTTCCCACCTTACAATCTATGTTCCTGGGAAAACACTTTCCAAGGCCAACACCTTCACCACCACTGGGACTTACTGAAGATGCATGTAGAAGTGAAATGGAGTAAAATGATCTCAGTTATTTGTTGAAGGTAAGAGTGATCTGAATTCAGAGAGCTCATGTGAACAAAACCTGGTCATCAAAACTGAAATGGAGAAAAGTTTGGTATTTATCTGGTCTGTGACATCGTAAAGATCAGACCGGTTTAGCAAATAACATCTACAGTATATGGTGTTGTACTTAGTTGTGTGCATTTGTTCTTCACACCACACTCTCCCCCCCAATACACACACACACACACACACACACACACACACACACACACACACACACACACACACCCTGACACCAGCTCGTCTGCACCGGAAACCATTTGCCTTTGTTTTTACAGACACTCTCAGGAACCTAATTAACATACAACACCCCGGGGTGAGTTCCCCTGCTGGGGGTCCACAATGCCCTTACACACAGTACACTGTCTCTATTTAAATCTCTAATCATTATACATGTCAAAGAGGTTCAGGAGTATGAGATACAACACATACAAGCTGGGATGCCATTACTGGGGGTTGGGTGCTGAGTATACCAGGCTTATGGACCCTCTACAGAGAAGTCTAGTGGTTTCAAAGCTTGTTGTGGTGTTCACTTTACTTCAATATGCTTGATATTTCTCTGTTTCAACACTAGTGGCAGCTCAGTGGTTAGGATGTTGGCCCCCCTAGATCTGAAGGTTGTGAGTTCATATCCCAGCACCACCAAACTGCCACTGTTGCCATCTGCTCAGGGGTATAAACAAGATCATGAATATCCCAGTTAGGAAGCTGGGTTCAGAGTGCAGGGTCAGCCATGTTACAGCGCCCCTGGAGCAAAGAGGGTTAAGAGCTTTGTTCAAGGGCCCCTAGAATGTCAACATGGTGGTACCGGTGCTTAAACTCCCAACCTTCCGTACCTTCGGTAAACCAAAGTCTTAACCACGGCCACTGTTTGGTGTGTGCCAGATGCTGTGAATTCTAGCATGATTTTTAAGTAATGGTGGGAGAGTGTGAGACTCGTATTTGCTATTTGCATTATTGCAAATTATTACAAAGTCTTCTGTGGTATAATGGCAATAAATCTAATTACTTTAAGAATGTAAATTATATTATTTTCTTGTAATATTACAAAAGAAAGGAGGGGCCCGGGAATTCTGCCGTCTGTGCTTACAAGCCTACTACACCCATGACTCTGTCTATTAACTCCATCTGGTTTCACCTCAACAGCCTAAAGATCGATAAAGTTATTGAGCAAATCAAGGCTCAGGACTGCTGGTTGCATGAACAGGTTTGCATTAAAGCGTCACTGAACAGTGCACCTTAACCAGTTGTGACTCAATCATTAGCAACAAACATACAGTTATTTGGAACAAACCTCTACAATCTTTTATGCAACTTTATAACCACTTTATCTTTGTAAAGCAATGTCCATTGTTAAAGGTGCTCTACAAATAAAAATAAATTGAATTGAATTGAGTAAATTGGCTTGGTGGAAGAAACACTGTTCTGTTCTGAACTGTTCTGATTTGCCTTTGAAAACGGCTTATGGTAGAGAAATAAACTTTCAATTCACGGGCAACAGCTCTGGCGGACATTCCGGCAGTCAGCATTCCAATCGCACGCTCCCTCAATACTTGCGACATCTGTGGCCTTGTGCTGTGTGATAAAACTGCACATTTTAGAGTGGTCTTTTATTGTAGCCATCCTAAAGCACACCTGTGCAATAATCATGCTGTCTAATCAGCATCTTGATCTGCCAAACATGTGTTGTGGATGATTCTCTCGGCAAAGGAGAAGAGCTCACTAACACTGATTTAGACAGACTTGTGAACAATATTTGAGAGAAAAAGGACTTTTGTTGACTTAAAAAAATGGGGGCAAAAACAAAAGTGTTGCGTTTATAGTTATGTTCAGTATAGATACTGACCCCTGCTGGTCTAAATGGCAAATCTTATATTATTCTTCTTCAAACTCGTTCTAAGCAAATTCATAGAGCAGCTTGTGGTGAGGAACTTAACACGTCACACGTCTTCCTTTTAATACTTTTGTCATGATGCAATAGTTTTTCTGTACATTGTGTATTTATCTGTACAACAGTCACATTTATTACTTTCACCAAATAAAAGATTATTCCATGCAAGCAACCTACTTATCAATTATTATAAACTGCTGTCAGATAACATGGAAGTGCAAGTTTAGAGACAGTGGCATTGAGTAAAAGACAGGAGGTGGAGCTGGAGGTAGCAGAGCTAAAGATGTTGAGGTTTTCGTTGGGAGTGACGACGATGGACAGAATTAGAAATGAGTTTATTAGATGGACAGTGCATGTAGGACGTTTTGGAGACAAGGTGAGGGAGGCATGATTGAAATGGTTTGGACATGTGCAGAGGAGGGACATGGGGTATATCAGTAGGAGAAAGCTGAGGATGGAGTCATCAGGAAGGAGGAAAAAAGGAAGACCAAGGAGGAGGTTTATGGATGTGGTGAGGGAAGACATGTAGGTTATTGGTTTAAAAGAGGCAGATGTAGAGGACAGGGGGACGCAACACCCGAACTGTATTTAAACCCAAACAGCCGAACCGTTACTTCTGATTTAATATAACTGAGAAAGTCTTTCCCTCAGATGTAGTGAGATCAGATGAAGTCACCGGTTGGTGTCTAGTTTATAAAGACAAACATAAATCTTTCTGTGTTCCCTTTGAAGAGCCACAAGAGGGCAGACTTTTACCAGAAAGGCTAAACACTATCAAATTCCATATACAGCTCACAGATACAAGGTACAAAAGATACAGACACAGCTATACACAGGAAATAAAGAGAATACTGTTCATGCTCGAGTCCAGGGGTCGTCTAAAAATGTGGGTTCGGTCATGATAAAGGTCTGGAAAATCAGCTTTTCATCAGTTCAACAGCACAAAAGAAAAATAAAAGTAATTCTGATTATGTCTTCAGGCTGTAATTAATATCATTTATATTAATGTAAAGCTTTTTTATTCAAAAGTCATCTCAAGGAGTTTTTTTCTTGGCACGGTCGCCACTGGTTCTCTTATTAGGGATACATTTACACCGATCAGGCATATTATGACCACCTGCCAAATATTGTATTGGTTCCCTTTTTCTGCCAAAACAGTCGTGACCCATCGGGCATCAACATCATGAACTTCTTTAGCAGTGTGAGCTACAGGAGCTCGTCTGTTGGATCGGACCACACAGACCAGCCTTCACTCCTCACGTGCATCAGTGATCCTCATCCCCCACGACCCTGTCACCGGTTCACCACTGTTCCTTCCTCTGAGCTCTATTGATTCTGACCACTGCAGACCAGGAACATCCCACAAGAGCTGCAGTTTTGGAGACGCTCTGACTCAGACGTCTAGACGTCCCAATTTGTCAAACTCGCTCAAATCCTTACGCTCGCCCATTTTTCCTGCTTCTAACATCAACTTTGAGAAAAAAATGTTCACCTGCTGCCTAATAAATAAATCCACCAACTAACAGGTGCCATGATGAAGAGATAATCAGTGTTCTTCACTTCACCACTCATAATGTCATAATGTCTGATCTGATAAGGAACAAACTTATAAGCACTAAACTTATATAACTTTATAACCGCTTTATCTCTGTAAAGCTGCTTCCCATTTCCCAATTGTAAAACAATTCCCATTGTTGAAAGTGCTCTACAAATAAAAATAAATATTTTAACCCCAACAGCAACAGTGTTATATTCCCTTTGTTGGCAATGACAGAGATCAAATGTTTTCTGTAAGTCTCCACAAGGTTTCTACACAAAGTATTGAGATGAACTTTTGTTATTGACCAAATACTTATTTTCCACCATAATTTGCAAATAAATTCTTTAAAAATCAGTCAATGTGATTTTCTGGATTTTTTTTTTTCTCATTTTGTCTCTCATAGTTGAAGTGTACCTATCATAAAAATAACAGGCCTCTCTCATCTTTTTAAGTGGGAGAACTTGCACAATTGGTGGCTGACTAAATACTTTTTTGCCCCACTGTATTTTTACCAAAGCAGCAGCTCTGACATTAATGCAGGTTTCTTCTATTACTCATTGGGAAAAGTCAAGTTTTCCAATACTTTTGTCCATATAAAGTGTACAGTGGGGAAAATCTTTTTGAGATCCTGCTGATTTTGTGAGTTTACCCCCTTACAAAGAAACGGGTCCCTGGTGGTCTAGTGGTTAGGATGCGGCGCTCTCACCGCTGGGGCCCGGGCTTGATCCCCAGTCAGGGAACCAACCCCAGCCACTTTTAGTGCCCGTCCCAAGCCTGGATAAATGGGGAGGGTTGCGTTAGGAAGGGCATCCAGCGTAAAAACATGTGTCAAATCAAACATGCAGATGATCCGCTGTGGCGCCCCCTAATGGGATAAACCAAAAGAAAGTTTGTTTTTTTACCCACTTACAAAGAAATGAACTGGAATTTTTATGGTAGGTTTATTTTAATAGAAATGAGACATTAAAAAACATTAAAGGAAGGTTATATATTAATTTGTATTTGATTAATTCTGAGTCCCACACACCCAAATTAGTCCTGTCCCTTTAAAAAAGAACTCCTAATATCAACTCATTATGTAAATAAAAGACACTCGTCACAGAATCAACCTCCTCCATTCTGGAGGTCTGGGAGTCAGAACTCTTGCTGGTTGATCAAATACTCATTTCACTCGATCAAATACAATTTTATTTATAAACATATATTCTTTAATGGGTTTTTTGGGGGATTTTAAAATAAACCCACCATAAAAATTCTAGATTTTATTTCCCACACTAGATTATGATACTATTAGACAGTAGTTTATTTGCCTTAAAATCCAAATCTATTTCGAAATGGAGCCTCATTTGCTGTTACACAGCAGCAGATTTCGGTGTGTTTTTCAGTGAAGATCAAACAGGGCACGAATCTGTGGGCATGACGCCTACATGTCTGAAAACTAGAACACCCAGGAGGAATGATAACCCACACCAGGTGTAGCAAGAATGCAGAAAACTCATCCATTTAACAGCAGCGGACAATCGAATTTGCACCATTTCAAGTTTATTTTCTATAGTGATTTTCACAATATTTCCTCAAAGCAGCTTTACAGAATTTAAGAATTTAAGTGAATGATGTGTATTTATCCCCGATGATGAAGCCTGGGGCGACTGTGACAAGGAAAAACTCCCTTAGATGAATGTGGAAGAAACCTTAAGAGGAACCAGACTCAAAAGGGGGGATTTTAGTGACATCAAGAGTGTGATTATAGTCTTTAAACACTAAAGAACACTGGAGTGTGTGATTATGAGTAATGTCCTTTCTACAGTCTAATACAGTCATTTCAGGTTATGGAACCAGGAGCTACTGAGCAACTCATAAAATAGCTCAACATTTGAGATCATCACAGATCCAACACCAGCTTCTCCATGCCGGAGTCTTTAAACATTCAAAGAGGTGCAGTGTCCAAACTCCACATGAGCTGGCGCTGGTATGTCTCTAGATGGTTTGGGATGTTTGCAGGCATCTACTTCTTTAAAGGTCCACAATCTTCATGAGATGGGACGTGACTGGAGCTGGAGCAACCTCAGGATGCTTTGGGATGGGGAGAGAAAGAGAAGCAGTGGAGAGGAATTAGCATAGCTGCTGTTCATGATATTAACAAGCACAAGTTGATAATGTGCATGTGATCAGATGTTCTGGATAACTCTCCATTTAAGTCTACAAAATGGTAACGATCAGACAGGTAGGATTTAAACCAGCTTAATGCCTGTCCCTGAATGCCGATGTAATTCTGTAAGCGATCTAGGAGAAGATCATGGTCTATAGTGTCGAACGCAGCACTAAGATCTAGTAAAACTAACAGCAAAATGAAGCCTTGGTCTGAAGCTAAAAACAGCTCATTAGTGATTTTAACTAGGGCAGTTTCTGTGCTATGATGGCAGTGTATCTGTAATTGTGGAGTGAGACTGGGTCAATTTTCACTTTCATTTCAATATCACATGCGCAATATAACACGCATTACGCTGTCCCACCCCGGATCAGCAGATGGCAGCCTTGGTCGACCTTTAACCTGCTTCCTTTTTGGCTTTTCTTACTTGCTGACTTACTACTATTTAACACACATAGGATAATGTGGATAGATGTAAATTCACAGTTTGCCAACTGATAAATACATTCAGAGCATATACACTATAAGTATTCAGAAAAGTATTCAGTCACCCATTCAAATCATTGAATTCAGGTGTTCCAATCACTTCCATGATTACAGGTGTATAAAACCAAGCACCTGGGCATGCAGACCTCTTCTACAAACATTTGTAAAAGAATGGGTCGCTTTTAGGAGCTCAGTGAATTCCAGCATGGTACGGTGACATGATGATGATCTGCGCAATAAATCCAGTGGTGAAATTTCCTCGCTACTAAATATTCCACAGTCAACAGTTGTATTATAACAAAGTCAAAGCGATTGGGAACGACAGCAACTCAGCCATGAAGTCCAAGCAAAATCACAGAGCAGGTCAGAGGATGCTGAGACACATAGTGCACAGAGGTCACAAACTTGGAATGGGTTTCCATGGTTGAGGACATCGCAACTGGACTCTAAAGCAGTGGAGACATGTTCTCTGGAGTGACGAATCATGCTTCACTGTCTGGCAGTCCGATGGATGAGTCTGGGTTTAGCGGTTGCCAGGGGAACAGTACTTGTCTGACTGCATTGTGCCAAGTGTAAAGTTTGGTGGAGGGGGAATTATGATGTGGGATTGTTTTTCAGGATTTAGGCTCGGCTTCTTAGTTCCAGTGAAAAGAGCTCAATGTTTCAGCATGCCAAGACATTTTGGACAATTTCATGCTCCCGACTTTGTGGGAACAGTTTGGAAACGACCCATTCCTGTTTTAAAATGACTACATGGATGAGTGAGTTTGGTGTGGAAAAACTTGACTGGCCTGCACAGAGTCAACCCGATAGAACACCTTTGGGATGAATTAGAGCGGAGACTTCGCAGGCCTTCTCGTCCAACATCAGTGTCTGACCTCACAAATGTGCTTCTGGAAGAACGGTCGAAAATTCCCCAAAAGCCTTCCCATAATAGTTGAAGCTGTTATAGCTGGGGTGGGCCAACATTATATTAAACCCAATGAATTAGGAATTGGATGTTACTCAAGTTCATTTGTATGTGAAGACAGACGAGCGAATAGCTTTGGCAATAGAGTGTATAATATATATGACCCACTCAACCTTCATTAAAGCCACGCCCCTAAACTTTATTCATTATAAACCCACGTCCCATCCCTCATTTTCTACTGTAACTGACATTCTATTTGGGATTATGCTTTATATAATTTATATAATAATTTAGCATAAAAAAAAGAAAAAAATACACTGGATGTAATGTACTGTATACTGTATGTAACTTATTGTAATTGTATGTACTTACTCTATGTATACAGTAATAAGTTCTGCATTTATCATATCCCACATAAAAAATAACGCAATAACATTAATAACACAATTGTGCACAGAAAACATGCAATGTGTGTTATGATTATTCTCTATATAAAAAATTTCATACAGATTTCATATTTTATTAATTTTACAAATTCGATCCTGGTGGTTATGCAGAGCCCATCAAGGTTTGGAAACACCTAGTCTTTTACAGTTTTTAAGAGTGACATGAATGTTCCTTCTGTTTCCATGCAAACAACTAAACTAAAGTTACAGAAATAATTTCTATCAAACTGTCACCTTGGGTAATAACAATCGGTTTTCACTTCATGCAGTTTTGTATATACATGGTTACTCCTTATATACATGTAGCTTAAATGGTAAAGTGAATCCTGAACCAACATGGCAACCATTCCATACTTCAACACCATACAATTCCGTCTTGACTGTGGCTGATCGGAACCGACTTCATCATACAACAAGACGATGAGCTGAAGCGTACGTCATCTGGAGTGTTATGTTCTGGAACAACCTGTTCAGTTACCGCACCTAAATCCTATTGCACTGCTCTGGGATGAGCTGGATCGTAAAAACAAATTCCAACTAGTAAAGAACATCTTTCGGGAGTTTTACAAGAGGCACGGCAAAGTATTTCAGCTGAACATTTGGTGAAACGAACTGCCCAGATGCCAAGTTTGTGTCAAGCTGTTCTTCATTCTAAGGAAGGACGTTTATAGATTTGTTTGGTCAAAGAAATCTTCATAGTGTTACATTACCGAGTTTGCTGCATAGAAATAAAAGGAACATGCATGTGTCTGCTACAAAAACTTAAAACCCTCAGTGTTTTCACACTTTTTACAGGCAGCATATGTAAAATGTGTGTCATGGTGGGGTATTAAATCTTTTGTGTCATTATGTAAAAGAAAGAAAAAAAAAAATAGCTGTATGCCATTATGATTGCCAGGAATTGGACAGAAGAGTTTACAATTAAATTGGGTTAAATTGATGGTTTTTTTGCTTTTATGAAAGAGAGAAAAGTGAGGATCATGAGTGAATGTGTCAGAGAACCACCATCTCTCCCTTAGCCTCTCCCTCCTATTAATCACCCGCACCTGTTTTCCCGTCTCTCCACTCCCGAGCACCGACGAGGCCATTTCTCTGCTCTCGAGCACAGCTGAGGCCATCTCTCCTCTCCTGAGCACCGCAGCGGCAGTCTCTTCACTTCTGAGCTTCTCAGAGGGCACCAGAAAGGGGCCCCACTCTGCTCCCGAGCACTGCCAAGGCCGTCTCTCCATTCCCGAGCTTCGAGAGGGCGCCAGAGAAGGGGAAGCTCTGCTGGTGAGCCGCAACAAGGCAGTTGCTTCATTCCCGAGCTTCGCAGAGGGCGCCAGAGAGGGTGCTGCTTCGCTCCTAAGCTTCACAGAGGGCGCCAGAGAGGGCACTGCTCCGCTCCAGACTTTTTCTGAGCCCTGATAAGGTGGTTGCTTCATTCTCGAGCTTCGCAGAGGGTGCCATAGAGGGTGCTGCTTCACTCCCGAGCTTCGCAGAGGTCGCCATAGAATTTCTGCTCCAGAGTTTCCCGAGCCCCAGAAAGGTAGTTTCCCAGCCTCTGACTCTTAAAGGTAAATGAAGGTCTTCCTCGTTGTGCCCAGGCCCACCTGGCTAAGGTGGGGATGGGATTGTGGGCGGTCAGGAGCCACCACTGGAGGATGGGGTGATGTCAGAGAACCACCAGCCATGCCCCCATCAAACTCTCAACACTCTTGCTCAGCCTCTCCCTCCTATTAATCACCCGAACCTGTTTTCCCATAACCAGGTCCCCTTTAAAGAGCTCCCTCTCTATTCAAACGCAGTTTGATATACTTTACACTTACCCCAGATCACCCAGACTCCTTACTGCTCCTGTGCTTCCCTGTCATCCTGTGCTTCCCTGTGTTCCTGTGCTGCTCGTTACACCTGCTCTAGTTAACTTCTTTTTCCTTCACTCTCGTTTCATAGTTTTCTTTGTTTGACTCTTATAGGTCAATAAAACTACAATTTGTTTTACTCCCAGTTTCCAGTGTCTGGTGTTTCGTGACAGAATGACTGTTTATAGAAGTTATAATGTAAATGTAAATGAGAAGAGTAGCTTACTCACTTACCTGCTTTTTTTTTTTTTTTTTACAGTAAATATCAACAAATTGTAGATCTAAAATTGCGTACATCAGTTTTTAAACTAGAGCACAGTCACAGTATGCAGAGGTTACACAAATGTGGAGTTTTTCTGAACCAGTGTCTCATTTACGTTTAATAAGGGGAGGGGTAGATTTTTGATTAAGACATTACTCCACAACTCCTGGGCCCCCTGAGAGGAATGCATGTTGCACTGGATAAGGAAGTCTGACAAATGTCATAAACAATAATGTAATATAACTGCAGTCTGCCACACTAAGCTACAATCCAATCAAAAACCTCAATACACAAGAATTGGTCTGATTCACACACACACACACACACACACACACACACACACACACACACACACACACACACACACACACACACTTTTTGCACAAATAACCACTGCTAAGCCATCAATGTTTAGAGTATTTATTATTATATGTACAATTTATTTGCCACTGTGTGTTGCCTCATTGTGTTGTTTCCACATGTACACTTGTTTGTTGTGTCCTTGGTAGTTGTGTGTTTTTGTGTTAATTTATGCTGTTTCATGGAGCACCTAAGCCCTGGAGGAACTGTGTTTTATTTCACTCTGTACTGCACTGTTTATAGATGAAATGGCAATAAATGCAAATACATTGGCTGTTAGTACAATAATGTACACTACTAAAAGCCATGTGAGACCGAAATTAGACATAAATACATTCATTTAATAAAAGAAGACACTAAAACTGGACTGAGACATCAGCCATCTGATTAGAAGGTCATGAGTTGAAATCTCAGCACCACTCTGACAGCCCCCAACAGCTTCCACTGCTGGGCCCTGGAGCAATGCTCTTAACCTGCTCAGGTGTATAAATTAGATAAAGTCGCTCTGCATAAACAAATGAAGAATGCAAACGTTAAACCAGGGGCCAGTGCTGTGAATGAACACCAGTACTGGCATTCATTTCTCCAGCTTTCATGTATCAAGTGTGATAAAATTTTGCACAATATATTTTCATGAGTATCTTTTAGCTTCATTAATCAATCACATACAAAATAAAATACAGAGAGAGGTAGTAGCTCAGTGGTTAAGACATTGGATCACAAGTTTAAATCCCAGCACCACCACACTCTACTGCTGGGCCCTTAAACAAGGCCCTTAACCGCTCAGTTGTAAGTCACTCTGGATAAAGGTGTCTCCCAAATGCCCCCAAAATGTAAATACCAAGGTGTGCAATATACAGAGTTTTATTTGAACTCTATGCAATTGGCTTGTGACAGCAAAGAAAAGCAAGAACAAAACACCCTTCTTCAGTCCGCATTTCAGACTGTACATCCAGTGCTCGATGACACACTTTGGATTAAGTACAGTATAGTGTGCAAAATATAAAAAAAAAAGGATTTTACGTCATTATAATCTGCCAAAGCAAAAAAACTTAGCTAAGAAGACGTGTGCGAATAAATTCACTTGATTAACATCATACATTGCGAGAGACAATTGTCATTTTTACATCCTAAATCTGTCTAGAAAAAGATTCAGCAGACGGCCACTACACTACAGAGACTGTTTATCATTGTGCTGTGACCAATCAGGGAACCCTGCTTTTCTTGTGTGTTTTTTTTAACTCCGCCCACACGTCTTGTTTCAGGATTCTTTTGTAATGGTCCTGGACACAAATCAAACACAGATCCTTCAGCGGCAGTCGTGTCATGTGGGAGAACTGCGTCTTGCAAAAATGTCTAGTAGGTAGTAATAGCGTAGTTGTAGCTGATTTTAGATATTAGCTAACATATGCAAATTATTCATTCGAAACTAAAACATTTGCAAAACGGCTTTTTTTTTTTTTTTTTTACTTTTTTTTTGACGTCTTCTAAAATTACAACGCATTCTGATTACAGTTATTTCAAATGTTACAGTTTTAAATAATAAAATGTGGAAAGATACATTTTTTAGCATAAAGTGATGTTAAGATGTGAGTTAATGATGAACATTGTAAAAAATATATTTTCTGGGTGGCGAAAATAAGGATTTCATAAACTTTGGCTTTGACTGCGAGACTGATATTTATATCAGACAATTAATGAAACTGACACGAGAGGTATTAAGTGATAACGAGTGCCCACCTTGCCCCATCCGTGTACATATGTGACCACACCCCTGCAGGTGGCCCCTCGTTTCAGAGAGCATTATTACAGGTGAGTGTAGATCTGAGTCTGTTCAATCCATGTTCTCCGGTCAGGGTCCGTTTTCCAAGTCCTGATTTTAAAGCTGGACATCTTTCTCCATTTCAGTCTGAACTGCTTTATTCTGTAAAACCAAAAATTTAAAATATCATCATGCTTTTTAAAGTCTGTAAATTGTCATAACACAACCTTATTTCAGCCAAATGACACTGGAGTCTAGCGATGAACAGTAATGAAGTAAATGCAATTCTGTACTTTACTGAAGTATTTCAATTTGGGGAGATTTTTATTTTAAGTTCACTACATTTCAAAGTAAAATATCTCACTTTTTACTCAACTACATTGAGCGGTGAGCGAGTGGGGGATGGGGCCGGACAAAACGAGCAGTAAGAAACACCTGCAGCTGATGAGACTATCGGTGCGCTCTGTTTCAGTCCGGCGATGCCATTAAAGAGCGGCGAGGCACCAGCCTCCGGGAGAGAGAGAGCGCCACCAAGCCGGCTTAGTCACCGTCGGCGAACGGTGACTAAGCCGGTGAAAGATGTGCCGGCCTGCGAGTGCACTCAGGCGAAAACTGGACTCGGGTGGGCACTAAAGAAAGAAAGCGTGCTGACCTCGAGACTGTGGGTGAACCCCGGTGTGAGTGAAGGAAAATAAAAGCTCTGCTTGGTGAACTTTTGCCTGTCTCTCTTTCTTCCAGCGTGGAACCAGTGGGATTTGTTACATACATTTTGTGAAATCAGTCGTTGCTTTTAATTTAATTGTGGATAAAAATGGTACCGGACAAACACGCAGTGAGTCTCCAAACAGGATCGAGCGCACGCTCTGTTTTACACGTGTTCTGATTGGCGCTTGGTGTATCTACTGATCACCAACATACAGTTCAGCATCAGTTCAACATCAAGCAGAACATTTAGAAAGGAATAAATGATGAAACTCCAGACTCGAACTCACCACAACACACGTGACCTCACTTACACCATTTTTTTTTTAAGTAGTTGATAAGAAGGTTTTGGGCTCATGTTGATGCTTCTTTCATCCAGTTTGACATCAAGCCTGGCAACACCGGCACCATGTGGCATTTGGGTGACTTTGTGCAAGGTCATGTGATCCAGTCCAATATTTTGACAAAGGAAGTAACAGCAAGTAACAGGAAGTAGACCTGTTAAATCTTTTGTCAAATTTCTTGAAAGTTTCGAAGGTAACAGGACGGGGACTCCTTGTTCAAGAGAAGGGAACATTTAAACCCTGTGGTATCAGTTTGGGAAAAAAACCACATATGGTAAAGTCATACTGTATGTCCCAATCCTTTTTTTTTTTTTCAAAATAGTGCTAATGTATAGACATGTAGAGGTGGTTTCTCCTTTCCCCTGTAAATTCAACATTAATGTCATCTCCTTTTTTATCTCAGGAGATTAATGCTGTTGAGTGAGGAAGCCACCCAACATGTCCTGCAGCTTCTTTACTGTTATACACACCGTCATTTTTTTCCCTTTTCTCCTCCAAAAAATGTTCTCATGCTAAATGAGTAAGAACGAACAGTAAGTTCTGGATCTTTTGACAGATTGATTATTCTTGGTATCCTGTTTCCTGTGCACATGCCCAGTTTCTGCTCTCAGAGCACGGCAAGATCAGGGCATATTATTCTGTTAGTTCCTATTCGAATAAAAAGTGTTAAAGATAATGTTGAAGAAACAGGAAACCGAGGCCATGTGAGAAACGCTGTGGTATGTACACAGGAAATGCCTATAGATCTCAAAAATATTGAGTGGCATAACTGAAGAGTGTTGTGTGTGGGGTTGTGGTTTGAAAGGTGTCTGGTAAAAAAAAAGAACTGCTGCTTTTTTTTATCACCTTTCAACCACTTGAACAAAGAATGTACAAAAACTCTGAAAAGTCTAGAAAGTGTTTTTATGGTTATTGAGAGATATGTGCAAGTTCATTTTGTTTCTGTGAGGTAAACTCTGTAATGTAACGGTAAAAATATTAATTTTGACCAAACAGATATTTAAATGTCCAGACGTTGCACTTTATTCTCATCGTCTCAATCCTTCCTAAGCATAAAGAACAGCTTAAAACACTTTCGGCAGTTCACAGTTCGTTTCTCCAAACATTTATCTGAAATACTTTGAGGTGCCAATTATAAGGCTTGTAAAGGTGTTGTCCACTATTTGGAGATTTCTTCACAATGCAGTTCATCCCAGAGCAGTTCAACAGGATTTAGGTGCGGCAACTGGGCAGGCTGTTCCATGATAGATGATGTCACTCCAGACGTCTGTTTGCTCTATAAATAACTCTAACAGAGCTCAGACGTACGCTTCGGTTTTGTGTTAACCTTTTGGTAGCCTCTCTGGGTTTTCCCTAAGTTCTCTCCTTGTGTTTTCATCAACTTTGGAGGGTCGTCCGGATTTTCTAATGGTTCTGTGGTGCTACATATCCCTCACTTATGGATGATGGGTTTCACAGAGTACTATGGTACATTCAGAGCCTTTGAGAATTTTTTACATCCCTCTTTTGATTGGTACCTTTTAACAATTACTGAACTGTCTAACATATTATACAGAAGGTATACTGATCGATGCTATTGTAATTATGTTGGTTATTTGTCGTGTATTGTTTCCGTTTTGTGATGTTTGCAATCGGTTGCACTTTAAGTGGCGAGAACAACTTACTTTTTTCCTCAGCTCTGTGTTTCTGTATGTAGCTCTATGTTGTGTGATGTAGCTCTATGCTATGGTCCCAGAGAAACCTTGACTCATTTCACTGTGTACTGTGTCAGCTATATATAGTTGAAATAACAATCAAAGCTTCTTGACCTGTCTTGAATTAAGTCCCAAGACTTTTAGTTTAGTGGTATGGGCTCATGCATTGGGCTCTGAATCGCAAATGCCATAAATGTAAATGTAAACGAAGGCCGGTGTATGCTATTTACTTACAGGCCTCATTTCGAATGTGACTTAATTCTGAGGCCGGAATAGATGCAGAAATATGAAATGGAATGCAGATTATATATCAGTGGTGGGCGTTTAGGGCCAGCAAGGCCTTCTCTGCTGGCCTAAACACTATCAGAAGCACTGACCTACATGTACCACCTAAATTCTAATATTTGTTCCATGAAATTGTATTAATTCATTCCCAACAGTTTATTCTCTTCATTTCATAGTGTTTCTTTTGACTGCTGAAGAACAAGGACAAGATCATGGAAGATGTGAAGTTTGATATGCCAATAAGGTCAAATAATATCGAGTTAGAGATCAATAAAGAGTAAAAATGTTTCACTTTTAGTATTTTTTGGTTTGTGATTGTTTGGTTATGCATTACATTTACATGGACGTGTATATTTGTGTCAAAGGTGTATAAATCTTTTTTATATATATTCAAACACACACACACACACACACACACGCACACACACACTTAAGCACAATGGTGCTTAGCGGTCAATAAGTGAAAAGGAAAATGAAATAATGGAAATAATGGCTACAGTAAGCCAACTCAATCACTTCCCTTTACAGCTCTTGGGCGGAGCTTGGTTTTCCGACTTCACGCTGCGATCTCAGGAAAATATCCTGCTTAAGAGAATAATATTCCAAGAAAATAAAAACTCCTGCTGCTGTTGGAAAATCATTAGAGACATGGTGGTGTGATGAATGACCCTGAGGAGATTTATGTTCTAGAACAATTCGATTGCTGGAAAACAACTTTCTGTTCTCTTAAGCTTTAACATCTATAAACACTCGCACCCTCATCAGCCTTGGTTTTCTTGCTGTATTGAAGTTAATAAGACAAAAAAAGACACAGCTTGTTACGTTTCTGAGAATTTGCAAAAAATCATCTGTCCTGAGATGTCAGAAAACTCAGAGCGAGAGATTTCCCAGAATTCACCAGTGCTTTGGTCTCATAGGGAAAAACACATAACTCATAATTGAACTTATGAACTTGTCTTTGTGTCTTAGCATTCTGTTTGAGATATATTTCTAACTTTAACTGCTCACACACTCCCTCCCTCACTTACTCACTCACTCACACACACACACACACTAGACACACAATGTTAGTTAGAGGCTTCAAGTGACAGCAGCTGAACATAGAGACCCGTATAAATCCTCCTTCTGTACTCCACAGTGACGGTCCCTTTTAATATGGAAATCAAAGCAAACAATGTTCGCACATACAGTACAAACCAGAGAGAGACAGAGAGCTGCTAAAGCTGCTTTGAGACAATGTCTGTTGTAAAAAAGCGCTATACAAATAAACCTGACTTGACTTGACTTGAGAGACTGACACTGAGCCATAAGGACGTGAGGACACTGGGGAAAAAGTCCAGCTGTGGAGAATCACTACAATCACATTAGAGCACTAAAGCTCAGTTCTCACAGAGCGGTGCAGGAAAAATACGCTCTGTGACCCGTTTTCCCCTTAACCCCGTCCTCTCAGATCCACAAACTCAAATCAAAATTAACTGAACCGCAAAGCCCTGGTCACTGAGATCCAGAATAAACACACTGATCCTTGTGTGCTGAAGGTATTAATGTCTTTCTTGCATCTGGCTTTCATGGATCTCACCAGGCTTCACCCACAGCTTTGTTCATCTTTCATTAATTAGAAATTCACCTGACCATTTTTGTTTCAGCTCACTGAGACATTTCAAGACAGAATTTACTCCCAAAGAGCATTTCATATTGTGTGGAAGTGAACGCAATATAACTGAAACCATTATCAGGCCGTGCAAATATAAAATTATAAAATATAACGTATAATAATACCGTCATTGTGATGTCACGACTACAGACACCATCAGTATTACAGAGAAGTGCAGTAGAACAGAGAGCTGCATCACACACAGGCTCTCATACAGTGAGAACTTCATCACTAAAGCAAGAAACACAATGATCACAATTCAACACGGCTCCTTTCACTGGAGCCACAACTGCACCTCCACATACATCATCTCCAGCAGAAGTGTCGATATTCACCTCAGAAATTGACTTTAGTTCATTTTTGTGCATTTTTTTACAGTTCATTTCTGTTTCCCTGGGGATTTGAAATAAAGGCAAATTGAGCGTTTTTGTGCAAATTCTAGAGAAAAGAAAACGCCAAAGTATCTATCTATCTATCTATCTATCTATCTATCTATCTATCTATCTATCTATCTATCTATCTATCTATCTATCTAATCTATCTATCTATCTCACTCATTTGGAAACGTCTGTGATCACCTCACTGTGCCTAAAAAAAATGCACTGAGAGCTCGAGAAACACACCAGAACTTCACTCAGACACACAACATTGTACATGAGACCAGCTCCCAAAGTCAGGTGTCCTACTGCGAGCTACTGGTTTAGGAAACAATTCAGAAATCATCTGTACAGGAAAATAAGAGAGGATGTGTGAACCCTATTGTGGCACTGTTACTCTAATTGTGTTGAAAGATTAATAGGACACAGATATAACCCTGCTACAAAGGGGAAATCACACACACACACACACACACACACACACACACACACACACACACACACACACACACACACACACACACACACCTACCATTACTACGCAGAACACACTTCCACAGGCAGATGCACATGCAGATGATCAGAAGGAAGGCCACTGCAGTCACTGAGATCAGGATGGTCAAAGCGGTTCCAACTGAGATAAAGAAACAGTTTAGTTATTCATCTCATTTTATATTGAACTCATACACGACACCTTCTCACGTAATGAAGGCTAAAGTGTGTGACATCCAGTGATGGGTCGTGCATTTCATACCTAGACCTTCAGTGCTATCCAGCCTGAGTCACTCCTCCTCTTAACACAATCACTATGACATTACATCTATTGAAACCATCAGTATTACAGAGAAACGCAGTAGAACAGAGCGCTGCATCACACACAGGAATCTCACACAGTAAGAATGTCATCACTAAAGCAAGAAACCCAATTCAACAATTCTCCTTTCACTGTAGCCACAACTGCACCTCCCGCATACATCATCCCTAGCAGAAGCATCGATGTTTACCTCAGAAAATTAAGAAAACAACAAATGTTTTGGCATCATTTCCTTGATGTCCATCTTTTCTTGAAAATTCCATCTCATACATGTCCTTGTGGCTATATTTGTGACCAAACCAATCCTCTGTCAGCCATCATGTAATAAAAAACACAGCTATTAAATCCAGAGAAATATATTTAAACTTGTGCATCTTGTAGCAGATGCGGTTTGCCAACTCTGATAAGTGTGCTCTCTGAACATCCAATCAAAAAACGTGAAAATTTCGACATGACTGGATGCCTGCTAGATGGACTCAGTGAGGTCAACTCAAACAGTTTCATTCTCATGTATTATACATGACCAGCCAGCCGCAGTGTTCAATTCTGAAGGATGATACCAACACCTGATGAAATCTGATTGAATAGAAACTCTGACCTAAAATTACACTCTGTGGCACTGCTCCTTGCAACAGTAAACCCAACAGAAACGAGATGAAAGGATGATAATAAACTATTGGGAATAATTTGATAAATATTCAGGGACAAAAATATTAAAACATAAGTGATTCTGCTAGAGTTTAGGCCAGCAGAGAAGGCCTTGCCTGCCATGAAAAAAAAAAACACTCCTTGGAGGGTGGTGGTTTTTATATATTTCTAACACAAGGCCAAAGCGCTACAGTAAAATGCATTTCAGATCAATTCAGAAAATGTTCACTAACAAGCAAAACCCATCTATTTTTAAAGGATTTAACTCATACTGTCCAATCACAGCTCTCGGCTGTACTCAGGATCATTCTCTTTTTATAGCAATTTCTAACATTAGGTGTATCATTTCTTCACTTTTAATGCTCTATATTATGTAATTTCAATGAAAAATGGGAAAAAAACATGGCCACCTCTGAGTTCGACTTTTGTTAGTTAGCTAACCATGATGAGTGATGTGTATTGTTCTGAGAACAAAACAGAAAATTCAATGTGGTACATTTTACAGCGGGAATTTGTCTGACTAACAGTGATTCCATAGATCACATGCAGTATAATTAGTTTGAAGGTTTCTGTTCGGCCAGTTTGATTTGAAATCACTTGATTGATTCAGGGTTGAGATCATTTCCTGAGGCGTGAAAAGGAATTCTGAGTTGAAGTTAAGATGATCAGCCAAATTTAGCCTCGCCATGCAACATTATTAGAAGTAGTGGACAGAGGTGAATCGTTCCTGTATTTGAATGAAAGGTATTAAAAAATAACTCCTGTAACAGTAAAACGTCTTTTACATTTCTATTTGAGTAAAAGAACTGGAAGTACAACAAAGGACAAATACAACAAAGGAAACCCAGAACTGTTGAGCTGCTAGAATCCTGTAACAGACCACTATGAAACAACATTCCTCTCCCACAACTTCAGCAACTGTTCTCCTCAGTTCCCAGATGTATACAGACAGAAGACATGATGCTACACAGTGGTGAACGTGGCCCTGTCCCAACTTTTTTGAGACATGTTGCAGCCATGAAATTCAAAACTACCTAATTTCTTTTCCAAAATATTGTATATTACAATGGGTTTTTTTGTTTGTTTTATTGTGAAAAGAATATGGATTTAGGAGATTAGAAAATCATTGCATTGCATTTTTATTTACATTTTACACAGTGTCCCAACTTTTTGGGTATTGGGGTTGTAAGATAATGCAAACGTGTAAACATTCGAATGTAATGAAGAAAAAGTTTCCCAAAATGAAAATGCTACTAATAAAATCTATATAGTTACAAAAATTTACTTATTTACTGTAACAAATTAAGATACTGTTTTATAAAGTGTACATATTCATGTTCAAGTACACGAATATGAATAATAACAAACAAAGACTGCTATGTGAAAATAACATTCAACCCAAAGCACTTTATTTTCTAGATTTATTACTACATAGTGACTTTATAAACTCTGGGCATAGTGACTTTATAAACCCTGTGGTCATGGTGATGTTTGTCTCCTCTCGTATTTGTCTTTATGTATGAGAATTCCCACTACGTAGCTGAGACCTGTGTGTGCTGGTATACATTCCTCTGCTGGAGAAACATTTTTGGATGTTTTCTTGGCATTATGGCACCAGCTGCTTCTTATCCCTGCTTTGCTTTTTCTCTCTAGAAAAATTTGCAGTGGGAGAGCAGAAGCCAGGAAAAGCACATGGACAGAACAATCAGCAAATTTTAGTCAACTCATGTTGAACTTTGGATCGGTTTAGATCGTTATATTATAGTCACACTTGCCAAAATACTTTTTTTTTATATTCGAAAAAAATCTGGACAGAAAGTTTCTGAGCATTAAAAAAAAAAACGTGTAATCATGATTACGCTATTAACAGCCCTCGTTAATACCAGAGCCTGATCTAGCCTTTTTTTGGGGTTTCCAGATTATATCTATTTTTCTAGATTATATTTATTAATGTCAACATTGCAGGTGAAAAAAAATAAAAATAAAGATCTGTAAACGATTTCCATTCAACATTCCACTCGAAATATTCTCACATTCTCTTATGAACGAGACTCACATTTTAACCCACACTTTCTCCATGTATGTTTTCTTCTCTTCACCGCCCTGAGCACTGAGATCACATTTGGTCACTGCATGCAGCCTTAAGGTAACCATGAACAATCAAATAAGGTATATATATATATATATATATAGAATATCGATGCTTCTGCTGGAGATGATGTATGTGGAGGTGCAATTGTGGCTACAGCGAAAGGAGACGTGTTGAATTGTGTTCATTGGGTTTCTTGCATTCATTGGGTGTGATGCAGCGCTCTGTTCTACTGCACTTCTCTGTAATACAGATGGTGTCTATAGCTGTGGCATCATAATGATGGTGTTAAGAGGTGGATTGATTCAGGCAGGACACAACTAAAGGCCTGTGTGTGAAATGTATAACCTGCAACTGGCCAGGAGATAAAAAGTTGGTCAATTTATTTCTCCTTTAGGAGAATTTTTCCATACTAATGGATACAAAATACAGTACACAAAAGGGTATTATCCATAAGACCTCGTAATCAATTTCACTGAACATATTGACTTTCTTCAAACCAACTAACACTTTGTTACAACAATTGTTTTTCAGTTCATTATAAAATGAGAATCTCTAATTTTCTACCTCCTACAGGTTATAGAGTTACACTCACGCTTGGTGTTCATGGACACAGCGATGGCCGACTCCAGGCCTTTGTGGTGGACCAGACATTTGACAGAGACGTCTTTTAGCAGGTCTGCCTTTAACATTAGCGTGCTGATGACCAGTGTCGTCCCATCATCCTGCTGTGTGACTGTGAATGTCGGTGCTCCCAGTGTTCTGTTATCCCTCTCCACGTTCCACACGATCTCAGCTTTGGGCCGAGCCGCGGCGGTGCAGTTCGCCTCGATCACACCCGGAGACGTGGTTTTGTAGCTCACCTGAGGTTTGGGCAGAACTGCAGAAGGAGAACGCAATAACACACCATATTAGGACAGCATGGGGTTATATTTTTTGCAAGAAACAGTGTTAGAGAGTCTGGCGCTATGGGGATGTGTGTGCGCTAGTAGTCTGGAATCCAGTAGTCTGGAATCACACATGCCTTTTCCTTTGCATGATAGAGATTTAACCTGCATTTGTGAATGACTCGGCAAACTGTGTTCACCAACAATGAATTCTGGAGGTGTTAATGAGCACATGCAGTACATAATCATGACTTTTTTAAATGCAGTGGCGCCTGAGGGCCCAAAGATCACCAGCATCTAATATTGATTTTCACCCTTGTCCCTTGTGCACTGACCTGTTGGGAATTAGTTGCAAAATGTTTTTCCAGCTGTTTAATTTTATTATCACTTTTGCCAGGCTTTTGATGCCTCGCCGCAAATTTAATTAGAATCGTTGTAGCCATAAAAAAAAATAAAAAATTACCTTGTTGTTTTCTTAAAATGGTACATTTCCTCAGTTTACACACCTGATATGTTTTTTATGTTCTATTGTGTATAAAATATGGGTTTATGAGATTTGCAGTTTTTCTTTACATTGTACACAGTGTCCCAATTTTTTTGGAATAGGGGTTTATATGTAATTCTAATTGTTTATTTAGCATTTCTTTCTGCATTATCTGCTTTATCATTATTATTATTATTTTATTATTGTTATTTAAGCTATGTAGCTAAATCGTATGTAGAACAATTTGTCCACTCAAAACAGCATCCTTCATAAAACTCAGTAGTTAAAACAAGCAACAATAACTAACTAACTATGTAATTATGGCAGGAGCCACAGATTTTATACTGTAAGAATAAATAAATCATTTATAAATCTTTTTTACTTTTCGAGCTAAACAGATGTGGTGAGTAACAAACTAAATTTTTCCACTGTTAAAAAGTTTACTTTAACTAACGATTCCGTTGTTAAGTTGTATGTGCAGTTAGCTGCTGTTATAGAAAAATAGTTTTGTTTATAGTAGAAATACAATTTTTCTATAACGGGATCAAACATATACTTACATTGCATTACATCATTATTTTTTACTTTATTAATTTATTATCACATGTTGAGATTTGTTATGAAAAAGTTCTAAATGTCTGCCATTTGCATGATGGTTTCCCTAAAAAACTAAGTAGTTCGAATGTTTGAGTTGATGGTTGTGAGATCGGGACCGAGTGGGACAGAGTTTGAGCGACAGATCTGAAATTTAGTCGAGATTTCTTGACGCACAAGAGCGACAAGAGTGTGAGTGTTGGACTAAAACAACAGAATGAATAGAAGGAAAGAGAAAGCTAGAAGGAGTGTGAGGGAGTGTGAGGGAGGAGGGAGAGCACAGAACGAGGCAGTGTGGAACACAATCGTGCATTTCATTCTCAGCCTCCTGTACAATTCCTCATGTTTACAATGCTCTCATTTATCCTTCTCTCTTTTTTATTCTCCACTTTTTGTTAACTTTTTTCATCTAACACCACACTCTCCAGCTGCAAACTGGGCTGGATTTGAGTTTCTCTTCATCTCTTTTCCCATTAAAGCTCTAAATCTGAAAGGTCACTGATTCGCATTATTCTACACTTCATTCATGGTAGAGCAAATTATAATAATTAATTATTCAGAGAATAAGAGCGTCTGTACAACATGACAAACAATTTTGTGTGGGAAACACGTTCTTATATAAAGCTTCATAATATTTCTTTATGCTTTTGAATTTTTATATTTATTATAAAAAATAAATAAATATATATAAAAAATTTTATAAAGTAAAAAAATACATATTTCTATACAATATAAATCTATTATTGCTATTATTAGTCATATTATGGTTTATTACTATTATACATTTATAACAAATTATATATTTATTACAAAACATTTTTATTTTTTTTATTTCACGATTCAAGGCTTATTATTATTATTATTATTATTATTATTATTATTATTATTATTATTAATTTTTAGCATTATAAAATGTTTTATATTTTGACACTTATTTTAACAATCATTAAAATAAATAAATAAAGATTTCTCTCTTTTTTGCTTTTTCATTTGATCTTATTTCATATTGTTCCTATTTTTCCTCTATTATATGCTTTTTCCATAAATAATATATTTTTTGTATGTATATTTTCAGTTACAGTTCTCTTTTTATTGCCCCTCCCCTTCCTTTTTTAAAAAAGACAAATTATGCCTTTTATTTATTTATTTATTTATTTATTTATTCTAAATAAATCATTTCCTCCTTCAAGAAAAGTCATTATTATAGTTTTTTTATCCTTGATATTTTTTATGTTTTCTGCTTCTTCTTTTTGCTAATTATAATAATTATTTAAAAAATGTCTTTTGCATTAACTTTTGAATCTTCTTTTCATTTTCATCAGTTACTTTATTAAAAAATGTTTGTTATAAAAAAATTTTTATTGCTTTTTTATTTATTTATAATTTATAATTTTTTTTTATCTCTTTTTTTTTTATTGAGCTTTGAGCTGTTTAATGGTGGATAGGAGCTGATATATAAACAGTACTAGTCCCAAATACAGTATCTGGGAATTTCACGTTTTTTTTTTCTCAACAAAATTCAAGACCAGATGTTTAGATTGAAATAATTTTACAGGAATGTTGAAATGTACAGTTGACTAATGACTAATCAGGAATCAGCTTCTGATACACAGCTTAACTTCCTGTTCCTGTTCTTATCCTCATACACAGAAGCTCATTGTCTCCACTACCTTTTGTTGTAAATAGTTAATGAGTGACGCACCAAAGACGATGAGGCAGGAGGTGGCGCTCTTGGTGCCTTCTGGGTAGGTGTGGAACTGGCAGGTGTAACAGCCCTCATCCTCCACGGTCACAGGATAAAAGGTGAGCTGGGAGTCTGATAGAGAGCGAGTGAGACTTGTCCGTTCTGCATAATTTTTCTCGATCATGGGGTCGCTCCGTTTAGCGAAAGACGCCACATCGTGTGACACCCCACGTTCTACCACTTTCTTCCATAGAACCTGCTGCACCTTTTCAGGCAGGCCATAGAGGCAGGACAGAGATGCCTGCTTACCTCTCACCACTGTCTTATTGCCACCCTGTCTCACTGAGGCTAGATGAAAAACAGACAGACAGACAGACAGACAGGTGTTAACATTCCCAACTTTACCTTTAAGATCCATATTCCAAGTCCCAGGTTATCATCTGATACATCACCATGCTGATTTATAAAAAACATGCATTAGGATTATGCTCATAAGCAGTACATTTGCATAAGCCACACCCAATTTATTCCATAAACATCAAATTTATATAATCGTATTGAACACATTTGGCATCAATTAAAATGTTGCCTTTATCTGATGCCTCCTTACTTCCTATTGATCTTTACCTGACCAATATCTTCCCAGAAAAGTGGAGCTTATTATAGCAGCAAAAGGAGACTAAATGTGGAACAGTATCTTCAAAGAAAAACACATACAAATATTATACTCAGGTGTCCATAAACATTTGTCAAGTCAAGTTTATTTCTATAGCACTTTTCACAATTTGTCCATGTAATCTATATCACTGAGAGAGCAGGAACAGAACTAGAATGAAAAAGGTTGAGCACTGAGCCTTGTGGTACACCAGTGCAGAGTCTGCAGAGAGCAGACGTGGAGGCCAACCTGATATGAACTTTCAGATATGAAGGTTGAAACTGTTGAAGGTAAGTGATGATAAGGATTGATGCAAGTTTAGCCGATAACTGGCATGAATTGAAACAACTGAAACATCTGTGTTGATTATACAACACATAACCTCTTAGTGACCTTTCAAACCGCAGTCTGGACATAACCAAAACATCAATTCAGACCATGTGTCTTGTGAACGTATAACCTCTCACACACTTCTAACGTCTAATCTCATAAATATGATCAAACATCTGGACTGGATACAGATAGATTTCAATACTGCAGAGAAAATACGTTGCTTCTCAAGTTTGCTTCACAGAATTTCACCAGAATCTGGCATAAAATACAGCCAACATTCCACAACCTCAGAAAATCCGAAACACATTGGGATTCTGAAATACTTTTGATGCTCCACAGAGAGATTTATTCACCTTGGAGAGAACATTTTTAATTAAATGGCAAGCTGCAATTTTCCTACTGTCTCTGAAATCTACCCTAAAATACATCTCAATTCTGAACTAGTGCAATGTTCTTGCAAAGCCTGGAGTGTAATATGAAAACACTACCTGAGGTCCGGTCATTATCAGGCCGTGCATTTCATACTGAGGCCTTCAGTATTCTCCTATAGTCAATCCATTTCTTAATACAATCATTATGATGCCACGTCTATAGAAACCATCAGTATTATAGAGAAACACAGTAGAACAGAGCACTGCATCACAGATCCACAAACTCAATGCAATGGACACATGCTTCCCGTCATTAGCAGCATGTCCACAGTGGCGTGGTTTATAGGTACTCACCAGTGACCGTGAGACACGTCTGTGCTTCCTTGGAGCCTGTGGGATAAACATCGAAGATGCAGGTGTAGCAGCCCTCGTCCCGGGCGCTGACACGTTTGATGAGCACCTTGCTCACATCATTCGCGCTGTCGATCAGCTCCACATGGTGCTGTCCGCTAATGCTGTCCGTCTGATCCGGTATGTACGAGATGAGCGTCTGGTTCTTCATGTCCAGCCAGCGTACCTGTTTCACCTGCTCTGATCTGGACTTGCTTAGTGTGCAGCTCAGGGTGAAGGGCTGATCCACCAGTGACTCCACCCGTGGGGGGGCCACCACCCTGCCTGTGAGACACAGCAGCAATCACACACATGCACAATGATCCAAGTGCTGAGAGATTGCAAACACAGACAAGCTTTCATACATATGTTTTCAGTCACGTACCATGAATGCTTGCTACGAGAACCAGGGAGATGCAGATCTGCAAGCACTTTGGCCACGTCACCTCGAACATCTTAAGATAAATGTGTAGGGACAAAATGCTATTTATAGCTATTTCATTTTAAATCCTAATACTAATGTTTAATATTACTCCTAACACTACTAATGATATTAATACTGAACCTTAACTAATCCTAATACTGATACTAATTCAAATAGAGTACTAACCTTAATACTCCTGCCAAAAATAATTGTGATCCACTTGAGTAGTGTAGCTCAGTGATTAAGGCTGCAGGTTACTGATTGGAAGGTCGGGAATTCAAGCCCCATTATCACTTAGCTGCATTGTTGGTCCCTTGAGCAAGGCCCCTCATCCCTCTCTGCACCCGGGACTCTGTATCATGGCTGACCCTGCACTCTGACCCCAGCTTCCTGTCAAGCCAGGATACGCAAAGAAAGAATTTCACTGTGTGTAGTATACATGCGGCATATAAAATCTTCTCTATCCTTTTTTTTCTTAATCATAAACCTAATGCTAATACTAATGTTAATCTTAATCCTGATACTAATCCTAATTCAAATACTAAGACTAACACGAATCCTGATACAAATATTAATAGTAGTTGGAATCTAAATACTAATCCTAAATACTAATAATATTAATCCTAACACTAAACCTACCTGTAATCCCAAACCAAATGCTAAGAGTACCACAAAGAATGATACTAAACCTAATTCTTATATTAATAGCAAATATAATCTTAATACTAATCCTCAATACTAATCCTACTACAAATAATCCTAATCCAAACACCAAACCTAAACATAAATCTTAATGTAATAATAATCCGAATCCTTATCCCAATATTAATCTTAATACCAATACTAAAATAAATTCTTAACATGATACTAATCCTGATGCAAATATTATTAATAAAAGGAATCCTAACACTAATCCTTAATACAAGTAATCCTAATCCTAATCCTAACATTGATCTTAATAAATTTCTCTTCACTCATGTCTTCTCAAATGCTGCTTTTGTTCTACTTCATGCAGTTTTTGAACGAAGAACTCATGCAGTGACACCTTTTTCTTTTGGTTTGTTCTATTTTTTCTTCCAAATTCTCCTTCTTTTGTGGTCCACATGCACCAATGAATGTCATGAATTATTTGACGCTATAAATGTTTGTCATGAAACGATCTGTTTGATGATTTTAGTGATGAGTTTTAAACCCTTTATGAAACACACACTCATATTTGAGGCTGAAGTCCTGAAATCAGATGGGCTTTATGTTACACGATCCTCATCGCTGCAGAGTTGAAGATCCTGTAAAAAAAATAAAAGTGTTTGGTTAAAATTCTATTTCAGAATTAATAGATTTGGGCCTAAAAAATTAAAAATTAAAAATGGAGGATATATTTTGTATACACTATGTGGACGAAGTATTCCAAGTATTCCTGGCTTTTCCTACCATATGTGGTTCTTCTCCAAACTCTTACCACATATCAGGACACAAGTGTTTTGGAGGAAGTATCATAAAATTCTCTCCTTCACTTGAACTCGGAGACCCAGATCTGTTCCAGCCTGACAATGCCCCTGTGTACAAACTCCATGAAGATCTGCTTTCTCCATTGGTTGGTAGATCTCCTGCTATAGAGCTCTTACTGTATTGAACACTTTTGGGATTAATGTGAACAATGTTTGCACCTCAGGGCTCCTCACCTCACCTACAAGGTTGTACCAAAAAGTTTTGAGACTCGAGTGCCACAGATCCAACCGCTTTCGCCGAATGTCCTCCTGCAGATGCCTTCAAATCTGGCAGTAGCAATTGCTTTTGACGGTCTTGTCCCTGGGGACAAATTCTTGATGCACAATGCTGCAAATGTTCAAAAAGACAACATTGTGGACCTGCATGGCCTTTTTCAGTCTTTGAGATAATGTGCTCTTTCAATATGAAGACTGTTGCTTCGTCTCAGGGTTGTACCCGTACACCAAGGTTTCGTCACCGGTATTAATCCTTGACATGGAGGATGGATCGTCCACTGCACACTGATGGAGTTTGAAACAGTGTTCCTTCTGCTCCTGAGTCAGCAGCCTGGGGACGAACTTGGCAGCAACATGGCGCATGTTCATATCATATGTGATGATCGCCTGGAAGTTCCGTATAACACACTAATGATGGCAACGATGACCTTTGACTCCAAGATCATGCAGAAGTTGCAGAACGGATGTTTTTGGATGGATGTTTTTGGGGGTTGAGCTTTTTGAAGGTCTTCCTTATCTCTCATCGTCCATTGTTGTTTCAATAATGAAATCGTAGACGTAGTAACTCACCTGGTCAGAATAGCACCAGCTTCACAGCTCCTGACGCACACAGGACATGTTTTTTGCCACACTGACCTGAAAGTCGGTGCTCCCTGTGACTGTACGTGCAGCCTTGTGCTGCCATCTGTTGGCATGTTACAAAACTAGCCTTGAAACTTTTTGATACCATCTCGTACATCTGTACCTGACTTTACTAACACCCTTGTAGCTGAATGAGTCTCCACAAATCTCCAGCACACTCAAAAATCTAGTGGAACATCTTCCCAGAAGTGTGGAGGTGATTATAACAGCAAACAGGGAAACAGGACGTTCACACAATCTTATAGCCAATATAAAAGATTTACAATTTTGTTATACTTTTAAGGAAGAAATATCTGAAGGAACCCCTAAAGGTTTTCTAAAAGACAAAAAAAAATTGTTAATAAATACAGTTAATTTAAAAAAGGATGTTTCTGATTATGGAGTATATTATAGTTTATGTATAAAACTGTTTAATATGTGAATCTTGAATAGAGATATTTTTCCTTGCACCGTGCACCAAGTTATGGATTTATAAGAAAATATTGTGTTCATTTGTTTCTATACACTTTTTATTCAAGTGAGAAAATAAATATTACTTTCATGAATATTACAGAATGAATGAATACATATTAATAATGCATTAATAAGTTAAGAATAACTGTGATTAAATCCAGCTGTGTATTCATATAAAACTCACTATTTTTAAGTAAATCTGTTGAATAAAATGTTAGAAATGTGCTAAATCTATAAAAGACAAAAAAGTTCAGAATCTCAGATAAGATAAGATAAGATATATCTGTATTCATCCCACAGTGGGGAAATTTCTGTGTTACGACAGCAAAGAAAAATAAATGTGCAAAATATATATATATAAAAAGCATTTACATGGAATAAATACTTAAAATTCTTTACCTTCGAAGGCTGAAATCTGCTCAGTGTGGAGCTCTTCCACTCCGGAGAGAAACTCACTGCAGTTCGTCTTTGTCTCAATACTACCACCCCCCCCAAACACACACATACACACACACACACACACACACACACACACACACACACACACACACACACACACACACACACACACAGGCCAGTACGTCGCTTTCCTTTCGGACAATGTCCATTGTTAAAAGTGCTCTAAAAATAAACTGATTTAAACTGAATTTATTCAATAGATTTTTGATTTGCCTTTTTTCCACCCCACAAATATGGTTTCACCTTCTTCCTTGTCGTGTTTTTATCATCTTCTAAAAGTGAAGACATCAGTTAAACCTACTTAAGAACTCTCTTTCTTTTCTTTCTTTATTTCGTTTGCACACAGCTCATCTTGAAATTATTCACAGCCCCTCACTTTTGCCACATTTTGTCATGTTACAGTCTCATTCCAAACAAATCACATGTACATCAGTATTCAGAGCCTCTGCGCAATACTTCTCAACCTCTCAAACTCCATCAGGTTGGATGAGGAGCTTCAGAGCACAGTGATTTTTCAGATCTCTCCAGAGATTCAAGTCTGCACTCTGGCTGGGCCACTCAGGATGTTCACAGAGTCGTCCCGTAGCCACTCGTTTGTTATCTTGGCTGTGTTGTCGTTGTCCTGTTAGAAGATGAACCATAGCCCCAGTCTGAGGTCCAGAGAGCTCTGGAGCAGGTTTCCATCTCTGTACATTGCTGCATTAATCTTTCCCTCGATCCTGACCAGTCTCCCAGTTCCTGCTGCTGAAAAACATCCCCACAGCATGATGCTGCCACCACCATGCTTCACTGTAGGGATGGTATTGGCCAGGTGATGAGCGGTGCCTGGTTTCCTCCAGACATGACTCTTGGCATTCAGGCCAAAAAGTTCAATCTTTGTTCCTCATGCTCTGAGAGTCCTTCTGGTGTCTTTTGGCAAACTCCAGGCGAGCTGTCATGTCAAGTCAAGTCAAGTCAAGTTTATTTGTATAGCGCTTTTCACAACAGACATTGTCTCAAAGCAGCTTTACACAAATCAACAGTGAAGGTGAATGGTGTGAATTTGTCCCTGATGAGCAAGCTGTGGCGACTGTGGCAAGGAAAAACTCCCTTAGATGTTATGAGGAAGAAACCTTGAGAGGAACCAGACTCAAAAGGGAAACCCATCCTCATTTTGGGTGACATCAAGAGTTTGATCATAAATCTTTCAACAATACAGAACACTGGAGAGTGAGAGCTAACATGAGCACTGGAGTATAAGATTATAAGTGATGTTCTTTCTGCAGTCTTATACAGTCTATATGGTTAGTAGCTCCGAGTTTTATGAGCTCAGCATTTGTGATCACCACAGATCCAGCATCAGCTTCTCCATGCCAGAGCCTTTAACACTCCAGGAGGTCCAATGCCAAACTCCACACATGTAGCGGGATCCAAATGGCACTGGTACGTCTCTAGATGGTTCGGGATGTTTGTGAGTTCGGCATCTACTTCTTCGAAGGTCCGTAATCATCACGAGGTGGGAGGTGACTGGAGCTGGCCAAACCTCAGGGTGTCTCGGGATGGGGAGAGAAAGAGAAGCAGTGGAGAGCAATTAGCGTAGCTGCTGTTCATGATATTAACAGCACAAGTTGATAATGTGCATGTGATCAGATGTTCTGGAGCACAAGGTTATGATGTGATGTGTGTTATGTGTAGGCTTTGCTAAAAAGATATGTTTTTAATCTACACTTAAACTGGGTGAGTGTGTCTGAGCCCCGAACACCGTCAGGAAGACTATTCCAGAGTTTAGGAGCTAAATGTGAAAAAGCTCTACCACCTTTAGTGGACTTTGCTATTCTAGGAACTACTAGAAGCCCAGAGTTTTGAGATCTCAGGGAGCGTGGCGGATTGTAGCGAGTTAAAAGACTGGATAGATATATGGGAGCCAAACCATTTAGTGCTTTATAAGTGAGAAGTAATAGTTTGTAGTCTATTCGAAACTTAACAGGAAGCCAATGTAGGGACGATAAGATCGGGGTTATGTGATCATATTTTCTTGACCTTGTAAGAACTCTGGCTGCTGCATTCTGGACTAACTGAAGCTTGTTTATTAATGATGCAGGACATCCACCTAGTAACGCATTACAGTAGTCTATTCTGGAGGTCATGAACGCATGGACGAGCTTTTCTGCATCGGATATGGACAACATATTTCTTAGCTTAGAAATATTTCTAAGGTGAAAGAAGGCTGTTTTAGTAACTTGATTGATATGATTTTTGAAAGACAAGTCGCTGTCTAAAATAACACCCAGGTCTTTTACTGTTGAATTAGTGGTTACAGAACATCCGTCTAAATGCAGGTTGAGATGCTGGAGCTTCTGTATACTAGTTTTTGGTCCGATGAGCAAAATCTCAGTCTTATCGGAATTTAAAAGTAGAAAGTTATGGGTCATCCAATCTCTTATTTCCTTAACACACTCAGTTATCCGACTTAATTGAGCTATATCGCCTGGTTTAGATGAAATATATAGCTGAGTATCATCAGCATAACAATGGAAGCTAATTCCATGCCTTCTAATAATATTTCCTAACGGAAGCATGTATATTGTGAACAGCAGGGGTCCTAGAACTGAACCTTGCGGCACGCCATAATTTACTTGCATTAGCCTGGATAGCTCTCCATTTAAATCTACGAAATGGTAACGATCGGACAGGTAGGATTTAAACCAGCTTAATGCCTGTCCCTGAATGCCGATGTAATTTTGTAATCGATCTAGGAGGAGATCATGGTCTATAGTGTCGAATGCAGCACTAAGATCAAGTAAAACCAACAGCGAAATGAAGCCTTGGTCTGAAGCTAAAAACAGGTCATTAGTTATTTTAACTAGAGCAGTTTCTGTGCTATGATGGGGCCTAAAACCTGACTGAAATTCTTCAAAGATATTGTTCTCTTGCAGGTAGGAACATAACTGGGCAGCGACAATCTTTTCTAAAATCTTAGACATAAATGGGAGATTTGAAATGGGTCTGTAATTTGATAACGTGTTTGGATCCAGATTAGGTTTTTTAATGAGGGGCTTAATAACTGCTAACTTGAGGGATTTAGGGACGTGACCTAAAGATAGTGAGGAGTTAATAATATTTAGAAGAGGTTCACCAGTTGTATATAACACTTCCTTCAGTAATTTAGTAGGAATTGGATCTAACTGACATGTTGTCGATTTAGCTTTGGCAATAACATTATACAGCTCTTCCTGTCCTATACATGTAAAACAGTGGAGTTGTGGAGTTGAAGGTAACACTGTCTCAGGAGATGCTGTCAGAGGTTGAACTGCCACAATTGTTTTTCTAATGTTATCTATTTTTTCAGTGAAGAAAATCATAAAGTCCTCACTACTAAACTGTGATGGAACACAATTTTCAGAGCCCTGATTTGTAGTTAGTTTAGCTACTGTACTGAAAAGGAACCTGGGATTGTTTTTGTTGTTTTCTATAAGTTTGCTCAGGTGTTCAGCTCTAGCAGCTTTTAGCGCCTGTCTGTAGCTGAGCATACTGTCTTTATACGCGATTCTAAATACCTCCAATTTAGTTTTCCTCCATTTTCTCTCCAGATTACGTGCTGTTCTCTTGAGGGCATGCGTATGACTATTATACCAAGGTGCAGGTGCTTGTTCTCTAACCTTTTTTAACCGGATGGGGCAACGGTGTCTATTGTGCTAGTGAGGATAAGGTCTATGTTGTTAGTTATCTCATCAAGATTATTGGTAGTTATGGGTTTAGTGAGAAATTGAGATAAATCAGGCAGGTTATTTATGAATCTGTCCTTAGTGGTTGGAACAATAGTCCTACCAAGTCGATAACGTGGTGCAACACGGCTAATCTGCTCTACCGGTAGTGTGTACAGTATGAGGTAATGGTCTGTGATGTCATCACTCTGAGGTAAAATATCTATATTAGTGACGTCTGCTCCGTGGGATATTATTAAGTCTAATGTGTGGTTAAAGCGATGAGTTGGTCCGGTGACGTTTTGTTTAACCCCAAAAGAGTTTAATAAGTCAACAAATGATAATCCTAGAGCATCGTTTACATCATCTACATGAATATTAAAATCTCCTACAAGCAGCACTTTATCAAAATCGATCAAGAGGTCTGATAGAAAACAAGCAAACTTTTGAAGAAAATCAGCGTAGGGCCCTGGGGGTCTGTACACGGTGACCAGAGCGAGTTTTCTATGTCTGTCTGAAAATACAACTTTAAGAACGAGCACTTCAAATGATTTAAAACTGAATCCTAACATCTGACTAACATTAAGAGAGGCAGTATAAATGGTTCCTACACCCCCCCACGACCAGTCTGACGCGGCTCATGCTTATAAGCATATCCTGACGGTGTCGACTCGTTTAGACCCATATAATCACCTGGTTTAATCCAGGTCTCAGTGAGACAGAGTGCATCGAGATTATTCTCTGTGATCATCTCATTTATAATCAGCGCTTTGGGTGCAAGTGATCTAATGTTTAAAAGACCAAACTTTAAAACTTTTTGGTGTTTGTTTATCTGGCATTTTTCAGTTTTAACTTCAATGAGATTATTTCTGGATCTTGTGTATTTAATTCTTGGTTTTGCTACACGAGGAATAGATACGGTTTCTATAAACTGGGCTGTGTGTGAACTTGTAACTATTTGGTCTGTTGTATGCGTGTTCTCATTGTCGTAAATTTCCTGATGTCTTACCAGTCAGATGGTGTGAAGTATCCTAGAGATGTTATCTGATAGCACTGCTGCTCCAACTCTGCTGGGGTGCAGGCCATCAGGGCGGAAGAACCTAGGACGCTCCCAGAAACAGTTCCAGTTATTAACAAAGAGAAGTTTATGTTCTCGACACCATGACTGTAACCATTCATTTAGAGCTAAAAGTCTAAAAGTCATGTGCCTTTTACTTCCTTCTGGCCACTCTACCATACAGGCCTGATTGATCGAGTGCTGGAGAGATGGTTGTTCTTTTGGATGGTTCTCCTCTCCACAGAGAAATGCTGGAGATCTTTAGGATTGACCATCGGGTTCTTGGTCACCTTTCCTAAATAAGGCTCTTCTCACCTGATCGCTCAGTTTGGCCAGGCAGCTACACTCTAGGAAGAGTCCTGGTAGTTCTAAACTGCTTCAATTTATGGATAATGGAGGCCACTGTGCTCATTAAGATCTTCAATGCTGCAGAAAATGTTTCTTTCTCCTTCCCCAGATCTGTGCATCAAAACAATCCTGTCTCAGAGGTCTACAGACAATTCATGATTTGGTTTGTGCTCTGACATGCACAGAACTGTGGGACCTTTTATAGACAGGTGTGTGCATGTCCTAATCATGTCCAATCAACTGAATTGACCACAGGTGGACTCCTATCAAGTTGTAGAAACATCTAAAGGATGATCAGTAAAAGCAGGTGCACCTGAGATATATTTTGAGTGTCATGGCAAAGGCTGTGAATACTTATGTACAGTGATTTATTTTATTTATTTTTTTTTAATAAATTTTCAAAGATTTCAAACAAACTTTTTTAACGTTGTCATTATTGTTTAATGGATTTTTAGGGGAAAAAATGAATTTAATTCGTTTTGGAATGAGGCGGTAACATGACAAAATGTAGATTATTTATTATCAAAGTATTAATGACGGATCGTTAGTGCGCCCTCTCGTGGTATGAGAGGTTAAATGCATGTTTGAATATTCAGGTATAAAATTAAAAATAATTAAATTATAATATATAACCGATTTTTTAAAATGTTGTCAATAAATACAGTATGATTTAGTTAATAAATCATTATATTGATTGCACTTTAGACTTAAATAATCCTCAAGGCTTAGAGAAATGCATAAAGAACATTTTGACACAAGAAAACAGTAGTGACACATTTTCGTAAAAAAAAAAAAATTTCATATTTCTTAACTTTCTTTTTAATTAAAAAAATCAAGCTAGATAATTTATCAAGCTACATTGCAAAACAAACAGCTAGCTTATCAAAGTAATTCATTTGCAAAACTCAAATGCATCTTTACATTTGATGCTATTTTCATTACTAATGTATGAATGTATGAGTATGAACCGACAAACTCCAGGAAATGTTTTTAAGAAACCATAAGTGTATAAAAAAAAAAAAGTGAAAGAAGAAAAATAAAAGGAGGAAGAAGTGTTTTAATTTTCTTTTGGAAATCTCCTTGGATAAACATATCACTAGTTTCAAGAATAGAAATTCAATTGAATTGACATTTGACATTGCCCCCTGGTGGTGGTAGTAGGAGTTACTGACGAGCTACAGATGCATAAAGTATTTATGATAGAAAAAAACACCACTATCACTTCCTTTTTTATAAACAATATTATTGTTTTATATTGGGCACATCATGTTTAAGGGTTATCTTTTTTCCTTTATAACACCTACGCCTTCACCAAGCAATGTGTGTGGTCGGTACCCACTCTGTTTTAATTTCCTCCCCCGTTTGTGAATCATACACTGTGGTTTAAATGCTGGGAAATTACCTGCAGTGTCTCCAGACAAGTGAATCAATGTCTAGAAGATTGCAATACAACAGAAAGCAATACAATTCTAAACGCTGACTGCTGACATTTTCAACACAAACATGATAAATGAAAACCCCTCATGCAAATGCTTAGAGTCATGAAGTCCTCTCAGTGAATTGCAGTTGTGTAAACATTTTCTAGAAATATATATATATATATATGCATTGGTGCTCTTGGTGTTTTTTTTGTCACCGAGATAAGAAAGTAGGATGATGTTATTTTCGAGAACAGGAGGCAAGTTATCTGTTTAGAGGAAGCCCACCTGTGTGTCTAATTCAGTGTGGGTGTACAATGTGTGATTTTTTTTTTTTTTTTTCCGACGTTAAACATACAGTGTATCTGGAAAGTATTTCAAAAGTAATCCAAAGTGGATTCAATTCATTGTAATTCTACAAGCAAAACCCCATCATGAGAACGTGAAAAGGTTTGTTTGACATCTTTGAAAATTATTACGAATAAAAAAATCTGGCAACGAGACGCAACATTGAGGGGAAATGATTGCGTTTCAGCAGCAGCAGGTTACACAAACAGCAGTAGGGGAGAAAAAAAACCCAGAATGTAATTAAATAATTGTAACTTAAATAAATAAGTAGATCAATGCGATTTTTTTCGGTATGTTCAGCTCTACTCAGCATTAGTTCCTTGACGCATTTGCTTCCTAAATTCTTTGGGTGTTTAGTTCAAGTTTATTTCTATAGCGCTCTTCACAGTTCTTTGAAAGCAGCTTCTCAATACTTATAAATGATGCGTGTTTATCCTTAATGATGAAGCTATTGTGGGATGGAAAATCTCCCTTAGATATTATGAGGAAGAAACCTTAAGAGGAACCAGACTCAAAAGAGGAACCAGACTCATTTGGGTGATATCAAGAGTATGATAATAAACCTTAAAAAAAACATACAAAACACCAGCGAGTGAGAACCACCATGAGTACTGGAGTGTACGATTATGAGTAATGTCCTTTTAATCAAATCAATCCAATCAATCAAATACTTATGGAAGCTTGTAGTCCAAGTCAAAGTGTTCCAGTTTTGCTTAGCATGCACAAAAGGCAGCTGGTGTAATCAGTATATTAGATTTCAGACCCTAGAGATTTCCATTTGTTATCAGATTACAGGAAGGCTGCATTTTAATGACTCTTCCATGCAGATCATTTTTATAGTCATTAGTATTTGCTTTACCATTCTGAGCAATATATTAGCAAGACGTTCATTCGACATCGCATTGCAGATTCAAATGTAAAAGATGGAGAGGTTTAAAGACTCTGAGAAATTCATTATCATATGAATTGAAATTAAGCTCTGGATTTCAATCGCCAAGTCTTGACCTGTCTAACGCGTGTCAATCGGTTAATGCAGTTCTAAACCCACACAAGTGAAAGAGCAACGATCGGACATGAAGACAACCACAATACGAGAGTGTGAATACTCGAGGTACTCTCACCTACAAGTAGATACCCAACTATCCAACAACAAATTAGTCACTTTTTAACACCTTTGACATCATCAGCTTTAATAGTGTGAGTACAGAACCAAGACGCACCATTTTTATTTTTATTTTTTTATGACACTAATGGTTTCTAGAACCATTTTACGAAGCTAACAACCTTTAACTCTACAAAGTTTTCACCTTTCAAACTCAATGATGTTTGAGTGGGAATGAAAAAAGAATTCACAGTCTTTAATTGTAATAAATCTAATAAACCAATGAGGAACCCTTGAAGAATCCTGTGCTTGTTGCATTGCTAAGTTTGAGGTACAAACTCCAAATTTTGCTCATTATTATCTACTTAAATGTACAAAACCAGGGTTTTAATATACATTTATCTTTTTTTAAGGCTTCAGGGGTTCATTATATAGTTAAGGTTTCCAAGCTTTCAAGAAAGTCATTCTAGGAATTTTTTGGTAATAAAAAAAATTACTAAACGGAATTTTGACTAAACGGAATTTTGTGCAACAAATACGTAGATATCACTCAATAATGATTTCCTCAAAAGTTCTTTAAGGGTTCAACAAATAATTACTAGCATTCCAAAAAAGGGATCGACTTGGAACCCTTTCTGACATGAACACACTCCATTGTTAAAGAAAATAGTGAGTTTGGAAAACCCCTTGTACAGTTCTTTATAAAAACCTTCAACTGTTATTGCAGAGGGACATTGAATAATACCTCAAGGGCTTATAATGTTGAGTTTAGACCGAACAATTCACATTTCTCATACAATCGGGACGTTTAAGACAAAAGCATGTTTTTAAGTTTGCCGTTTGAAAAGGTGGAAAATGAAAGTCTAAAACACATCAGAATTAGAGCTGCATGTTCCGTGCCCAGCATACATGCAACAGGTTTCCTGGCAACTGCAAAAGACGGAACAGACCCTTAAAAATAACCGTCTGCAAAACCACACACGCACACACACACACACTTCTGTTTCAGGTCAGGTCTTGCACTGCTGGGGTTCGAAGTTGTGAAAAAAAAGGTGATGATCTCATTTCATGTTTTAATTTGCCTTTGTGATGCGTGACCTTTTTTTTTAAGTGTGTTCGGGCTTCTTCTGTGAGTGTGGATCGTGTTACTGTTCATGTAAATAGGTTCTGCAAAAAAAGAAAATATATTATTAATTATTTTATTAATAATAACACCATTCGTTAGTTTTTAATTAAATACAAGCTGACTGTAGTGTATTTTCTCACCCTGAGTGAAACTTCTGTACCTCTTTTTGCACTTGAAAACTATAACTATCAGACCTGCAAGCAGAATCAAACCTCCCAGTACTGAAAGCACAATCTGCAGTATATAGAAATCCTGAGGATCTGAAAGTTGAGATAATAAGAAATGAGTCAAAATAATAGACTTACTGTGTTTAATTAAATACTTCTCATGTGGAGCTTTTTAAGTAGTTCTGCTGGTGCGATTTTTTCCATAAAAACAATGACTTGCTCTCAGGTAGAAAATAAATCAAATATACAGTGGACATTAAAATATGTACACCCCCTTTAAAAGTTTACATATTGTTGTATGAGATTCTATAAAATTCCTGAATTCATTCGGTGCTCCATGATCTAAACAGCACAGCAAAAATGCAGGAAATCTTCATTTAAAAAACAGAAAAACTGAAATTTTCTACTATCTTAAGTCGAGTCCAGTTGACTTTATTGCCATTTTAACCATATAAACGAAACAACGTTTCTGCAGGAACAAGGTGCTCCAGCAACAACATGAACAAAAATGAACACAAGGAACACCAAAATACACGTAACTCTAAACTGACGACTGAAAGTGCACATGTACAACATTTAGTCCAAAAAAACACCAAAAAAAAAAACCACACAAGACAACATGAGACGGGAAAAACAGTAACACAGTAGCGCCGACCAGTACAGTTGTATAAACGAGAAGGATCGTCGATATACAGGAAGAAGATGAAGGTTGTGTGCAGAAATACAGCACATGGCTACATGACTGGATGTAAACTTTTGGGTGTTTTTTTGTAAATCCCTGAACTAGATTCATTTGGAAATCGGTGGAATTAAGAAATTATATAGTCATTCAAATTAAAAAAATTGTTGCTATCCATCCAGTGAAAAACAAATAACATTCACAAGCTTCGAGAGTTATGCAAAGAGGAGTGGCAAAAGACATTAGGAAGAGTCTCCAAACTGGGTGCATTCTCTGGTGGGGCATTCAAGACCAGCTCGAAAGCAGGTGAGAACCTGGAGACATCTCTTCTCTTCAGGACTGCTTTAAAATGTACTGACTGGGAGATGTTCAGGAAGACTGCAACTAACGATCAAGATCATCAGGGTCTCACACACACTTCACTCTCCTAAAGTCTGGAAAGAGGTACAGAAGCATTCAGGTCTCACATCCAGACTGTGTAACAGTTTTTTTCCACAAGCCATCAGACTCCTCAACAACAAGACTCCTCAAAGGTTGAACTTTATGTGGCAAGGAGACTTACTAGTTCTTATCCCTATGTTTTCTGTGATTGTTGTTTTATGTAGCACCAGGGTTCAGGAAGAAAGTTGGTTCTTCCCCAGATATCTTTTTGTACTCTGCTCCAATCATCTTCCTGTCAATCTTGCAAAGCCCCTACATATGAGTAACAACCCCAGTCCTTTATGACTGTCTTGAGAATTAAGATAAGAGCTCATTTGATTGTGGGCCATGTTGACAATTGTCTGACCACAAAACCTCCAGCGACCGTTTTTTTTTTGTAAGTTTTTCAAAAGTAAAGAGGTTTACAGCTTTTAATTCCACTTTATATTATAACTAAATGTCTAAACACTCAAAGGATATCAGTCACATAAAGCACAGAGTATGAAAGAGTTTCGTTACTGGTGTTTCCAATATTTCTTACACGTCAAACACGTCCTAAAGTCTGTAACACATGCATTCATTATTGCAGCTACTGAATTAAAGCTGTTACCTGATGCGGATGATGTGGAGTTATTAGTAGAGGTCTGCACTGTGATTTCTGTAATTTAAGAGAAATAAATGATAAGTAACAAGTTTTAACGTCACTATTTGCTTTCTGGTGGCTACTCTGACCAAATGTTTCTTGCTTGGACGTCTTGTCCTTACTGACGTGCAGGTTTTGGCAGATCATTGGTATTGAAATGCATTTTCCATTTCTTGTATACCCTAATTATACCCTTTATTTATTCACAATCCTTAATAGGTGTATTTCTACTACTTTACTGCAGAGTTGTTTTAGGAGCTCTTCAGAACTCTTCAGGAAACTGCTTTTATATGAATCTGTATTTAAAAACACAAAAGTTACATTACACAATGTTTTTTTTTCTATGTTTTGATTTATTTTTTCTTTCATTTAAAGCTTTAATTCACTATGACCTTGTAGGCAATTGCTTATTTCTGAAGTTGTTTAAGATGTTTCAGTAAAGGGGGTGTAAATCTTTTAATTGCACTTAATATTCAATCTCATTTTTAACATTTTCTAATGGTGTAAATGCAGTGAAATTCATGGCAAATCAATTCACCAATTGACCACATTACCTTATACTTAAAAAAATGGGAGATTGCCTACTATAACCGAAACATTGCCTAGTATAATTGATATATTAAATTGAAGATACAATAACATAAAAAAAATAAATAAATTTTAAAAAGTCCAGAGGAATATACCGTATATTCCAGACTATAAGTCGCTACTTTTTGAACCCCTCACTTTGAACCCCGCGGCTTAAACAATGAAGCGGCTATGGATTTTTCCGGGGTTTTTCCCGGTTTCACAAACTTCCTGCTGCCAAAAAACTGAGCCCCATAACATTAGACCAATGAAATTGCCGAACAGGTTAAAGTGAACCAATGAAACTCTCAGATGCGCTCCCACTGAATCGGGCCGCACCACATCATAAATATGGATGATGTTCCTCTGATGTTTGACCTGCCGCTCACTCGGACTGTCTACAGGAAATGCGAATCATTCGTCACACTGAAAACACCCGAGCATGAAAACACACTTCACCTGTGTTCTGAACTGCACGGCATTCGGGAGAAAAGCTTCACTGATAGTGATTTTTAAATGCACGACGATGCCAAAAGAAAGACTCTCGAGAGAAATAGTTGTGAAAAGGAAGGAGGAAGACAGTGAACAATGACTTTCTTGGTAGGCTACTGTTTAGATACAAGCCGTGTTACAGACACTGTCTTTCATTAAAGCCTGTGTAAAGTTCATTAGTTCATTAGTTTAAAAAAAATCTTTGTAAAATTCAGTGGGTGCGGCTTATATTATAGCACAGAAACTGCCCTAGTTAAAATCACTAATGACATGTTTTTAGCTTCAGACCAAGGCTTTATCTCGCTTATAGTTTTACTAGATCTTAGTGCTGCGTTCGACACTATAGATCATGATCTTCTCCTAGTTCACTTACAGAATTACATTGGCATTCAGGGACAGGCATTAAGCTGGTTTAAATCCTACCTGTCCGATCGTTACCATTTCGAAGATTTAAAGGGAGAGCTATCTAGGCTAATGCTAGTGAACTATGGCGTGCCACAAGGTTCAGTTCTAGGACCCAACCTGCATTTAGACGGATGTTCTGTAACGACTAGTTCAACAGTAAAAGACCTGGGAGTTATTTTAGACAGCAACTTATCTTTTAAAAATCATATCAACCAAGTTACAAAAACAGCCTTCTTTCACCTTAGAAATATTTCTAAGCTAAGAAACATGTTGTCTATATCCGATGCAGAGAAGCTCGTCCATGCGTTTATGACCTCCAGAATAGACTACTGTAATGCGTTACTAGGTGGATGTCCTGCGTCATTAATAAACAAGCTTCAGTTAGTTCAGAATGCAGCAGCAAGAGTTCTTACTAGATCAAGAAAATATGATCACATAACCTCAATCTTATCGTCCCTACATTGGCTTCCTGTTAAGTTTCGAATAGACTACAAACTATTACTTCTCACTTATAAAGCACTAAATGGTTTGGCTCCCATGTATCTCTCCAGTCTTTTAACACGCTACAATCTGTCACGCTCCCTGAGATCTCAAAACTCTGGGCTTCTAGTAGTTCCTAGAATAGCCAAGTCCACTAAAGGTGGTAGAGCTTTTTCACATTTAGCTCCTAAACTCTGGAATAGTCTTCCTGACAGTGTTCGGGGCTCAGACACACTCACCCAGTTTAAGTGTAGATTAAAAACATATCTTTTTTAGCAAAGCCTACACATAACACACATCACATCATAACCTTGTGCTCCAGAACATCTGATCACATGCACATTATCAACTTGTGCTGTTAATATCATGAACAGCAGCTACGCTAATCTCTCTCCACTGCTTCTCTTTCTCTGCCCATCCCGAGGCTTCCTGAGGTTTGCCCAGCTCCAGTCACGTCCCACCTCATGAAGATTATGGACTTTAAAGAAGTAGATGCCAAACTTGCAAACATCCCGAATCATCTAGAGACGTACCAGTACCAGTAGCTCTTACTTTTATACCAAAGATTGTTGAAAGAACATTTACTTATAATCTTATACTCCAGTACTCATGTTAGTTCTCACTGTCCAGTGTTCTGTATTGTTGAAAGATTTATGATCAAACTCTTGATGTTACCCAAATGAGGATGGGTTCCCCTTTTGAGTCTGGTTCCTCTCAAGGTTTCTTCCTCATAACATCTAAGGGAGTTTTTCCTTGCCACAGTCGCCATGGCTTGCTCATCAGAGATAAATGCACACCATTCACCTTAACTGTTGATTTCTGTAAAGCTGCTTTAAGACAATGTCTGTTGTGAATAGCGCTACACAAATAAACTTGACTTGACTTGACTTGACTTATATTTGGGTGCGCTTAATAGTCCAGAAATTACAGTAGTTGTCAGGTATGTTGACTGTATATAACCAATACAGTGTGAATAACAAACAGAAACAGCACATCAGTATTGTCCAGTGTTGTTTAAGCTTATCTTTACCAAAACATTTGTTCTCTTGATATCCAGGGTCTTGATTTTGCTTTTTTTTCACATTATTGTATTTCCTAATTGTTTACTACTTGCCTGACTTCTGCCTGTTTTTATTTATGATTTGTGATATTGTTTAAATTTGGCCACTTGGTTTAATAATAAAATTGCATTTGCATTCTACTCTACCTGCATTACATGCCAATACTTGCAAAATGGATGCAGGCAGAACAAACACCATGATGGCCATTCCAACTCTAAACTCAGTTCAGTTCCTACAGTGGATCCTCATGTTTTTCCCCTAAACTATTTGACAGCATTTTTGTGCATCCAGGAAGCTTCCTTCCGCAGAAATAGTTCATAAAAACTCAAGCCTCAGGAGAAGCAAATGCTGAGTTTCATGTTATTTGGCCTCACTGGAACAGCCTGGCAGTGGATTGAATTGACTGTTCACCAAACCCGAGTTGACAATGTAGCTAAGCTTGGTGGACTTTTAGGTAAAGTGTTTGGGCAGAGAAAGTTAAGACTGACCTAAAAACATTTTAGGGAGGTCTAGTCTGGTGGTTCCTTTGAAAAAAACAATAAAACAATAAAAGCTTAGGAAGGCTAAAGGCAAAGAGCAACCAACACTTTCAGCAGAACTCTAATCTGAGGCAAATGTGGCAGCCAACCATGAGGAACTTCTACCCAAGGGTGACAAGATAGCCATCCCTGCCTCATGAAATGTCCTCCACAGCTACATTCCATCCATTGGCTGACAAGGCAACCTCCCTTGCAGAGGACCTTCCTTCTGAGGTCCAAATGGCCTTACAGTCATGTTCTAGACAGAGGCCAATGTGGTAACCTCCCTGCTGCCCCTCAAGACCTGCTTTCTGCTGAGGTTAAACGCTGCCTATTTTCTGCTTATTATTTTGGATCTTGATTTGCTGCCTGGTTTATAAATCAAATGTTCTTGAACTGCATTCGTATCCTCTTTTACGCACATTACATGACAATGGTCCTTTGCTAATGTTTTTCAACCACTTTCTGGGAACACTGACCCCACTTTGTGCACTTGATAACACATGCATTCATTATTGTTGGTACTGAATCAAAGTTGTTACCTGATGAAGAGGGTGTGGAGTTGTAATCAGGGCTCTGTTCTGTGATTTCTGTAATGTAAGCAAAATAAATTATGAGTAAATTGTGCAAATGATACGCTGTGAATTGCTGTAGTTGCCGGGGCCAAAAACAGTACAATTTGTTGGTGTTCCTGAATTGAGTAGTAGAGATAATAACAATGGGTTTTACAGACCCAGAATGCAATGTGCAAATGTACATGAAAATGTGCAACTCCAAATTATGGTGGTGGCTCGATTTGTTTATTTTACAAAATGTGAGTTGATATAAAAGATAGCATGAAAGCTTTGGAAGATGATCTGGTTGAGTAAAGTGTGTTGATGCGGAGGTGAGAAAACTGGACAGACTCAAGGACTAAAGCACTGCCGCATCTCTCCCTTTACCAATGGTTAAATGTAAACGCACTGCTATCGGCAGGTATTTAAAAGACAAAGATTTAATGTAAATGTAAAACCATTACCAAAGTAGAACAATGCATGTAAATGCATGTTGAAAACTCTGATGGAAAATTTTCAACTAAAGGTTAAAAAGCCAATTTGTCTTTATTGTTGCAAAATAATAGTTTGCTCTGTTGATCACATTAATCAATTAAAATGTTACGCAACAGTTTAATTCTTATATGAAGTTAAACATTATATATGATGATTCACAATACAATGAATCTAAAGAGGAAAGTGAAGTAAGAAAACTGGACTGCACTGATGCCAGAAACAGATGTGTGGTGCATTTGTGTGGCCAAAACTGTGTGGAACTGGAACATTCTTCATCAGAGTCGCAAATACAATAACCATAACACTTAAATGAATGTTTATGAATGTGGAGTAATTCAAAGTAAATGGTAAACTGGAAAAAAACTTGCCTGGGGATAGTTTCAGTGAGATGATGTGTGTTTGGATTCTGTTGTCGTTGAATACGATTTTGCAAGTGTAGTTGCCAGTGTCTTCCTGTGTGACATCGCTGATGATGATCGACCCATTCAGCATGAATTGAAGCTTGCTTTCGTTGTGGAATGTTATTGTGTCATTTGCATTTTTCAGGTAAATGATGGCCAGAAGTTTGCCTTTGTCCATCTGTTTCCATTCAGCTGATTTGATGCGTTGGCTGTCAGACTCCACATGAGGTAGATGAAAAATAAAAGTTTGACCCTCCTTCACAAACCACTCTGTGATCACACCTTTTAGAAGAAAAAAGCATGGCTATTATCATTATTTGCTTAGTCTTTTTGCACATGACTTGATGATTTAGGCTGGGGACTAAACTATGTCAATTCATGTTAACAATTAGTTTACACTTTGTTTTTGCACTGTCCAATCATGTGAGACATCATGCTTTTTTTTTAATTCACAGAATGTAATTTGAAACCCTGGATTGCTCATGCTATGTTTTCTCTCATTCTCTGCCTTACTGTTTTCCTTATTCCAATACTTTTATTATTCAAATATTTTAAGAATCCTTTTCTTTCTTTATTTTTCCCCCTTGCTGCCCAGAATTAAATAAATCGTAAATAAAATGAAATACAAGCCTGCACTCAGTCAGAATACTGAGAAAGAGAAAAATGTACCTACAATCCAGGTGAGTAATTGAGTTGTGATTGTGACCTTTTTTAAGCAAAGCAGCACCTGGCTAGAAGGATCAAGCTTTGCCTTTCTTTGTACTACTGTACGTAGATACGCATTTATGATCAGTTTCACCTAAAGAAATCTACTTGAGTGATAAGTGATGAGTCATTCACACTGGAATGCACGCTACAACACGTCCTAGTGTGAAACCGATGTGTGTGTATATATATATATATATATTCATATACAGTGGAACCCGGTTATCTCGCCCTCGGTTACCTCGACAACCCTATTAAGTCGACGTTTTTGAAGTGGAACCGCCAAATTCTCGCTTTTTCTAAGCATTTTTTATCGGTTATGTCGACTTTTTTTATGTCGCCGAACCCTAATATCTCGAGCACAAGGGGGGAAAAATTTGCCATTTAACGTCGGTTATCTCGGTGCAGCCGCAGAAGAACTCGCGGAAGTGGCGGAAAAATCAAGTCTTACAGCTGCTCCAGGTGTTGTGTTGTATACTGGTGAATCTCTGCTGTTAGTTAGTGCTAGTGTTCGTAGTGTTAGTAGGGGCACGGCGCAGCTTTGGGAAGAAAAGCGTAGCCGTTGAGAGAATGCCGGTGGGAAGACACGTACCGGGGTACGCATGCGCGATAACAACGACCGCCGTGAACCAACATATACCAACAATAACGGACAGTGAGAGTGTGGAAGTTTAAATAGGAGCTTGTGATGATGATAAACGAGCACCATATGTGCGCGATTGAAGCCGGGAGCTTCAGAGAAAGCGGCCGAGAAAGCACCTGACACGCTGAAGGGGGCCGAAGGGGGCGTGGCAGGGGGATTCCTGACAGATAAACATGTACTGTATGTATTTTTATAGCATGACTTCATCAAACAAATCGCGGCAATGCTGTTGTGTAAAAAAACCTCCAAAAACACGTGCATGCACATTCTCATTTATTAACACACATCATGTACATAAAGAAATTTCAAGCACGTTAATATTTTGCCGCCATTTTGATTTTCGTTTATCTCGATCATCGGTTACCTCGATGCTTTTTGGCGACCCCGTAGGACATCGACATAACCGGGTTCCACTGTAATTATATATATATATATATATATATATATATATATATATATATATATATATATATATATATATATATATACACATACACACACACACACATACATATATATACATATATACATACATATACACACAAACACTATGAGTGATAATTCACACCGGAATGCACACATCTTCTACTGTGAAACGTCTATATATATATATATACACACAAACATCGGTTTCACAGTAGACACACTTTTAAACTCACAGTGGTGTGAAAAAGTGTTTGCCCCTGTCTGTTTCTGCGCTGTGGAGGAATTTTGGTCACTTATCTATGCAGAATTTTTGTAATTCAGCCACATTGGAGGGTTTTCGAGCATGAAGCACCTTTTTAAGGTCATGCCACAGCATCTCAATAGGATTCAGGTCAGGACTTTGACTAGGCCACTCCAAAGTCTTCATTTAGTTTTTCTTCAGCCATTCAGAGGTGGACTTGCTGGTGTGTTCTGGATCATTGTCCTGCTGCAATACTCAAGTTCGCTTCAGCTTGAGGTCACAAACTGATGGCCGGACATTCTCCTTCAGGATTTTTTGGTAAACAGCAGAATTCATGGTTCCATTTATCACAGCAAGTATTCCAGGTCCTGAAGCAGCAAAACAGCCCCAGACCATCACACTACCACCACTAATGCGGTGTTACTGTTACACCAGACGTAACGGGACACACACATTCCAAAAAGTTCAACTTTTGTCTCATCAGTCCACAGAGTATTTTCCCAAAAGTCTTTGGGATCATCAAGATGTTCTCTGGCAAAACTGAGACGAGCCTTTATGTTCTTTTTGCTCAGCAGTGGTTTTCATCTTGGAACTTCTGGACCTTTTTTGCCCAGTCTCTTTCTCATGATGGAGTCATTACCACTGACTTTAACTGAGGCAAGTGAGGCTGCAGTTCTTTGGATGTTGTTGTGGGGTCATTTGTGACCTCTTGGATGAGTCGTCGCTGTGCTCTTGGGGTAATTTTGGTTGGCCGGCCACTCCTGGGAAGGTTCTCCACTGTTCCATATTGTTACCATTTGTGAATAACGGCTTTACTGTGGTTCGCTGGAGTCCCAAAGCTTTAGAAACGGCTTTATAACCCTTTCCAGACTGATAGGACTCAATTTCTTTCTTTCTCATTTGTTTCTGAATTTTTTTGGATCTCGGCGTGATGTCTAGCTTTTGAGGATCTATTGGTCTACTTCACTTTGTCAGGCAGGTCCTATTTAAGAGATTTCTTGATTGTGAACAGGTGTGGCAGTAATCAGGCCTGGGGGGTGTGGCGAGTGAAATTGAACTCAGGTGTGATAAACCACAGTTTTAACAGGGGGGCAAACACTTTTTCACACAGAGCCATGTAGTTTTGGATTTTGTTTTCCCTCAATAATTAAAACCTTAATTTAAAAACTGCATGTCGTGTTCACTTGTGTATCTTTTACATATTTTTTAATTAGTTTGATGATCTGAAACGTTAAAGTGTGACAAAGATGCAAAAAGAAAAAAAAAAAGAATTCAGAAAGGGGGCAAACAATTTTTTACACCACGCTCTCTCTCTCTTTCTCTCTCTCTCTCTCTCTCTCTCTCTCTCTCTCTCTCTCTCTCTCTCTCATTTATATATATATATATAAATCATAAATCATCATCAGACTCACCTTCGGTCAGTACGAAAAGAGTAACCACAATGATGACTGTATATTTATGAATCTTCATTTCAGAGTAGATCTCCTCTTTAAACATCCACCACCTGTGTGTTTCTCCTCTTCACCTTATTTACGCTGCTCATTCTATTCTTATTTTCTTCATTCGCTTCTTACACTGCAGGAGACAGAGGAAAACCTGCTCTTGCTTTGTGACCGTGAGGCGATGTTGTGGTTCTGTGGTCTCGCCATGAGTAATTAGAAGTGATCTCTTGGCTGTAAGTGTTTCAGTAAGCGGATGCAGAAAGAGATGAAAAGCAGACATGCTCTGCCTCTAACTGGATAAATCGAGACACTGCACACAAACACGTTCATTTGTGCAGAATTCACAGTATCGTCTCAAGTTATCATCTTGTTTACTACAATAACCATCATGACATCTTTTTTCTTGTGCTGTTAGTATAGGTGCAGGCTGCCACATCTAAACTTGACACCTCTAAAGCAAATAATGTAAAGCTTAAGAACATCAGGTTTTCCAATACACTGGCTGATCTTTTTTTGAAAAGAATGAATGCAGCAGCTTAGAAACCTTGAATTGTCACCCCTCTCAGTGACCTTTGTTTGAGCCCTGGCCCCAAAATGCTGTTTGTGGACTACAGTTCAGCGCTCAACACCATAATTCCCTCCAGGCTCACCCCTAAGTTGGAGGTCCTAGAACTCAGCCTGCCACTGGATCTCCAACTTCCTATACTGCACATGGACACTTTAAGGACAATCACTAAATCACTTTAATGTGTACTTCCAATATCTGCCATACACATCCATGTATATACATATATTTAGATATATTTACTATAGTTTATACTTTTTATTTATCTACCTTATTTTTTATCCTTAATTCTATTCCTTTTTTCCTTAAATGTTGGATAGTCTTGCAAAGCATTTTACTGCATGTTGTACTCTGTATGTGTATGTTACAAATAAAATTAGATTTGATTTGATTTGATTTGACTTGACTATGTCTCAGATTGGTGTCTGTGTGTCCTCCAATTCTCTTGCCTGGTGGTTAACTCTCATAACTCTCCCCGACTTGGATTCTTGCTCCCTTCTATTCCTTCTATTTACTACACATTCTCCAATAACCCTTTTCCCCCTGATCATAAGACAGACTTGAATTGATTGCAGTCTGTTTCTGAGTTTTGATCTGATGTATCATAGAGTTGTAAATATATGCACATATGTGTGTTGTTTCTGTTCACCAGTAGGGGGATGTTGGGTGTGGGTTTCTTCCCTGTTTTTTTAGTGAGGGAGTTAGAAAAGTGATTTGTCTATCTTTTGGGTTTGTTTGTAGGTACTTTAATGTTTGGAAAAAGAAAAAAAAGGGTTTGTTCATTATTTTGGCCTTGGTCCACCACAATATACCTCCTGTTTTTAAGATATGCCCAGAGTTTCATCACTCATAATACCAAATACACTCACATCCGCCTTATGTCCATCACCTCTTGCCTTTAATCACGCTGTGTGCCCCAACCATAGACTGGGACATAACAGTAATCTACCTTTGTTTGCTTTACAGACTATGGATAAATCTCTGGACAATGCATCCACATGCTTTACATACATGAATCTATCACCATTGAAGATAAACAGATGGATTTTATACAGTGATCTGATTTAAATAAGTTTGAATTAATATTGTATTAAATTGAATATTCCAACAAACATAAATACAAAGAAAAATAAATAATTAATTATTGGGAATATTTTAATAACAAGAAAAATCTTCTAAAGCCGATCAAATAAGTATGAACCCCCCCCCCCCCCCCACCCCCCACATGCCTTTATTATGGCATGAAGTCTTTGTGAATAAGACTCTATTAACTTTACACATCCAGACTTTGGAAGGAAGTCTTCTTTACAAAGAAGGTCAGGTTTCGTTCAAATTGTTCGGGGATCTCCTGTGTCCAGCTATTTTAAGGTCATTTCATAGATTTTTTAAAGGAATTGAAGTCTGGGGTCTGCCTGGGCCAATACGAATTATTAAAGAAATTTTCTGAAACAATATCTTTATTGATTTTTATGTTGAAAGCTGTGATTATAGATTTTACAACTTAATCATCCTCCTTATTTCCAAGGCTACAGTTGACATAAGTGCACAAGGAGTGAGCATGTGCCATGCAAATCACAAAATTCAAATGTTAAAAGTAAATAAAATTTGCATCGCCTTTGAGATTTTCCATTCAAATCTGACATCTGAAATAAGCAGTGGGTTGGTCACTCTGGAATGGTGTAATCTTAGCGCTCAAAGCTTCAAGGATCAGTTTGTATTTCTTTTATATTTTATTTCTTTTTTTTTCATTTAAAAAGCTGAAATCAAATCCCCAAATTTAATCCATGCATATTTGATTTGAGTCAAAATTGTATTCTGCATTCGTGCTGTGAAGTCTGAGGTTTGCTTTCTGTATTTTAGGGTACTTCATGGTTTTTAACATAATTTTTAAGTATACAGTAGATTGCTGTAATAAAACACTTGTGACCTGCTTCCTCTGACTATATGTCAACTGAGTGGTCACTGTTGTCGTCTATTTCAATTTCTTTTTCAATTAGATGCAAACAAAACAATGTGCTTTATGAATCAGTATTTTCATCTGACCATAAATTAAAATGTTTCTTAGATGATTAAACTGGATTTTCTTTCCTTGCTATTTTGAGGCTTAAAGACACGAGTGCTTGTGTTTTACAGGTGGTGGTTTAGAATTTGCTGGAAAATTGTCTAAAGCATGTCTCAATTCTTTCTTTGGTCAAGGAGGAGGTTTATGGATGTGGTGGGTGAAGACATGCAGGTAGTTGGTTTGAAAGAAGCAAATGTAGAGGACAGGGGGGTGTTCAGACGGATGGTCCGCTGTGGCGCCCCTACTAGGAGAAGCCAAAAGAAGAAGATGAAGAAGATGTGCATGTCCGTTTTTAAAACTTTTCACACATAAATTTAGCTGATACATTGTGACAGCACAATGTCTATTTAAGATATATTGCTCAATAGGCTCAAACTGAACAACACAAAAGGACTTATAGCCCTACTCTCCATTTTCAACCAGGCTAGGGCTTGGTCAGATCCCTGCTCTCATACCACATCTCGGTTATGCTAACTCCAACATACAGAACATTTACCAGGTAATCAAACTCAGTTCTAAAGCAGGTAAAGACTTTTATAAGTATACTGACTGGGAGTATCATTCAGGGAGGCTGCAACCAACAGTGTCCTCACCAACCGTCATCAGTGAGCAGTAATTGTCATTACATTGGGTACACTGTCATCAGTGACCAGCTACATTAGCAAGTGCATTGATGATATTAGTCACCAAGAACATTAAGATAAGATAAGATAAACCTTTATTCGTCCCACAGTGGGGAAATTTCTATGTTACAGCAGCAAGACAAAGAAATAAAAATAGATGCAAATATATAAAAAAGAATATACAAAAAAATAAAAACAGAGAAATAAAAACAACAAATAATAATAATAATAACAAACAAAGAAATAAAAATAAATGCAAATATATGAAAAAGAGAATATACATATACTACAATAACAGTATATACACAGTACAATGTATAAATACAAATAGGGGGAGGAAAAAAAAGGACGCATTTTAGGTAATATTTCAAGGTGGTATTGCACGTAATTGCGGGTAATATTGCACATAATATTGTACATGATTCATGTAATATTGCACACAGATAATGTTATTGCACAGCTTAAAAAGTAATAACAGTGTTGTATTTTGGTGGCTGGTTTTACTGGGAACAGCTTTGGTTGTAAAGTCTAATAGCAGCAGGGAGAAAAGACCTTCTGTATCGCTCCTTCAGACACTTAGGATGTATCAGTCTGTCACTAAAAGAGCTGCTCAGCAATGTAACTGTTTCATACAGAGGGTGAGAGGCGTTCTGCAGCAATGATGATAGTTTTGCTACCATCCTCCTTTCTCCCACATCCTGTACAGTGTTCAGGGGAATCCCCAGGACTGAGCTGGCCTTCCTGATCAGCTTGTCTAGTCTCTTCCTGTCTGCAGTAGAGATGCTGCTGCCCCAGCAGACCACTCCATAGAATATGGCTGAGGCCACCACAGAGTCAAAAAAGGTCTTCAGTAGCTCTCCCTGCACTCCAAAAGACCTTAGTCTCCTCAGCAGAAAGAGTCTGCTCTGCCCTTTCTTGTAAATTGCCTCAGTGTTGTTTGTCCAGTCCAGTTTATTGTTTAGGTGAACACCCAGGTATTTGTAAGAGTCCACTCTCACAATGTCCCTTCCCTGAATGTTCACTGGTGATAGAGTTTGTTTGTGCCTACGGAAATCCACCACCAGTTCTTTCGTTTTCCCCCGCATTTATCTGGAGGCAGCTCCTTTCGCACCAGTCCACAAAGTTCTGTATAAGTCCTCTGTACTCTCTGTCATCATCATTCGTGATCAGACCGACGATGGCAGAGTCATCAGAGAACTTCTGTAGGTGACAGGTTGCTGAGCTGAACATGAAGTCTGCAGTGTAGATGGTGAAGAGAAACGGGGCTAGAACCGTTCCCTGCGGGGCTCCAGTGTTGCAGACAATCATGTCAGACTCACAGTCACGAGTCCTCACATACTGTGGTCGGTCTCTGAGGTAGTCCAGTATCCAGGCAGACAGATGACGGTCCACTCCCATGTACACCATCTTATCCCTCAGAAGCGCAGGTTGGATGGTGTTATAAGCACTAGAGAAGTCAAAAAACATAACTCTCACAGTGCTCCCAGCCTTTTCCAGGTGTGTTGCTCCAATCATGCTCCAATCAGAAACCGTTAATGGACTCAGCTTTCAAAGCAGGTAAAGAGGCAGCTCTAAGAACTTTCCTGGGCCAATTAAAGAGGCAAAGCATGCACACATTTAGAGAATACACAGCCACTTTAAGTACCGCAGGCAAGACATCGCACATCCAAGCCATCACCAATTATAGAACATCACCTACCTGTGACAGTGATGGCTTCCTTCCATATGTGTTAAACAGCTTAACGCTCATATTAGAAGCACAAAATGATGTTGTATTGAGAAAGACCACCCCTTCTCTCAACCACAAGTTGAGTGAGTGCAGATTGCTAAGAGGATGTGCAGACCAACTGATCTTGAACACCTTTAACTTATCAAATCAAATAGATCAGCACCATGGTTCCAATGTGCTTCAAAGTCACCACCATTGTCCCCATTCTAAAGAAGTCTACCTGCCTGTTGCACTTACACAGATTGTCATTAATTGTATTGAGGCACATCATAACCCTGCTGCCCCTCTAATTGTCATGCAAGCTGTACAACTTAATAATCCTCTTTATTTCCAAGACATAGGAGTGCCCAAGAGGTGCGCACACGCAATTCAAGAGGTGAACATGTGCAATTCAAATCGCAATCTTTACAGCTTCAAGGATCAGTTTGTAGTTTTTTTTATATTTTACAACACACTGAAATGGTATAATCTAAGCTTGTTATTCAAAGCACCAGTGATCAGTTTGTATGTTTTTTTTTTTTGTTTTTTTTTAATATAAAAAGTGATAGTCATTCATTGAAGCTATTAAATTTCCTTTTGTGTTGTTCAGGGTATTACCTTGATTTTAACATATATTTAAATTAATAAACAAACAAAGATTGCGGTAACAAATCACTGTCCTGCTTCCTCTGTATGCTAGATGAGTGGTCACTGTTGAGGTCTATTTAAATTCTGAAGCCTTGGTCTGAAGCTAAAAACAGGTCATTAGTGATTTTAACTAGAGCAGTTTCTGTGCTATGATGGGGCCTAAAACCTGACTGAAACTCTTCAAAGATATTTTTCTCTTGTAAGAAGGAACAATACAGAAAAAATAGAAAACAACTGACTAGAACCCCCCCCAGACCCTGACACAAAGCAAAAGGTAAAATGTAGGTATAGTATGCACATGGAACACTTAACGATCATTGGACAAGACACCTGTGATTCAAGATATACAGAAAGTACAACAGTTCCTCCTTGCTTGCCAATGTTTACTGTTCAAAGATAATGTCTTTCGCAGTGAAATTTCTTAGATGGGGAACCTTTGGCTAAAGCCAGTTATGGATATCAGACCATAAAGCTTCTGAAGTCTGCGGCAGGAGAAAGCTGAAATGTATGTGTAAAAGTCTGCAAACTAATCTTTATGTCATGATATACTGCAGCATCTCCAGCATCACTGCATATGAATGTCCTTCCTCAAAGTAGCTTTGAATTAATAAAATTTTTTCCTTGCTTATGTTTACTTCTGTTATTTTCTTATATTTAAAGGTGCACTAATCGAAATAAAAACTAGTTAAAGAAAACGGAGAACTTTACACATGTACAAGAACCAAAGTTACAAGATTTCATACTTCCTGTATATCTGAACTGTTGTTGTTTTTGGATTTGTTAATGTGTTTGCGAATGTGTTATTTTGTTTTTAGATTTGTTATTTTGTTTTTGTATTTGTTTTTTTGTTTTTGGATTTGTTCGTGTTTTCTAATTTGTTCATTTGTTTTCTGATTTGTTGATGTGTTTTGCACTTCTCTGCCACAGTATGTTTTAGATTTGACCTGGGGTATTACAAAATAATACAACTGCTAAAAAGTATTGCAATTAGGTAACAAGAAGACTCCAGGCCACAATGAGTAAACAATTGACATCAAATCAAATCAACACAAATCAAAGAGTCAACAAATTAATAGCAGAACATTTTACATGAAATTTGCCATTCAAATCTGTTGCTAAAAATACCAGCAGGTCACTGTAGAATGGTGTAATCTTTACCTCCATAACTTTAAGCATTGAATTGCATTCATTCTACAGAGGCTTTACATTTTTGTTTATTTCTATTTTCCCCTTATAAATAGCTGCAAACTAACCACCAAACAACACTCATATAGAGACACAACTATTTATTTATTTATTTATGGGTGTGTTACAGTGTACTTTTTTAATAGATTGCCATAATAATAACATGTTTTTTTATCCAAACATCCTCTGCACGCATATCAAACATATCAAAAATATGACATCACATAATTTTAAAAATTATACATTAAAATGTTCAAATATTTCTGTTGCAAACCAACAAATTCTGTGGGAATTTGAATGATCAAGTCAGTAATTCTAGATTTCACATTTTTGATTATGTACGGCTGTCAAAGACCTTGGTGTGATTATTGACCCGAGTCTTTCCTTTGAGTCTCACGTGAATAATATCACCAGGATCGCCTTCTTTCACCTAAGAAATATTGCTAAAATTAGAAATATGATGTCGTTACAGGATGCAGAAAAACTAGTTCATGCTTTTGTTACTTCTAGATTGGACTACTGTAACGCTTTACTGTCTGGGTGTGCGAGTAAGTGCATAAATAAGCTTCAGTTAGTCCAGAATGCAGCAGCAAGAGTCCTCACTAGATCTAGGAAATACGACCACATCACCCCTGTTTTAATCAGTCTACACTGGCTCTCAATCAAATCTCGCATTGATTATAAAATATTACTACTGACGTATAAAGCACTTAACGGTCTCGCACCGCAGTATCTGAGTGAACTTCTGTACCAGTATGATTCTCCACGCCTACTTAGATCAAAAGGTGCTGGCTATCTGTTGGTTCCTCAAATAATGAAGACTACCGCAGGGGGCAGATCTTTCTCTTATAAAGCCCCACAGTTATGGAACAGCCTTCCAATCAGTGTTCGGGACTCAGACACGGTCTCAGTGTTCAAGTCGAGGTTGAAAACTTATTTATTTAGTCAAGCCTTTTATCAGTAGATTTTTTTTTCTTAGGTAAAGGCTCAGATCTGGAGGGAGCATGGATATAGAGTGTTTGGTGAACTGGTATATTTGTATGCTGTCGTCCCCTCACATTCACACGGTCACTCAGGTTTGTTGACGGTGGTGTGGTGGGTCGTCTCTTATCCCAGAGATCCCTCATGTCTGTGTTACCTTCTGGTTCTCCCTTTTAGTTATGCTGCCATAGCGAGTCTTGCCGGAGTCCAAACTGCACAGTGACATTAACTTTCATACACCAATAGTTACACGTAATAATCCATATCCTTCTCTTCCCGTCACCCTCTCTCTCTCTCTCTCTCTCTCTCTCTCTCTCTCTCTCTCTCTCTCTCGGTCGAGTTAAACATGCTCCTGAGGCTCCAGTGACCACTGTTCCTGCCCCTCTACCCTCCGTGGATCTTCACACTTCTGTGCAGCTTGGGACGGTATCTCATCAAGACCTTGGGTGGTTCCATGAAATTCCGGAGTAGAACGGGTGCTTTTGAGGACGGATTGGACTGTAGTTGGTGTCGGCGGTCTGCTGCACTGACTCGGGAGTGCAGTTTGCTTCTGATCATCATCACTGTACCCCGCAACTTTGTATATATGCTTCAAATGGACATTTGGTGCAACCCAGATGAGGATGGGTTCCCTCTTGAGTCTGGTTCCTCTCAAGGTTTCTTCCTTATGCCATCTCGGGGAGTTTTTCCTTGCCACAGTTGCTCATCAGGGACAAACATACTTACAAAGAACATATTTACATTTAATCACCACATTATCTGTGTAAAGCTGCTTTGAGACAATGTTCATTGTTAAAAGCGCTATACAAATAAAAATGAATTGAAAATTGAATTGAATTGAATTGATTACAATTTAAAGTGAAAACCCAATACTATAATTACAGGTATGAATGTCTAGATATAAATAAAGTGTTGAAGAATGCTCTTTGTTTGAGATTCTTTTCATCACACTTGTAGAAAATCATCTGTATAGAGAAAGGAAATATCTTCAGTTTTTCACATATTGAAGTTTGAATATTTCTTGTTTAATTATGACTTTAATAATAAAACTTACTCAATCCTCATTTGGCTGATTATTACCCACCATTAATGGCAGAGGAAATTGAGCTCCTCATTGCAGTCTCTGTTCTCCCAGGCATAAGTGTTTACGTTGTAAGCCCCACAGCTATAGGGCTGGACTGGGCATGGTGGCAGTGATATCAAATACTTCATTTCCACCCCGTTCTCTCTGTACCATTTTCCATCAAGAAAGCGCAGTCCTGTCCACATACTGGCAGTTTGGGCTTGTTCCATTTTTATTTTGAGGGGGTCTGCAAGTGTTTCAAATCTCATAACAGTCAAGTTAGAATTGTGATTCCTGCAGTGCTGAAGAGCTTCATCCCAAGTCTTTTTCTCTTCCACCAATATTAACCGCCTCTGACACATAAAAGGAAAATATGTCTCACAGTCCATGTCATTCCAACAATTTTGAAAAGTCGCAGTACAGCTTTCTTTCCCATTACAATCATTTGGCTCTCCAGGGAACCAATTTGTATAACTAAACTCTTCTCCTGCAGACCATTGCCAGATGTTCACATTTGGTGCAGTTCTGTTTAGCCCAATCCAATTCGTAACATTTGGTCCTGCTATCATTCCAGCTCTTTGTTTTTCCTCTTTAGTAGTGATGCTAGCAAAATCATCATAGTGCTGCCTGCAGTAGGTCTGAGCTGTAGTCCAGTTCATCTGCTGTGACACATAAATGTATTCTCTTATCTCACTTAGATCCATTCCATATAGTAGCAACAGGTGGCAAATACAAAAGAGCGATTTCATCACTGCTATGATTCATCTAAGCTCCGTAAAGCAGGACTAAGGCTTCTGCCAGCTAAGCTCACACAATAAAGACATCACTTTGACTCAGGATTATTTAAAAGCACATGCAAATCAGCATTAGTGCAGTGTCATCCTCACGTTACAAAACTTACAGTGTGGGCAGGTACAATTTGACTTGCATTTGTAATGTTTTCTAGGTAGAAACTAATCTCTGACTGGCAGGGCCAATATGTGTGGCTGGTTACCGGTTGAATCTGTGCCTTTTGTGCAGCTGACTAGGCTAACTTCCTGCCATGGGTCAATCAATGCTTAGAAATCTCATTATTTGCCATCTTTCATGCATTGGAGCCACTGGAGTTAGGTCCAAACCGACAGTGAAGACCCGCCCCAGCAGATAGTATTGGACAGTGAGGACCACCCACTTTTGATAGCCAGGCACTCTTTCTTGATCTAGCTTTACCAGCTATGAGCGCTTATGGCTGATGTACAGCAGGGGGCATTTCTCCACTTCCACCCCCTGCCATCTGTCAATGGATCACCAGCTTCCTGACAGGCAGGAAACAACAGGTGAGACCTGGACAGTCGTATTCGGACAGTCAGCACTGGTGCTCCTTAGGGGTGTGTCCTTTCCCCACTGTTATTCTCCCTTTATACGAATGACTGCATATCAAGTGACCCAACTGTCAAACTCCTGAAATTTGCAGATGACACCACACTCATCGGACTAATCCAAGATGGCGATGAGTCTGCATATGAGCAGGAGGTGAAGCAGCTGGTTCTATGGTGCAGTCAGAACAACCTTGAGCTAAACTCACTCAAAACTGTGGAGATGATAGTGGACTTTAGGAAACACCCTTCAACACTACTCCCCCTCACAATATCCAACATCCCTGTGTCATCTGTGGAGAACTTCAAGTTTCTGGGCACTACAATTTCCCAAGACCTGAAATAGGAATCAAACATAAACTCGATTCTGAAAAAAGCCCAGCAGAGGATGTACTTTCTACGTCAATTAAGGAAGTACAGTCTGCCACAGGAGCTGTTGATACAGTTCTACACTGCAGTCATTGAATCTGTCAGGACAGAAACAGACTGCAGAAAACTGTTAAAACAGCAGAAAAAAATAATTGGACTTGTACCATACAAGAACCAGAAACCGGCCAGAAAAAATCATTAATGACCCTTCACACCCTGGACACAACATCTTTCAGCTCCTCCCTTCTGGCAGGCGCCACAGAACTTTGTTCACTAAAACTGCCAGACACAGGAACAGTTTCTTTCCCCAAGCAATCACCCTCACTAACAACTGACCATAATTATATTCCCTGCTTCACATTTGAGTACTGCACAGAACTGTCAGTCGTCACATTATCTGTATATGTTGCACATGCTATTGCTGCTATATACTGTGAAAGTTTTATAGTAAACTCTCTAATCATACCTGGCACACAATACTGTCATTTGCACTACCATGCACTCCCATACTTTATGTACATTACTGGTCTGTATCCCTATTTATTGCCCACACTGTCTATACTGTCTCACATTGTCTGTATTGTCTGTATTGTCTTGTATAGTCTGTTTTTGTCTTGTTGTGTCTGTTTTGTCATGTATAGGTTTTTATTTATGTCTGTACTTTTGAGAGTAACAAACAGCTGGAACCAAATTCCTTGTGTGTGTCAACACACTTGGCCAATAAACCTGATTCTGATTCTGATAAATAATTGGAGCAATTTTGAGGGCAAAGCTGGCCTGTTTGGGCAGGATGGTATCCATCCCACTTGGGAAGGCGCTGCTCTTATTTCTTGCACCTGTCCAACTACAGGCCAATATCAAACCTCCCCTTTATATCCAAAATTTTAGAAAAGGTTGTAGCACAGCAGTTCTGCTCACATCTAATTAGGAATAAAATTTTTGAAATGTATCAGTCCGGATTTAGGCCTCATCATAGCACAGAGATGGCACTGGTTAAGGTGGTAAATGACCTGTTATTGGCCTCTGATCAGGGTTTTGTCTCTTTACTTGTTTTGCTTGACCTTAGTGCAGCTTTTGACGTATAAAGCACTTAACGGTCTCGCACCACAGTATCTGAGTGAACCTTTGTACCAATATGATCCTCCACACCTACTTAAATCAAAAGGTGCAGGCGATCTGTTAGTTCCTCAAATAATGAAGAGTACAGCAGGGGGCAGATCTTTCTCTTATAAAGCCCCACAGTTATGGAACAACATTCCAATAAGTGTTCAGGACTCAGACACAGTCTCAGTGTTCAAGTCAAGGTTGAAAAAGTATTTATCTAGTCAAGTCTTTTATCAGTCGATTTTTCTTAGGTAAAGGAGCAGATCTGGAGGGATCATGGATATAAAGTGTTTGGTTTGAACTGGGATATTTGTATGCTGTTGTCCCCTCACTTTCACATGTTCACTCAGGTTTGTTGACGGTGGTGTGGTGGGTCGTCTCTTATCCCAGAGATCCCTTATGTCGATGTTACCTTCTGGTTCTCTCTTTTAGTTATGCTGCCATAGCGAGTCTTGCCAGAGTCCAAACTGCACAGTGACATTAACTTTCATACAACAATAAAAACACATAATAATCCATATCCTTCTCTTCCTGTGACCCATCTCCCCCCCCCCTCTCACTTTTTCTCTCTCTTTCTCTCTCTCTCTCTCTTTCTCTCTGTCGAGTTAAACATGCTCCTGAGGTTCCAGTGAATACTGTTCCTGCCCCTCCCTTCGCAGATCTTCCCACTTCATCCAGGCCTGACTCTGGATAGTGTCCTCTTCGATTGAAGGCCACTGTGTGCAGCTGGGGACAACTTCTTATCAACACCTTGGGTGGTTCCATGAAATTCCGGAGTAAGAACAGGAGCACCACTGTACCCCCCAACATCGTTTATCTACAATAAATGGACATTTGGTGCCACCCAGATGAGGATGGGTTCCCTCCTGAGTCTGGTTCTTCTCAAGGTTTCTTCCTTATGCCATCTAATTGTTGACTCCAACTTGCCGTATAACGTCAAAGGCTTCTTGCCACTTTGTAGAGTTTGATGTGGGTAGTAACATGAGTCCTTACCTCCCCGTACAAATTCACACAGCTGCCCACCCCTATTATATACAAAACAAAATGAAAAAGTCTGTTTTAAACGTAAACTTTAATTTTTTATCGGACACTGTGGCCTCTATGGACTACAATCCCAAAATCTTACTTATGTTTAAATGCATAGCACAAGTGTATAGAAGGCTGGGCAATTTTGTGTGCTCTCTTTAAGTTTTTAAGATCTTAAATTTCTTTAAGATCTTTTTAGTTTCTGTTTTATATTTTATTTAGTCTAGCCTTGTATATTCTATTTGCAGGTATCTGTCCCCTTGCCTGTCTTGACCTTGTCATCGTGCCTCTTTTTGGATTTTTCTGTCAGATTTTTATAAAAACCCTCAACTTTGTGTATTACAAAATGTATTACAATTCATTAATAGCATCTTTTTTATAAGACTATAAGTGATAAGCTGTGAAAATGTGTCATTTATATCACAACAGTCAAAGTTTTGCAAGTAACAAAGTAAAAACAACATTTTACATGAGATTTCCCTTCCAAATCTGTCAGCTGAAAAATAAAGATGGTTGGATCAGTCTAGAATGATGTAATCTTGACTTTCATAGTTTCAAGGACTGGTGTGAATTTCTTATACATTTTTATAAATTAACCATCAATCCACATCTGCATTTGTTTATCTCTTTACAGTTGTTCCAATGTCTTATTGTGTATTTGTGCTGTTAGATACAAGTCATCCTTTTTTGTGTTACAGTGGACTATTTTTTAATTTTTTTAACATTAAAATAATAAAACACACAGCGAGCACAGGCACGTTTACCCTGCCTCCTCTAATTGCATGCTGCTTCCTCCATTTAGATAAGACATACTTTCAAAAAAATAAATTAGCTTTTTAAAATCATATTAAGGTTATATCTTAAACAAAATAATAAGTTGTGCTGGACATTAACCTTAAAAAAAGAGCAAAAACGACTAAGTTAACTTGCATAAACATCGATTTACAGTTTATAGAATGAAATAATAATAAATTATTCGAAAAAAATTTACACAACAGCACCACACAATTAAAACATGTACACAATATTTAATATACATTAAATATTTAAAGCAGTGTATTTAAAATGGGACCACATCACATTATTTAATCATGTGACATTAAACATTAATTTTTTAAATACTGTATATCTGTTGCAAACTAAAAAGTCACAAGTGTTGATTGTATGGAAGTCTGTTTTTTTCTATTACTGTACCTCTAGATTTCTTTTTATACTCCACAAATAAATAGAAACCAACCAACAAAAATTTACTCATAAGTATAAATATCTATGATTAAATAAAGTCTTGAAAGATGAATGCTTGTTGATAGAGATATTCTTCTCATCTCAACTGTAAAAAGCATCTCTATAAAAAGAGGAAATATGCACAGTTAAAATAGAAATAAATATGATGTATTTTTGTTGTTGTTAAGATTTTCATTCAGATCATAAAGTTGTAGATTAATTATGACATTAATATTAAAACTTACTCAGTCCTGGTTTGGGTTAATAATTACTTATAATTAATCGCAGACGAAAATAAGCTTCTCATTGCAGTCCCTGTTCTCCCAGGTGTAGGTGTTTAAGTTGTATGCACAACAGTGATAGGGCTGGACTGGGCATGAAGGCAGTGATACCATGTTTCCAAATGGCATCCCGTTCACTCTGTACCATTTTCCATCAAGAAAACGCAGTCCTGTCCAGACACTGGCTGTTTGGGTTTGTTTGTTCTCTAATTTAAGCTGGTCCAGCTGTTTTGCAGATTCCACAGTCAACTCAGTATAGCAATTTCTGCAGTGCTGGAGAGCTTCATCCAATTTTTTTTTTTCATTCACCAAAATGAACCTCCTTTGACAAATGACAGGATGATTTACATCACAGTTAACATCATACCAGCCATTTGTAGTGAATAAAGTACAACTCTCTCCCGTAATATCATTGGGCTCACCGAGGTGCCATTTTGTGAAATAAGGCCTTTCTCCAGCAGACCACTGCCAGATGTTGGCATGTGGTGCAGTTCTGTTCAGCCCAATGAAAGCCTGAAACTCATTCAGTCCTGTGACATTCGCAGCCCTTTGGTTTTCCTCTTCAGTAGTGATACTAGCCAAATCCCCATACTGCTGTCTGCAGTAGGTCTGAGCTGCAATCCAGTTCATCTTCTGTGACACATAAATGTACTCTCTAATTTGACTTAAAGCCATCCCATACAGTAAAAACAGGTAGAAAATAAAAGAGAGCGATTTCATATCTGCCGTTATATGCCTAAGCTCTCTAAACCTCAACTCACACCTCTGCCAGCTCAGCTCACAACATTCAGACTTCACTTTGACTGAGAATTTGACTCCGCATTAGCATAACACAAGTTTGTCGTAACCTGCAATATGGAAAGACACTGCAAGCTATAGCAAGTCTGACATACCCGGTTAAAATGCTTACTGTATTAACTATTTGTTATGGAGATCTGCTATTGCTAATGAATTGCTGAAATAAATCTTATTGATTTACACATTACACATGGAACAACATGATCATCATAACCCAATGTAATGATTCAACCCAAAGAATGAAATGGAAGAATTTATTTTCCAAAACAGAATTTCCAACCACCAACTACATTTGCATTCTTCATTGTCATAACACATTCTAATAATGCACTTGACAATAATGCCTGTATGATAACTAGCAAGTAAAACCTTTTTGGACTTGTAAATGTGGAATCATCCAGCGTTTTTGATGGAGTAATGTTGCAATATGCACAGTTGTATGTTCATGAAAACTAAATGCAAGCAAGGGATTGTGAGATTAATAATGGGACTTGATTGTCCCAGCCAGTCAGAGTAATGTCCTCCTCTGTGTATAAAGCATGTGTGGCCAGAAAGTGGACTGGCTGAACAGGAGTGGTCTTGGAACAGAACTTGCTTGGTCCAAAAAAGGTCAGGTAGGCAGTTGACTCCATGGAGTAGGCAAGCTAAACTTTAGATGCCAATGTCTATGGATGCCTTCTCTGAACTGCCACTGTATAAAGTTGTGCAGTAGGATGGGACCCAGAACTCCTTGGAGGTCTCCAAACTTGGATTTGTACTTTAATGACTAGGACAGTGAAGTGTATGGGGAACGCCTATCGAGAAGTGCTAATCAAAAGCTTCTCATTCCATTATACTTAATTCTAATGAATGCAAATGAATAATAGTGTAAAGTGATACCATTCTGTAATCTGGCCTTCTTTCCAAGCCTGTCATAAAGTGAACATGTACGTGTCATTCAAATCACTGTAGTCAAATTAGTCAGCTGAAAAAACAACAAACTGTGTCTTGAGTCACTCTAGAACGTCTCTCTTCTTTTAAGATATTTTCATTCCACCACCACGTCTCCTTGTCTTGCTTTCTATTTCCAGATGTCACACCAAGTACTTTTCTAGCTGCCTCCCTCGTCACTCCAGCAGTAGTTGCCCAATCATCCAACACCTCCTTAACACCACTGAGCCTCTGTCTGACCTCTTCCCTGAACCTCACACTACACTCTTCCTCCTTCAGTTTCCACCATCTTATTCTTCTTTCAGTCCTCACTCTCCTTCTCTTCTTCTTCGCCTCCAAAACCATCCTACAGACCACCATCCGATGCTGTCTAGCTACACTGTCCCCTGCCAACACCTTACAGTCTCCAATCTCCTTCAGGTTGCATCTCCTGCATAGCACAAAGTCCACCTGTGTGCACTTTCCTCCACTCACCCTATGATCCTCCTTCTTCTTAAAATAAGTGTTCACCACTGCCATTTCCATCCTTCTAGCAAAATCTACCACCATCTGCCCTTCCACATTCCTCTCCTTAAAACCATACCTACCCATCACCTCCTCATCATCTCTGTTCCCTTTACCTACATGCCCATTAAAGTCTGTCCCAATCACCAATCGTTCTTTCCTAGGTACACCATCTATCATTTTCTCTACTATGGCGAACATCCAGTTCACTCAGTGTGTGAAGTGTGACATGTTTAGTCAGTCTTTCTCCGTTGTTAGCGATAATTTTATCTGTGAGAAGTGTAAGCTAGTTTGCTCTTTGACGGAGAAGATCTTAGCATTAGAGGAGCGCATCCAGAGTCTAGAGAGAATTAGTGAGTGTGAGAGCAGTCCAGGTTCTGCAGGGGAAAGTCTGGATGCCCTAGGTGAAGGTACTATTCCCCCGACTCCGGCATTAGAGCCCTCGCAGCGGGGCGAATGGGTGACGACTCGGCGGCATACTCGCAAAGCCAAAGCTAACGCTAAGGCTCGCCCACGGGAGCACCATTCCTCCCCGCTTCGCGTGTCCAACAGGTTTGCTCTCCTCAGTGAAGCACCCGCTGAGAAACCTGAAAGAGCTCTGGTTTTAGGAGACTCCATTCTGAGGCACGTGAAATTAGCTAGACCTTTAGGGGCACCAGCAGCACAGGTTATGTGTATACCGGGAGCCAGGGCGCCGGACATAGCAGGTCAGCTTAGATTCTTAGGAAAGCACAGGTTCTCTAAGATAGTTTTTCACACAGGAGCTAATGATATACGCCTTCGACAGTCAGAGGTTACTAAGAGTAATGTTATAGAGGTGTGTAAATTAGCGAAGGCAATGTCCGATGCTGTAGTATGCTCTGGCCCCATCCCAATGCGACGTGGCGATGTAGCCTACAGCAGGTTATGGTCGCTGAACTGCTGGATGTCCAAGTGGTGCTCCAAAAATAATGTGGGCTTCATTAATAATTGGAGCATTTTTGAGGGCAAGGCTGGCCTGTTAGGGTGGGACGGTGTCCATCCCACACGGGAAGGTGCTGCTCACATTTCTTGTAGTATAAGTCATAGTCTCAGAACAGCACTAGTTAACAAGTGACTGTCTAGAGCCAAGGCCAGGGAGCAGACAGACAGGCTAAACCGACCGTCTGCTAGCTGCACAAAGTCGTCACTCAGGATCCACCATATTGAGACTGTGTCTGTCCCCCGAGCAAAACCAAAATATAGGAGTTATCAGAAAGTCTGTTTAAGTAACCTGATTAACATTAAATTAAATAGGACTGAACGCACAGCCAGCACCTCTGATCTAAAAATAGGACTGCTGAATATTAGATCTCTCACACCAAAAGCGCTGACTATAAACGAAATTATTACCGACCAGGAGTTTAATATAATGTGTTTGACAGAAACGTGGATTAAATTGAATGAATATGTAGCATTAAATGAGGCGAGTCCTCCTGGGTATAGTTACATACACCAACCCCGTCTAAATGGCAGAGGAGGTGGAGTAGCAGCTATTTATAATAATAATCTAAACGTCACACAAAAGACTAAATACAAATGTAAAACATTTGAAGTTCTTTACACCAACATAAAATGTTCAGTGTCCGAAAGCAGGTCAAGCCAGTTAATTACACTAATTATTATTTATAGACCCCCAGGGCCCTACTCTGATTTTCTGATAGAATTTGCAGATTTCATTACAAATTTAGCTACTTCTTTAGATAAAGCATTAATTGTTGGAGACTTTAATATTCATTTTGATAATCAGGAAGACTCCTTAAGAGCAGCAGTTGTGTCCATTCTAGATTCAGTTGGAATTAATCAGAATGTTATAGGACCCACTCATAGTGGTGGACACACTCTCGATTTGTTGTTAACATTTGGATTAAAAATAAAAAACTTAGTCATAATTCCACAGTCTGAAGCTATTTCAGACCATTATCTAATCTCGTTTAAAATTTGCCTAAATCATTGCATTTCTACCTCACCACGTTACCGTGTTAAGCGTACTTTCACGTCAGCTACAGCAGCGCATTTTATTAATAATCTTCCCGAAATTCCGATATTAGATAGATCTCCGTCAGACCCCGCAGAGCTCGATTGGGCCACTGAACACCTAGAAACAACGTTACGTTACACTCTAGATGATGTAGCTCCCCTTAAGACCAAAATGATCAGGGAGAAAAAATTAGCACAGTGGTATACTGATCATATACGCACCTTAAAACAGACCACTCGAAAATTAGAACGTAAATGGCGTCAAACAAAATTAACAGTATTTCAAATTGCATGGAAGGACAGCCTCTTAAATTATAGAAAATCTCTTAGTGCTGCTAGATCAGCATATTTCTCCACCCTCATAGAAAATAACAAGCATAATCTTAGATTTTTATTCAGCACGGTAGCAAAATTAACAGGGAATAAAAGCACTGCACTCACATGCACACCATCAATAGGTAGTAATGATTTCATGAACTTTTTTAATAATAAAATTGAAAACATCAGGCAAGAAATTCAGACGGTTAATATAAATCCAAATTATTTTACAAATAACCCTGTAGACAGCAGTGTCATTATAACGGACAATCAACTACAAAGCTTCACTCCTATTCATGAGAAGGACTTAATTTCATTAATCTCCTCATCAAAATCATCAACCTGCATTCTCGATCCCCTGCCTACTAGTTTCTTTAAACAGATAACTCCAGAGGTAATCAAACCACTTTTAAAAATAATTAACTCTTCCATTAGCACTGGTTATGTACCTAAATCCTTCAAACTGGCAGTTATCCACCCCCTTATTAAGAAACCTGACCTTGACCCATGTCAGTTGTCCAACTACAGACCGATATCAAATCTCCCCTTTATATCCAAAATTTTAGAAAAGGTTGTAGCACAGCAGTTATGCTCACACCTACTTATGAATAACATTTTTGAAGTGTATCAGTCAGGATTTCGGCCTCATCATAGCACAGAGACGGCGCTAGTTAAGGTGGTAAATGACCTGTTATTGGCCTCTGATCAGGGTTTTGTCTCCTTACTTGTTTTGCTCGACCTTAGTGCAGCTTTTGACACCATTGATCACACTATACTGCTTGCTAGACTTGAGAACGTTGTAGGAATAAAGGGAACAGCTCTCTCTTGGCTCAGGTCTTATTTGACTGATCGCTATCAGTTTGTGGATGTAAATGGTGAGTTCTCCACACTCTATGAGGTAAAGTTTGGTGTTCCTCAAGGATCTGTCTTAGGCCCACTGCTTTTCTCTTTATATATGCTGCCTCTTGGTGAAATCATTCATAAACATGGGATTCGCTTCCATTGCTATGCTGATGACACACAGCTGTATATTTCAGCAAAGCCAGATGAGAGAGATCAGCTAAACAGTGTTGAGAAGTGTGTAAAGGACATTAGACAGTGGATGCTTAATAACTTTCTTCTGCTCAACTCAGATAAGACGGATGTACTTTTACTAGGACCACATGCAGCTAGAAGCAAACTTTCTGATTATGTAGCATCTCTGGATGGTGTTTCTGTTTCAGCATGTACGGCTGTCAAAGACCTTGGTGTGATTATTGACCCGAGTCTTTCCTTTGAGTCTCACGTGAATAATATCACCAGGATCGCCTTCTTTCACCTAAGAAATATTGCTAAAATTAGAAATATGATGTCGTTACAGGATGCAGAAAAACTAGTTCATGCTTTTGTTACTTCTAGATTGGACTACTGTAACGCTTTACTGTCTGGGTGTGCGAGTAAGTGCATAAATAAGCTTCAGTTAGTCCAGAATGCAGCAGCAAGAGTCCTCACTAGATCTAGGAAATACGACCACATCACCCCTGTTTTAATCAGTCCACACTGGCTCCCAATCAAATCTCACATTGATTATAAAATATTACTACTGACGTATAAAGCACTTAACGGTCTCGCACCGCAGTATCTGAGTGAACTTCTGTACCAGTATGATCCTCCACGCCTACTTAGATCAAAAGGTGCTGGCTATCTGTTGGTTCCTCAAATAATGAAGACTACCGCAGGGGGCAGATCTTTCTCTTATAAAGCCCCACAGTTATGGAACAGCCTTCCAATCAGTGTTCGGGACTCAGACACGGTCTCAGTGTTCAAGTCGAGGTTGAAAACTTATTTATTTAGTCAAGCCTTTTATCAGTAGATTTTTTTTCTTAGGTAAAGGCTCAGATCTGGAGGGAGCATGGATATAGAGTGTTTGGTGAACTGGTATATTTGTATGCTGTCGTCCCCTCACATTCACACGGTCACTCAGGTTTGTTGACGGTGGTGTGGTGGGTCGTCTCTTATCCCAGAGATCCCTCATGTCTGTGTTACCTTCTAGTTCTCCCTTTTAGTTATGCTGCCATAGCGAGTCTTGCCGGAGTCCAAACTGCACAGTGACATTAACTTTCATACACCAATAGTTACACTTAATAATCCATATCCTTCTCTTCCCGTCACCCTCTCTCTCTCTCTCTCTCTCTCTCTCTCTCTCTCTCTCTCGATCGAGTTAAACATGCTCCTGAGGCTCCAGTGACCACTGTTCCTGCCCCTCTACCCTCCGTGGATCTTCACACTTCTGTGCAGCTTGGGACGGTATCTCATCAACACCTTGGGTGGTTCCATGAAATTCCAGAGTAGAACGGGAGCTTTGAGGATGGATTGGACTGTAGTTGGTGTCGGCGGTCTGCTGCACTGACTCGGGAGTGCAGTTTGCTTCTGATCATCATCACTGTACCCCGCAACTTTGTATATATGCTTCAAATGGACATTTGGTGCAACCCAGATGAGGATGGGTTCCCTCTTGAGTCTGGTTCCTCTCAAGGTTTCTTCCTTATGCCATCTCAGTTTCCTTGCCACAGTTGCTCATCAGGGACAAACATACTTATAAAGAACATATTTACATTTAATCACCACATTATCTGTGTAAAGCTGCTTTGAGACAATGTTCATTGTTAAAAGCGCTATACAAATAAAAATGAATTGAATTTCATCTAATTCACTCCAGAATCTTTCCTTCTCCTCCATCTCACAGCCCACTTGTGGAGCATAAGCACTGATGACATTTATCATCATCCCTTCAACTTCCACCTCCACGATCATCACCCTATCAGAAACTCTCTTCACCTCCACTACACTCTTGTACTCTTCCTTCAGGATTACCCCTACACCATTTCTCTTTCCATCCACACCATGATAAAACAGTTTAAATCCACCTCCAGTGTTCCTTGTCTTACTTCCTTTCCACTTGGTCTCCTGAACACACAGCATATCTACCTTTCTCCTCTCCATCATATCAGCTACCTCTCTCCCTTCACCCGTCATAGTACCAACATTTAAAGTACCAACCCGAACCTCCACTCTCCTGCACTGCTCCTTTCCCTGCCGTCTCTGTAGACGTCTTCCTCCTCTCCTCCTTCTTCGGCCAACAGTAGCCCAATTTCCACCGGTACCCTGTTGGCTAACGAAACCTGTGGCGGTCGCTGTTAACCCGGGCCTCGACTGATCCGGTATGAAATTCTCATTTGTGATCCGCTTATTTGATTTGGCACATATTTTACGCTGGATGCCCTTCCTAACGCAACCCTCCCCATTTACCCGGGCTTGGGACCGGCACTAAGAGTGCACTGAGTTGTGCATCTATAATAGCTGGGTTAGGCTATATAAATCATTCATGAATGTTAAATCAAATAATGTTTAGTGCAACTAGTAAAACAAAGATGCTACAGCAGGTTCTTTTTAAATCAAATATAATTTTAAGGTAAATTAAAAAGAATCATCCTATAGCCTACAAAACTGATGGTTACATCTGGTTTTTCAAAAGTGTGTGTGAGTTTTTAAAAAAAAAAAAAAAAAAAAAGCATTTCAGCTTTGTCGCAAGTTTTTTTTTTTTTTCCCATCCAGCATGTAAGAAGCTGAGCTTCACTGTCTATGCTTGTGCAGGGCTCGGACAGGTTCACCCAGCTTCAGCGATTGCCGTAAAATGGATGGTATTTGTGTACCAGTACACCAACAGCTGTACACCTCTTAGTATCTGTGCTTCAGACAGGTAGCTCTGCATTTACAATGCTGTCCAGCTGCCTGTATCCTGAATCACTTCAGAATTTTCTTCCAGTATCTCATCGTGCATTGGCAACAGTGAGCTGGGTCTGCCTGGTATTTTTTTCTGCTGGCACCTCTGTGCACTCTTCATTCCCTTCAGCGTATCTCGTCTTTTCCCTCAGTGATGCACAAATGTCTGATTTATATGCAGAGTATAGTACAAAAACCAATCAATTAACTGTGCGTACCATAGTCCACAATAAGTGTGCAAATTCCAAGATTAGTGTGAAAAGTAGACCAATGTGTGTGAAAAAGTCTGCAATGAGTGTGCAAGGCTGCAATGGGTGTACCAAGTCTGCAGTGATTGCGCAGGTTCCTTAATAAGTGTTCTGTCAACTGTCATTTGTTTACGAGCCTGATGGCAGTAGGAAAGAAGGAATTCTTTAGACCAGTAGTTCTGCAGGCATTTGCGCCCAGTATAGACAGTGTGTGGATAAGTTTGTTAGGGATGACCGTATTAATAGCAGAACTATAGTCCACAAAAAGCATCCTGATATAAGAGTCTTTATTTTCCAGGTGGGAGAGGAAATAATGGAGGGCAGCAGCAATAGCATCTGAGGTCACCCTGTTGGGCCGGTAGGCTTATTGCAGGGGGTCGATTGCGTATGGTATATTGTTCTGGATATGGGTTAGCTTAATTCTCCTGAAGCACTTAATAACGATTAGAGTGAGTTCTACTGGCCTATAGTCATTCAGACAGGTGGGTGGGCTCTTCCTAAAAAGGTTGATGACTGTTGTGTTCTTGAAGCAGGTGGGAACAGTGTACTGGCTGAGAGAAAGCTTGAAGATAGAGGTAAAACATCAACCAGCTCATTGGCACATGCTTTTAGGGCCTGCCCAGGAATGTTATTTGGTCCTGCTGACTTACCTAGGTTGATCTTCTTCAGTGCTTTGTATAACTGGCGTGATGAGACCACTGGAGGACAGGCGAGGAGTTGGGTTGTCCATGTGTGTGTGCCTCTTGTCAATGCTATTGCTGGAGGTCTCAAAGCTTGCATAGAAGATTTTTTAATCATCCGACAGGCTGTCTTTGGTGCTGATGTGGTGTGTTGCAGGCCTTGTCACATACTCCCAGGGTCAGCAGTGGAAAAGAAGCCTTCCAGCTTCTCTCTGTATTGCCTGTTTGCTCATTTTATGGTTTTCTTTAATCTGCACTCAGAGCTTTGTACTCTATTGTGTTTCCTGATTAAAATGCAAGGAAGTGCAGTTTTGTTTAGAGTTTCTGGGTTTAATGACAGCCATGTCCAGTGTGGTTCCAGTAGGCCTCCTATACATGAGACCCCAGCAGTGGTGTCTCAGATACAAAGAGTTCTCCCGGTAGGGCAACCCACTCTGTCCGAACAAGGTCACATGGCAAACCCTACGGGCCTTAGATGTGTGAAAAATACCCGGGTTCCTGTCACAGGGCCCTGTGTTAGGGCTCCTTGTCATTGCGTAACGTTAACGATAAATGCCTCCCTCACAGGTTGAGGGCAGTCAATAGTGGCCTATGGAGCGGGCTCCATCTTACTTGGCACATCAACTGCCTGAAAATGCTAGCCGTGTTTCTGGCTCTGAAGCACTTTCTTCATTAGTATGGACAACACATCAGTGGTCTCCTACATCAACTATCATGGGGGTCTGCAATCTCTCCCCTATACAGACTGGCAAATCAAACCCTCCTGTGGGCCCAAGGGAAACTGCTCTCTATCAGAGCAGCATATATCCCAGGGTGCTTAAACCAAGGAGCAGACACCCCGTCAAGGCAAGGGCATCCTAGATATGGTGGAGCCGATATAGAGGCAGTTTTATAGAGAACAAGTAGACCTGTTTGTGACTCAAGAGACCTTGCACTGTCCTCTCTGGATTTCCCTCACTCAACCAGCCCCTCTTGGGCTGGATGCCATGGTACATGCTGCCTCTCTGGCAGGCCATGGTTTGCGGACCTGGTAACCCATTTAAAGGGTTTATTTATTGGGAGATTCCTGAAAGGAGGGATCTTCTCTCTCAGGCAGGCTGCACAGTGGTTCACCTCTGCCCCGAGTTATGAAGGCTGTGACCCCTGAGGGGGCACAGCACTTAGCCGCTGGTCTCTCTCTGCCGAGGTAGTAGAGACCATTCTTAAATACAGAGTTTCCTCCACAAGGAGGTTGTATGCCATTCAATGTGTGGTGCAACCATGACAGTCAAGACTGTCTTTTTTCTCCTCCCTAAAGAGGGTCTGGGACCTTCAGGTCCTTTCTTTGGACCCATCTCCCCTGGAACTTACCCCAGGTATGGCCAGTGCATTTCTCTACCCAGGACTAGGGTATGTTCATAAGGTGCCCTCGGTCTCCCACAATCTGTCATGCCGCAGGCATTCTATCCTCCCTTTAAGGCCCCTGACCAGAAGAAACTTAACCGGGTGTGTCCAGTGCCCTCAGCAGGTGGGTTGCGAATGCTATATCATCCTCTTATGAGTCCTCTGGTTACCCCGCACATTTCGGGGTCAGAGCTCAATCCACTCGGAATGTGGCGACCTCTAAGGCCTGGTCCACTGTAACTTTTCTCCAAGACATTTGTAATGCTGCGGGCTGGTCTACCCCACTGGCGTTTGTCAGGTTCTATAGCCTTGACCTCAGGGCCACTCCTGGCTCCTCTGTCCTCTGACCTAGCTGTGCCCATCCACACTAGGAAGGGACTGGTCAGTCTGGCGTGATTGGACTCGTTCCCAAAGCGTTATTGATGCAGCTTGAGTTCCTGAAAAGGAACGTCTCTAGGTTACGTATGTAACCAAGGGTTCCTGAGGGAACAAGACGCTGCGTCTCCAACAGAAGCTAGTGTTGGCTTCACCACATGTGCATTTATAGCTTCCTGGTTGTGACATCACCCCTCTGGTGACGTTGCACCATTCCGTCAGACAGATTTCACAGGTGATTTAGAGTGTAAACACGCAGAAGCATTCCCAAAGCGTTGTTGATGCAGTGTCTCGTTCCATCAGGTAACCAGGGCTATATACGTAACCTAGAGATGTTTACTATGTCAGTAGTGGCTACTATGAGAACTGCCATCTCAATGTAACAGATATTTTGTAGTGTATTAGCCATTTTTGTAGTGTATTAGCCATTTAGATTTCAAAACAGACTATGCAGAGTACATTTGCATAAGCATTTCCATTGTGTTTGCCCTTCAGAAAGCATAATCTGTTAGTTCTAATACTTGCTTGTCATGCATTTTTGCAGGATATGATTGTGAATTTTATGTTTTGAGAACTAGGTACATGTTATATTTTACACTTAAAATTTTAAGGATATTGATGCTAGATTGCTGATGCTTAATTATCTTAACATACTGTGATGAAGGCCTAACGTCCTGCACGCAGAAAAAGGCAAGCGCTCTGAACACAACTGGATAGACAATGCCACATTAGCACCTATTTTGTGGAGAGCTGCACGCACATGGCAAGCAGGCAGAGTGCCAACGAGGCACAGCTGGAGCCGAATGAGGAGAGTGGCAACTCTTCACCCTCCCTCAGTCGAGTGGGAAGTATAAAAGGAGTAGCAGAAGACAGCGTGTTGGAGAATGTCTGGCTCCTAAGTAATTGAGGTTTACTCTCTTCCTCTTCTTACAGGATTTAGCGACAGATGTTATGGTGTAGAGACCTACAGCAGCGACAACGCCGACTCATACCCCGTTCCCACAGCCCTCTAAAGCTTCCTACGTACCAAGGCACTGGATCACCTACTTGTATGGACAGGACGGGCTCTTAACTACACTCGGCACGGTTGCTCAAATCAAGGACGGCGCAACTCCAACCCGCATCTGAGTTGAAAACGGTGATACCACCAGATTGTAAAACACACTCTTCCACATCTTCACTTCTCATTTTCCCTAATGTTTGCTCCTGTTTGCTGTGAATAAAACACCACAAAACCACTCTCCTGGTGCATGTGTTCAAGCCATCGTGTGAGCGAGTTGCTACAATACCCGTGTTTAGATTGTTTTAAAGGTGTTTTGAATTCAATTTTTTTAAATGCATCTTACACTTAGGTCTGTCTTACACAGTATTTTAAACATAGTGATATGTGAAGTTTACAGTTTCACAAATTAGTTGCTATTAAAGAGAGTTTAAACCTTAACTTTACCTATAAAATTTACTAGGGCCTTGTTGAGATCTCTGTCAAAGCATTTCATGAAAAGTCAGATCTTCTCAGAAGCAGAAGATTTCTTCCTTCCCCAACAGTTGTCACTATTGTGTTCCTTTGCCCAGCACTAATTACCAATTGTTTGTCATTACCTGTTTAAGGTTAAACCTGTGTAAGTTTTTGCATTTTTAATTGTGCAGCTGTTTATCTTATATAGTAGAGATTTTGGTGTATACTTATGTTTAGTATTTTTTAAAATGTCTTGCATTTATATTTCTCCCTCTGGATTTCTGTTGGACCTCCGACTTTTATTGTTCCTTTATTTTCTTTTATTCTTTTATGTGTTATTTTTCTCTTTCCTTTTGGACATACAAATAAAATAATGAAACTTTCAACCATCTTGTGTTTATCTCTGTGGTTTATATGCCTTTTGTGGCACACTGTTAGAGACCTTGTTTCTCATGAAGCCAACCTTGGCTTAAGCCCAGACCTGACACCAACTTTCTTCGGTTTACACCTATGTGACACAGTCAGGTTTGGAAAGAGGCAACTGAAATTGTATTAATCACTCATCCTTTACTTCTATTTTAAGCAGGTCTAGCTGTGTTTTAGAATCCACAAAAGCCAAATGTAGTGTAGTGATTTCTGCAATGCTTAAGAGTCTTTTCCCAAGTTTTTTCTCCTTCACCAACATGAAACTCCACTGACAAATTTAAGGATAATTTGCCTGACAATATCGATATCATACCAGTCTGCTTGAAATATAACAGCACAATTCTCTTTCCCCAACATCATTTGGCTCATCAGGGTTCTGCTTTGTGAAAATGGTCTGTTCACCAGCAGACCATTGGCAGGTCATTGAATTTAGTGCAGTTCTGTTCGAGCCAAATCAAGTCCCAGTCTTTAAACCTGCAACCTTTACAGCTCTCTGGTTTTCCCTTTCAGTACTGATGGATGAAGATCTATGCCTGCAGTCGTTCTGAAATTGATCCAGTTAATCTTTTGTGAAATATAAAAATATATTTTACTGGAGCCATCCCATACTGTAGCAACAGATACACATGCAAGGTTTCATCTCTGCCATGGCGTGTCAACTTGTCTTTTCACCAGCTCAGCTCACAACTTATAGCATCCAGCTCAACTAAATTAATTCAAAGTAGTGCAAAATAGCAAAATAACCTCGACAACATAAACTCTGACAAGTTCTATAGTAACAGTCTCACTCATAAACATGCGGAAATTAAAATAAATCTTTACACATTTAAGTCTGTCTTGATGTGGTGAATATCTCCATATAAGAGGGAAAAAAGGTTTGTTCTGTCACAATGTTATTATTCATGGCATTGTATTTATTTAGTGCTTTCTGTTAACAAAGACTCAACGACTGCTTGACCTCTATATGTGTTGTATTGCAGAGTGATAGTGGTTAATTTGTTTGTGTGTTCTGTGTTGTCATGTTTTCATTTTTATTCAATTTAGTCATAGTCAATTTTCCCCACATGCCATCTGAGAGGTAGAAGACATCACATGCTTCAAGGGCCAGAGGAAACAGTTAGAGGAACTCAGCCTGGTCAACACATCAATTCCCAGCAACCAGTGCAAACTACTAGCATTATTGATAAGTAGTAAAACTCCCCACACACTTACAATTTCCTGCATTACATGCTTGGATTTTTACAGGCCTTTGTTACCCTGATTTTTGCTGCTGAACTGTTTCTGTCTCTGTTTTCCATAGTCTAGTCTGTTTGCATGTAAGTGGAACTTCTGCCTGGGTTTTTGCCACTGATTGTTTGCTTCTTTTGTCAACAGCTAATTTGTTGCATACGCCTTGATGACACATAAGATCCTAATCCTATATATTTTAAATTGTCCATTTCATGTAATGTGATTATTTATTGCTAAATATATATTTAATATCTACATATTAATAAATATATAATCTATATATAAATATTTAATTTTTATATCTAATATAAATTGCATTACAAGTATTTGTGTTAAATGGTGGTATTTACTGTATTATTTTGTGTTTCCCTTTTCTGGTTTCTCTCTCTGTAAAACTAAATTGCTGCACAGATGTTCCACAGAAGTGAATGTAATTGTACTGTAAATAAAAGAAGGCCTATAGTCTGTCATACTGTAATATATGAAGAATGATCAGTGTCAGCAAATGAGTGTTGTAATGCTAGAAAACCCTATTGGCTGCAAATGCAGATTGAGGTTTTTTTTTTATAAATTATGGCAGATGAATCCAAAATACATACAGAGTCTGTGTCAAAGAGCAGCAGAGGTCAGGGGATGCATAAACAGAATAGCATTAATGAAAAAGATGATAGTTTGAAATGTCAGGTTAATGGAAAAAACACTGAGCAATGTTTTGCGTTGGAAATGAGATTAGTCCCTTTTTAATGGTGGGTTTGTGGGTGTGTATCTGAGAGCATTACCCATTGTGAGTGGTGTATGCCATAATGCTTGCTGGGAATTGGACTTGTGACCTTGTTTAGTCAGGACAAGTGTAGCATTAGAGTAAAAAACACATAAAACTGCAAATATGTAGTTGACATTTTAAAATGTAAAGTGCCTGCGATAAACAAAACAATTATGCAGTATCGGTTATAATTTTATTTATTATTTTCACAATTGTAGTAGTAGTAATATTATGGGTAGCAAATTGCTCAAATGAAATTCAGTCAATCTAGTTTCACAATTACTTATCAGCAATAAGTTTCATTTTAGTCTAGAAAAAAAACACAGAAAAATTTGCAAAAAAACACAAAAAACAAGACTTTAAAAGCTTGTAGGCAGTAAAGCAATGAGAACAATAATGTAAAGCACAATACAGTAACCTAATGTATTTAAATCTTACAACTTTTGTAATGTGTTTACTGGAACTTATAGAAGTTGACAAAAGAATGTATATAATAAAAAAAAATAAAAAATTTAACATAATTAAAAAAGTTAGTAGTAATTCATGGTATAAAAATAAGTTAAAAAAAAGGCTCAATTTACCACAGACATGCAGGCAGACTGTAAATTACTCAGTAATATAGATCTCCAGTTTCCTAAGCAGTTTTGTTGCTATGTTTACTGCTTCTTGTGCATCTGCAGCTTTAAATCTGTTATTTGGAATGTGGGGTGGTGGGTAGAAGTTTGGGTATTGAGTTCTTTTAGCATCAACACCAAGTGCCCTTAAATGAATCACAGTGTTGGGCAAATCATAAAGGTAGGTAGCATACTTTGATATCTTCTGGGCAAGGCATGTGATGGTGGATGTGGTTCCAGGATGCTGTCCATTCCTTCTAAACTCTGTGGCTATAAGTGCTTTTTCCACTGCCTGGTGCACTTTAAATAGACACCACTCTGGGTACACATTGCATCCAGTGTCGTTCTGAGCAGCATTAAGATCACACTCTGCTTGTTTGTACCAACGTTTAGCTTCCTCTTTATTTGGTTTTGGTGTTTCTTGAAAGTATGACCAAAAATTATACTGCTGTCTGAAATTGTTTTGATAGAATCGCTCCCGTCCCCTTTTGTGACTCTTAGCCTCATAGTTCCATTTTTCATAAAAATCTCTGAAGTCATAAGAATGTGTTGTATTTGATTGTGTTGATGTATTACGTTTGGACTTTCCATGCTGTAGCTCGTCAATTCTGTTCATCAAATATTTAAATGCTTCAGTGGAAAGCTCCACGTTATCAGGATTCTTGTCTGGATGCCACCTTAAGTACAGGCGTCTAATGGCCTTTGATTTGTCTTCATCGGACATCTTCCAGATCTGTTCCAAGCTCTGGTCAATCTCTATTTTAGCCTCCTCCAAAGTCTGTGGTAGAGATTTCTTTGGGAATGGTTCAAACTGTGATGATTTAGACTGTGATGGTTTAGACTCTGATGGTTTGGTCTGTGAAAGCAGTTCGAAAATGTCTGTGCAAGTAGCATTTCCATCGGGAGCTGATCTTTTTTCTCTTTTAAACTGATAAAGATCAAGGGAGCTAACATCTATGAACTTTTCATCACCTATCTGTATTCTATACCTTGACGGATTTTGCCTGGTCTCCCCTGGATGCTTATCCAGACACTCCACAACAATAGCAAAAACATATTCATTTTCCAATTCATCCTTACAAAAACCAACATACTCCCCTTTCTCAAAACTGTTGAGGGGGTCCATATCAAGGGAATCATGCCACTCCTCTTGTATAGGAGTTCCTGGGTTTGGACGGAATCCAAGTCCTTTTTCATCACTCACAGTGTTACGAACTCCATGCTGTTCCAGGGCCCGTTCAACATCCTCCATGTTTTCACATAATAAAAGTTGTCCAAGTACTGATAAGCATAATGAATTTAAGATATTTTCCAGAAGAGCATTGATTTCTTTAGTAAGGTACATGTTGACATCATTAACCACTTTGAGAGCCATGTTATCATTGTGCTTCAAATAGAAAACACACTCGTCTTCTTGCTTTTTCACATAGACCTGAGTTTCCATCGCTGTACCTTCTAGTGGCTGATGATTTAACAAAAGCTCAGTGTGTAAAGCTTGGCAACAGACAATTTGAATTTTCCCGAATGTGCTTTCACACATGTGTGCAGCTTCAGTCTGAGAAATGGTGCCCTTGCTCTGTTCTCTGATCAGACACATAAGACCATGGAGGAATTCACGAGAGGACAAATGCTTTTGAAACCAGCCACTGAATTCACATGAACTTCCGTAATCACAGTGTTCCACCTGTCCACCAACCAGGTTCACAGAAATGACTCCAGAGAGCAGTTTGGGTTGACTTTGTTTTGGAAGCAACTGCAACAGCTTTTGATGTTCATATGGATCATCTGTTAGGTGACACTGGTGAAGTTTCACAAGAAGCTTCAGTTTTTTTTTCAATGAATTCTCCAGTCTGTTGGCCTGAAAGAAGGTGTCATTGAAAAACAACATGCTGGATTCATATAGTTTTCCATCTGTTGAAGGAAGGTATAGTGTGTCCTTCAGAAACTGAGTTAATTTGCCATCCTCTTTTATCAGACAGAAGAGCTGCTGCACAGCACGTTGAACAGTTGCCAGCTGGTTTGGCTGAAGTGTACTTTTATCACTGCACTCTGTATAGATTTCCTCTAACACAGTACAGAACTGAGAGACAGTAGGCCTTTCTTCAACACCAATCTTCTTGAAGAATTCTGCAAACATTGCATGTTTTGGTTGAATGGGGTACATGTATGGCCTAAACTCAGTGGCATTAGATAGTGTCAGGACTACCTGACTTGCTTTCACAAGACTTGTGTCATTTTCAACAAGAACAAGAGGAAGGTCAGCCAACAAAGCCTCATTAAAAGGCACAGATTGTAGGTAGGCATATGACTTCTTGAACACTGTAGCTCTTGTCTCTATCAATTGCTCTGTTCTGCACTCAGATCCACAGATGTTTTTTAGGTTCTGCATGACCTGCTCTGAGGGTGGTTCATCCAAGGCTCCAGCTGTCCTTAGGGTATCTAACTCTTTTGTAGATAAGGACTTTGTGGGCAGTATTGGCATGGAAGTCCATATAAGGTTTTGTTGATCTAGCTGCTTTTCAAGCAGTGATCCTTTGATGGCAACTACATCCCTTTTTTCGGCAAATGCTTTGTGGTAATGACATAGTGTTGGATCAATCTGCACAGCTAGTATGAATTTTATAGTTTGAATTGTTTGCATTAATTTAGACGACTTCTTGGCACCCAAAAAAAGTGTTGTCTTAAGCAATGTTACAGATTTCTTTGCAAGAACCTGCAGTTCAATGTGACCTCTCGCATCTGATTCAATCTGATGAGCAAATTCAATAACCTCTTTTTCAGATACTTCATGCTTTAATCCTAAGATCTTTAGAAGAGATTTTGCTCTTGTGCTATATTCAAATAGTTTCCAAAAAGTCTTTGGAACAAACTTCTCCTTTGAAAGCATGACTTTGTACAGCTCAACAGTGTCATCAAAGAAGTATGAGGCCATCTGAAGATCACCATTGACGTCCTCAATAAATCTGACATCTCTCAAGGCACAGGCAATGGTGTCTCGGTAGTCCTCATAGCCAGATCTTTGACTCAATTCCAGTAGCAGCCTTATTAAATCAATAAGCTGTGTCTGTTTCAGCTTGTGTACTGAAGGAATAATAAATTTTACACAGTACTCCAGATCCCCCAAAATCTTAATGTCCAGACATTTTGAGAGGCTTTCATTCACAAGGTTGTTTTTGAGGAAAATGCAGTTGCTGTCATCAAATTTGTACAAGCATGGAAATTTTTGTTCAAACACTGATTTAAGGATGAATACATTCCTGTGAAAATCAATTCTTTGCCGCTTTCCACATATTGTCTGAAACAAAGGCAGAGACTTGAACATTCTCTGATACTCGTCTATATTTTTAGAGGAGCTAATGCCAAGTTGAAGGAAGCGTTGGAGCTCATCACTTTCATCACCAGAAAGCAAATCAAACTGTGAATGTGGAATTGTGTCCAGCTGTTTCAGAACAGCACTTCTGTCCTCAATGTTCAAAAGTTCAGGTTGGATATATTTGTAGAAAAATTGGCCAAGCCTCAGAAAAAAGTTACGGTCGATTGTCATGCATCCAAGTTTAATGAGAATGGTAGAAATGTGTTCATTTGGATCACGAACAATTCTATGCAGGTTTGCAAGTTTTTGCAGAAAGCATGTGTCTTTTTGTCCTGGATAAATGACAAGCAAAATAGGACTGCAAGAGAAGTGTTTCTTTATTTCACTGAAGACCCCATTTGTTTCGCCACCTGGGAATTCATTCACCTCATTTTCAAAAAAATTCCAGAGATTCTTCAACCATTCTTTCATTTCATTTCCAGCTGTATGAAGCTCATTTGTTTCATTACGCGGTAAATGTTGAAGCTGTTTCTGAAGAACTGGCTTAATAAAACTGGCTGCCACTGGGATGGTTAATTTTTCAAGATATTTTCCTTTCAGCAGAAAAGATTTGTGCCAATAATTAACCTGATCATCTGCAAATTCTGACTTGTGTTCCTGAAAAATGTGAGCAAATTTTGAAATAAGCTTTGGAGAATGAGAGCTGAACTTTCTCAACATCTGATCTTGGGTAAGGAGGAGAGGCAGCCCATTAAGATCAACAGACTTAGACTCTTTATACACGTCTCTGATAACAGAGACAGACAATTCGTCATTACTTAGACAGAATTCCAAGAGCCGTGAACAACTTTTTGAATCTTTGATCAAAGTCTGGTTGATAGGTAATGGTAAATCATCAGCTGTGTGCGAGGGATCATTCATTCTTTTCTGTTTCAAATAGCTGATCACTGAAGAAGAACTGACTTCAGCCACTTCAACACCTGCAGCCTTAAAGCTCTTCATAATGTTTAGAATTTCCATTGAAGATGGTACCAAGTTCATTTCAGTGCGCTCTAAAATGTGGAGAATGTCAGCATGGCTGTGGTTGGTAAAATGTGGTGAATCTGTTGGATCTGGCTTTGTAACACTTGACCAGTTAAATGTGTACTTTGGATCAAAGTGTTGTGAAGATTTTTGTTCAGCAACACTTCTAAGAATTGGTATCACAGGAAGGTTAAGTCGATTGATTGACTGGTAGATTCCATTGATCATTTCATGCCAAACTGGGGCAACTGTTTTTGACACAATGGGAAAGTAGCTCAAGATAAAGTTCAGATGTGATTTTAGATGGACCAACATTTTGGGTTCTCCTTTTCTAAAGCTTGTACAGATTTTTGCAAGGAGATCAGCATACAGATGTGCAATGGTGTTCAGTTGCAGTAATTGATTCCATTTGGTCTTTAAGCTCTCACCATCTTCTTTCCACAGATCTCTTCTAGAATGGTCCACTTCAAAGTTTCCATTCACATGAACAGGAAGACCAGTTTCTCCCGGCAATGGCAAAGAACAAAAAGCCCTTCCATGAAATTCAATTTCTTTCGGTTTTGTGCCTAAACAAGCTGCCAGTCCTGCCTGAGGTATTTTGGCATGGGCTTTATCTTCTTCTTGGTTTGGCAGAAACCACCCATATTGCTCTGCTATAATCCACTGGCTTTGTTTTTTCCCTGATGTGATAGAAACTTTATAGATAGCTTGGTGTGGGTTTACACTCCCAGATTTAAGAGAATTGCGAACATGATTATAAAAACCCTCCTTTTGCTCCATGGTGTCCTCTGTGACTTTTTTCTCAATTAGGAAATAATTGCTTTTACTTCCATCCTTGTTTATTTCATGAAAGTGTATTTTGGTGATGTGCTTCAAAAAGAGAATCAGTTCCTCTGGATCTGTTTGTAAAGCCTTGAAAAGTTCCATCATTTCATAATCTCGAACTGCATTTATTGATATTTCTGATTGTGCTGCCATTGCTTCTGTCCTGAGTGGAAGTCTGAACATGGTTCCAGACTGAAGAGGAAAATTTTCAGGAAGAAAGGTATTGTAAACATCCCGAAAAGACATTTTGAAATTTTCATCCATTGAATACATGCAGCCTGGTGACTCCCTGGTTCCAGTTTCCACATAATTCAGGTTTGGATCAGATATGCAGAGATATTCATCACCAGTTAGTATACATGGGCAGTCAGTCAGCTGGTAAACAGAATTAAAACCTAGACCATATTTTCCAGTTCTACCCAAAGTGCCATGTTTTCCTCCTTCTCCTAATTGCTGAATGCCTATCAGGTCTTCATTTGAAAATATTTTATTGTTGTACACACAAAGTGCTGGGCCCTGAAGCATCTCCCATTTTTCCCCAAATAGTTTTCTGGTTCCATGCTTTCGTTTGTCCCATACAAAATGGATTTCTGTTGCCTCTGCATCATCAGCATTCTGAAGGAGTTCTTTCAGAATATCTTTCTTGGCTGGATAAGCTTCAATTATGTTTTTGATCCGAACAGTTAGTTTCTCATGTTGTCCAAACTCCTTAGCCAAGGGAGAAAACTCATTCACTAGATGATTTTTCAAAGTATTGTGTATTGTTGTTTCTACATTGAAATAGCAAGCAACATCCCGAGGTATTAGTTTATGACAGAATGCTACCCCAGCTTGCACTGGCATCCAAGGACTGTCGTTAAATTTCAGCTTGCTTGACTTTGTCAACACGCCTTTTTCATCAGGAATTAGACAGTCTTCAACAGATTCTTCTCGAGAGCCATACAGCCCTTTGATAAGTATATCAAGACACACATGAAGATCTCTTTCTTTAAGTTGTCTTGAATTAATACTCATTTTCTGAAGGACAGCAACAAATTGCTCTGTAGTAAACTGACTTTTGATGCCAACACACTTCCAGAGCTTCTCAAATTTGGAAAGAATGGTGGGAAGAAAATAGAGGTATGGCTTTTCTTCAAATGTTCCACCCATTGCCACTGACTGCACATTGACAAAACAACCATCAATCAGTACAAATGGGTTTGATTGTGCATATTCAATAATAACAGTAGGAACACCATCATTCAACAGATATTTGTTGAGGTAGTCATAACAGCTTATGGCAATTTTGAAGAGTTCTGAATTTTCAAATGATTTGACATGATGATGTGCTTCTTTGAGTTGTCTGAGTACTAATTCAATTGGTGGGGTCTTCATCACTCCCAATTTTGCCAGAACTGGGTCATCTGGTCTTAAGAATAGATTTAAACGATCTACAGTGAATTCTGTCATGTTTACCAACTGGTGGCACTGGTCATCATAGATTTCGGAAGGTTTTCTAAGTACAGACATTACTTCATTATGCCTATTGGTACCCAACGCAGGAAGAAATGAAATATGTTTTAGAGTTTCCCAGTGCAAAGAATCCAGATGTGCAATTTTTTCCATGGAGTGAAAAAGACACTGAAGATGTGTGTAGGCTTTACTTTTGTCTTTAGCCCAAACTTGGGAGATTTTATTAGCTCTCTCTATAACTTCCTCTAGTGGGAGCACATCATTCAACATTCCCAAGTCTGACAGTCGCTGAATCCTTTCTGGAGTGAAATAGTTATTTTTGGTACCATCAAGGAAACGGCCCTCCTCTGGCTCATATAAGCATGCAACTTTCCCATGAGGATTCACCAGTTTGTTGGTGAACTGAAGAGTCCCTGTTTTCACTGTTGGAATGCATGCAGTACTTTTCAGCAATTTGTCAACTGCGTGATCATTCAAGTCTATGGCATTCAATATAAGAACATTTCTGCAGTGTGCCTCCATTTTGTTCAAGTTCTTGAAAACTACTTGGTAAAATTCAAACCAGCTAAATGTTCTCTCCTTTACCATTTCACCAAAGCCACATCGAATGAAATTATTCCTTGCCCAGGCCGGCAAAGGGACGGAACAGTAGGTCGGTTCTGGATATTTTAGGAACACCTCCATTGCAAGTTTTCCCACTGTCTCATTTTCTTGAATACTTGGATCAAGAAATCTTGCAATGACAAAGGAGCACCAGGATTTTCCATTACTCAAGAGCTCCAAGATTCTGACATTTGTGCTCTGTACAATGGCTGAGTAAAAAGCACTAACCAAAGGTTGAAATGCTTTGTTTACTTTTTCTGTGTCAGGCCAGAATGTGTAGTAATCATAGTTCTGAAGGTTCCCATTTTGGTATATTTTCTTCAACTCGAGCAGTGTGGTGATGTAGGCTGTTGCAACTGCATCTTTAAGCAGTGATTTGTTCCACTCCAGTTTTGTGCCAATTTCCCACAAAGCCTTCCTGTTTGATGTAACTGCAAATGATCCATTGATATGAACTGGGAGGCCTGTATCTATTGGAAGAGGAAGAAAACAAAATGCCTGGCCATCTGAAAACCTTTCATCAGGGGACCACATATTATCTGATTCTTTTTGTAGAGGTACTGCAACTCCTCCAATTGGTAAGGAAAATGTGCATTGATCCAGTTCTCTCTGAAACATTCTCAGTGAATCCTTTGTCCCAAAACAGGAATAGACAAGCCAGTGCTGTTTGCTAGGTCTCATGGCACACTCCCAATCTATTTCCACGATATTTGCAGCAAAACAGTCTACAACTTCATGGCAGCTTGTGTCAAGGTTTGTCAGCGCTTCTCTGATGTCTTGTAGATGCCTTTCATTTGAAATTTTAATTGAGCATACGATCTCTTTGGAGATTTTTAGGACGGTTTCGATTGGTTCGTGTTTAATGATTTGAAGTGACAATGACTTTATGTGCTTAAGAAATAAAAGAGGAGTTTGAGAACCGGCTGTCAGGTGTTGCTGAAATGCATTTATATGCTCTTTGTCATATACCTTGGAGCTAATTTCTGAATTGCAGGCCTCCTCTGCTGTGCGAAATGGTAGTTTAATCAGAGTACCACTGTAAAATTTCTGGTTGCTGTTTGATAGATCACAATCAAAAATCCCCTGATAAGATTTGAACTGTCCAGGAAACCTCCTAAACAGCCTATCTTGGAACAGGTCAAGTTTAATTCCAGGAACTGATTTACTTTTTATGTGTTTTTCCAAGTGGGTTACATTTGGATCAAGAAGTAGGAGATTTTTCCCACTCAAAATAGATGGAATATCTGTCAAGTGGTAAACAGCATTAAAACCTAGTCCAAACTTCCCGATTTTCTCAAGTTTGTTTTCTTTTGATGCAGAGCCAACCCTAACAATGTTTTTCCAATCTTCCTCTGAGAACAGCTCATTGTTAAATGCCCAAAGACAAGGACCATTGCACAGAGCCATGCCTTCATCAATAAGCCCTTCAGTTGGGTGTACTCTGAAATCCAGCATAAATCCACAGGTAATCGCACCAGCATCTTCAGCATTTTGTAGGAGTTCTTTAAAAATGTCATTTTCATCATCATACTCTTTCAGTATGTTTTTGATTCTCAGAGTAATTGGCTCTGTTTGACCACACTGCTCGATTCCCTCATACTCTTCCTCATCTACTATTATTTGTGGTTTCAGAATACGGGTACTTAGAAAGGGAATTTTCAGCCATTTTGCAGTCACAGGTAGCACCTCCTCATGGATAACATAGAACTCCTCTTCATCTTGTTTTAGGTCATTTAACCCATCATCACTGATATCACAAAAAACAGTCGTTTTTAAAGGTTGTAAGGTGAAGTTTTGGTTTTGTGCCATGATGGGTACTGGTGTAGTGTCCTTTAAATTCTTTCCATTTTTTCGCATCCAGTCAAGGATGGCTATTGACATTTTAAGTTCAGAGGGCTCGCCATAAGGTGGAATCCTGTCATCAATGTTTTCTTTAATGTCACTGAGTATAGCTTCAATTTCTTCATCAGCAAGTGTTTCCTTCACACCAAATTCTCTTAGAAGCGCAACATATTGTAAAAATTCTTCAGGCACTTTCTTGATGTGAAGACTTAGATCAAGTTCAGCTGGATAAGTGAGCACAACTTCCGTGGGTGACACAAACTCATTCTGGGTCCAGAGCCAAGAAATGCTCTTATTGTTCATCTCCTTTCTGAACTGTTCAATGTTTTCTTGCATGAATTTATATGTGCTGTGCAAATTGTTTTTGAACTCATAATCTGAGTCTGGACTGGGCATGGTTTGAGAAAAAGATTTTAGAACACACAAATTTTCCATGACCTTTTCAGCTGGAGGAAAACTATAAAGGTCAAGTTTGTGGCATATGCTCTCATTTAGGTCTGAAGCAAGTGGCATGACATGTCCAACAATTGCAGAATACTTTGAAGCCCTTATTTCGGTTGGTTTGTAGAGACACCGCTTCTGACTGTTTTTACTTTTTACCAAATTTGGATTTTCACAAGGAATCCACTGCAACTGAAGAAGCTCTTGTCTCTCCTCCTCAGAGAATTTCGAGAGCAAGTCATTTCCATTCAGTATTCTTATAAGAACATCAGCCTTTTTAAAAGCCCTGTTTCGTGAGTGGATGTGGAGTTTTTGAATTTGTGAGGCAACATAAAGAATGTTTGTTGGCGACAATTGTTCTTCTTTTGTTTGTAGGCCAAGTTGTTTCAAGCTTTCTAGCATTTTTGCTGATCTATAAACTTGTGGTGGGAAAAAGTCTTCCTCAAAAAGATCAAGGAAAGTTTTCTTTGTTGGATCAAAAACATTTGATGGCCTTTTGCGTTCACCTTGCTCTGTCAAAATGAATCTGAGATTCTTGCATTTCCTGAGCAATTCTTCATTTTGGGAGAAAAGGATTTGCCCATGATTCAGAATCCAAGTCATTATTTGTTGTTCATTCTCTTTGGCAAAAAGATTGGCATCTATGCAGTCTACCAAGTAAATAGCTAACTGAGCAGGATCCAAAAGCTTAACTTTAAGGAGAGACAAAAGTCTGCGGTCAGCTTCATTTGCACACTGGATTATGGTGTCAGGCACCGGTAAATCCTTTGGAATGGTTGGGTTGGACTTTAAAATAACTGCTTGTTTTGACTCAATGGCAACATACTTTTCAGACATCAATCTAAAAATGGGCAGAGCTGACAACAGATTTTGCTCTACATCAGAAAGAAGATCCAAAGAGGAGATATAGGTTTTAAACTCCTCCTTTTCATGAATTGAAGTAGAAGCAATACCTCTGATGACCTTGTCTCTGTCTATATTTAAAAGAATTTTCAGGACATTCCTTGGAGATGGAGTCAGAACGTAACTTTCGATGTCATGATGCTTTAGACACTCATCTTTCTTAATGACAGTACCTCCAATCGCCTTAACCACTTTCTGAATTTGATCTGATAAGGTGTACTCTCTGCTGCTCTGGAAAATCAAAGTGGATTTCTCTTCCAGTCTTGCTAACATTACATTACTGGTTGTTTGTTGAAATGGTTCCAGAGGTATCAAAGGCATGCCAATAAAATCTCTAAGCTCTGCCCAGTGATCGTTCAGAAACTTCCAGAATTCCTTCAGCCATGTTTTTGGTGGATAATAATCTTTCATAGAAATCCACTTCACATGACCTTTTGTCTCTTTCCACTCTTTTGGTAAATGTTTCTTGCAAAATACAGCAACATTGTTTGCATCCAAATTAATGAGTTGATACAGTTTTGAATCTAGAATTAAGCAGAGCAGATATAGAATTGTCAGTCATGATGTATTTGAATTTATTTACAGCTTAAACTACAAAAAAATGCTATTTTATATATTTTTTGTAATATGGCTACAGTAATTGTTAGTGGTTTAATGGTTAATATGCTACTATGATCAAAATGTCTATAAACCATTTCATGTAATCAGCAAAAAACACAATAACTTCCATACTTGTCATTGCTATGTGCCTCAGATGATGGACCGTGGAACTGTTCAGATCTTCAGGCAGAAATCTGTCTTTGCAAAAAGGCAGCAACACCCTAGACATAGAAGAGTGTATATATATATATTGTATATATATATTAGTATATATTATGTTGACAATTCACAACCAATGAGTATAAAATAAACAAGAGCCATATAAGAGAGCTTACCGTGAGAACTTCTCATTGTCAATCAAAACAGTGTCCTCCTCTTGGTTTGTAAAGGACCTGAAACTTCCATCACTAAGTGGCAAAAGCTGCAGACCATTTAATTCTTCATATCTTCCATCACTGAGCACATACTCCAAGATGGACAGTTTCTCATCCTTAGCAACTGATTTAATGTTATTTCTGTGGAGCACAGATCTAACAAAACTTGGTGTCACCCATTCCAGACTGTCAGGGTTTGGAAAGGTTTCCTTTATGCTGAGTAGAACATGTTCAGGCACAGTCACAAGGTTTTCTCCTTCTTCGATCAATAAGTGGAAAACTGCAGACATTATATCAGTGTCAGTATCCACTGGGAAAACAGCATCTGAAGCAGCCACCCATTTGTTTTCATTTTTCGCTAAGGAAAAGATTTCTTGTTTTTTAAACAATCGTTGAAAAAGGTCTACTGCAACTTTATGCCATCGAGGGCTGTGCTGTGTCTCTTTCAGATTAGGCCAGAGTTTGTACACGGCACTTACAGGAAGTACTGACTTTTTTGATAGTTTCACACTATCTTGGAGTATTTTGAGATATACATGAGGAAGAACCTCCTTCATTAGCAACTCATTCCACTCTGCTGATTCATCATTCTTCTGATCCTCTTCCTGCCACTTGATGTACCTTCGGTTGTCTGTAAGGCCAAAGCATGCGTTAATATGAATGGGCAGTCCTGTCCTGTTTGTTTCATTGTTTGGAAGTGGCAAAAAGCAGCTTAGTCTTCCACTGCTACCTGCCCCATCTTCATCACACTGAAATGCTACGTCAACCTGAGGGTAAAAACTCAGTTTTTCAGCCAGTTTGTCAATGTCAGGGACATGTCCTTCTGCTAGCCGACAGGCTGTCACAAGCCACTTGGTGGTTGTTTCATCCTGACCTGGTGAACTGCAGGACACTGTCTTAAAGCTAGTCTTGCCTTGCACATAGTTTCCTCTGAAATCGTCAGTCTGCTGAAGAGGGCTGGTTGGTGATGATGTAGAAACTTTCATCCTAATTGTAACACTGCCATTTGAATCAATATGCAACAAAGAAATGGATGAGACTGATCTCAGAAATAAAACGCTAATGTCTGCATCTGGAATGAAGCTGTCAAAAAGTTGGGTAGCCTTCTTGGAGTCATATAAATTGTCAGAAATCTCTGAGGCCTCATCACGCAAAGGAAACCGAAAGAGTGTTCCTTTAAAATAGTGCTCGTTAATGATTTTGTCCCAAGTACAAGAACCATTACAGACTAGATTAACAATATCTTGAAAAGGTTTGAATTGATCTTTCAATTTCAAAATGTCTTTTCTGTCCTCTTCATCATCCAGGGACCAGCGGTAGCCCTCACGTTCATCATCAAACATCAGCTTTTGGGGGTCAAAAATGGCAAGGTGTTTGGAGCTAAATACACACGGCAAATCTGTAAATAAAATAACAAAATTGCTGGTTTATTGACCATATCACATTTTACAAGTTTAATTCTTAGGAGAATCCTTCTATCTCTAGTGATACTTTCTCCTTAGTGAACTTCCTATAAATTCTCTCAGCGGTTCTTCCTGGTGAGGCCTCAGTGGGGGAAGTGGCTATCTGAAATAGAACTTCAACCTCAAGTTGTCAGAGTTCTTCACTTTTTTAAATATGGTTTGCTTTCTGCACATTTTCTGTGGTTCATGATGTCTGTCTAAAGAGAAATTGCTTAATCTACTGCAATTTATAAACTATAAATCTTTCATTAGTTGTAATTTTTTTGTCTTCAATGATTTATATAAAACGAGTGGAACGTGTGGGAAAACAATTCTAAAGTAGACTTAATATTCAACCTTTGGATTAATTTTCAATTAATCAAAAAGTTTGAGTTTAGGCTTATGTGAGGAATAAGTAAAAAAAAAAAAAAGATGGTTTTACAACTTTCCCTATTAAAGTGCAAAAGTACTGTTGTGCTGAAGTGCTGATTTCTTACCTGTAACATGGTAAACAGAATTGAATCCAATCCCGAATCGCCCCACTTTGGTTGGATCATCATGCTTGATGCTCCGCCCTGCTCGCTGAATCCCTTCCCAGTCTTCCTCAGTGAAGTCTGCATCATTGAACGCATAGAGAGCCGGTCCTACCAGAACAGTGAAGTGGTATACTCAATAAACTGTTTGGAATGACTAACTGAGATGCACTCAATGATGAAATGCAATATGCAATTTGTCATCTGCAAAATGCAATCTGTTAAACAGAAAAAGTTCTGCCCCTGTGTCTGTTTAAAAGGAACAACTGTAACATATAGTGAGAGACAGGACCTAATATTGAGAACTTGTGATTATGTGATCTCTATTTGAGACCTTATTATTCTTTAATGTGACTGTGGCCCAGTTATTAATTTAGACACATTTAACATAGTCACAAACTGTCACCTTAAAAGGATAGTGTAAAACTACTATTTCAACACTGAAATGTGATACGGTGTGGGTATGTTTACCAGGAATATATGCAACCACATATTCCTATCTCAGGTTAGTTTTGCATTGGAGGCCAGTTTAGCAGGAAGTCGAGTGTTCTTTTCACAAATAGAACACAATGTATCTATTTACCTGCCTCAAGAACACAACAGTCATCACCCTTCTCAAGAAGAGCCCACCCACCTGTCTGAATGACTATAGGCCAGTAGCACTCACTCCAATCATCATGAAGTGCTTCGGGAGAATGGTGCTGGCCCATATCCAGAACAATATACCATACACAATCGACCCCCTGCAATAAGCCTACCGGCCCAACAGGGCAACCTCAGATGCTATTGCTGCTGCCCTCCATTTTTCCGTCTCCCACCTGGAAAATAAAGACTCTTATATCGGGATGCTTTTTGTGGACTATAGTTCTGCTATTTTTATGGTCATCCACAACAAATTCATCCAGAAACTATCTATACTGGGTGCAAACACCTGCAGAGAGTGGTGAAGACTGCTGAGAAGATCACAAGGACTCCACTGCTGTCCCTGCCGAGCATTTACTCTCACAAAGTTTGCAGGAGAACTGCTTTCATCCTCAAGGATCCCACCCACACTGAGCATAGACATTCACACTCCTTTCCTCAGGCCAGAGGTACAGAAGTGTAAAATGCAGAACTACTATCCTAAAGAATTCCTTCTTTCCTACTGCCATCAGGCTCGTAAAAAAACAAATGACAGTTGACAGAACACTCATTAGGGAACCTGGGCAATCACTGCAGACTTGGCATTCAGCCTTGCACACTCATTGCAGACTTTTTCACGCACATTGGTCAACTTTTCACACTAATCATAGATTTTGCACACTTGTTGTGGACTATGGTATGCAATTGATTGGTTTTTGTAATATACTCTGCATATAAATGTACATTTTAGAGTATATATTTGTCTATTTATACCTATATTTTTTTGTTTATTTATTTTTGTTGTATTTATTGTGGTCAGCAAATTAAGAATTTCACTGTATGTGGTAAGAAAATGAGACGATGGAGCATGCAGGATGACTGAGGGCACCTTGGCAACATAGACCGGTCTGTAGTAGAGAAAGGCACTGGCCATGCCTGGAGAAAACTCCAGAAGAAAGGGGGCCATGGAAAGGGACTAAAGAACTCCAACCCTCTTCAAAGAGGAGTTGGCCAGTAGGAGCACATTCTTGACTGTGAGAAATGTCAAGAGCAACTCGGACAAGGGCTCGAAGGGAGGTTTAGATAGGGCCTCCAGAACAATGGAACCTCCAGAACAATGGAAAAGAACAAAGTGCCTGTAGGTTCCATACAGGCACTTTGGGTCACACCTGAGGCCTCAGCCTCAGGGTACAGCAGAGAAGAACGTGTCACTAATGGGTTTTTCTCTAGTGACTGTTTAGCAAGTGAAGCATGAAAAGACGCAGTAGCGGACACGTATACCTTGGAAGGAGGCATCCCTTTGGGCAACTGTTCTTAAAGAAATTCCAACACTGGGCCAACCGGGCAGTTAACTGGGTCTAAGTGGTGATCTACGCACCATGTAGTGAACAGGTGCCACTTTGCGGCATACGATCTCCTGGTGGACTGAGTTCTCAAGAGAGTTGGAGATCTGCAGGCCCTTTCTGTGGCCCCCTTCTTATTGGAGGTGTGGTATGGCTAGTGCCTTTTTGTACCCTAGAACGGGTTACATCCCCAAGGTGCCCTTGGTTGTTCCATGACCCATGAGGTTACAGGCATTCTACCCTCCTCCAGTTCAAAGAAACTGAACCGGCTGTTCCGGGTACATGCACTGGACTCCTACGTCCAAGGACGGGTCCTTGAAGTAAGTCCGACCAATTGCTCGTCTGCTAGTGTAAAAAGTTACCTATTTTGCAAGGACTCTATGTTTACTGCTTATTAATGGCAACAATAAAGAAAGAGCAGCATGCAGAAACTTCATGTGGCATATAATGATGGAATGAGGCTGTTGCTTTAAGTGCAAGCCAAATGTTTGCCAGTGTTAGTGTGCCATCCTGCTCTGCTGTGTTACTTTAACTTATGTACAGGTGTGTGGAGGTTATCAGATTCTGGAAACAGTATAGTTTCAACACTGAGAAAGTGCAATCCCTGCCCTAAGATCTGTTGGATCTGTTGTCAAATCCAGTTTCTGCCTGTATCTTGATTAGTTTGAACCCTGATCTTGAAAGCATCATATTACATATATAAATATATATATATATATATATATATATATATATATATATATATATATATATATATATATAGACCCAAGATGGTGGCGCGAGTACATCGCGAGGCTCAGGGTCTCTCCAGAATCTGCAATTTTGCGGTATTTCTGTTGCTTATCTCGGGTCTGTTCGTGCAGAACAGCTGTGCCTTTACATCGTACACCCGACGTGAGCTTTTGGATATTGGTTTACGATTTCCCGACAGTTTTATCGATAACCTTCATCTCCTTCCTGAGATCACCAGAGCACCCGAGCCAGCTCACTCTACCCGGCCGGGCGGAAGTGCTCGCAGGCGGCATCGAGATCGTAAACAAAGGCGGGGGAAGCGTGGGGGAGTGAAAGCTAAGCTAAAGCTAACACCAGACCGGCTCTCTTTACCTAGGATCTTCCTCGCCAATGTTTGGTCACTGATGAACAAAATGGAGGAGATTCGACTCAGCAACACGCACAGCATGAAACCTCGGAACTGTAATGTCATGATCTTCACAGAGACATGGCTGCACAGCGGCATCCCGGACAACGATATTGAGCCAGCGGGACAACACACACTCCGGGCGGATAGGACATTAGATGGCTCTCTTAAGACCAGAGGCGGTGGATTGTGCATTTATGTTAACAAAGCTTGGTGCACGAACTCTGTTATTGTCAAGAGTCATTGTTCAGCTAACCTGGAGTTTCTAATGGTTAAATGTAGACCGTTGTAAGCTCGCTATGAAAGAACTTTATGTGGCCAACAGTAAACAACAGACTGTTTACCCGGAAGCTGCGTTTATTGTTGCGGGAGATTTTAATCACTCAAACTTAAAGGCAGTGCTCCCAAAATTTCATGAGCATGTTTCATGTCACACCAGAGGGAACAAAACATTAGACCATGTATATACAAACATGGCTGGAGCTTACGTTGCGACCCCCCTCCCCCACCTGTCAGTCGGATCTCCTTTCTTTGTTTCTCACCCCCAAATATGCACCCCTCATCAATCGGGTGAAGCCATCAGTGAGAACCATCAAGGTGTGGCCCGCAGAGGCAGATTTTATACTTCAGGAAAGGTTTTTACACACAGACTGGAGTACATTTGCTTCTCAGACCACTAGTGACTCTCACACAAACATCGACTGCTACACCTCCTCTGTACTGGATTAGATCCATACCCAGAAACAGATCATCACATACCCAAAACAGAAGCCATGGATAAACAAGGAGGTGCACCTCCTGCTGAAGGCATGCACTACTGCCTTCAGGTCAGGCGACGCTCAGGCCTACAGCACATCCAGAGCTAACCTGAAGAGGGGCATCAAAGACGCCAAGCACTGCTACAAGCAAAAGATAGAGGAGCATTTTTCCAACTCTGACCCTCGACGCATGTGGCAAGGCATCCAGGCCATCAGTGATTACAAATCCTCCCACTTCATCCCCGCTGCCACTGATGTCCTCTTTTTGAATGAGCTTAATGACTTTTATGCTTGCTTTGTGAGAGACAACAAAGAAATTGCCACAAAGCTCAAACTCTCGGCTGATAACTCTCCAATCGCACTCTCCTCCACAGATGTCTGCAACGCACTGAGCCGGATCAGCGCACACAAAGCCCGACAACGTCCCTGGACTCATCAGGGCATGTGCTGAGCAGCTTGCTGAGGTCTTTACTGACATCTTCAACCTGTCTCTTGCCCAAGCAGCTGTTCCCACTTGCTTTAAATGCACCTCCATTGTGTCAGTGCCAAAACACTCCAACCCAACGTGCCTGAAGGACTACTGCCCTGTAGCACTGACACCCATTGTCATGAAGTGCTTTGAGTGGCTGGTCAAGAAGGCTCACCAGCGCCTCTTTTTCTTGAGGACACTAAAGAAAAATCAGCACTCCTCGGATGTCCTGGTGAACTGCTGCACAATAGAAAGCATCCTGACCAGCTGTGTCACAGTCTGGTATGGGAGCTGCTCTGTTGCAGAGCGCAAGGCACTGCAGCGGGAGGTGAAAACTGCCCAGAGCATCACAGGGACTCCACTCCCAGCCATGGTGGACATCCAAAAGAAACGCTTTCTGCGTCGAGCTCACAGCATTCTTAAGGACTCCTCTCATCCCGAACATAGACTGTTCTCTTTTCTGCCCTCCGGCAGGCGTTTCAGGTGCCTCCGGACCAGGACCAGCTGACTAAAGAACAGCTTTTTTCCTATAGCTGTCTCTTTACTGAACTCTGCCCCTTGCTGATACACTACCACATTTCCCCCACACCTCACACTTCGTTCTTTCGCTAATGGACTGTATACACAAAAACTTATGCTCACCGGGACACTTGCTTATTTCCCTCCACACCCTTTTTGTTATTGCACTAATGGACTGTTACACAAAACTATGCTTATTTGCACACCTACTCTTCTTTGTATTGCTGCTCACCATTAACTTATTACCATTGTATATATACCAGATCTCTGTTTATAGTAATAGCAATATATTATGTTCACCTTTCACATCCTTCTGTAAACTTCTGTTTATATTAATAGGCATCTGTAAATCATGTTCATAGTACATATATATTCATCTGTATATTTAATTCATAGTACATTATATATATATATTCATCTGTATATTAATAGTACATATAGATCTGTAAATTACTGTTCATAGTCCTATAATATCATTCTATTTTAATTTATGTAAATCATGTAACACTGTATTATCCTGCACTTGCTGTTATTGCACTCTTTTTAAACTTAAACTGCATTTCGTTGCCTTGTACTTGTACATGTGTAATGACAATAAGGTTTAATCTAATCTAATCTAATCTAATCTAATCTAATAAAGTGACAAACATGTACTTAACATGACTAAGAATGAACAGTTTAAATTTTTTTCATTCACACTGCAATGGAAATATGAATAGAAATACCTTGATATTTTCCCAGGGCTTCGCTCCACACACTGTTTGTACCGTATCTTCTCTCATCATGGATGAACACGGTGTTTGAAGCTCCAGCATCGTCTGCATTCTGTACCAACTCCTGTGAAACAATACGAGAGTGTGAGACTCATTTATACATATACACTTCATCTGAACAAAGTTATAACCAGCTGCAAATCAGTATGAGAATGTTTTAAAGCTCTACATGGTTGGTTTTGAAGGGTTATAATGTGTTAAAAATGTGTTATGAAACAACTATGAGTATGGCATTATTTTTGGATTAATAATGCATTATAAAGTATGTATAAGATATATAGAGGAATAAGAATTATTATAAAGTTATATAGTATTGTGTATTTTCAATTAATGATGATGTACTATGGATTATAAATGCAGGATTATAGAGTTTAGTAATGTTTATAAACTCATTACGAAGAATCTGAAAGAATCTACTGTATAAGGGATTACGAAATAAATGGTTAATCCGTTACAAATTCTTGTCTTGGGTTTATAGAGGAATTATAAAAGTACTTATTTACAATTATAAAGATTTTGTGAACTATGGAGATAATGATCTATGAAATTAGGAAAGACTTTAAACTGGTTTGGAAGTAATCGTGAAGGATGATAAAAATAAATGAATGATTATGAAGGGGATTATAGTTTATAAACTGTACATTTGAAAGTATTATGATAGGATTGTGGAAGGGTTATAAACAAAAAGAAATGTAATGAATTGTGAATTATTGAGCATTTAAAAATTTTAATGCTTTAAAAAAGTCAATAAAAAATCAAATGTACCCAAGTACATATAGAAGATATACATGAATATAATATAAATGACACACATGGAAACAGAATATTAGCTTACATACAGTGCATATAATGTATACATATGTTATAAATATATAATGATGTCGTGAGGAGAGACAAAGTACTCATGAAGGGCAGAGTCAAAAGTTCTAAAATGATTATATAAGGTAATGATTATGTAATAAAAATGATATAAAGAACATTGTAGGGACTGTAAAATTTGTTATATCATCATTATCAGTTTTACTAGATATACAAATTAAATCTAAACGAGGATATTATGAAAAAGGACTTCAATATTACAAGGTCATAGAGACATACAGACAAATTTTATGTAGTTATAATAAAGTATTATGAATTATTATTAAAAGATATAAAGGAGAATTATAACATCAGTTCATGAAATGCACAGTTTTATTTGAAATGCCTTGACAAACCCAGATATTTTAATATTAATTACAAATTGAACACGTCACAAAATATTATGTGTAACAAGTACAGGTGTAACGGTACATGTATTCGCCCCGAATTGTCACGGTACAGGCATCACGGTTCGGTTCGTGTACTCTGACGAGGAATACACTCAGTCACAGGCGCCCAGATGGGGGCACGTGTGATAATGCAATGTTAACTCTCACTACAGGAAAACGCAGAAGAAGAGCTCTGCTACACACCAATCCAAAAGAAGAATGGCAAGTTCAGACAACACACAAGAGCTCGAACACCCGCCTGCTTGTTTCAAATCCATCGTGTGGGAAAGTTTCCAGTTTCCTGTGAAGTACGGCAGGAAAGGAGAGCGAGTCGTAGCTCGGACGATAACGGTCGTAGGTAGGACGATAACGGTGTGTCGCCGTTGTAAGGCAGCTGTGCGGTACGTGAGTGGAAATACAACCAATATGCTAACACATATCAGACGACAAAAAGACTACAGTAGAGCAAGAACTAATCCATGCAGCTTTTAAGCAGCCTTTAGATGTGAAAGCAGACAGGACCAAATCTATTACGGAGGCAAGTGGCATATACATTTCATCTGCAATGCGCCAAGTGTTCAAGTGTTTATTAAATGTACTCGAGCCACGTTACACTGTTATTTTGATGACATTTATTCGGAAGCGTTTTCAATAAAAGCGATTTCGAGTTTAAAAGTTTATTGAGTCTTAAATTGAATGCACATTTAATGTTTTTCTGTTGTTTTAGGAGAGGGTTGGGCTTAACCTTTGAAAGTTCAATATATAGTCTCCTAATTAAAAAGTTGTATTTTTTACAATTCTATGTAGCTGTTCTGCAGCTGATTGTGACCAAACACTACTGCCTGTTCAAAATTAACAGAAAAAAGCGACTTGTTGCTTATTCCTCTTTGTGTACCGTTACACCCCTAACAACAAGTTTATTTTCACCTTCAGTATCTGTCCTCCATCAGGGTAGCGTCTAAGGATCTCTTTCAAGTAGTCGATAAATGGAGGTGCCGTGGCTCCAAATGCATTTCTTAATGAAAGAATGATAAACTTAGTTTAGAATATACAATAAAAAACAGTATCTCCATTAAAAACAATTATTAACATAATTTTTTTTTTTTTAAGCATCAAATTGCAGAGACAAAATGATGATCAAATTGTAAAGTACTACAGGGGTTTGAAATAGACATCGTGAGAGGAAAGACAAGGTTTGTGTAGTAAGGAAGTGGCTCAGAGATTAAGATGTTGGACTTTGAATCGGTCATGAGTTCAAATGTCAGCATCACCAAGCCGCCACTGCTGATGCGCAGTACAAGGACATGTACAAGGAATTTGTCATTGGTAAGACAATTGTTTTTAAAAAATGTGGTGGCTCATTGGTTAAGATATTTGCTCTCTGAACAGAAGGTTGTGAGTTCAAATCCCAGCAACACCAAGCAACCACTGGTGAGCTTCTGATCAAAGCTCTTACTTAACCCTTAATTGCCCAGTGTGTAAATGAGATAAGTGTAAATCACTCTGGATAAGGAGCATCTAACAAAAGCTATAAATGTGAAGAAGGTTTAAGACTGAGCAAGTTTTTGCTTTTTCCGGGGGGTTATTTTGTGGTTATGAAAATTTCACAAAAGAATAAATAAATAAAAAAACTACTACATTTCAGTGTTAATCATTATTCCAAATCATATAAAAAAAATCAGATTATTTGAATTCTAAAACATTTTTTACATCTTATGCACATCACACACAGATACCATTACAGTGAAATAGGATGTGAACAGTGTCAGTGCAGTGGGATTTGATTTACACAATGTGTGGTTGCTTCTAGACAGGTTGGTTCACATGAAGTATTTAAGACCACTCACTTTTTATTCTTTGTCTTGTTTGATAGAGACATGGCTGCAGCTTTATTTTCTCCTGTGAACACAAAAATAAAATACATCATTAATACAATATCACTACATTTTATTATGTTTTATTATTAAAAATGTATTAAACAAACACATGGTGTAAGAGATAATACACACTGAGAATAAGCGGTGTTGCATGTATTTCTGTTGTCTACCTCCTGTGTATTATTATTATTATTGTTATTATTAATATTATTAATATTATTTGATGTTTTATAAAACTTTAATGCATCATCTGACAACCTGCAATTTTTTGAAGGTTTCTGTAAAAGAGAGCAAACAAAAAGGCAACAAATGAAGAAAGAAAAATGGCATTTTGAATGCCATGATACAGCACCCCTGGAGCACAAAGGGTTAAGGGCCTTGCATAAGGGCCCCAAGAGTGGCAGCTTGGTGATAGTAGGGTACCCCTAACCTCCCAATCAATAACACAGTGGTTTAAGCACTGATCTACCACTTCTCCACATAAATACAGCTCATTATTAAGCAATACATTATTTTTTATTTTTATTATTATAATATTATTATTATTATTATTATTAGCATTAGCATTAGAATTGTTAGTGAATTATCCATAATGCACCCAGAAAAAGTTAGAGGTTCTGGATGCAGGAGACACTTAAATCCACAAGGGGGCGGAAAAGCTCAACATTCAGTATTAGAGGCGGTCAGGATTTCAAAATCTACAGTTAGGAAAATGATACTGAGCAGAAATAACTTTTGAGTGGAAATTTCACACGCATACTCATTTGGCTGTTTATTTATTTTATGGACTCATTTGGTTAATTTAGCTATGTATCTATTTATGCATCTATCCATCTATCTATAAAAAAAACCTTTATGCCTTCTAGGAACTTGGCTCTATTACGGAATGTAATTGTATCTTTCGATTGTTGTTTTATAAACATCAGAAATAAAAAACTAATGAAATGGTTTAGAAAATCTAAAGGCTGATAAATGAATTAATATATGCATAAATGCATAAACACTTACCACCTCCTAACAGTCGTGATGAAGTCGGTGAAGAGAGAGAAGGTCATGTCTGCAGTGCTGAGGAGGAGAGGAATGGCCGTCCTCGAGCTCCACTCGGCTTTATGAAGACTCACAGTTTTACTTTCCGCGGAATGAAATCTGATCTGAACGAAACGAAAGTCAGACTGAGCGCAGTCAGGGGCAGCGGAGGAACCGCCCTGAATCCACACACAGAGAGCATGAGAGAGGAAACAACACTGCTCTATGAAGTTCCTGGAAATCTGATTCTCTGTTTCACACTAAAACCGTGTTAACTTTCATTTCTTTTGCACCAAAAAAGAAAAAAACGGTTTACTCCGCCTTCATCTGTGTACAACAATAATCTGATTTCTTTTCCCACTTCCGAGTTACTACTCAAATTACAATCACGTCTACTCTTTAACGTTTACACTTTAATGTAAACATGTTCATTAGACATGTGAATTCTTTTTCATAATCCGAATCAAAATCAGAATCAGGTTTATTGGCCAAGTGTGTTGACACACACAAGGAATTTGGTTCCAGCTGTTTGTTACTCTCAAAAGTACACACATAAATAAAAACCTATACATGACAAAAACAGACTATACAAGACAATTTGGAGACATTGTTCCAAAGCAGCTTGACAGAAAGAAAGAAAGAAATGTATTATAACTGATAACAGATACATTATATTATTTAGATCAATTTTACATTTACAAATGAGTATCTTAGTTTATCCCTACTGAGTAAACCAGTGGCAACTGTGGCAAGGAAAAACTTTCATGCATATGATGTTATAAAGAAGAAACCTTGAGAATATTGACTCAAAAGGGAGCCCATACTCATCCCCAACAATGAATGTCCATTCAATATATTTCCATCATTGGTTAAGGTTTTTAATTGATTGTGCAAATTCAACCTTCTGCCCATTAGTCATTTCAAACCACTTATCACTAACTTCTTTGGCACTAAATAAACTTTAATAAATTAAACAAAAAAATACGTAAATGGATATGAGAATGTATTTAATTTTACTCGGTTGTATGAAGAAATTCATCATAGAACATCTCCAAGGAAGTTAAAACTACTTTAGGGATCATTTGCATAATAACACTTCTGGTGGGTCTTTTTTATTACATTTAAAATCCATTTTTATTTATATGATTTTTATTTATTTATTTATTAGATTTTTATTTAGTGTAAATGCACTTTTTTTAAAAAAAAAGATGTATTTATTTTATGTAAATTGGGTATAAATCTTCTTCTTCTTCTTTCGGCTGCTCCCATTAGGGGTCGCCATCATCCGTCTCCATACCCACCCTGTCCTCTACATCTGCCTCTTTTACGCCAACTACCTGCATGTCTTCCCTCACCACATCCATAAACCTCCTCCTTGGTCTTCCTCTTTTCCTCCTTCCTGGTGGCTCCATCATCAGCTTTCTCCTAGCAAAATAAATTGGGTTTAAATACATCTTCACAATCATCTGATGTGACAAAAAAAAAGAAATGAAAAAGATATAGCAACCAAAACATTTATTATTATTATTATTAGTAGTAGTAGTAGTAGTATTAGTATAATAATGTGGCAAAATAACCTCTTTTTCAGGTGTAGTCTTACCGTCCAACACAGTTTCATGGCATTGCGTGGACACGAATTTCCTTCTTTTTTGTGTCATTCAGCACGACTGCCTCCGTCTGGCTCGTCTCCATAGCAACAGAGGCAGATCATTATGTGTAATGCTGACAGAAATGCCAAAGGTGATCTTTTCCCCTATTTTTATCAGTGAATAAGGCAGAAATTATGGTTAGGGTTCAGATTGGGGACACAGTGTATTAAACGCATGTGTCTTTAATTTACGCAGTCTCCTTAATTAACTGGAAGAATATATTTACTGTATTTTGACTGAAAGAAACGCTAAAGTTGGTTTATAATAGCGAATAGGTTATAGAATATAAAGCAGTAAAAACAGGAATAAAATCTCCTGCTTAAAGTTTGTGTAATGGTGCTTGAAGATAAAAAAAAAATCAATAACAAACGAGAAAAAAACAGTACAGCGTCTGTGGTATACAGTGGCAGCAAGAAAACTTTGGCGGAGGCACCAAAAATACTTCTTATTGAAATAAATTACATTGAAAGAACACAAATCACTTTATTACGTGTACTTTATGTGAACTACTGTGTACTGTTTGTTCATTCTAGTTACTGTTGTGTTATCTGGTGTTAATTTATGTTCATGAATGTAACACCTCGGTCCTGGAGGAACATTGTTTTTCACTGTGTACTGTATTGTATATGGTTAAAATGACAATAAATGTGAGTTGAAATGAGTGTGTTAAAATATCCCCCTTAAGAACATTGACTCTTCCAGTCACCCCTATTGTTTGGTGAGAGATGGACAGTTCCAACATGTTTCAGTACAGTTTGTGAAGGAACAGTGTGAATGGTTAAATGAAAGGGAGTTGGAGTTGAGGTGTAATTTTAAATACATTTATAGCAGATAACCAGCTTGAGGAGTTTACAATTAATTACGTTTATTGGTTGTGTAGAAGATGTCAGAAGGATATTATTGAGTGCAGCATCAGAATCACTTACATTTTAATAAACATTTTTGTGCAGGAATATGTATTAAATTAATCCTAATTAATTAATTAATTTTGCATTAAAGTATGTATCAAATAATTTTTCAGCCGTCACATCAGGTATTGTTGTAAGGCCAGAAGAAATGAACAGTGTCGGCTATTGGTAGCTTCAAATCAATTTAGCTTGAAGGTGTTGCTTTAACCAATCAAACTGTGTCTTGCTTACTCCAAGGCCCACTAATGTCATCCAGTCACATCAACATTTTCACATTCTTTGATTGGATGGTCAGAGAGCGCACTATTCAGAGGTTTCAACCCCAATCTGTAGTACACAAGCTTTGAATTGTGCTCTTTTGGTTGTTTTTTTTTAGTAATGCCATTTCTTCTCACTGTCTGAGATTCCTGTCTGTGAGGCAGCACTCTGTTATACTGCAGTTTTCTATAATATTTATTTTTTCTAAACATCGTGTCATATTAATAGTATTAAAAGGTGCAATGATTCAGGTAGGACACCAGTGAAGGCATAGGAGTGAAATGCACTGCCACTGCCAACACATTAGGAGATCCAGCATTAGATTTATTATGAAAGGGGGAATCAGTGCAATAGGCAATGATTTCTTCTTTCAAAATAATATACATAGAATTAAATATAAATAGACAACCTTAATTACTGACAATAAATTAAATATACAGTACGGTGCAACAATTTAGACATTTGGGGAAAAAAGTGTTGTAAAGTAAGAATGCTTTTAATATAATGTTAGTGTTAATAGTTTCTTATTGTCAAGTAACAACATGGAAAGTGAGTAAACAAAAAGTCCAAATCATATCAATATTTGGTCTGACAATCCTTTGCTTGCGAAACAGTCAATTCTTCTAGCAACATCTGTACACAGTTTGGAGGATGTCGACTGCTTATATGTATTTGTCTTTTTATGGAATCTAGAGATTAGGTCTCTATGGGGGCCAAAATATCACATCCAATAAATAATGTCAAAGAAACAAAAAAATAATTAAAAAAATATAGGTCTCAAAACCCAACAAAAACTCAGAGCAAAATTATTCCATAACTTAAGGAGGAAAAATCATTGCACACTTCTCAGAAATAATAAGCAGAGTCTTTAATTTGAGAAATAGCAAAAATATTCAAGGTCCACTGAGCAAAGCATGGCAAAAACAATAGCTCCAACACAAAAGACTGTGGAATCTCAAGAAAAGGGCAGAAGACACAAACTCATGAACCAAAGACCACATGACATAACAAAAACAAACCAACAAAAAGTGACCTAAAAGGGGAAGATATCCAGATTCCATATGTAATCATGATTCCCCAAGGGATGATGACCAGGGAAAAAGGCGTACCATGGCATGGAGTGCCCCATGACTCAGACCACACAGGTGTCAGAGGCTTCATCATTGCGTTACTACCAGACACTTTGGATCCACTACACTTTGCTTACCACCAAAACCACTCTTCCGAGGATGATCCACCTGGACTGTAGAAAAGGGAATTATACGAAAATGCTGTTTGTGGACTACAGTTCAGCGTTTAACACTGTAATTCCCTCCACACTTGCCTCTAAATTGATGGTCTTGTGACTCAACCCACCCATGTGTCAATGGAACTTTAATTTCCTGACATACAGACCACTAACTACTAACTGCTAACTACTACTAAGGTGGGCAAACACACCTTATCCACCCTCACCCTCAGCACTGGAGCTCCTCAGGGTAGTGTTCTGAGCCCCCTCCTGTACTTGCTCTACACATATGACTGTATGGTCACTTCCAACTCCACCACCATCATCAAGTTTGCTAATGACACTGTTGTGGTGAGCCTGACCTCCAACAATGATGATATGGCCTACCTACTGGAGATTAAAAACCTGGAAAGATAGTGCCAGGAGAACAATCTTCTTCTGAATGTCAGTAACACCAAGGAGCTAATAGTGGATGTCAGCATTTAGCAAGCATGGTAATACAAACCATTAAATATCAATGGGACCCCAGTAGACATAGTGGACAGTTTCTGGTACCTAGATGTTCATATCATGCAAGACCTGTCAGGGGCCTATCACAATGACACCCTGGTTAAGCAGGCCCGGCAGCGTCTGTACAATCTGATATGCTTAAGGGACTTTAAGGAGGACGGTGTACACCCCATTATACGGTGCCCATCCCTCCTCAGCACCACCAGGAGTTCAGGCTGTTAACCCTACCACAGGATGTGCTTTAGGGCACAGCCACCTCCAGCGGGCGCCCTCCTCCACCTCTGCCTAGTTTCATAGTGGATGAAGGAGACCTGCTGCCTCTCAGGAGCCTCCAACAACTGCAGAGCACTGCTCCAGCTGCTCTGGTCGGGTCAGAGGCCAGTTTACATTTACATTTACATTTGGGGCATTTAGCAGAGCAACGTACAAAAGTGCTTTGAGTCTCTAGTAATGAATAAATCAACACTGGTACGCAAGATTACAAACTTAATATAAATATAACCCTTGAATTCTACAAGCTTGGAAGTGCTAATTAAAGTATTTCAGGAAGAGGTAGGTCTTCAGTCGTCGCTTGAAGATAGTCAGGGACTCTGCTGTACGGACATCTAGGGAAAGTTCATTCCACCACCTCGGTGCCAAAACAGAGAAGAGCCTTGAAGTGTACTTACCTCTCATTCTGAGAGAAGGAGGTACCAGTCGAGCAGTGCTGGAGGATCTCAGACAGGGTGGTGCTGTGCGAGATGTGATAAGGTCACTGAGGTAAGATGGTGCTGGTCCATTTTTGACCTTGTAGGCAAAGAATCAGTGTTTTGAATCTTATACGTGCAGCTACTGGAAGCCAGTGAAGAGAGCGCAGCAGTGGGGTGGTGTGGGAAAACTTGGGCTGATTCAACACAAGTGGACGAATAGCGCTCAGGGGAAGACCTGCCAGCAGAGAGTTGCAGTAGTCAAGTCTTGAAATGACAAGAAACTGAACAAGCACCTGGGCAGCCTGTGTAGACAGAAATGGTCAAATCCTTCGGATGTTATAGAGAAGAAATCGACAACAACGAGCAACATTAGCGACATGTGGGAAGAAGGACAGTTCATTGTCCATAGTTACCCCAAGGTTACGAGCAGTGGCTGAAGGGGAGAGTAGAGAGTCATGAAGTGTTATTTGGAGATCTTGTCCTGGAGATGAATCACCTGGGATGACCAGCAGTTCTGTTTTGCTGGGGTTGAGTTTTAGTTGGTGAGCACTCATCCATGAAGATATGTCTGTCAAGCATGCTGATATCCGAGCGGAAGCTGTGGTATCTGATGGAGGGAAAGAAAAGATTAGTTGAGTGTCATCTGCATAGCAGTGATAAGAAAACCCATGTGAGGATATGACTTCACCAATGGAGTGGGTATAGAGGGAGAAAAGGAGGGGACCAAGTACCGAGCCTTGTGCGACATCAGTGGTGAGTCTGCACGGGGCAGATGTGGATCCCCTCCATGTTACCTGGTATGAGCGACCTTCCAGGTAGGAAGCAAACCATTCCCATCCTGTTCCGCAGATACCAAGGCTCTTGAGGGTTGACAAAAGTGTCTTGTGGTTGACTGTGTCAAATGCTGCTGAAAGGTCCAGGAAGATAAGTACAGATGACAGCTTGGCTGACCGAGCAGCATGCAGTTTCTCAGAAACAGCCAAAAGTGCCGTCTCTGTGGAATGTGCTGCTTTGAACCCAGACTGATTAGGATCATGGAGGTTGTTCTGTGAGAGATAGACAGACAGTTGGTTAAAAACAGTGCGTTCTAGAGATTTAGAAAGAAAGGAGAGAAGTAATACCGGTCTGTAGTTGTTGATGTCTGATGGATCCAAAGCAGGTTTCTTCAAGATGGGAATGACCCTTGCTTGCTTGAAGGTAGTTGGTACATAGCCAGATGTTAATGACCCATTGATGATTGCGGAGATGAAGCATAGTTGAAGGGATTGGATCCAGAGGACAGGTGGTGGGATTGCAATATTGGATGACTTGCAGTATCTCATCTCCTGTTAAGGTTGAGAAGCTTGACAGAGACGTAGTGGATTGTCGGTTGTGTTGTGTTGTGTTGGGGAGGAAGTGAATGTCTGGCAGATTTTCTTAATCTTCTCATCATAAAAGAAGGCAAAGTCATTAGCAGTCAGGGAGGATGGAGCAGGTACAGCAGGGGGGGTTGAGTAGTGAAGAGAAGATGTTGTGAAGCTTATGAGGATCTTGTGCAGAGGCCTCAAGCTTTTCCTTGTAGAGATCCATTGACACAGCGGCAGGCTGAGTCCCAGGACCTCCAACTTAGAGGTGAGTGTGTGAGGTGAGTGAGGGAGGTGAGTGAGGGAATTATAGTGTTAAATGCTGAACTGTAGTCCACAAACAGCATCTTTGTGTAATTCCCGTTTCTTTGGTCCAGGTGGCTGATTGTAGTGTGGAGAAGATGTGCAATTGCGTCCTCAGTCGAACGGTTCTGACTGTACGCAAACTGTAGTGGTTCCAGTGTGTCCGGTAGTGAGGCAGTGATGAAGTCTCTGACCAGTATCTCGAAGCACTTCATCACTACTGAGGTCAGAGCTACAGGGCGGTAGTCATTAAGGCAGGTGGGCTGGGGTTTCTTCGGGACAGAAACAATGGTGGACTGTTTGAAACATGAGGGGACAACAGATTGTTCCAGTGAGAGGTTGAATATCTCAGTAAACACCGGTGTTAGCTGGTCAGCGCAGGCTTTCAGAACCCGACCTGTGATGCCATCTGGTCCTGCTGCTTTCCTTATATTCACGCTCTTGAATGACCTCCTCACGTCATGCTCCAAGATGGTGAATGTGTTTACCTCTCCGGCTCTCTCGGCGTGCACGCTGGTTGTGCCGCTAGCGCCGCTAGCGTGGTTAGCTGCAGCCTCGAAACGAGCGTAAAAGGTGTTTAGCTCGTCTGCCAGAGAAGTGTCCGCATCCACCATTCTGGAAGATGGTGTTCTATTGTCCGTTATTGTCCTTAGTCCCTGTCACAGGCTCCTAGAGCCACCTTTTTGGAACTGTGACTCTAGTTTCCTCCCATAGCGCCGCTTTGCATCCTTCACCGCTCTGCGAACACTGTAAGACGCAGCCTTGTATTCATCCATGTCCCCGGTGGCAAGCCCCGTGTTGTAGGCAGTGCAGCTGGATCTCAGAGCGTCGCGGATGGTTTTATCCACCCACGGCTTCTGGTTGGGAAACGTTCTGATAGTGGTTTTTTGCACCGTATCATTCGCTAGTTTCCCGATGTATCCCACAACCGCTTCCGTAAACATGTTGACATCATCAGAGCTGCGCCGGAACATGTCCCAGTCTGCGTCATCCAAAGCGTCCTGCAGAGCGGCCACCGATTGGCCAGTCCAGCGCATAACTCCCTCTGAACCGGAGCTTCCTGTTTCAGCTTTTGTTTGTAAACAGGCATGAGGAAGATGGCAGCATGGTCCGATTTCCCAAATGGTGGACGTAGTTGTGCCTTGTAGCTGTTCTTGAATGTTGTATAGCAGTGGTCCAGTGTTCTTTCGCCCCTGGTGGGGCAGGTGATGTTCTGATAAAAGTTCGGTAGTGCTTGAGGTTGGCACTGTTGAAATCTCCTACCACAATGAGCGCAGCGTCCCGATGCTGTGTTTGGTGTTGCGTTAGTGTCTCATGTAAGTCCCATACTGCAGTGTCCGTGTCCGCTTGAGGTGGAATATAAACGGCACTGACTATGACCGAGCTGAATTCCCGAGGTAGATAAAAGGGCTGACATTTGATGGTCAGTAGTTCCAGATTTGGTGTGCAGGAGCGTGAAAGAGGAACAATGCTAGCGCTATCACACCAGTGGTTGTTCACCATCAGACACACTCCACCTCCTTTTGACTTCCCCGACTCCAGTGTTCTGTCCATGCCGCAAACCGAGAAAAACTCGGCCGGCTGGATGGCGTGGACCGGTATCGCTGGGTTTAGCCATGTCTCGGTGAAGCAGAGAAGGTTGCAGTCCTGAATGTCTCTCTGGAACTTGACCCTTGTTCTCCAGTGACTGGACATTGGCTGGATACTAGGTACTAGGTAAGGAAGCGCGGTGTGTGCGTGCCCTCAGCCTGTTCCTGACGCCGGCTCGTTTCCCTCGCGGACGCCGGTACGGGTCGCGTCCTTTGTTCTCCCTCAGCATCTCGCTCGGCCAGCATGGGTCCAGGTTTAAAAACGGCGAAAGGTGAGTGCATTGTACACCAATAGATATAAGAGTGTCTCTGTCATATCTAATGATGTCCATCTTGTGTAAATGGAACTAAAACTAGTTAAATAAAAGTATAAAATAAACAAAAAAAGAAAAAACGTAGCCGGAGCAGTCGTGACGACAGCCGACCTCACCGGCGCTATCTTGAGATCCCGAGATCCCGAGATGTTTACTACTGTTTGGATTTATACTCTATTTTTCAGACTTTCTCTATGCCTACCTGTATTCTCCTGTTATCCAGTGTTTGGACCTTGTTTTTTTAGATTTGTCTTATTCTGTTTGATTGTTGGATTATTAAAGCCTATTAACTTTTATGTTTTCCACATCTAAATTCTACATGCTGCTCCCTTACAGTACTATCTGGACAGTCACTTAGCAGATGACCTACATGATACTCTGTCCTTTTTGGTTTAGGTCGCCACCTCCCATGAACGCTAGATCAAGGAAATCATGAATGCCACTTAAGAACCTGTGGACCAGCACAGCAGCCGCCTCTTCTGTGGCTTTGATCCCCAACATGCTACAGGCCAACCCCAATTAATCTGGAATATTCTACATGCCAGTGAGTATCCAAGTGGTTACAAACCAGGCTTTGTTGGATTTGGATTCAAGAAATCCTGGTTTGATTCAAGGCTTTTTGAATACTGCAGACCTGGTGAAGGTGAGGTGGTGCATGGGGATATCCATGAATATCCACATGCACCCATAACTATTTGGTTTGGGAGAGCAAAATGTAAAACACATCCACTAATTCTGGGAATAAATTGGCCAGCCTTACAGTGTCTATTGAGAGGAATGTGTGTGGGTAGGTTACAGGGTGTGGGATATGTGCTGCAATGGCTGGTGAGGTGTTGGAAGAAACATTGGTGTCACCTCCGCATCCAGCAGACATGGGGAATTTTTCTTGGGGATTTCCCACTGTTGCAGATATTTAACAAAACCCCCCAGCATGCCTTTAACCAAGTTAGAGTAATCAATAGTCAGCAAATTCAGCCAAACATGGTTCTTTCCTACCACTATTTTGTTATTATTAAAGTTAAGCTGTAACAAGTGATGTAAGGCACATGTGGCTCACCACAATCTGATGGCAGGACACGAAAAAACACTAAACCACCTAGTGGCCCATTTCAATTGGCTGGGTATTCACGGCAACGTGCAACTTTGGTGTCCATCCCAAACGTGCCTTTGCGCACATTACTAATAGAAGTCTCCTTCGAAAGAATTAAAACAGATCTATTTAGGCCATTAGAGTGAACTGTACAAGGGCATTGCTTTGTGCTAGTTGTGGTGGACTATACATTGCAATAGCCTCCACATTGTTGTGGAGGCACACTTCCATCTTATCTCCTGAGTCAGGATCCTGAAAGAGGTCCTGACTGACCAAGGCAAGGCTTTCATTCTATTGACAATAAACAAGCTTTATGAATTATTGGCGATTAAATTAATCTGTACTAGCATTTATCATCTGCAGACAGATGGCTTAGTGGTACAATTTAACCAATCCCTTAAAAATATGATTCGGAAGTTTATGCATGAGGATGCACAAAACCGGGATAAGTGGCTCGAGCCTCTATTGTTTTCAGTATAAGAGGTTTAACAAGCCTCTAAAGGGTTTTCCCCTTTTGAATTATTACACCATAATATTATTAATTCTTGAACCATAAGCCACACAGAAAAATAAATGTCATCCACAAAAATTAGTAGGAAGGACCTTCTAACAGTAAAAATGAAATGTAGTCTGCCCTTGACACAAGGGCAAAACCCATACTCTGGTTCATTAACACTGGAGAATATGCAACAGGCTCAAGAACAGCAGTCTTGACTGTATAATAGAGGCATGCAGCTGCAAGTGTAATAAGGTCATGTGTTACTACCCAAATTGAGCTCTAAATTAATCAGAAAGTGACAAAGACCCTTCCAGGTTACACAGAGAATGGGTCATGATTAGTTTAGGTGCACAGATAGAGTTGATGCACTCCAAATATACCACCAAAACCTCTTGAAACACTGGACAAAGGCAATACCTGTGCCTCTACCAATGGTGATTCCATAGAGGGAGGAGCTGGGTTTGGAGTTAAGTCCAAAACACGTGGTTAAATTCTTCCTGGTCCTCTGTGGAGACTATTTTTTTTTGCTCATGGGGGGCTCATGGCAAACCTAAAAAATTTGGCAATTGGGTGGTTGAAAGTAGAATATATGGGCTTTCACTTTGGTCATGGGCAGGTTCATCCTCAAATTGATAAGACAGCAGTGATTGCAGCCTGCCTGAGACCCAAGTCCAAAAAGGATGAGAGACAGTTCCTGGGGTTGGCAGGCTTTTAGTGAATGTTTGTTTCTAATTATTCAGACATCGCCAGCCCACTGACTAATCTCACTATGAAGGGAATGCCAGATCCAGTCCAGTAGACAGAGTAGTGCCCGCAGACTTTCATCCAGGTAAAAACTGCAGTCTGTGGTGGGCCACTTTCACATTTTCTTTGACTTCTTTCTCCCTTTTTTTTTTTGCACCCTTCAGTACTATCTGCTGCGATGGGGCTTCACTTTGTTTGGACCACGCCTTGCTCAAATGCCTCCATCACATGAACGATACCAACACACATATAACATAGTGGTACCTGCCACTTCAGCCATTCGATTTTAAGGTGGTCCACAGACCAATTTCATCTCACGTCATGAGGGAAGTTGGCTGCAGGCCAGGGGAACCCCTGCCTAAGTTTTTTATTTAAAAAAAATGTCTGCATGACTCAGGAACAATGTACAAATAGATGCAAGTGATTTATTTTCCCAACTACAATTATTTATCTTGCTTGAGGGTGCAAAGTGGATTGATTTAACCAGGGTTGAGAAATGACCTTGACATTCTTTTAGCTACATCTGGAACAACTAAACAATCTAAATTAGAGTTTTTATCCAGTTTTTTTGTCTGTTCAATATAGTGGATATGGTTTAATGTGGTCCATTGAGAAATGTAACTCTCAGCAACTTACACAGCCTACAGACATGGCTGCAGCAGACGACTATTTCCATAACTCGATCACCCAGCTTTTAACAAGATTAAACTGTTTTAATACACACACACACAAACACACACATACACACTGGTTATACAAAGGACCAGTGTTGGGCAGTACTAGTAACGCGTTACTTTTAAAAATAAAGTAACTTCGTTACCGTTACCGTATGGTGCGTTACCCATTACTTTTTTTAATTAATTAATTTCGGCTGAAGTGTAGACTACAGCCTAACCTGCTTACAGCAGCATCGCATTGTAGGATTCGTGGATGAACCACTGTAAACAGGAAGAAGACACATTGTAGGATTGGTGCATGAACCACTGTAAACACGAAGAAGACGCACTGTGGGCGTGTCTCCGTTTATTCAGGTCTGTGCGGCAGTAATGGCGAGTCGAGGCGAGAGCAAGACGAGTTTCTCAAAGTGGAAATATGCTCATTATTTCACTTTAGTTAAGTATAAAGACAAAAACTATTAAGTCAAATGTAAGCTGTGTCTTTCTGGTTCAAAGCTCGTATCTACTGCGATAAACAGCAACTCCAATCTGTTGAAGCTCCTCCAGGACTTCCATGCCTGAGGAGCTAGTAGCTAGAAGCTAACCTGGTGTTCTGTTCTACATTGTTGATAGTTTTCATACTTAAGCTGTGAAAGGAACATTTTTAAGAGCTCAACACAACAGCAGAAGCCACTTTAGTTTTTGATTGTGAATATATTATTCAGCTTGTTTTGTTATTTATTTCAGAAATCCTTGTGATATATTCAGTTTGTGCTGCTCTGACTTTAATAAAATAGCGTTTAAAAATTACTTTGTGTTTAAGTCAGTTTTGTGTTTGTAGACGATAACGCATAAAAGGGCATTAATGGAAACATTAAAGAAGGTTCTTTAAAAAAGTAACTAAAAAGTTACTTTTAACAGTAACGCATTACTTTTTGGTGTAAATAATCAACAAAGTAACGGAGTTACTTTTTTAATGAAGTAACGAGTAACTGTAACTAGTTACTCTTTTTTAGTAACGAGCACAACACTGCAAAGAACTTTCATTTACAAATTCCATTAAAAATACAAATTCTGTTCATCATTCAGACTATACCAAGATGTTAATTCTATGTTGTTGGGTTTTTTTGTTTGTTTTTTGTTATGTTGTTGATCTTTTTGCTCCATTTTTGGATTATCCTGGGTATGTTATTTGCTGATAATCTGACCCTTTGCCTGACCATTTTCAGCACTTGGCCCATATTTTTCAGATGTTAAATAAATCACCCTCAGTCACGGTGGCAACCTAACCAGAAGAAAAAGAAAACAATAAAAGGTAGGATAACAATATGGTGCCTATGCACCTTAAGTGTTTGCATACCTTTTGTTAAAGATGGATAAAGGTGAAGGGAGCCAACTTCAGTGATGTATCAGGTACTTAGAATAAATGTAGTTTTACATTTCACATTTAGCTCCTAAACTCTGGAATAGTCTTCCTGACAGCGTTCGGAGCTCAGACACACTCACCCAGTTTAAGTGTAGATTAAAAACATATCTTTTTAGCAAAGCCTACACATAACACACATCACATATCATAACCTTGTGCTCCAGAACATCTGATCACATGCACATTATCAACTTGTGCTGTTAATATCATGAACAGCAGCTACGCTAATTTCTCTCCACTGCTTCTCTTTCTCTCCCCATCCCGAGACAACCTGAGGTTTGGCCAGCTCCAGTCACCCCCCACCATCTTGATGATTACGGACCTCTGAAGAAGTAGATGCCGAACTCACAAACATCTAGAACCATCTAGAGACGTACCAGTGCCATTTGGATCCCACTACATGTGTGGAGTTTGACACTGGACCTCCTGGAGTGTTTAAAGGCTCTGGCATGGAGAAGCTGATGCTGGATCTGTGATGATCACAAATGCTGAGCTTATAAAACTAGGAGCTACTAACCATATAGACTGTATAAGACTGCAGAAAGAACATCACTTATAATCTTATACTCCAGTAATCATGTTAGTTCTTACTCTCCAGTGTTCTGTATTGTTGAAAGATGTATGATCAAACTCTTGATGTCGCCCAAATGAGGATGGGTTTCCCTTTTAAATCTGGTTCCTCTCAAGGTTTCTTCCTCATAACATCTAAGGGAGTTTTTCCTTGCCACGGTCGCCACGGCTTGCTCATCAGGGACAAATTCACACCATTCACCTTAACTGTTGATTTGTGTTAAGCTGCTTTGAGACAATGTCTGTTGTGAAAAGCGCTATACAAATAAACCTGACTTGACTTGACTTGACTTTTACAATTAATAAAGCGGTGTATGGCATTCTTTGCCAGAGGTCTGAAGAAATTCACACAAATTCAAAGGTAGTGTCTTGATGTTTTAATGGTGGTGTTTAATAGTAGCATAGCAATACCAATTATTGCATTAAGAAGGTAAAATATCTTTACTATAAATAAAATGTAAATGAGTAAACTAATGTAAAATAAAAGTAAATACAATTATTATAACAGTTTGTCTCAGGATCAATGCATAGAATTTGCATAAATGCATAAATAATGTGTAATGACAACATTATAAATATTTATGATAAATGATGTTATATAGAAAGCCGAACAAGTAGTTTTTTAGTAAATAGTTCTGTGAACATTTTTTAATTGTTTACACTCTAAAATAGAATAATGTTGCTAACGTTACCATAAAAGTATATTAATATATGTATAAATGTATCATATTGTAATATAGTTATTCAGTTTTTCTAGCAGTTTTGTTGCTATGTTTACTGCTTCTTGTGCATCTTCAGTATTAAATCTGTCATTTGGAATGTGGGGTGGTGGGTAGAAGTTTGGGTATTGAGTTCTCTTAGCATCAACACCAATTGACTTCAAATGACTCACAGTGTTGGGCAAATCATAAAGGTAGGTAGCATACTTTGATATCTTCTGGGCAAGGCATGTGATGGTGGATGCGGTTCCAGGATGCTGTCCATTCCTTCTAAACTCTGTGGCTATAAGTGCTTTGTCCACTGCCTGGTGCACTTTAAATAGACACCACTCTGGGTACACATTGCATCCAGTGTCGTTCTTAGCAGCATTAAGATCACACTCTGCTTGTCTGTACCAACGCTTAGCTTCCTCTTTATTTGGTCTTGGTGTTTCTTGAAAGTGTGACCAAAAATTATACTGCTGTCTGAAATTGTTTCGATAGAATCGCTCCCGTCCCCTTTTGTGACTCTTAGCCTCATAGTTCCATTTTTCATAAAAATCTCTGAAGTCATAAGAATGTGTTGTATTTGATTGTGTTGATGTATTACGTTTGGACTTTCCATGCTGTAGCTCGTCAATTCTGTTCATCAAATATTTAAATGCTTCAGTGGAAAGCTCCACGTTATCAGGATTCTTGTCTGGATGCCACCTTAAGTACAGGCGTCTAATGGCCTTTGATTTGTCTTCATCGGGCATCTTCCAGATCTGTTCCAAGCTCTGGTCAATCTCTATTTTTGCCTCCTCCAAAGTCTGTGGTACAGATTTCTTTGGGGATGGTTCAGAAAGTGATGGTTCAGACTGTGATGGTTTAGACTGTGATGATTCAGACTCTGATGGTTTAGACTGTGAGAGCAGTTGGAAAAAGTCTGTGCAGGTAAAATTTCCATCAGAAGCTGATCTTTTTTCTCTTTTAAACTGATAAAGATCAAGGGAGCTAACATCTATGAACTTCTCATCACCTATCTGTATTCTATACCTTGATGGACTTCGCCTGGTCTCTCCTGAATGCTTAACCAGACCCTCCACAACAATGGCAAAAACATATTCATTTTCCAATTCATCCTTACAAAAACCAACATACTCCCCTTTCTCAAAACTGTTGAGGGGATCCATATCAAGGGAATCATGCCACTCCTCTTGTATAGGAGTTCCTGGGTTTGGACGGAATCCAAGTCCTTTTTCATCACTCACAGTGTTACGAACTCCATGCTGTTCCAGGGCCCGTTCAACATCCTCCATGTTTTCACATAATAAAAGATGTCCAAGTATTGGGAGCGTTAATAAATTCAATATATTTTCCAGAAGCGCATTGATTTCTTTAGTAAGGTACATGTTGACCTCATTCACCACTTTGAGAGCCATGTTATCATTGTGCTTCAAATAGAAAACACACTCCACTTCCTGCTTTTTCACATAGACCTGAGTTTCCATCGCTGTACCTTCTAGTGGCTGATGATTTAACAAAAGCTCAGTGTGTAAAGCTTGGCAACAGACAATTTGAATTTTCCCGAATGTGCTTTTACACATGTGTGCAGCTTGAGTCTGAGAAATGGTGCCCTTGCTCTGTTCTCTGATCAGACACATAAGACCATGGAGGAATTCACGAGAGGACAGACGCTTTTGAAACCAGCCACTGAATTCACATGAACTTCCGTAATCACAGTGTTCCACCTGTCCACCAACCAGGTTCACAGAAATGACTCCAGAGAGCAGTTTGGGTTGACTTTGTTTTGGAAGCAACTGCAAAAGCTTTTGATGTTCATATGGATCATCTGTTAGGTGACACTGGTTTAGATTCACAAGAAGCTTCAGCTTTGTTTTCAATGAATTCTCCAGTCTGTTGGCCTGAAAGAAGGTGTCATTGAAAAACAACATGCTGGATTCATATAGTTTTCCATCTGTTGAAGGGAGGAATAGTGTGTCCTTTGGAAATTGAGTTAATTTGCCAACCTCTTTTATCAGACAGAAGAGCTGCTGCATAACACGTTGAACAGTTGCCAGCTGGTTTGGCTGAAGTGTACTTTTATCACTGCACTCTGTATAGATTTCCTTAAGCACAGTAAATAATTGAGAGACAGTAGGCTTTTCTTCAACACCAATCTTCTTAAAGAATTCTGCAAACATTGCATGTTTTGGTTGAATGGGGTACAGGTATGGCCTAAACTCAGTGGCATTAGATAGTGTCAGGACTACCTGACTTGCTTTCACAAGACTTGTGTCATTTTCAACAAGAACAAGAGGGAGGTCAGCCAACAAAGCCTCATTAAAAGGCACAGATTGTAGGTAGGCATATGATTTCTTGAACACTGTAGCTCTTGTCTCTATCAATTGCTCTGTTCTGCACTCAGATCCACAGATGTTTTTTAGGTTCTGCATGACCTGCTCTGAGGGTGGTTCATCCAAGGCTCCAGCTGTCCTTAGGGTAGCTAACTCTTTTGAAGTTAATGACTTTGTGGGCAGTATTAGCATGGAGGTCCATATAAGGTATTGTTGATCTAGCTGCTTTTCCAGCAGTGATCCTTTGATGGCAACTACATCCCTTTCTTGAGCAAATGCTTTGTGGTAATTACATAGTGTTGGATCAATCTGCACAGCTAGTATGAATTTTATAGTTGAAATTGTTTGCATTAATTTAGACGACTTCTTGGCACCCAAAAAAAGTGCTGTCTTAAGCAATGTAACAGATTTCTTTGCAAGAACCTGCAGTTCAATGTGACCTCTCGCATCTGATTCAATCTGATGAGCAAATTCAATAACCTCCTCTTCAGATACTTCATGCTTTACTCCTAAGCTCTTTAGAAGAGATTTTGCACTTGTACCACATTTAAATAGTTTCCAAAAAGTCTCTGGAACAAACTTCTCCTTTGAAAGCATGACTTTGTACAGCTCAACAGTGTCATCAAAGAAGTATGAGGTCATCTGAGGATCACCATTGACGTCCTCAATAAATCTGACATCTCTCAAGGCACAGGCAATGGTGTCTCGGTAGTCCTCATAGCCAGATCTCTGGCTCAGTTCCAATAGCAGCATTATTAAATCAATTAACTGTGCCTGTTTCAGCTTGTGTACTGAAGGAATAATACATTTTACACAGTACTCCAGATCCCCCAAAATGTTAATGTCCAGACATTTTGAGAGGCTTTCATTCACAAGGTTGTTTTTGAGGAAAATGCAGTTGCTGTCATCAAATTTGTACAAGCATGGAAAATGTTCTTGAAACACTGACTTAAGGATGAAAACATTCTTGTAAGAATCGATTCTTTGCCGCTTTCCACATATCTGTCTGAAACAAAGGCAGAGACTTAAACATTCTTTGATACTTGCTTATGTTTTTAGAGGAGCTAATGCTAAGGTCAAGGAAGCGTTGAAGCTCACGTTGAAGCTCATCACTTTCATCACCAGAAAGCAAATCAAACTGTGAATGTGGGATTGTTTCCAGCTGTTTCAGAACAGCACTTCTGTCCTCAATGTTCAAAAGTTCAGGTTGGATATATTTGTGGAAAAATTCGCCAAGCCTCAGAAAAAAGTTACGGTCTATTGTCATGCATCCAAGTTTAATAAGAATGGCAGAAATGTGTTCTTTTGGATCATGAACAATTCTATGCAGGTTTGCAAGTTTCTGCAGAAAGCATGTGTCTATTTGTCCTGCATGTATTACAGGCAAAATAGGACTGCAAGAGAAGTGTTTCTTTATTTCACTGAAGACCTCATTTGTTTCGCCACCTGGGAATTCTTTCACTTCATTTTCAAAAAATCTCCATAGATTCTTCAACCATTCTTTCATTTCATTTCCAGCTGTATGAAGCTCATTTGTTACATTAAGCGGTGAATGTTGAAGCTGTTTCTGAAGAACTGGCTTTATAAAACTTTCTGCCACTGGGATGGTTAATTTTTCAAGATATTTTTCTTTCAGCAGAATACATTTGTTCCAAGAATTAACTCGACTGTCTGCAAATTCTGACTTGTGTTCCTGAAAAATGTGAGCAAATTCTGAAATAAGCTTTGGAGAATGAGAGCTGAACCTTCTCAACATCTGATCTTCGGTAAGGAGGAGAGGCAGCCCATTAAGATCAACAGAGCTAGACTCTTTATACACATCTCTGGTAACAGAGACAGACAATTCGTCATTACTTAGACAAAATTCCAAGAGCCGTGAACAACTTTCTGAATCTTTGATCAAAGTCTGGTTGATAGGTAATGGTAAATCATCAGCTGTGTGCGAGGGATCATTCATTCTTTTCTGTTTCAAATAGCTGATCACTGAAGAAGAACTGACTTCAGCCACTTCAACACCTGCAGCCTTAAAGCTCTCCATAATGTTTCGAATTTTCATTGAAAAAGGTACCAAGTTCATTTCAGTGCGCTCTAAAATGTGGAGAATGTCAGCATGGCTGTGGTTGGTAAAATATGGTGAATCTGTTGGATCTGGCTTTGTAACACTTGACCAGTTAAATGTGTACTTTGGATCAAAGTGTTGTGAAGATTTTTGTTCAGCAACACTTCTAAGAATTGGTATCACAGGAAGGTTACGTCGACTGATTGACTGGTAGATTTCATTGATCATTTCATGCCAAACTGGGGCAACTGTTTTTGACACAATGGGAAAGTAGCTCAAGATAAAGTTCAGATGTGATTTTAGATGCATCAAAATTTTGGGTTCTCCTTTCCTAAAGCTTGTACAGATGTTTGTAAGGAGGTCAGTATACAGAGGTGCAATTGTGTTCAGTTGCAGTAATTGATTCCATTTGGTCTTTAAGCTCTCACCATCTTCTTTCCACAGATCTCTTCTAGAATGATCCACTTCAAAGTTTCCATTCACATGAACAGGAAGACCAGTTTCCCCCGGCAATGGCAAAGAACAAAAAGCCCTTCCATGAAATTTAATTTCTTTAGGTTTTGTGTCTAAACAAGCTGCCAGTCCTGCCTGAGGTATTTTGGCATGGGATTTATCTTCTTCTTGGTTTGGCAGAAACCACCCATATTGCTCTGCTATAATCCACTGGCTTTGTTTTTCTCCTGATGTGATAGAAACTTTATAGATAGCTTGGTGTGGGTTTACACTCCCAGATTTAAGAGAATTGCGAACATGATTATGGAAACCTTCCCTTTGCTTAATGGTGTCCTCTGTGACTTTTTTCTTAATTAGGAAATAATTGCTTTTACTTCCATCCTTGTTTATTTCATGAAAGTGTATTTTGGTGATGTGCTTCAAAAAGAGAATCAGTTCTTCTGGATCTGTTTGTAAAGCCTTGAAAAGTTCCATCATTTCATAATCTCGAACTGCATTTATTGATATTTCTGATTGTGCTGCCATTGCTTCTGTCCTGAGTGGAAGTCTGAACATGGTTCCAGACTGAAGAGGAAAATTTTCAGGAAGAAAGGTATTGTAAACATCCCGAAAAGACATTTTGAAATTTTCATCCATTAAATACATGCAGCCTGGTGACTCCCTGGTTCCAGTTTCCACATATTTCAGGTTTGGATCAGATATGCAGAGATATTCATCACCAGTTAGTATACATGGGCAGTCAGTCAGCCGGTAAACAGAATTAAAACCAAGACCATATTTTCCAGTTCTACCCAAAGTGCCATGTTTTCCTCCTTCTCCTAATTGCTGAATGCCTATCAGGTCTTCATTTGAAAATATTTTATTGTTGTACACACAAAGTGCTGGGCCCTGAAGCATCTCCCATTTTTTCCCTAATAGTTTTTTAGTTCCATGCTTTCGTTTGTCCCATACAAAATGGATTTCTGTTGCTTCTGCATCATCAGCATTCTGAAGGAGTTCTTTCAGGATGTCTTTCTTGGCTGGATAAGCTTCAATTATGTTTTTGATCCGAACAGTTAGTTTCTCATGTTGTCCGAACGGTAGGGGAGAAAACTCATTCACTAGATGAGTTTTCAAAGTATTGTGTATTGTTGTTTCTACATTAAAATAGCAAGCAACCTCCCGAGGTATTAGTTTATGACAGAATGCTACCCCAGCTTGCACTGGCATCCAAGGACTGTCGTTAAATTTCAGCTTGCTTGACTTTGTCAACACGCCTTTTTCATCAGGAATCAGACAGTCTTTAACAGATTCTTCTAGAGAGCCATACAGCCCTTCAATAAGTATATGAAGACACACATGAAGATCTCTTTCTTTGAGTTGTCTTGAATTAATATTCATTTTCTGAAGGACAGCAACAAATTGCTCTGTAGTAAACTGACTTTTGATGCCAACACACTTCCAGAGCTTCTCAAATTTGGACAGAAAGGTGGGAAGAAAATAAAGGTATGGCTTTTCTTCAAATGTTCCACCCATTGCCACTGACTGCACATTGACAAAACAACCATCAATCAGTACAAATGGGTTTGATTGTGCATATTCAATAATAACAGTAGGAACACCATCATTCAACAGATATTTGTTGAGGTAGTCATAACAGCTTATGGCAATTTTAAAGAGTTCTGAATTTTCAAATGATTTGACACGATGATGTGCTTCATTGAGTTGTCTGAGTACTAACTCAATTGGTGGGGCCCTCATCACTCCCAATTTTCCCAGAACTGGGTCATCTGGTTTTAATCCTAGATGTAAACGATCTACAGTGAATTCTGTCATGTTTACCAACTGGTGGCACTGGTCATCATAGATTTCGGAAGGTTTTCTAAGTACAGACATTACTTCATTATGCCTATTGGTACCCAACGCAGGAAGAAATGAAATATGTTTTAGAGTTTCCCAGTGCAAAGAATCCAGATGTGCAATTTTTTCCATGGAGTGAAAAAGACACTGAAGATGTGTGTAGGCTTTACTTTTGTCTTTAGCCCAAACTTGGGAGATTTTATTAGCTCTTTCTATAACTTCCTCTAGTGGGAGCACATCATTCAACATTCCCAAGCCAGACAGTCGCTGAATCCTTTCTGGAGTGAAATAGTCATTTTTGGTCCCCTCAAGGAAACGGCCCTCCTCTGGCTCATATAAGCATGCAACTTTCCCATGAGGATTTACCAGTTTGTTGGTGAACTGAAGAGTCCCTGTTTTCACTGTTGGAATGCATGCAGTACTTTTCAGCAATTTGTCAACTTCATGATCATTCAAGTCTATGGCATTCAATATAAGAACATTTCTGCAGTGTGCCTCCATTTTGTTCAAGTTCTTGAAAACTACTTGGTAAAATTCAAACCAGCTAAATGTTCTCTCCTTTACCATTTCACCAAAGCCACATCGAATGAAATTATTCCTTGCCCAGGCCGGCAAAGGGATGGAACAGTAGGTCGGTTCTGGATATTTTAGGAACACCTCCATTGCAAGTTTTCCCACTGTCTCATTTTCTTGAATACTTGGATCAAGAAATCTTGCATTGACAAAGGAGCACCAGGTTTTTCCATTACTCAAGAGCTCCAAGATTCTGACATTTGTGCTCTGTACAATGGCTGAGTAAAAAGCACTAACCAAAGGTTGAAATGCTTTGTTTACTTTTTCTGTGTCAGGCCAGAATGTGTAGTAATCATAGTTCTGAAGGTTCCCATTTCGGTATATTTTCTTCAACTCGAGCAGTGTGGTGATGTAGGCTGTTGCAACTGCATCTTTAAGCAGTGATTTGTTCCACTCCAGTTTTGTACCAGTTTCCCACAAAGCTTTCCTGTTTGATGTGACTGCAAATGATCCATTGATATGAACTGGGAGGCCTGTATCTATTGGAAGAGGAAGAAAACAAAATGCCTGGCCATCTGAAAACCTTTCATCAGGGGACCACATATTACCTGATTCTTTTTGTAGAGGTACTGCAACTCCTCCAATTGGTAAGGAAAATGTGCATTGATCCAGTTCTCTCTGAAACATTCTTAGTGAGTCCTTTGTCCCAAAACAGGAATAGACAAGCCAGTGCTGTTTGCTAGGTCTCATGGCACACTCCCAATCCATTTCCACAATATTTGCAGCAAAACAGTCTACAACTTCATGGCAGCTTGTGTCAAGGTTTGTCAGAGCTTCTCTGATGTCTTGTAAATGCTTTTCATTTGAAATTTTAATTGAGCATACGATCTCTTTGGAGATTTTCAGAACGGTTTCGATTGGTTCTTGTTTAATGATTTGAAGAGACAATGACTTTATGTGCTTAAGAAATAACAGAGAAGTTTGAGAACCATCTGTCAAGTGTTGCTGAAATGCATTTATATGCTCTTTGTCATATACCTTGGAGCTAATTTCTGAATTGCAGGCCTCCTCTGCTGTGCGAAATGGTAGTTTAATCAGAGTACCACTGTAAAATTTCTGGTTGCTGTTTGATAGATCACAATCAAAAATCCCCTGATAAGATTTGAACTGTCCAGGAAACCTCCTAAACAGCCTATCTTGGAACAGGTCAAGTTTAATTCCAGGAACTGATTTACTTTTTATGTGTTTTTCCAAGTGGGTTACATTTGGATCAAGAAGTAGGAGATTTTTCCCACTCAAAATAGATGGAATATCTGTCAAGTGGTAAACAGCATTAAAACCTAGTCCAAACTTCCCGATTTTCTCAAGTTTGTGTTCTTTTGATGCAGAGCCAACCCTAACAATGTTTTTCCAATCTTCCTCTGAGAACAGCTCATTGTTGAATGCCCAAAGACAAGGACCATTGCACAGAGCCATGCCTTCATCAATAAGCCCTTCAGTTGGGTGTACTCTGAAATCCAGCATAAATCCACAGGTAATCGCACCAGCATCTTCAGCATTTTGTAGGAGTTCTTTAAAAATGTCATTTTCATCATCATACTCTTTCAGTATGTTTTTGATTCTCAGAGTAATTGGCTCTGTTTGACCACACTGCTCGATTCCCTCATACTCTTCCTCATCTACTATTATTTGTGGTTTCAGAATACGGGTACTTAGAAAGGGAATTTTCAGCCATTTTGCAGTCACAGGTAGCACCTCCTCATGGATGACATAGAACTCCTCTTTATCTTGTTGCAGGTCATTTAACCCATCATCACTGATATCACAAAAAACAGTCGTTTTTAAAGGTTGTAAGGTGAAGTTTTGGTTTTGTGCCATGACGGGTACTGGTGTAGTGTCCTTTAAATTCTTTTCATTTTTTCGCATCCAGTCAAGGATATCTATTGAGATTTTAAGTTCAGAGGGCTCGCCATAAGGTGGAATCCTGTCATCAATGTTTTCTTTAATGTCACTGAGTATAGCTTCAATTTCTTCATCAGCAAGTGTTTCCTTCACACCAAATTCTCTAAGGAGCTCATCATATTGTAAAAATTCTTCAGGCACTTTCTTGATGTAAAGACTTAGATCAAGTTCAGCTGGATAAGTGAGCACAACTTCCGTGGGTGACACAAACTCATTCTGGGTCCAGAGCCAAGAAATGCTCTTATTGTTCATCTCCTTTCTGAACTGTTCAATGTTTTCTTGCATGAATTTATATGTGCTGTGCAAATTGTTTTTGAACTCATAATCTGAGTCTGGACTGGGCATGGTTTGAGAAAAAGATTTTAGAACACACAAATTTTCCATGACCTTTTCAGCTGGAGGAAAACTATAAAGGTCAAGTTTGTGGCATATGCTCTCATTTAGGTCTGAAGCAAGTGGCATGACATGTCCAACAATTGCAGAATACTTTGAAGCCCTTATTTCGGTTGGTTTGTAGAGACACCGCTTCTGACTGTTTTTACTTTTTACCAAATTTGGATTTTCACAAGGAATCCACTGCAACTGAAGAAGCTCTTGTCTCTCCTCCTCAGAGAATTTCGAGAGCAAGTCATTTCCATTCAGTATTCTTATAAGAACATCAGCCTTTTTAAAAGCCCTGTTTCGTGAGTGGATGTGGAGTTTTTGAATTTGTGAGGCAACATAAAGAATGTTTGTTGGCGACAATTGTTCTTCTTTTGTCTGTAGGCCAAGTTGTTTCAAGCTTTCTAGCATTTTTGCTGATCTATAAACTTGTGGTGGGAAAAAGTCTTCCTCAAAAAGATCAAGGAAAGTTTTCTTTGTTGGATCAAAAACATTTGATGGCCTTTTGCGTTCACCTTGCTCTGTCAAAATGAATCTGAGATTCTTGCATTTCCTGAGCAATTCTTCATTTTGGGAGAAAAGGATTTGCCCATGATTCAGAATCCAAGTCATTATTTGTTGTTCATTCTCTTTGGCAAAAAGATTGGCATCAATGCAGTCTACCAAGTAAATAGCTAACTGAGCAGGATCCAAAAGCTTAACTTTAAGGAGAGACAAAAGTCTGCGGTCAGCTTCATTTGCACACTGGATTATGGTGTCAGGCACCGGTAAATCCTTTGGAATGGTTGGGTTGGACTTTAAAATAACTGCTTGTTTTGACTCAATGGCAACATACTTTTCAGACATCAATCTAAAAATGGGCAGAGCTGACAACAGATTTTGCTCTACACCAGAAAGAAGATCCAAAGAGGAGATATAGGTTTTAAACTCCTCCTTTTCATGAATTGAAGTAGAAGCAATACCTCTGATGACCTTGTCTTTGTCTATATTTAAAAGAATTTTCAGGACATTCCTTGGAGATGGAGTCAGAACGTAACTTTCGATGTCATGATGCTTTAGACACTCATCTTTCTTAATGACAGTACCTCCAATCGCCTTAACCACTTTCTGAATTTGATCTGATAATGTGTACTCTCTGCTGCTCTGGAAAATCAAAGTGGATTTCTCTTCCAGTCTTGCTAACATTACAGTACTGGTTGTTTGTTGAAATGGTTCCAGAGGTATCAAAGGCATGCCAATAAAATCCCTAAGCTCTGTCCAGTGATCGTTCAGAAACTTCCAGAATTCCTTCAGCCATGTTTTTGGTGGATAATAATCTTTCATAGAAATCCACTTCACATGACCTTTTGTCTCTTTCCACTCTTTTGGTAAATGTTTCTTGCAAAATACAGCAACATTGTTTGCATCCAAATTAATGAGTTGATACAGTTTTGAATCTAGAATTAAGCAGAGCAGATATAGAATTGTCAGTCATGATGTATTTGAATTTATTTACAGCTTAAACTACAAAAAAATGCTATTTTATATATTTTTTGTAATTTGGCTACAGTATTTGTTAGTGGTTTAATGGTTAATATGCTACTATGATCAGAATGTCCATAAACCATTTCATACAATCTGCAAAAAACACAATAACTTCCATACTTGTCATTGCTATGTGCCTCAGATGATGGACCGTGGAACTGTTCAGATCTTCAGGCAGAAATCTGTCTTTGCAAAAAGGCAGCAACACCCTAGACATAGAAGAGTGTATATATATATTGTATATATATATTAGTATATATTATGTTGACAATTCACAACAAATGAGTATAAAATAAACAAGAGCCATATAAGAGAGCTTACCGTGAGAACTTCTCATTGTCAATCAAAACAGTGTCCTCCTCTTGGTTTGTAAAGGACCTGAAACTTCCATCACTAAGTGGCAAAAGCTGCAGACCATTTAATTCTTCATACCTTCCATCACTGAGCACATACTCCAAGATGGACAGTTTCTCATCTTTATCAACTGATTTAATGTTATTTCTGTGGAGCACAGATCTAACAAAACTTGGTGTCACCCATTCCAGACTGTCAGACTTTGGAAAGGTTTCCTTTATGCTGAGTAGAACATGTTCTGGCACAGTCACAAGGTTTTCTCCTTCTTCAATCAATAAGTGGAAAACTGCAGACATTATATCAGTGTCAGAATCCACTGGGAAAACAGCATCTGAAGCAGCCACCCATTTGTTTTTATTTTTCGCTAAGGAAAAGATTTCTTGATTTGGAAACAATTGTTGAAAAAGGTCTACAGCAACTTTATGCCATCGAGGGCTGTGCTGTGTCTCTTCCAGATTAGGCCAGAGTTTGTACACGGCACTTACAGGAAGTACTGACTTTTTTGATAGTTTCACACTATCTTGGAGTATTTTGAGATATACATGAGGAAGAACCTCCTTCATTAGCAACTCATTCCACTCTGCTGATTCATCATTCTTCTGATCCTCTTCCTGCCACTTGATGTACCTTCGGTTGTCTGTAAGGCCAAAGCATGCGTTAATATGAATGGGCAGTCCTGTCCTGTTTGTTTCATTGTTTGGAAGTGGCAAAAAGCAGCTTAGTCTTCCACTGCTACCTGCCCCATCTTCATCACAATGAAATGCTACGTCAACCTGAGGGTAAAAACTCAGTTTGTCAGCCAGTTTGTCAATGTCAGGGACGTGTCCTTCTGCTAGCAGACAGGCTGTCACAAGCCACTTGGTGGTTGTTTCATCCTGACCTGGTGAACTGCAGGACACTGTCTTAAAGCTAGTCTTGCCTTGCACATAGTTTTCTCTGAAATCGTCAGTCTGCTGAAGAGGGCTGGTTGGTGATGATGTAGAAACTTTCATCCTAATTGTAACACTGCCATTTGAATCAATATGCAACAAAGAAATGGATGAGACTGATCTCAGAAATAAAACGCTAATGTCTGCATCTGGAATGAAGCTGTCAAAAAGTTGGGTAGCCTTCTTGGAGTCATATAAATTGTCAGAAATCTCTGAGGCCTCATCACGCAAAGAAAACCGAAAGAGTGTTCCTTTAAAATAGTGCTCGTTGATGATTTTGTCCCAAGTACAAGAACCATTACAGACTAGATTAATAATATCCTGAAAAGGTTTGAATTGATCTTTGAATTTCAAAATGTGTTTTCTGTCCTCTTCATCATCCAGGGACCAGCGGTAGCCCTCACGTTCATCATCAAACATCAGCTTTTGGGGGTCAAAAATGGCAAGGTGTTTGGAGCTAAATACACACGGCAAATCTGTAAGAAATAAGAATCGCTGAGTATCACAAACTCATTTATTAAGGAAAATATAATTTTTAAATCTATTTTCCACATAATCCTAATTGTGTTTCCCAAGAATTTAGGTAGTATGTAGTTCATCCAATTAATAGCGTTATAAATAAATGAGTCATAAAATGCATGAAATTTTCTGTAAAAAATTATACCTTTATCTTTCTAGTTAACTACATAAACTATGCTTCTACAGTTAAAATCCTTCATGGTTAATTTGCTTGCTTGCTAGGATACTTAGAATGCTGTATGATGTTATACAGTTGTGTTCAACATTATTCAACCCCCAATTCTGTAAATGGTTTTAGGGAATTTAGTGTACATTTGTAATTGTATTCAGAATGAAATCCTACAAGGACTTCTTAAAGATCCATATGCAACTAAAATGACATCAATTAGTTTTGTAATACAGTAGTAAATGTTTCTTTTGTGAATTCTTCATTGACATAATTATTCAACCCCTTAAAGACTACCACTCTGAAGAACAGAGGTTCAATGAAGTGTTTTCAATCAGGTATTGAAAACACCTGTGGATATCAGGGAGCAGCAATAAAGCCTAATAAGCACCAATTAGGCAGCTTTAAAATGACTGTGATACTCAGCTCCTTCTAGACATTTACTGGTGTGGTTACAAACATGGTGAGGTCAAGAGAATGGTCCAGGAAGACAAGAGAACAGGTGATTACTCTTCACAGGAAGGGCAATGGCTATAAGAAGATTGCAAAGATGTTAAACATACCAAGAGACACCATAGGAAGCATCATTCGCAAATTCAAGGCAAAGGGCACTGTTGAAACGCTACCTGGTCGTGGCAGAAAGAAGATGCTGACTTCGACTGCTGTGCGCTACCTGAAGCGTAGAGTGGAGAAAAGTCCCCGTGTGACTGCTAAGGAACTGAGAAAAGATTTGTCAGATGTGGGTACTGAAGTTTCTGCTCAGACAATACGGCGCACCCTGCGTAATGAAGGCCTCCATGCCAGAACTCCCAGGCGCACCCCCTTGCTGTCCCCAAAGAATAAGAAGAGTCGACTGCAGTATGCCAAAAGTCATGTGGACAAACCACAGAAGTTTTGGGATAGTGTTCTGTGGACTGATGAAACAAAATTAGAACTGTTTGGGCCCATGGATCAACGCTATGTTTGGAGGAGGAAGAACAAGGCCTATGAAGAAAAGAACACCTTGCCTACTGTGAAGCATGGCGGGGGGTCAATCATGCTTTGGGGCTGTTTTGCTTCTGCAGGTACTGGAAAGCTTCAGCGTGTGCAAGGTACCATGAATTCTCTTCAGTACCAGGAGATATTGGATGACAATGTGATGCAGTCCGTCACAAACCTGAGGCTTGGAAGACGTTGGACCTTTCAACAGGACAATGATCCCAAGCATACCTCCAAGTCCACTAGAGCATGGTTGCAGATTAAAGGCTGGAACATTTTGAAGTGGCCATCGCAGTCACCAGACTTAAATCCGATTGAGAACCTCTGGTGGGACTTAAAGAAAGCAGTTGCAGTGTGCAAGCCTAAGAATGTGACTGAACTGGAGGCTTTTGCCCATGATGAATGGGCGAAGATATCCGTAGATCGCTGCAAGACACTTGTGTCAAGCTATGCTTCACGTTTAAAAGCTGTTATAACTGTAAAAGGATGTTGTACTAAGTACTAAGATTGAATGTCACTTGGGGGTTGAATAAAACTGATAATGATGTGAGCTCAGAAAAGACATTTGTGGTTATTTCATTATAAATGTTATGTTATATTTGTCCGACCTACACGTGCCTCTTTGATTTAATTGTAAGCAGGATGACTGAATGATCATAATCAATGTCAAACCGACCAAAACAATCAATTTCAGTGGGGGTTGAATAATTTTGAACACAACTGTAGACATATAGCATTCTAGAAAACTTTGATTAATATAAAAATGATTTAGTATACATATTATTTAGGATTTTTTTGTATAATTTCCCGATTTAAATTCCAGTAGTTGGATTTTACACTTGTTTAAATATTGGTAGTTTATTTAAAAACATCTTCACCTGTAACATGGTAAACAGAATTAAAGCCGATCCCGAATCGCCCCACTTTGGTTGGATCGTCATGCTTGATGCTTCGCCCTGCTCTCTGAATCCCTACCCAGTCGTCCTCAGTAAAGTCTGCATCATTGAATGCATAGAGAGCCGGTCCTACCAAAAGAAAAATGAAGTGTAAATTAAATTAGAACTGGTCAAAGTTAAATTGTTTCTATTGAAGTTGAGGTCTAAACGATGTTAAAAATATATATTTTTTTGTTATTTTGATCTGTTAAACAATAAGAATTAGTTTGTTCCCAGTGTCTCTTCAGAATGAGCCTTTGTGACATGCACTGAGAAACAGGACCAAATCTGTAAACTTCCTGTGAACAAGTGGTTAAGACATTGGACTCTGGATTGGAAGATCAAAAGTTCAAATCCCAGCACCACCAAGCTGCCACTATTTGGTCCTTGAGTAAGGCCCTTAATCATAAAAAGTCTTATTTGTAAGTCGCTCTAGATAAGGACATCTGCTAAATTGTCATAATGTAAATGTAATATGCAAGGTCAAACAGGAATAGTCAATCTTAGTGAGCTGAAAAGAATTCTAGAATGCAAATGTTAAACGTCTCTAGGTTACATATGTAACCCTGGTTCCCTGAGGGAAAAAGACGCTGTGTCAACAACGCTTTGGGAGCGCTTCCATTGTCCACACTCTGAATCGCATGTGTGATCAGTCCAATGGTGACGTCATGTCCAAGAGGCTATAAAAGGCACATGGGGGCCATGGTACGCCACAATGGCAGACACGTAGCCTTTAGGGGTGGAAGAAGCCAAACATTTGGCAAACTGTGACAGACTCTATCCTGGAGAACTCTCTCCAGAAATCCTGGAAGCAGCGCAACAGGTGGAAAGGCATACAGGCGCGGCCTCGGCATACCAAGGCATCCAGCCCTAAAGGGGCTGTCATGGAAAACCAGCGGGGACAGGGAAATGTCTCTTAATCGCAAGCAAGTCAACCTGAGCTTTGTAAAATCTCTTACAAATTTGATCCACCACCTCAGAGTACGGAGTGGATTGTCCCACAGAGAGAGCCCTCGGGCTCTAAAACACCACTGGAGGGGTCTCATATGCAGGAGGCCAAGTGAAATCACATTGGATGCTGCCGCATAACAGTTGAATCCCATATTACGCCTTATAGGTGTTTCTTAGTAATGGAGAAAACAAATTCTTTTTGGGATTCAGCCTTAACCCCAGCTCCCTCATGTGCGCACAAACAACATCTCAATGCCGGACTGCCAGGTCTCACAGATTGAGTCAGTTTTAACCAATCGTCAAAACTTTTGAGAATGCAGACCACCCTGCACTTCGCAAAGTTGGAAGGACCCTCTATTGGTAAGCTTCGGCCATAAAAGCAAACCTCAGGAACTTCCTATGTTCCATGACCAGAGCCTGCTCGGGCTTCACCAGAGTGGGGCACACACTGTTGAACCATGGTGGACGAAACTCGCAGGACCCATCAAGGGGAGGGCACCGCATACTGAGGTGTGCACTGCCCCTTCCTGGGGGAGTCCCCAGATGGTCCTGTATCAGGATGTTTTGGCCGAAGCTCCTCAATTGAAGGTGACAGTCCTCAGACTTGTCAGCACACAAGTCTTCAGCTTTGAGAATCACACAAGTTGTCTAGCACGGGGAGTGCAATTCACGATTGCACTGCTTTTTTGCACATCATGATGCAAGAGGCGCAGGGTTGTGGTTAGGGTTGTGCCCACCAAGCAGCCCCACAAGAGTGAGGTGATGCCTTTTAGTAAACACAAAAGTGGCTATGGACCAGCAAATGGCCTTAGCAGTCTCTTTAGATGACCGGAGAGCTAAGTCTGCCTGATAGGCCAGCAGCACAGCCATTGTGGTCAAACAGCCTGCGGGTGCACCTGGTGAGGCATAAGTCTTGCCCACCAGCACTTAGGTAGTTTGAAGGGACTTGGTGGGCAGTGCCGTGGTTTTTTACTGATGATGCCACACTCAGGTAGAGATAGCTAGCCAGCATCTCAACAACCCGGTGGATCCTCCCATAAACATACTTTTTTTTTAAGGGGCAGGCCAGATAAGGCTTCGCCCAAGACCACGACACCTCAGTGAAGGTAAAAAAAAAAAAAAAAAAAGAAGCAGCAGACCCTAAAGTGGAGGCAGTGATGTGGGTTGCAGAAAGCACCCATCAAGGCAGGTAAGACTGCTGTTGACTGGCCGGCTATTCATTTATTTATTTATTTATTTATTTATTTATTTATTTATTTAATAAATTTTTGTTATCTATTTCAAACATGCTTTGGCATGGGTCACTACCTCTAATAGCTCCTTGAAGGGGGCTGGGTGAGGGGTTGTCTCTGAGGGCTTCCTCAGAAACACAATCTGCACAGCAGATTTCCCCGGGACCGACCTAGCATGCTTTGCTTCCAGACAAGCAGCACATGGGAAGGGAATGCTTAATTTCTTAGTCACTTTTTTTTTAATTTTGTGTCATTTTTATATTTTTTCTGACATTTACCACTTACTAAAGACACATACAAACATAGAGCACTTAATGAACAAACAGAAGATAGCACCGGTTTCACTTCATGTGCGTTCTATAGTTTTCCAATGGACTGATTACACATGTGATTCGGAGCGTGGACAATGTCAAAGCGTTCCCAAAGCGTTGTTGACGCTGCTTGAGTAATTGGATAAGGAGGTCAAACTACTCGGAGACCATCTATCAGCGTATCAGGGGCTGTTAAACAATCCACTGTCTCTTCCTACTCTCCTTCCATCCCCATACCTCAATCTCAAAGATATCAATCACCTGTCAACAGGCTTTTTGCCCTCCCTCTCCCCCTTCTAATCTCCCAGTGTCTTCTCCACAGGTGGGTGATTCTGACAGCACAGGTGCGGGAAGCCTAGGCTGGCTGCAGGTGCTGTGAGAAACCTAAGCATTTCCTGGACCAATTCCTCGCAATAGAGTTGGGGACCATGGTTTGGATCCCTGACGCACCACAGGATTCCCCAATCAAACTAGAATGTACCGCATACGTGTGAGTTTTCAAGTGGGTGTATTCTGGCTGTGATTATACCACCATCCATCAAAGCTTGTTTCAGTGTGAGGCTTTGAATACTGCGTGATAGGTAAAGGTGGGGATATTCACAAATATCTGCTAGTGGCCTCTATGTTTGATTTGGGGAAAAGATTTTAGAATCGAGGCAGTGGTTAGTGGTTATTTTAGGAATTAATTGGCTCTGCTTTCAGCATCTAAAGAGGGGAATGTCTGAATGGGTCCTGCAATAATTTTAAGCATCCCAGCATGCAGTGTTGGGGAGGCACATTTCCATGCAATCTCTAGGGTGGGATCCCGAAAGAGATCCTGGCCAATCATGGCACAGCATTCATGTCACAAACACTACACAAACTTTATACATTTTTGGGGAATATATCAATCTGTACTAGTGTTCATTGTCTGCAGACAGACAACTTAGCAGAGCAATTTAATTCAACCCTAAAAATTATAATTCAGAAGTTTGTTCACAAGGATGCATGGAACTAGTCTAAGTGGCTCGAGCCCCTTTGGTATGCAGTGTGAGAGGTCACACAGACCACCATGAGATTTTCCTCTTTTAAATTAGTTATACAGCTGTAAGCTGCATGGAGTGCTTGATTTATTTTATAAAAATTGCCCTTCCTCCAGCAAAAATGAATTCTTGACCTGAGAGCAAAACTCCTCACTTTGGTTTAACTACACTGGAGAATTTGCTACTGGCTCAAGAAAGGCAGACCCAGCTGTAAAATAGGGGAGCACAGCTTTGTGAATTTGCACTGGTACATAAAGTTACTATCTATGATGAGCTGTAAATTATTCATCAAGTGGCAAGGACCCTTTGAGGTTAAATGGCATGATGGAGATGTTGAATATGCAGAGAGTCTCAAGTGATGGCGGTTCCCAATGAGCAGCCCAGTGGTCTTGGGGCCCAAGAGTAATTGCTTGGTCTGGTTCTGTGAAGATTATCAAAAAGTCAACACAGGCTGCAGGCCGAAGTTAGAATGGCTTCCAGGCCTGAGCTGGTAGGTGTTTGTGGCAGCAGGGGCATGGCTGAGTGCCAATTTGTGAATGGAGGCTGGAGCAGAAGGAGCCCAAAGGTAAAAATTACACCACCCAAATGCAGCTTTGCACTCATTACTCTCAATAGAGCCTTCTTTAAAATAATGTTATACACCTCAGGCCACTAGAATGGACTTAATGAGGGCATTACGTTGTGTTGGGTTTGGTAGACTATGCAATGAAATACCTGAAAGAAGTCTTTGAGCAAGATTTCAGCACATAATGTAATGTATTTACAGCTCAGATGTACTCTTTCATCTTTTTTTTTTCAACAAGGGCAGAGTTGTGAAAGGGGTCCTGAATGACCAGGGGTTGTGTCTGTCAGGAATCTTAAAGGACACATGGCCAGATTATTCTGTCAGAAAATGCGGGTGATTAGGTAAATGGGTGAGGACCCAAATGCAGGATGCGACAGGGTTCAGGAGAAAACAGGCTTTAATGAAATAGTAAGCAGATCAAAGGGGCAAAGGCAAAAAACAAAGTCCAAAAAACAGTCCAGTGTTTAAACACAGGCAAACAGGGTGATGCAGGCAAAAACTAAACCAGATTTTAAAATACTGTCCAAAAGAGCCGGCAAACAGAATAATTAAGACAGAGTATAAACGCAAACCAAAAACAAGTCCAAAGTCAAAACCAGAGCAGAGCAGAAAAGGGGTCAGGAACAGGAGAAGGAGTAGGAGCAGGAACAGGAACCAGAGCAGGCAGGGTGCCAAGAATATTCTCAGGGGCTAGGAAGCCGGTAAAATAATCTGGCCCTGAGCTAAAGTCTTGGGTGTCCTTAAATACTAAAATGAGTGACAAATGTAAAGTGGATGGAATCATTTCAACATGCTTTTAGTTAGATAATTGTTTTCACTCACTTACTGTTTTGCACAACATTTTGTGTATGTGTAGTACACACTTTTTTGCACATTGTACTGTATAACATAGTATACAGAAGTACACTGGTTGCATGCTATGTTGTGTTTTTTTGTATTTGTCCTGCACTGTATTGTATTGTCTGTTTGCACTGCGTTTTGTCTTTCACTGTTTGCAATAGGTTGTACATGATGCACTTTATGTGGCTAGAATAACTTACTTTAATCCTTAGCTTTGTGTTTTGTATGTAGCTCTATGTTGTTTTATGTAGCACAAAGGTTTTGGAGAAATGTCTCATTTTACTGTGTACTTCATCCACTATATATGATTGAATTGACATGCCCTTAATCTGGGATATGTTAGACCCCCCCATGTCCCAACTGCAAGTCAGGCCTTTGAGCAACTCAAGACTGCTGTTACCATGGCCGCAATTCTCAAACTCTTCATTACCGCTATCAGCCACAATGATTACCTATTTAAGGTGTATGGGCTTTTTAGAAATGTTCTAAGAAACATATTTGGGAGATTTATCTTTAGCCCTATTCAGAAGGGACTAGTTTTCCAAACAAAGTTTGAGTTAGAATCTTTTTCAGCCGCCGTCTGTCATTTCATGTATGGATTTGGACGAGACTAACATCTCTGTGTTTATTACGGAGGTAGGCGTGTCTGTGTTTTACATGTGGGCATTGCACAAGACCAAATGTCCAGGATGCGTGGATTGCGTATGGTCATATGACCATACGCAATAGTAAAATGGCGGCGAAAAAGAAAGCAAAATTATTTTTTTATAAAAATGTTTTGTATTTCTTCGCAGGGTAGCAAACACATTTACATCCATTATTGGTGCGCAGAAAGCAGAAACTTGAATACCGGTGTGCTAGGGTTAGTACAGTAGTTCACGTTGACCAAAACACACAAGAAATCGCATTCAGGCGGGATTAGATTTTTCAGAGGACCGCCGAGTTTGCTGAAAAACAGTAGGTAATTTGCTCTGGAATTTTTACAGAGGTCGTGTAAGAAAAAGACAGACATGGCAGATTCGGACGGGATTAAAATCACAAAGTACGTCTGTGAAACAGAAATTTCTCTAACGACCCCCGGTAAAACTAGTCCCGTCCGAATAGGGATTTTGTGCATATTACTGAAATATATTCTGCCAGATACTCAAACCTTGTTTACATTGTTTACTAAGTAATTTATTATCTCAGGGACCACAATTACCATGATACCATTCACAGAGAAAGTTTTTAATTTCACATTTTTCACACTGCAAAATATTTATGTCTTAGAATACATTATGAGCTCAGATAGGGTAACAGTGACCCAGCCAAAAATTTAAGCCATGGTAAATGAGCTTATTGTAGGGACAGTAAATAATTCACAAATATCTATTATGTTTTCAAACTTTAAATTCAATTTATCAGTTATCAGATGTATTATGACTGGGCAGCCTTGCCTTTTATGTCAACCTTGCAGGGTAACTGCAAGACCTTAACATTGACACTCGCTGCTAGTCAATGCTTTCAGCAGCCAAAGACCATCCTTACTTGGACCCCAATTCTCAAATACCCTGAGCTGTTGAAACCATTTCTGGCAGGAGTAAATACCTCGGAAAACGGCATGGGGCAGTATTGTCACAATGATCTAGAGAGAATCCCAAAGACAGTCCCATGGCCTGATTCTCAAGCAAACTGGAGGAGTGGCAACACTTTTAAGAAAAGGCAAAGCACCCTTTCATCATTTTCATTGATCTCAAGAAACTGGAATACTTACGTTCTGCAGAAAGATTAAAACCATATCAAGCATGCTTGTCCCACTTCTTTGCCACATTCAGATTTACACTCTCCTGAATTAAATACTCACGTAGATCCAAGAATCTAAAGGCTGATATACACCATGTGGACCACATAGCAGATGGCTCCTCTTTCATTTTACTATATACCTACTTTTTTGGAGTCGTAGAATGGGAGCTAAACCAGTTGCTGTGCCAAGTACCAAAAGAGTAAGTTCCTAGCACATGTTCTAGAGGCAAACTGTATGTCCAAGCACAACACAACAACCGACTTTGTACTTGGACACAACGGGCTATGGGCACAGGTCACCCAGCCACTCAATCCACCTGCGGCCTGCTTGGAAAGAGGTATTCCAGGCAAAGCATCTTTTCCAACACCCAGTCGATAATCTTTATATGTTCTGCATGTGCTCAAACCAATGTGCACTGTATACTTCTTTCAGGAAAGCTCCTTTCTCTTCCTATTCTGCAACATTTTAGTCAATATACTTCGTCATTGACTATCCTGAGTCTCAAGGTAATACAACACACTGATTCTGGTTATCTTCAACTTTTTTTTTCTTTTTTCTAATCCCTGTGTCTGATTTCTTTTTCTTAGCCTTTACCAGAGCAAAGTTTTAGGTTACCAATGTGTTTGATATCTTAGATCGAAATTGTATCTTGATATCTATCAACCTCAACCCTCAGAATGACAGACAAGTGAAGAGAGCTAACCAACAGGTGGGACAATTTCTAAAAACTTCCTGTTCATTCAGTATTAGATCAGAAACAGGTCCTGCTGTGGGGCAAATAAGCCCAGAGTATCTTTTTCCTGTAGAACCCCAATCCCACAAATTTACCAGCAGTGGATAGTAGCGGTTAAGATGTTGGACTTCTGAATGGAAAGTTGTTGGACTTCTTAACCTTTAGCTGCTCAGTTGTATAAATGAGATAAATGTAATTCAACCTGGATAAGGAAGTGTAAATAATCTATTGCAGTAAACAGGTATAGGAACACACATATCACTGATGTGCAGGTGGCGGCTTGTGTCATATCTATGTCAGCTGGGATCCATTTTAGATTCTAGAAACCCCTGGACCTCTAAATATGGTCTCTACGTACTGCAACTCCCAGACCATGCATACACCAAACAGGCATAACATTATGATCTTATAACAATATAAGCGGTGAAGTGAATAACAATGATCATCTCTTCATCATGGCACCTGTTAGTGGGTGGGATAATTTAGGCAGCGTGTAAACATTTTGTCCTCAAAGTTCATGTGTTAAAAGCAGGAAAAATGGGCAAGTGTAAGGATTTGAGCGAGTTGGCTAGATAACTGGGTCGATAACTGGGTCAGGGCAGGATAACTGGGTGATGGCTAGATAACTGGGTCAGGGCATCTCCAAAACTGCAGCTCTTGTGTGCTGTTCCTGGTCTGCAGTGGACAGTATCAATTATAAGTGATTCAAGGAAGGAACAGTGCTGAACCGGCGACAGGATAATGGGTGGCCAAGGCTCATTGATGGGGAGCAAAGGCTGGTTCGTGTGGTCCGATCCAACCGACAAGCTCCTGTAGCACAAACTGCTGGTTGGTGGACACTCTCCTGATCTGAGTCTCAAGCTACTGATTGAACTAAGACTTAAAACATGTCTGCTATTCATAAGCTTATGCAAAAGTAATGCTCTTTGTAATCTGTTTTTAGGATTCCCAAGCTTTGTATAGCATGATTTGATATTTTGCTGCTTACTTTTTTTTTTTTTTTCGCCACTACTTTTTGTACCTGTTTTCACCTTATTACGTTTTATTACATAATTTGCTGTAAGGATTAAAGGATTTTGATTAACAGTAGCTAATTGCCATGATTTTCAAGGTTTGTTTCATAAATACTGATATAAGTACCTTGATACTTTCCCAGTGCCTGAGTCCATACACTGTCTGTGCCATATCTTCTCTCATCATGGATGAACACAGTTTTTGATGCTCCGGCATCATCTGCGTTCTGTACCAACTCCTGTTAAATAACAGAATAATTTTATTAACATAAATAGCACGTCTGTTAAGAAGAAGACAAATGTAAAAACACTTGTGAACAATTGTGAGTATAAAGTTAATGGAAATAAATATGTTGAATGAATATATTATGTTGTGGGCTATAAATGGTTATAAAGAAGAACAAATGAAGTATAAAGCAAGTACAAATGATGTTGACATTATAACAGCAATATAAAGCAATTGAAAGGAGTATGAACTTATTACCAATGATTACAAGGATGTTGGGGTCAGTGTTGTGCTAGTTACAAAAAAATAGTAACTAGTTACAGTTACTCGTTACTTCATTCAAAAGTAACTTAGTTACTTTGTTGATTATTTACACCAAAAAGTAATGCGTTACTGTTAAAAGTAACTTTTTTGTTACTTTTTTAAAGAACCTTCTTTAATGTTCCCATTAATGGCCTTTTATGCGTTATCGTCTACAAACACAAAACTGACTTAAACACAAAGTCATTTTTAAACACTATTTTATTAAAGTCAGAGCAGCACAAACTGAATATATCACAAGGATTTCTGAAATAAATAACAAAACAAGCTGAATAATATATTCACAATCAAAAACTAAAGTGGCTTCTGCTGTTGTGTTGAGCTCTTAAACATGTTCCTTTCACAGCTGAAGTATGAAAACTATCAACAATGTACAGCAGAACACCGGGTTAGCTTCTAGCTTCTAGCTTTGTCGAGGCATGGAGTTTCTGGAGGTGCTGCTATCACAGTAGATACGAGCTTCGAACCAGAAAGACACAGCTTACATTAGACTAACAAGTTTTTGTCTTTATGCTCAACTAAAGTGAAATAATGAGCATATTTCCACTTTGAGAAACTCGTCTTGCTCTCGCCTCAACTCGCCATTACTGCCGCACAGACCTGAATAAACGAAGACACGCCCACAGTGTCTTTTTCGTGTTTACAGTGATTCATCCACCAATCCTACAATGCGACGCTGCTGTAAACAGGTCAGACTGTAGTCTACACTTCAGCCAAAATTAATTCATTTAAAAAAGTAACGGGTAACGCACCATACGGTAACGGTAATGGAGTTACTTTATTTTAAAAAGTAACCCGTTACAGTATTAGTTACTGTCAAAAGTAACACCATTACAGTAACGCGTTACTGCCCAACACTGGTTGGGGTTATGAAGATGTAAAGAATTAAAGAGGAATTTTAATTCTAAAGGATTATGACTTTAAATACCAGAATTGCACTAGAAATACACAGAATCTGATGATTATGTAGTGAATTAAGTTTGGAGAATTACTCTGAAAATTCTCCAAACAAATAAAGTTATGAAGCTGCAATTAAGGCAAATTAAATAAATATTGGTTTTGCATTTTAGAAAAATGTATAAAAAAAAAGAAAAAAAAATTGTGACACTTCTCAAGGGTCAATACTATAAAATTTAAACTTATATACAATTATTTACTGCTGTACAAGCTGCACATTGACTACTCAAAAATATATCTAAGTTTCATTTCTATAATATTGTCCCTTGAGAAGGTACTAAAATGGTTGCTAGAGTGTGAGGGGTGTATTTACTTTTGTGAGATACTGTTCAGACATACATGTATAGGGGTAAATCGAGTGACATAGTCTCATATATATTGCTGTGTGACAGTTTTGCATAAAGTGAATTCTCACCTTCAGAATCTGTCCTCCATCAGGATAGCGTCTGAGAATTTCCTTCAAGTAGTCCGTAAATGGTGGCGCTGTGGCTCCAAATGCATTTCTTTATAGGAGCACATTAGAATTAGTTTTGCTTTTAAAAATAGTATGTCAGGGAAAACATCAAGATGTAGATAGTAATTTTTGTTTTAAACCTGTACACATAGCTTTTTAAAAAACCCTCATCAGTAAAGTGATCCTAAGGTAAAAAAAAAAAAGTCCTTATGAATTATGAAGTAATCCAAAGAACATATAACACAATATGCCAATGGAATTTTTGTCAAATCTAGGCTGGACATTTCTCTTAAAGACTACCACATAACACCCTCTCCAAAATGATTTAACTTCTCCTTTATACCACCCATTTTGTGTTTGATCAGCTTGAACTTCAGCCACAGTACAAAGCCTTGTGGTTTGTTCCTTTATAGTTTTTGTGCCACAAGCATCATTGAAACCTTTGGAGAAATGCAGTTCCACTTCTGCTAACCATGAAGTGCACCAGCAATGTGTTCCTCTCATTCTTCTGATGAGCCATTTTATTTTCTAGTGCAACCTCACATTATTCAAGTGGTGTAGGTACAATCCAATCAAAATATTCAACTGCTCACTCATGTGAATGGCACTCCCCTGGGCTGCCACTACATTTGGTCTTATGATTCTATGCCTACTTTTTAAAAATAATTGTGTGGTTATGTATGTGCTGAATGTGTTTCATATAACTTTATTTTCTATTTGTGTTTCCTATTTATCTTCCTGAATTTGATTTTATATGTGTCTGTATAAAATTATTTCAAATAAAATGTTAAATTATGGCTTTCAGTGAAACTTTGTTCTGTCCAAGGATTTCACAATATCACAAGCAGCCCTGCCAGCATGGTGAACGTTTTTTTTTTAACACTTGTCTTTTAACATGAATTTATGATCAGGCACTATGTACAGAAATATCTGAAGCATACAAATTTAGCAATATAATCTCATGATAATGAAACTATTGATTTACCTGAGGCTTACTGGGCTTGGAAAAGTTTGGAAACACGTAGTCATTGATAGTTTTTGAGACACATGCATGTCCTTTTGTTTATATACAACAGACTAGGTAAAAGGCACAAATGCAAGAACAGCAAATCACTGGAAGAAACTTCTGTGGACTGATGAGCCCAGATTTAACACTTTTGACAGAACTATTCTGTAATACAGAGAGTAAGAGAGAAGATACCAGACTACCTTACAACCTCAAATACTTATTCTGAATGAAAGGAATATTGAACTATAATGGCCACCATTCAGAAGAGTAGCCTTTATTTGTCACATATACATTACAGCACAGTGAGATTTGCTCTTTGCATATCCCATCTTGCTCAGAAGCTGGGGTCAGCGCCCTGGAGCACAGAGGGTTAAGAGCCTTGCTCAAGGGCCCAAGCGTGGCAGCTTGGAGATACCAGGGCTTGAACCACAGATTATCTGATAAGTAATCCAGCACCTTAACCACCAAGCTCCCACTCCGCTATGTTAATCCATCTGGACTGCGACTAATTTAGACCAACTTTATTCAGACGAGAAAGCAACGACCCAAAGCATGATAGATCAAATGTTCTATCTCTCTCTCTCTCTCTCTCTCTCTCTCTCTCTCTCTCTCTCTCTCTCTCTATCTATCTATCTATCTATCTATCTATCAACCTAAAGTATTTCAGATAAATGTTTGCCTGTCCAGATGCCTGTATAAAATGTGTTGTTATCCATGCTAATGAAGGACTATTTAATGAAGATAACATTTTAAAGTTTAAATTGTATACATTGATATATGATTTGCTCAGAGTAACTCTTTATACATTTACAATACCAAGTTTGTTGCATACAAAACAAAAGGAACATGCATGTGTGTATCAAAATCTATAAAAGCCTAGGTGTTTCCAAACTTTTGACAGATGGCTGGCAGAGGTTTTGCTTAGATTATAGAGCTCTGAATGCTATGCGTGTCTAGTATCATTACCCTGGCGTCATCTGTTGTGCTTCTAATAGCACTTTCAGAGGTTTCACCACTATGTCTGGTCTTATTAGAGCACCAGGATGCTCCCGTCCTGAAGTACCCTCCTCTAGTGGAAGGTAGGCTGAGAAAGTAATGGGAAACTGAATATTCAGCCATTAGAAGCTCTGAAAAAAAATACTGAATCATCATTCTGCTTACCATCTGCACCGAGGTAAAAAAAAGAATCTGAAATTGTTTTGAACATTACCTTTCAACAATTACCTGTCACAAGCAATGGTGAAACTGCAGCAAAAACCTATTGAGTTAAAACCCCCCATATGAAAAGGAGGATCAGATTGCACCAATCACACATAATATTCAATGCAATAGTGTGATTTTGCCAGTAAAATTATCCTGGTGTTCGTTATCACAAAGCTCTTGTTGGTGTGGCTGGACACTCAGTGGATCAAACCTTGGCTTACAGGATACATATTCCCCTTGGTCCTTTTAATAGGGTCTTTGGTCGGGGCATAGGAGAGGTGAATATTTAAAAATGTACCATCCCCCTCCAAATGCATGCTACGTTTAGGGTTTAAACCATCTCTTTAATGAACACACAATCCCTCCATACTGTAAATCCCTCTGGTATGTCTAACATTAGCCATAATGTCTTATAAAAACAGGTTAGCTCACTGCATGGCGCACTATTTTAACACTTACATCACTTCAGTGCCACTCCCCACACACTGAAACCCCCGAGGTGCATAAGAAAGTGAGAGAACTGAAACAATACACTGATCTTGCAAAAAACTGTCTAAATCCCTTCAGCTACCACCGGATAAGCCATTGGACTGTTCTAATGGTCTTTTGACCAGTAAGATGCCCCACATTCCTATTTATCATTAAAAATTAAGAAAATGGAAGGGTACAAATAAAAATCCAGACTATTTCTTAGTATTTTGAAATGATACCCTGAAATAATTTTACAACTCCAGGATATACTCTTCTGTACAGTCTTTTGTATTGTAACTCTTCTTTTTTTTGTCCACACCTCTCGGATCACTTACTTTACACTTCTCTTTTTGTTTGTTGGTGGTAAAGACATCACTGCATCTTTATATTTATCTGTGAACACAAAACAATAAGAAATCATCCTCCAGTTAAACCTAATAGATCTATTAGTGACTGAAATGAAGAGTTTGTAGCTTTAATGTGTAGAAGCTCTGATTCATCATCAGCCTTCTTGCAAATGAAGAAGGGAAGAATTTGGAAAGAATTTGCAAAAGATTTCAGTGTTCAGCCTCAACAAATACTTGCAGGTGCAGCAACTTTGTCTTGTGCACCTTCTAATTTGGAAAATGATCATGTGGATGAAGGTGTGGTGGAAGTGCTTGAGAGATTTTCCTTTCTGTTTTGCATGCTCGTTGAATGACTGGAATAGTGGATGGAAAAAATTAACAATAAAAAAAAAAACAATTGAGTGTAAATTAGTGTGAAAATGACTTTTAGAGATATGGAGTTGAACTGGTGTTATGCTCCAGTCTGAAGCCGACAGGTAAATTAGATCATTCAGAAATTCATTTGAGTTATTAAGAAATTAAGTTAGTGTGTGTTTGCCTTATAGGAACTTTGCTATATAAAATATATATATATATATATATATATATATAAATAGATGTGTCTTGTGATTACATTAAATAAATCTCAGAAATAATCTTTCAGACCAATAGCTCCTAAACAGAGAAAAAATGTAAAGGAAGTAAACAAAAAAGGCTATTATGTTCCTATAATACGTTAGTAAATAAACACTTACCTCCTCCTGACAGTCCTGATAGTGTCCATGAGGAGAGTGAATGTGATGTCTGCAGTGCTCAGGAGTCAAATGTCTCCCTCTGAGCTCCGTTCGGCTTTAATACGTCTCTGAGTTTCACTTTCCACGCAACGAAACCTCCATCAGATCAGATCAGAGAGAATCGAAAGCCAGATCCAATGCTGAATCACTGTTATTAATGAGAACATTTACTCTGAGAGAGCTGAAGGCTCTGGAACAATACGCCCACATTATCATAAGAAATATGTAATATATTGTAATTCTGATTATATTGTAATTATAATTCTAGTGCGATTTAAATTGGCGCAAACGTTCTATTTTGTTATCATTATTGCTCTTTGTGAATACATTCCTTTTAACAATACAGTTATTTTTAGGCAGAGAAATATATATAGCCTGCATGGAACTATTACTAATAACAATAACTATAGTAATAGTGTATCTCTGTGTTTATGCAGTGATCGTTATTATTGACTAATTTATAGATCATAAAGAAAAATTTAATAGAAAATTATAGAAATAATATATCTTTTTCTTTATTTATATAATTTTTTTAACATTGTACATTCATTCTGAAGACATTCAAACTATGAAAGAACGCGTATGGATTATATAGCAAATAAAAACACGTTAAACGACCCAGAATGCTTTCTGTTTTAGATTCTCCAAAGTAGCTCCACTTTGACACTTTGATGTTTTTTCAACTCACACGTGCCTTGAGTTCATTTGTGACATTTCTTGCCTTCTAAATGTGCTTCAGACCATCGGTTGTCTTGTGCAGAGAAAAGAATGAGTACAGAGTCAATAGCCCTATTATTCTTCTGTACAAATCCATATTATGATAAAGTTAAGGAAAGACAGTCTATTATCACAAATTTAGGCAAGCCAATAAAAAAATTCTAAATAAATGTATCCCTAAGTGCAGTTTCCAAAACCATCAAATGCTGTGATGAAGCAGGCACCATAAAAGGTGTTTGCATGTCTTCAATACTAACATACAATGTTGAAAATAATACAAACACTAAAAGAGTGGGTGTGTCCAAACCTTTGATGGAACTTTGATATTTTCTATATATTGTGATTTAAAATCTGTCTAATAAGCGATGTGATTGTGGTGAGGGAATAAACTCCTTGAGATGATGGAAAGAAATAAAACCCTTGATAGGAACCCATCATCACCCTCAACACTGGGTTGTGTGATTATAAACCATTTCTTTTCTATAACTGTATACTGTTTTTAAATTTGCCTCTGGAATGAAAATCTATTTAGTCAAAGTCATTATCATCATCATTAGCAGCAGCACCACTATCAGCATCGTCATCTTCAGCATCAGCATCAGCAGAGGCAGCAGCACCCTCCCTTTCCTCCTCCTGTGTTAAAAGTACAGCAGTCCAGGAGGGGGCGGTAGAATCCTCCTGAGCTGTGTGTGTGAGCTTTCATAACCACAGAAGAAGTGAACTCGGGGCATTACTTTCGTTTTTGTTGCTGCAGCCTGGTAATATAAAGAATTGGAGGTTGATTTGGGACACAGCCCAGACCGCAGCCAGTAAGTGATGCTGCGTGCGTGCGCGTGCGCGCATGTGTGTGTGTGTGTGTGCGTACGCGCGCGTGCGTGCGTGTGTAAATCGTCTTGTTCAGAATTCAATCTGATTTATTTCAGACTCAATATCACAGAGGACATTTTCACAGCTGTGATCTGAAAGCTGTATCTTTTACAGCTGTGTGATTTAATCCTTTCAGCTTCACCTGGACACATTTGGGATTCTGATTCACCACCTGGACATCTGTGAGGTCTGTGGAGCTCGTGATCACTAATAGAGTTGGACTTAAATGTCCTCATGCCTCGGTTAATTCAACCCATGAGTCAAAAACATCCTGATTATGTCATGCAGCTGTAAAAAAAAAAAAATATTGACTGAGATGACAGGCGAAAGCTCAGGTGTTGTGACGCATCACTCTGATGGAGGTATCAAGCAAGAGGACACACAGGAATGTGAGACACCTCCTTCATCCGAGGCGTGTGAGACGCCGGGGCACGTCACGAGTCTGACCTCTGACCCCGCCATGCCTTTCGATAGACGCTTCTGTAAAAGAGAAGCAGATAAATCATGCACATGCCCGTCTTGCAGCAAGACGTTTGTCACGCCGTCCCATCTGGCTCTCCACGTGTGCACACGTGGTGGTGACAGGAAGCACGAACGCAGCAGGTACAGATGCAGGAAGCACACGTGCGCCAAGGCGTTCGCTCGGCCGTCTCAGCTGGTGCGCCACATGGCCGTCCACGTGGGTGAGAAGCCCTTCAAGTGTCCGGATTGCGGCAGGTGTTTCGGACGCGGGTCGCACCTGGAGACCCATCGGCGGCTCCACACGGGCGAGAAGCCGTTCAAGTGCGGCGTGTGCGGCAAAAAGTTCACGCAGAAGTCCGGCCTCATCGTACACGTGAGAAAGCACACGGGTGAGCGGCCGTACAAATGTGACAAGTGCAGCGAGGCGTTTCGCACCGCCGCTCACCTCCTCTCTCACCAGGCCGTGGAGGCGGGAGAAGGCCGACACGCCTGCGCCACCTGCCACAAAAGCTTCAGGACCATTTCAGAGCTCAGACAGCATGAAAAGATTCACCGGGAGTCACATGATTCCCTCACACACACGTGCAGCGTGTGTTGTGGTGCTTTCGTTAGCAGCTCTGGTCTTCTCGGAGACACTGAGGACACGGTGTGTGTGTTTCACTGCAGAGTCTGTAACGTCGTTTTCACAGACATGGACGCCTTCGGGGATCACTGCGAGAAACACCAGAGAGAGAGGAGCGTTTATGGAGAGGATGAAAACGAGGAGGAGGAGGAAGAAGAAGAAGAAGAGGAGAAAAAAAGAAAGAACAGCACGCGAGACCCGCCGTTTCGGCCGCACGTGGCAACGTCAGCAACGCGCTACTCATCCGAGGTCAGCACACGCTCCAAAACCAGAGCCAGGAGCAGCACTGAGGGAATAAATTGACTTTATATACGTGTGCGGTTATTATGATTTTTTTATTTTGCTCGTGTTCATGCACATCTTTTATTTATGTATTTATGTATTTATTATTTGGCCTCATTAATGGATCTATAGATTTTAAATCATAACTTTCTGTTCAGAAGTCCAACATTAGTTTGTGAACGTGTGTGTGTGTGTGTGTGTGTATATATATATATATATATATATAAAATATATATATATATATATATATACACACAATCTCACACACACACACACCACACACACACAACACACACCAAAAAATATAATATATATATATATATATATATTAACGTTAATAACAAACTCAAATTATTTTAACGTCACAAACGTTTTCAACATGCGAATAATGCATTTCTGTTTTTCATTTAAAATAATAATAAAAAAAACCTTTTTTTTTTTATTTAACATTTATTCACGAAAATAAACTCCAGTTAAAGATTTTTTAATGTTAACATTTTTGCAAATTTTTTTTTTTTTTTTTTTTTAAACCCGTTAATTTTGATGACCCTAATAAAGAAATACGCACATACACTGATCAGGCATAACATTATGACCACCTGCCTAATATAGTGTTGGTCCCCCTTTTTCTCCAAAAAACAGCATTACCAGCATGAACTTCTTCAGCAGTTTGAGCTACAGGAGCTCGTCTGTTGGCTCGGACCAGCCTTCACTCTTCACGTGCATCAATGAACCTCAGCCGTCCACACACTCACAATCTAGCTCTTGTTACATTTGCTTAAATCCATACGGTCGTCTAGTTTTCCTGCTTCTAACACATCAACACTGAGAACAAAATGTTTACTTGCTACTAAATATATCCCACCCACTAACCGGTGGTGATGAAGAGATAATCAGTGTTTTATATTTATATATATATATAGTATTGAAAAATTATTCATACCCCTTGAATATTTCCACATTTTGTCACGTTATAACCACAAACTTAAATGTAGTTTTTGGGATTTTATGTAATGGACCAACACAAAGTATTACATAATTGTGAAGGAAAGTGATACATGGTGTTAAAGAATTTTTATAAATAAAAATCTAAAAAGTGTGGCATGCAGATGTATTCAGCCCCCTTGAGTCAATAATTTGTCGAATCGCCTTTTGTTACAATTACAGCTGCAAGTGTTTTGTTTTTTTTGGTTTGTCTCGACCAACTTTGGTTTGGTACTGTTGGCCATTCTTCTTTGCAAAACAGCTCTAGTTGAATCAGATTGGACGGAGAACGTCTGTGAACAGCAATTTTCAAGTCTTTCCAAAGATTCTCAATAGGATTTAGGTCTAGAGTTTGACTGGGCCATTCTAACACATGAATATGCTTTGATCTCAACATTCCATTGTAGCTCTGGCTGTGTTTAGGGTCGTTGTTCTGCTGGAAGGTGAACCGCTGCCCCAGTCTTTAATCGTTTGCAGCCTCTAATATGTTTTCTTCCAGGATTTCCCTGTATTTAGCAACATCCATCTTCCCATTAACTCTGACCAGCTTCCCTGTCCCTGCTGAAAAAAAGCATCCCCACAGCATGATGCTGCCACCACCATGTTTCACAGTGGGATGGCGTGTTTAGACTGATGTGCAGTGATAGGTTTGCTCCACACTTTTCAAATTTTTATTTGTAAAAAAATTTACAGCATATATATTTTTCCTTCCACTTCACAATTATGCGATACTTTCTGTTGGTCCATCGCAAAAACCCTAATAAAATACATTTACGTTTGTGGTTATAACGTGACACAATGTGGAAATATTCAAGGGGTATGAATAGTTTTGCAATGCATTGTACGCCCAACCAGTCATCTGGTTGTATTGACAGGGTTATAATTCATGTAGACACCATGCAGCAGAGCCGAGTAGGTGATGCATTGCAGCTAAATCCATCTGTGATTTAGAATTTGCTCGTTTGCACAAGAATTGCAACATTGATAATGTGTATCATTGTGTTCCTGTTGCAGTATATACAGTACATCGGATTTTGATTCTAAGCTCTGTCGTATTTTGCTCGGTTTAAAATAGGACACTTGTTTTAAATGTATGTATTCTAGAGATTATTTATTTGTTCTTTCATTCAGTGTAATTACATTTAATCCAGTGTTATTGTGTAGAAGGTCTCTTTGGTTGTTTTGAAGAAAGGTCATGAATCAGTCTCAATCACAACGAGTCAAAACGATGCGAAATCCACTGCAGTTTTAAATAAAAGAATACGATTTTATATATACACATTCTTATACAGCGGTCCCCCAGAACTCCTCAAATTTTGGACGCACCCCCACAGATCCTATGGTACCTCAGTGAATTCCTCTACACATTGTCACTTTAATACAATAATGTGTTTTAAAAGATTTTATGAAATGTGTTAGTGAAAACAGTTTAAAATGTTATTCGTAACGTCCCTGAACATTCGGTCCCGCTGCAGATCTGCAACTTGCTGTTAGTTAGGTTCCAGAGGAGAACCCGCAAATTTTCCGAGCCGCAAGTTCCGAACTGCGAATTATCGGGGGTTCACTGTACACATATATACATCTACTGTATAAAAAACACACACTAAAGTTTGTGGACTATTTCTTTTTTAAGTTTGTACACTTTTTGAGCATCTCATCCAACATTTAATTACCATTTGCTGTTAAAATGGCTTCCACTCTTCTGGAAAGATGTCCACAAGATTTTGTAGTGTGTTTGTGGAGATTCATTCAGACACAAGATTCATTGGTAAAGTCAGGCACTTATGTAGGTGAGGTGAGGAGGCCTGGGGTGCAGTCAGCGTTCACATTCATCTCAAAGGTGGTTAATTGGTTTGACCCGTGTAAAGAATATCTTCATGGAGCTGGCTTTGTGCACAGGGGCATCATCATGCTGGAACATGGAGTTCAAGTGAAAGAAAAATGTAAAAATGTAGACAGCCTAAACATCTATGTGCCTCCAGCTTTGTGCTGATGGTTTAGGGAAGAACCTCATTTGGCTGGAAAAGTCCATATCATTATCTGTTTAAGCAAATATGACACTACAGGGTCATACATGTGTAAACATACAAAAAAGCACAAAAACTGACGAAGTAACAGCCCCTACAGAGGAGTGAATCTTTCATATGAGCAAAATAACGTCTTGTTTTGTTCTTATTCTATTGAACTGGACAATGTGAGCAGAATTTATAGAAATAAAGTATTATTTACATTACGATGTGTAAATTAATAGCACTGAATGGCAGGTATTACATTTGTGGAAGCCTGTTTGAGCTGAACAAAATATACAGTGACACAATTTATGGAAACATAATTTAGAGTTTTCAATCTCTGTGAGATTTTGAAAGATCAATGGCGTATTATCATCACATTTATGCTGGGTTTTATTTGGAACTTTCACACCTCTAAGAGTTTAAACATTTTATTACTGTATTCATAGTGACCTTCTTCATGACCTTTAACTTTTCGAAAAACTTATTTGAAGTTCTGAAATGGTCAATATAATTACTCATTTTTTTATTTAGTAAATAATGAGTTTAAACAATTTTTTAAACCACATGACTACTTTTTTTACCCTCTTGAGCCTTAAATGGACACAATCATGACTGAATACTCGGTCCATGTCTACAAACATTTTATTTCAGCAGTTCTAAAAAAAAGGGAAAACATGTAGTCAAATTACAAAACAGTCATCATTAATGTCAGTATAAAACAGTGTGTTCTGATTGGCTGAGAGCAGAACACATTACATAGATGCAAACAGCAAAGTGTGTGTAGTGTGTGTGTGTATATAAATATATAAAAGTCAATTTGTTGGCAGAAGGTGTAACACAATATCAAGAGTCTGTATTAATCCTGAGCTGAGGGTCACCTCCACATGCTCCAAACCTCCACCTCTAGACGCTTTGACTTCTTCTGTTTAAACAAACAAACACACCAAACAGTATTAAATTAGATGTAACACACACAAAAACAAGATGATAGTATGACGCTAACACAGCTGTTTGCGAAATGGTGGAGAGTATCGGGTGAACTGCAGCAGGAAAAAGTGTGTGTCCAAAGTCAAGGATGAAGGAGAAACTTCAGCACGGTGAGTAAAAACGCTATAATCCATATCGTGAAAATGTAGTTTAATGAAGTGATATTGTGTAAACTGTAACTTTGGGAAAGTCGCACTGGATCTGTTCTGTTGAGACTCGTGAGCATCATATTTAAAGTCACAGTTGTGGTTTTCAGCGAATGATTATGTATATATAATTTAATTATTATACACAATTGTATTAATTATATATTCTAGATGTTTATATCTTCACAACTGAACACAATGTCTGGGAATTTCTTTTTTTTTTTTTTTTTTTACAAATTGCCAAAACAATGTTTTTTATATTTTATATAGATTTTTTTGAAGCATGGTTGTCAACTTTCCATCTGCAAGCATCATTAAAAAAAAAAACAATAAAACATTTTATTTACACAAATTGCTTCAACTTGCATACTCAAACGTTTTTTTTTTTTTTTTGCACAAAGAAACAGGATGAGTGAATTTGTTTAAGGAACTCAAGCAGCACTATAAGCTTTATAAACTGTCAAAATTAATATGTGGCTTATGCATTTTTTATACATAAATACCCTGGACTAGTGTTTTATATAGTTATAATAAGCAAAACAAAAAAAAACAAAAAAAAATACCATTCAGATTAATTGATTATCAAAAGATTGATTATGCAGCATTATAGAAATTTGGAGGCAGATCTATCAGGTAGATTCTCTGTTCATTTTAAAAGATTTGGATGATTCTAATTTGGCCAACTTTCATAAACCTTAAATTACATTTACATTTGCGGCATTTAGCAGACGCCCTTATCTAGAGCGACGTACAAAAGTGCTTTGAGTCTCTAGTAATGAATAAATCTACACTGTACACCAGATTACAAACTTAATATAAATATAACTCTTGAATTCTACAAAGCAAACTTGGAAAGTGCTAATTTAAGTGTTTCAGGAAGAGGAAGGTCTTCAGTCGTCGTTTAAAGATAGTCAGGGACTCCGCTGTACGGACATCTAGGGAAAGTTCGTTCCTAAAATTACCAATATGTAAAGGAAAAAAATCCATGCTGTGTTTTTGTGTAAAAAATAATCAAATGCGAGTCGGTGTAATGAGCTTTGTTGTATTAACAGTGACACCATGTCGTTATTATTCTATAACAGCACTGCCATGAATTTTATTCCATTTATAACAAAGAAATTTGCAATTACGTTTTATTTATGTCAGACTTTTTAAATGTATAGTTACGTTATGTTATTGCTCGATCCTGTTAATAAGCATGTGTCAAACACCTACAGAATGTTCTGTTCCATCAGGTGTACACTGGGGTTTCAGCCAGATACTGAATGATGATTGGCTGATTGAACTTCACATCAATTCAAAGTGAGTTTGGAGGGAAAAAAAACTATACCAGGATAGTTAGTCTTCTGAATAACCTCAGATAAAGTGGTCTCGTTCCTTCTCGTTATACTTCACTCAGTAGTGATTGACACAGTCACCCTAAAGGACGGATTTAAGGTGAAATGTGTATTTTTCGCAAAAAAGTGAAATGTATAAACCTCTCTCTCTGTTATAATAATTATGTACAGTATAAGTCGGGCTCGTAGTGGAGCGCTGAGTGGAGCAGTAGGATCTGAGGGACTTGTGAGTGAGTGAGATCCATGAGTCCACGGATTCAGTCATTTTTAAGGATTTTAGTGGAATTCCAGAATCCCTGCTGACTCAAGGGACACGTGACTCAGATCTGTTCAGTGATTCAGAAGAATTTGAATCTGTAAACGGATTCAGTCATCATCGTGTGTGTGTGTGTGTGTGTGTGTGTGTGTGTGTGTGTGTGTGTGTTTGTGTGTGTGTGTTACATTATAGTATTGTTACAGAGCTACATGTGTTAAAGTGCTGTCTGTCTGTGTGGATTTGTTGTAATGTTAAATAATGTATTGTCATAAATAAACTCTGACCTGATCTGCTCCTGTAGCAGTAAAATCCTCTAACACTATTAACTCCTGTGTAATAATGTTAGTGTGATTGTGTGTGTGTGTGTGTGTGTTCTCACATTCACTTATCTCCAACACACACACTCTGCACACATGGACAAACCGAGAAAAACAGGAAGTCTACTTCTGCCATTGTCATGTAGAAGTATGTGTGCATTTACTGACACCTAGAGGCAGGGTTCAGAATTACAGCCTCACATTTTAATACTGTGAGAAAATACAATATCATCAAATAGTTCTAAGAAAACCAAAGACCCCAGTGTAGAAACTCACTGGTTTCTCTATGATGTCCAAATGGTGTCCAGTAGATATCAGCATGTGATCCACAAGCTTCCAAAGTGTGTTTTTCGGTTCTCGTTGCTGTATCGGACTGATCAGCAAACTGATAAAGGCAACGAGTTACCAGTTATGACCCACAGGGTAACATCATTACAGGAACTATTAAATCCTAATACAAATTCCATGATGGTTTTTTTTTTTATCAGGATAAATGTGGATAAAAGAGAAAACTTAATGGGAATGCTTTTATGGTAGGAGAATGGTAAGAGACATAAAATAGACCAACAGGAGTTTGAGAAATCTGACATGCATCTGGGAAAATCTTATGTGGACATTTAAGGGCCAAAACAGATGTTTGTTTGCTGGGGTACATTCTGTTTTTATGGAAAAAGAACCTTAAAGAAAATATTCTGAAGTCTATCAAGGAATTTCTAAACAGTTTACTCTTAAAAACTGGGTCTCCATTTAACACTACGTTGACTTCAAGAAATTGAATTATTCAAAGCACTGGATTGTTTTTTTTTGTGGCCATCAGTGAGTCCAGATCTAAATATCAACGAACACTTGAAGCAGATCACTGCAGCTACATTTATTGTTTATATGCAACAAACTAGTTAAATGATAAAAAAAATACCACAGGAATTGGACAGTGAATGAGTGGAGGAAAGTTCTGTGGTGAGATGATTCAAAATGTGTTTGTTTTTTTTGTCTCAGAAGAACTTGTGTAAGATGGAAAACAGAAAAGAAGATGTTAGCTGACTGCCCGCACCCCCACAGTCATACATGGAGGTCGAGCTCAATAATTTGGGGTTGTTTTGGAGCAGGGAGGATTGATGACTTATTTCAGGTGAAAAAAATAGTGAACCAAAATGGCTACTATTCCATACTTCATCACCATGTAATTCCATCTGAACTGTGGCTCTTTGGGACGAAGCGTATGTCTGAGCTCTGTGAGAGTTATTTAGAGAACAAACAGTCGTCTGGAGTGATATCTATCATGGAACGACCTGCAAGTCACCACACCTAAATCCTATTGATCTGAAGTGGATTGTAAAGGAATCTCCAACTAGTAAAGAACAACACATCTGGCAAGTTTTCCAAGAGACACGGCAAAGTATTTCAGCTGAACATTTAAAGAAATGAACTGTCCAGATGCAGAGAGTGCGTGAGGATTTTTTAATAAAAAATAAAGTGAAACATCTGTACATTTATAGACTTGTTTGTACATTATTGAGTTTGTTGCATAGAAACCAAAGGGACATTTAGACGTTAAGACGTGTGTCTAAAACACGAGGCGTTTCCAAATTTTTCATAGGCCCTGTATTCCTTAAATAAATAATTGGAGAAAACTTCTTTGACAACTAACATTTTAAATAAATGACATAAAATAAAGAATTTCTAAAAACTAAAGATTTCATTGCCCAAGATTGTTCTTCAAATATTTGACACAGACATCAACTGCTCCTTAAAAAAAAAAAGAAAAAAAAAAAAAAAGAAATTTAACCAGATAATCTGAATTCTAAGAAATTCTGGTGGTAATTCAGGGTCATTTCAATATTTTCCATTCTATCTAATGATGTTTCGGGTATAGAAAAGAGAACACATTATAATTATATTCCATACTTGCTTAAAACATGTTCATAAATGGAGAATCATTCGTGCTAAACATTTTTTTTCATGTTTTTAAGAATGCAATATGGCCGAGCCTCTATACTCAACTCTAAATCCTCTGAGGACTACAGAAGGACATTTTTATCCCCATACATAACTAACTTTCTTTCTTTCTTTCTTTCTTTCTTTCTGCCATCAAACTAAAAGCTAATTATTAGCGCAAGTGTTAAACAGGCATCTGGTTAAAGTGTCTGTAGTGCAGGGGGAAGAGGGAGAAAAAGGGAAAATAGGAATCAGCCTGTAACTGACTCGTATCTATGATATGTTTCCGTCTCTACAAGCAGTTCAGATGCTTGTGTGTAATGTGTGGAGATACAGTAGCTAATGAGTCAACAAAGCCCTTGAAATTACTTTTGTTCTCATGCATCATGCACCCTGCATTGATTGTTCTGATGATGGAACAGAGTTGTGGTCCTTATCTCCGTTTGACTAGTATAGTTAAATATTAATGTCTGTTTGCACAACCTTCAGATCACATTTTTTTAATTTGACTCAAGGAAATGGAAAATAATCAGACACCTGATATATATATGGACTGAGAGTCTCTTGTGTGCAACATTATACAGCTTGAAGCAGGTCAAACTCCCACTATAGTTTAAACTCCTATCACCTTCCAAGAAGAAGAAGGAGAAGAAGAAGGAGGAGAAGGTTCTTCATCACTAGGTGATATTTCTGACAAGGATTGAGGTTTTGGATGATCAATTCATCAATACTGGTAAAAGTATATGATTCATGACAAGAAAAGAAAAAAAAACTGCATCCACGTGAGTACTATCAGTCACACACTCAGCACATTCTCAGAAGGGTGCTCTTCTTGAGGGGTTAAAAAATCCTTTGGAGCAAAAGATCTCAACTAAACCTCATGAATTTTTTGCAAGATCGAGTATTGACCACTTACAGTTTACCTTTTAGAGGACCCCAAGAGCTGGGTTGCAACCCTGTACCAGGCTGTGGGCGAGTTGCTACCTGGTAGTAAGAACGTTTTGAGGAAAATGTCTCATGTGATTCATTGTATTATTTATTGTATGTTTTGCCCTTTAAGAGCCAATATCCAAATCAACATAAGGCAAAATTTAGACATCAACATTTCCACACTGCAAGAGCTTCAGCTAATTATTTATAATAATGTTAAACATCCATAACTTTATATTTCTTTAGTGGGAGAGATCATAAAAGATCAAGTGATCGTTATAATAAAGATACAGGTACTAACAAAAGAGAGAGAAAAAAAGAAAGCAGCCTATAACTAATAATATCTATAATAGGTATTTATCTCTATGCGCAGTTTTTATGTTACAAACAGCTTGTGTAAAATATATAGATACATTAAAAAATATGTCAATGAAGCCCTCAAAAATTAACTGTTATAAAAAATGAACGTTTGTTCAAATGACGGACTGCAGTTGTGGTGCTGATATTCTGTTTAATAGTGTTTTTAAAGGTTACTGTCTGTTTGCACGGCCTTCAGATCACATTTTTTCAAAGACAACAATACATTTACTTGCAATCGATTTGATTCAAGGAAATGAGAAGTATTTTTTTTATTGTTATTATTCCCACTTGTCCTTTATCTCACAATTAATAAATAAATGAAATTTCAAGTTTTATTTGTCATATGTACAGATGTCAGTGACGCGACAATAAAGTTCTTAAATGAAGCTACAGAAAACTACAGCAAATATTAAATATTAAACAGGAAATAAGCCAAAAACGTAATGAGTTGTATGAACGTTATAATTATTTATAAGTATTAAAGTAATTATATTAATATTTACATATGATATATTAGCATGAGGTATTTTTATAGAAAATATGGAAGACTGAGGTGAAAAATACGATACTTTAATTTACATACGATAAGTATATCATTCAATATTTTATTTTAAAGCACTTAAACCTAATAGCAGTTGTTGTACAGTGACTTTTTTTGCTTTTTTCTCTTACTTTTAAATGTCAATTTACATTTTTATTTATTTATTTATTTATTTAAAGCTGTTTATCACACAAACCTAGTCCCCACATGGTCTGATTTTGGCAATAATTGGAATAATCACTAGTAGTTTTAAATACAAGCAATATTCCAAATTACAGCATTTGGCAGACATCCTTATCCAGAGTGGCTTACAACTGAACAAGTAAACGATTTGCTCATGAGAGATGCTTTAGCTGGTCTAGCTACTCTAGTTGGGCATGCAGATATATCCACAGTCCTTTATTTACTCAGGTAAGTCCCAAAAGAAACGGAAAAAAGAGAAAACAGCTCATTTTAAATACCAAAAATATAAATCCAAAAACTAAGGTCCAAAAGGTAACAAAAATGGAAACAGCTAAATATAGTCCTCAAAGGCTCTGAAGGTAAAAAGCCAAGAAAAAGGCAGAGAAAGATTACTTCATAACATACCACTATTAAAAAAAAAAAATAAGATAAGATAAAATATACCTTTATTTGTCCTACAGTGGGGGAAATTTCTCAAGGAAAACTTTTTGATCAGACTATAGCATCAAGTCATTTAAACGTCTAGCATATTGATCTGGTCAGTTAAGCAGCACAGGGGGTTGTTCATCAGTTTGATCCCAGCCAAATCACCAAATCAGCTCAGGGTCACTACTGGTAGCATGAGGTGATACCTGGACCCTACAGACATTGCACAGGCAGTCAAACTCTTCAAGGATAGCACATCAATATGTGCCAGAAGATTTGCTGTGTGTCCAAGGACAGTCTCAAGAGCATAGAGGAGATTTCAGGAGACAGGCAGTTACACTAGGAGAGCTGAACAGGACTGTAGGCAATTTCTGGACAGGCAGTTTCTGGAGGATGAAGAATTTGATACCTTTGACTGGCCCACATGCTTGCCAAAGCTAAATCCAATAAAACACCCCTGGAACATTGTTTCGGGTCCATCTGATGCCTCAGGCCAGATCCAGATCTGAAAGAAGATACCCCAGGACATGCCCCGACGTCATACATGCATTCAAGCACTTGGGGGTCATACAAACTACTGAGAATCATTTTGAGTTGCTATAATGAAAGTTCAGCAAAATGGATTAGGCTTCCACATTTTTTCTCTTTGATTTTTAGGGCATGTGCATGCTTTGCCTCTCTGATGGGCCGGTACAGTTTGGCCCCTCACTGTTCTTAGGGCCACCTTGTCGCCTGCCCTGAACGCAAAGTCTCAGGTCTTAAGCAAAAAGAGTTTTAAAAGTGTTCCTTTATTTTTTTTTTTGAGCAGTGCATTTAGTCTTTCTCCAAAGGGCACAGCAAAGATCCAACTCAAGCACTACAAGGGGGGAGACTTGGTACACAGAAACCCGTGATACAGGAAATCAAGTCCACGACATAACATAGCAGGGTGCATGGGAATAAAGGACATAACAAATAACAAATCAGCAAAAAAAACACAAACATGTAAAACACAATCATAACAGCCACATAACAGATATAAAATATGAGCAAAAAAAAAATCTCTCAAACAAAGGGCTTACACCGGAAACTCAGGAAATGCCGGAAGAGAACTAGAGGACCAAATGAAAGAGAGTAGACAAACTAGGAAGGAACAGCACACATGGGACCATGTAGCATTTGGATAAGGAAAATTAATGGGGAAGATCTGACGAGCTGACAAAAAAGGGGGAACTCAAATACATGGGGTTATTGAGACACAAGTGAAAACCTTAAGCACCTCTTAAGCACACTGAGTAGGGCCCACTAGCAGCATCTGGTGGTGAAACACAGTAAGTGCAGTCATGGGCAATTTTTAATATCAGATTCAAGGTTCAAGATTTTTTATTTTTTTTTTATATAATATTTATATAAAGTAGTTATATTCAGGATACAACTTGCAGTAAGAATAAAAAACTTGCAGTAAAATGAATATTTTGCAGTGAGGTGAAAAATTATATTGACAGAATCCTGATGCAGTAGTACAAACACGCTCCTGTGATTAAATCCTGTTTAATATTTTTGCGGTGTCTACATAACTGGTCATTAATTATTATTAAACTAAGATGTATTATCTTTAAAAATAGGGTTTGGGTGGTTATATTCCATTCCAGTAAATGTACTGTATGAATTCAGTGTGAGCAGAGTCACTGAAATAAAATCTATAGAAACATGCATCTGAAGTGCATGCTGGACAGAGATTTGCATCCCCAATACATTTTATGGCCCTTGGTTTTTTTTCCAGCATTTTAAAGAAACATTAAAGATGGCTGAATCAGCTTGTGCAAACTCAAGATTTCCAGTAGTTAGAACTTCAACCATTGTAAAGGACAATGAGAATCCATATGAAGGTATCTACATGAATGAAGGCACAGAAACTCAAGTGAACAAAAGCAATAAAGGAACTATGACTTCAGGTACGCTCACACACATAGCAACACCACTACATTAAACTTTAACATCCTAAATTGTAATTGCAGTATTTCATGTAGATAATTGGATTTTATTCACTGCTAGTTTCAGAACCCTGCACTGCAAGATTCAGATGTTACACACTAGCTGTGGTTTTTCTGCTGATTCTGATTGTTATCTTACTGGCTGTCGTCGCAATACCTTGGATCAAATTCAGCAACCTGACTAAAGAAAGAAACCAGTTACAGAGAAGTTACAACAAGCTGACTTTCGAGAGAGACCAGTTAGAGGCCAGTTACAAACAAGTGGCTGAAGAGAGAGACCAGTTTCAGATGAAGAGAGATGAACTTCAGAAGAAGCTTTCTCAATTGAGTAAGTGAATGTATGGTATCTTTAACGGGATAAAGCAGATTTGTGGTGGGTTAAAACACTACTTGTGCGTATATAGTGCCTGTTAGGATTATTATAGTTTTACAAGTTTGTATTTAATTTCAGTCCTGTATAATTCCTGAACTGTAATATATAGTGAAATCATTGATATTTGTAAAATCTTATTTAACAAATTATTGAGCAAATGACAAAATTATCTAATGTCTAACAAGCTACATGCAATACATGTCATTCTAATAAATAGACACCTCAACATACTATCTGGAACTGATTACTATGCAATTACTTTTTTATCAGAGATGGAATCAGAAACAGAGTCTCCAAAGTCTCCCAAATGGTCCCCTGTCTTTTCCTACCTTGCATTTTAGCCATTAGTGTTCTACAGAGGTGGCAAAAGTACACACATTGTGAAGCTAAGACGCGAACCGAAACCGTGACTTTAAATCCGAGGAATTGGCGAAACTGCGGACCTGAATTAATTAGACGGAGAATACCGAGTGCCGAGAAGGGTCGGAAAATGCCGAGTGACGCGGAAGAAAAACTCGCATGGCAGGTGCACGCACGCGGATTCAGAATGCAGTGAGATTTGGAAATGCGATGAGAGGGAGAACGCATCAGCAAATGGTCACCTCAGGGACACTGATGGTATGAAGAAGTCTCTATCTAAAGACTAATTGCCACTAAATTTTGTGTTATTTTCTTTTAATAATGTGCAATACGGAGAATAGTTGTGTATTGGTTAATATCTAAATGTACGGTACATAGTTTGTGTTCTTAAAGAAATACAAAGTGCGGACATTCCACTTGTTTGTTTAAATAGAATACCTAGAATATTGATGCTCTGCTTAAATAACGGCTGAAACAAGCTAGTATGCAAATGAACAGTTTGTTCGACATCGAGGCAGTTTATATGGGACAATCTTTATTTACGTTAGGTTTGTTTACCGATAAGTGTATGCCTATTTTTATTAGCATTATTTTATTCATTTTATTTTGCTTTGTTTCCTTTTGTTTTGTGTTTCCTTCTTTAAGGTTGTCAACCTAATTCACTCTACTTGAGCTGAATTGAACAATCTCTGTAAGCCTGTACGAACTACCAAATACAAGAGCTGAAAAGTGATTTGGAGTTGTTCCCTGTGTCCCCTGTTGTTGATTAATGCTCTTTTCGAGTTAGAAGCAGATACTGATGTGTAAAATTCCCACATAACTCGACACACATCCTTTACTTCAGTAGAAGTACAGATCCTCATGTTTTAAAATACTCGGGTAAAAGTTGAAGTACTGATTAAACTTTTCACTTAAGTGAAAGTAAAGAAGTTTTGGCTCAGACATGTAGTTAAGTAAAAAGTAGTTATTACTTCTACCTGTTTTAGCTGTTAACTGGCCCTCACATCATATTAATATTAGATAGATAGATAGATAGATAGATAGATAGATAGATAGATAGATAGATAGAACATTGTCATTGCATATTACAGGTACACAGCAATGAAATGCAGTTTGGCATCTACCAGAAGTGCAAAAAGTAGCAATCGTGCAAATAGTGCAGATAAATATCCAGCATATGTACAGTTATACATGTGATATGTATGTAAGCATGTGTACAGTGATTAAATATAGAGGCTGTAACAGTGCAGAGACGTGTGAACATCATTAAGAGCCTTTTCTATGTTTCCACACGGACAGTTAATGAGGTGATACCGGAGAAACTGCACCGCCTCAAATCAAGTCAAGAAGATTTTATATATAAAATTATAGACATTTTACAGATTTGAATGATGAATTGTTTTTATCTGTACGATCAATAAAGACAGTAATTTAAGTTCGTGTCGCCATTATGAGGGAAAAACCCACAAAACGCCACCCAGAGGGCAAATTGTGTAAAACATGGCGGATTTGGTGTTTGATTTGAGACTTAAGAAATAAAACAAAAGTAAAGAAGGGACGTCGTGGATAAACGTATTTTTTGTCGAAGTTTTTAGTTTTGCCTCTTTTATATTTGTTATTTCTGTATTTATATATTTTTTATAAAAATGGTAAAAACTGAAAAAGACAGGAAATCGGTTGTTCGGCTGAAATCGGCACGCAGTGAAAATAAAATAAAAATTATATTTCACCAAATCAATTAATTAAAACTAAGGTAACGAGCCGGTTTTGGAAATGTAAGAAGTAGAAAGTACAGATATTTGTGTAAAAATTTTATGAGTAAAAGTAAAAAGTTAAATAGTGAAGTAATGATACCAAAAAAATCTACTTAAGTACAGTAACGAAGTATTTGTACTCCGTTACTTCCCACATCTGGTGTTCTATTAATTCTAATTGGCTACTGTAGCAAGAACTTCTAATACCTATTACAGCATACTGCACTCAGAGCCTCAAAAAATACTTTAAGTGGATGGACAAATATGGACAAGTAAGAGGGAAGTAGTAGCTCAGCGGTTTAGTCATCAGACTTTGGATCTAAAGGGTGTGTTTTTAAATCCCAGCCACACCAATGACCACTCCTGGGCCCCTGAGTAAGACCCTGAACCTCATCGCTGCTCAATTGTATGAATAAGAAACTTGTAAACCACTCTAAAGTCGTCTACCAAATGCTGTAAATATAATTTAAAATATAAATGTCAGTCATTTATGGACTTCAGATCAGAAGGTCTTGTTGTATATGACTGTAGGAATATTGCAAGTCAATTTGAAGCATTAGTTATAATTAAAAGATTATTAAAGAGTTGCATGAGTGATTACCTGGTCAATTGCACATCCCGGGAAGGGGCAGAGTTCGCGTTATAAAAATGGAGGTCAGACTCGAGTGAGAATTCCACTGTGGTGCGAAAGCGAATTTATTATAGTGAGTATATTGTTTGTACCCTATGCATATCTATTGTATTTTTCCTCCTTTCTTTTCTATTTTTGTTTTTGTCTTTGTCACTTTTAGGTCACTGCTCTATATACAGTATAGAAACCTATACCACCACCTTTACAGTTTTGTACATATATTTGGTATATACACATGACCTGTTGTGCTGTGTGTATATACAGCCTTTTTCTTCAAAACAATCCCTTTCGCTACCCAAACCAGGTCTCCAGGGGTTTTGTATGACAGTATTTTATAGTAAAATATTACATACAGACATGTGGTTTAGTGGACTTATAGTCTAGCATATGTGTGTATGTGTGAATGAGAACATGACTGTATCCTTGTGGTAAAAAATTATTCCTGGTTGTAAGGAACTGTAAAAAAAACAACAACAAAAAAAACAACCCTAAATGAATGAATTGATGGACTGGATTGTTTGTTTGTGTTTTAATCTGTGTTCTGTACAGAGGAAGACATTAACACACCAGGATGGAGATACTTCAACTCCAGTATTTACTACATGTCTACTGAGAAGAAGAGCTGGAGTGAAAGCAGACAGGACTGCAAGAGAAGAGGAGCAGATCTAGTGATTATAACCAGCCGAGAAGAACAGGTAAAAAAGGACAAAATGCTTGAAAATACATTAAATTATTCACATGTTGTGAGGTGGGGCCTCCATTGATCAGACTTGGTTGTCTAGCACATCCCACAGATGCTTGATTGGATTGAGATTTGGGGAATTTGAAGGCCAAGTCAACACCTCAAACTCATAGTTGGGATCCTTAAACGATTCCTGAACCATTTTTGCTTTGTGGCAGGGCACATTATTCTACTGAAAGAGGCCACAGCCATCAGGGAGTAACATTTTTATCAAAGGGTGTACATGGTCTGTGAAAGTGCTTAGGTAGAAGGTAGGTCGTAGTAACAACCACATGGATAGCCAGACCCAATGTTTCACAGCAAAACATTGCCCAAACATCACATTGAGCTACAGGAGCTCGTCTGCTGGATCAGACCACACGGGCCAGCCTTCGTCCACCATATGCATTGACGAGTTCCTTCCTTGGAGCACTTTTGATAGCTACTGACCACTGCAGCCTGGGATCACCCCACCATGGCTGCAGTTTTAGAGATGCTCTGACCCAGTCGTCTAGCCATCACAATTTGGCCTTTGCTAAACTTGCGCAAATCTTTATACTTGCCCATTTTTCCTGCTTCTAACACATCTACTATAGGTTGGATTTTCAGTTTATGTTACTATCCAATTAGATTTCAGGTGACATGCTGCTGAGATCAAAGGAAATTGCTGTAAAGCCGACACTGTGAACATTGATATTACTTGATCATATTGATATTATATTGTTTCTCCAAACTGTTTCTGTAACCAATTGGATTGCGACCTCTCCCAGGCCCTCTCGACGGCATCTAAACATGTCTGCATTCTCACATATTTTGATTGAAAGGTCAGGGCTTGATTCAGTCAGTTCAGGGTGGAATGATTCAGTTAGAACACCACTGAAGGCTTCGGTGTGAAATACGCAGCCCACCACTGATGTCTATGTATATTCCAACTTATCAGAATACATTCAATATTACAGGAACAGTTCCTCAATAATTACTAACAACTATGATATAATACTATGATGACTGAAGTGTAATAATTTAGTAATCAATATTACATTCCAATGCTGACTAAAAAATATTTGCACAACTGTTTGAATCTCCTACTATAGTTATTATTATAGCAGTAATTTCTGATAAAGTCTGATGTCTTATATATGTGTTCATTCTGCTAATATTCACTTCCTCTTTTTAGCACCTTTATTTACTTATTTTACAAAATGTTTATGTTTATTATTGGTGTTGGATTATGTGGAGCATCTGCTGTACAATTTATTCATATAAGTTGTTACTATAGAAACAATATAATAGAATGGCAGCATAAATATATACTTATTATTCATGTTCTGACCAATCAGTTTTGACAATTAAGATTTGAGCTGTGGTTTTATTGTTCTCATTAATTTAATAAAGAAAGACAGTTCACTTTTTTGACCTGTATATTGTTATACATTATACAACATTAATATATGGTAATGTATAACATTAAAAAATAAAAAACAGAATGTCTAACCAGTTGTACTTTCTTCAGCAGGACTTTGTTGAGGTGTGGAGAGGAGGTCAAGGTGCTTGGATTGGTGCAAATGACCAAAAGATTGAGGGAGTCTGGAAATGGGTGGATGGTACATCAGTGACTAGTGGGTAAGGGATCACTATATTAGAATGACCCTGTGAAATTGATATCTGCTTCACAATCAGTTCACAGTTTAAATGTATTGTGTAAGTCTGTTGTTCGCTCAACAAACATTCGCACTCTCCTGTGCTTTATATTGTTTTTAAAATTTATAATCACACTCTTGATAATCACCCAAATGAGGATGGGTTCCATTTTTAAGTCTGGTCTGGTCAAGTCAAGGTTTCCTCCCCATATTATCTAATGCAGTTTTTCCTTGCCACAGTCACCACAGTCTTTCATCAGGGATTAATACATAATTATATAAATAAGGTTTATAAATAAGGTTCGAGAAGTTCACTTTGAGTTAATGTTTCCATTGACTATAATGACATTACATTTAAATAGTGATCTAGGCTGTTTATTAGGTAGGCTGTTTACTGTTTTGTTTGCTTGTTCAATGGTTCTCTTCTTCTTCAGGTTCTAGAGTAGAGGAGAACCCAACAACAAAGGTAATGAAGACTGTGCTGTATCTGGCTATCGGTCTGAACCTGTGCCAAACTGGTTTGATGTTTCCTGTAGTTCCCAAAATATTTGGATCTGTGAGAAGAACATTAATAGCTAAATTGTGGCAAATAAAAAACATTTATTTTGGATAATTTTCATCATACAGTATATTTTGGAGAAAAATAAAAAACCCTGAGACTATAGTCAAGTAAAAGGTTTAGCTTTTGTTTTATGGACTTTCTGATATAATTTGTGACAATCTAAATTTTTACATGATGGAGAATCTAATCCTTGTACAAAAAACTTTATTAATTTCCACAATAATAATATAAAAACACCACCATATAACAATCACTATTTTGCCTTAAATGTCCACAATAAAGATGAAGATGGTTCTGCCTACTATTAAACCTTGACTAGTTATACAACTAAAACATTGTGTTTTGTTGAATTAAGTTCATTACATTGAAAAAATATTCTTGGCACCTTGAAAAATTAGAGATACTGTGTTCGTTCCGGTCCTCCACACGTTTGATTTGGTACATGTTTTTACAATGGATGCCCTTCCTAACGCAACCCTCTTCAATTTATCCGGGCTTGGGACCGGCACTAAGAGTGGCTGGGATGGGTTCTCTGACCGGGAATCGAACCCGGGCCGCAGCGGTGACAGCGCCCCATCCTAACCACTAGACCACAAAATCCCAATAACATTACAAAGCATGTTAAAGATGTGATGGAGCAGGGCCCAGTGGGTAGACTGGCAAGAAAGAGAGATTAAGAATAACCAGAGACACTTCGATGAAGAACTGCTGCCAAGTGATCCTCCAGCAGCAGCTTCATCCAGGAAATTGGGCCAATGTCACAATACCCACTTTACCATTCCTGTCTGGAGTCAATTGTTGAATCGCTCCAGTAACACCAGTTTTATGAACTGCTTTGGGTCCATCATCAACTGCCCTGACTGAAAGTAGCAGCTCATCAACTATATGTACCACTAAGTATAACAATAGCCTTTTAATTGGTAAAGTGTGTTATGGCTACATAAATGGTTATTGTCTCCCACCATCAGAAAGAATTTGGCCCACAATGTCATTGTACTTGGAATAAAATGATTGAGATACCTGAAATGCCATAAAATGAGTATATCCTTAGTTTAAGTGGAAAAGTGACCGACACATAAGTACAGAAAATGTTTTCATCTTTAAGATCACAGCTACTGTACAGGGAATATTTATGCAGGAGGTTTTAACCTAAAAGAGGCTCTGCAATCAATGAAAATTGTCCAGAACCTTTGAAAACCTCAAACCCAAACGTAAGCCTAGAACATCTCCCTGGATGGTACTATTGCTGCTAAAGGAGTTTGCAGTGCAAAATGGGAGTTGAATAATAAATGATGATTTATGATATATTAAAAGAATTGCAAGGTGGATGCTCCAAATAAACTCATAAATTGTCTGTAAGGAGATATTCAATTAACATTTATTGAAGAAGTTGTATCAGAGTATTAGAGTTTAAAACATGCCACTTTTACACTGTTTAATTGAATAAATACTCATATGGAAAATGTGAAACGGTTGGCCTGGTAAAAGTACTGTATATAGTGAGTTAATGTCACTGGATGTCAGGCCAATTAATGATTGTACAAGGAAGTTTATATAACATACAAATATGGTTACTACACACTGCAGCTTTGGCTTGATTCTTTTTGCTGTGTCAGCTTTTACAGCTTTTCTCTGTTTCTTTACCAAATACATGACAGCTTGGAGATGGGGGCGCCGGTGCAGCAGCATGGCGGCCGGTCAGCTGCTGTTTGGAATGTATGGAATGAATGTAATGAATGGAAGTACGTAAATAAGGACATTTACCCCCAGAGACTGGTTTATTCAAGAACTGAACTTTTGGCTCTAAGGAAGAATGGTGCTGGATTAAAACACAACAAAACAGTGGAAACAGCGCTGGAGACTGTGGTCGCGGCAGTAACAGACCTTCAATCCCGGCATCCTCAGGCAGTTGTGGTGATTTCAGGGGACTTTAATCACATCACTCTGGACTCATCACTGCCATCCATGTGTCAATACGTGGATTGTACTACACGCGGCAACAACACAATCGACCTACTCTACGCCAACATCGAGGATGCATACAAAGCCACGCCCCTTCCCCCTCTCGGCAAATCAGATCACATACTGATCTCTCTACATCCCAGGTACACACCCCTGGTGAGGAGAGAGCCTCCATCAACCAGAATAGTAAGGAGGTGGACACCAGAGGCGGAGGAGGAGCTTAGAGACTGTTTTGACAGCACAGACTGGAGCGTGCTATTGGACCACCACGGTGAGGACATCGAGCAAGCGTCACAGTGTCTGACAGACTATATCCATTTCTGTTTAGATATTGTGATGCCCACAAGGGCTGTGTGCTGTTATGTAAATAACAAACCTTGGATCACCAGAGAGACGAAGAAGGTCCTGAACAGGAAAAAAAGAGCCTACAAAGAAAAGAATCTGGAAAAGAAAAAAGCTGTTCAAGCTGAGTTGAGGTGCTGTCTGAGAAGCTCTAGAGAAAACTACAAAGCTAAGATAGAGGGGAAATTGAAAACAAACAATATAAAAGAAGTGTGGGATGGAATGAAAACAATTACTGGGTGTAAAAAAGGGGCTGCATCGGGAGGAGACAGTGTGGAGCGAGCCAATGATTTAAATGATCATTTCAATAGGTTTAATTCATCCGCAAAGCCCCCACCCACCTCATCTCATTCCCCTCTACTTCCTCCTTATTCTACAAATGAACCTGCACTGGTGGAATCAGCTCTCCCTCATTACACCTCTCTTACTGAACATCAGGTAAGGAGAGAGCTGAAGAAACTGAAGACCAGGAAAGCAGCAGGCCCAGATGGGTTGTGCCCTAGGCTCCTGAAGACATGTGCAGATGAGCTAGGAGGTCCTCTCCAGCACCTCTTTAACCTGAGCCTGCGCCTTGGTATAATACCAACACTCTGGAAGACCTCATGCATCATTCCTCTGCCCAAGGCCAAGCAGCCTAGGGACAATAAAGATTACAGACCAATTGCACTGACCTCTCACATAATGAAAACTTTGGAGAGGTTAGTGCTGCAGTTGCTGAAGCCCCAGGTGCAACATGCCCAGGATCCACTGCAGTTTGCGTATAGGGAGAGGGTGGGAGTGGAGGATGCTGTCCTGCATCTCCTCCACCGCACTTTGTCTTACCTTGATGAAGGGGGATGTGCAGTGAGAATGTTGTTTTTTGATTTCTCCAGCGCATTTGACACAATCCAACCCCCAATTCTGCAGGAAAAACTCAGGAGTATGGCAGTCGAGCCATACTTAATATCCTGGATCATGGACTATCTGAAGGACAGACCCCAGTTTGTCAGAATGGGGGCCAGCCTTTCCAGAACACTTTGCAGCAGTGTGGGAGTACCTCAAGGTACAGTTCTTTCTCCGATGTTGTTTGCTCTGTACACGACCGACTTCCAACACAACACAGAGGCTTGCCACATACAGAAATTCTCAGATGATACCGTCATTGTGGCCTGCATTAAGGAAGACAAGGAGGTGGAGTACAGGCAGCTGGTGCAGGATTTTGTTCTTTGGTCCAAGCAGAACCAGCTACTGCTAAATATTAGAAAAACGAAAGAACTAATTCTGGACTTCAGAAGACAACCCCCCCTCTCCCAGCCAATATGCATTGACGGTGACCTGGTGGAGACGGTCACGTCTTATAAATACCTGGGAGTGGTGTTTAACAAGAAACTGGACTGGAACGAGAACACCACCCTGCTCAGCAAAAAATGTCAAACCAGGATGTATTTCCTGCGAAGGCTGGCATCTTTTAATATTTCCACCAAGCTTCTTAGTATGTTTTATCAATCAGTCATCGAAAGTGCTCTGCTGTACGCTGTGGTGTGCTGGTGCGGCACAAGCAAGAAAAACCTGACCCGACTAAATAAGATCATCAGGAGGGCTAGCTCTGTTGTGGGACTGAAGCTGGCCTCAGTGGAGGAGATGGCAGAACAACGGACATTGTCGAGACTTCAGGCAATCATGGACAATGTGACACACCCTATGCATGAGGCCTTCAGTAAGAGGAAGAGCAGCTTCAGCAGCAGACTTTTATCCCAACGCTGCACCACAGACAGACTTAGGAAGTCTTTTGTCCCACGAGCCATCAGACTGCACAACACTCTGTGTTGAGAGCTTTTACTTTATCTTTTGATTAGACTGGAATTCTGGGAAACTTGGCTTGATTCTGATTTTGGGTGATTGTTCATATTTGCTTGTACCTTTTTATCCTTTTATCTTTTTATCTATTTATTGTGTTTTATTTTGGTTTAGGAATGATTGTGTTTTTATGTGTGGGCAGCTGGCCACTTAAAATTTCCTTCGGGATCATTAAAGTTTATCTATCATCTATCTATCAGTTGACTGGTTATATTAAATTGCCTTTATTTTTGAATAGACTGATTTATTCCTATGTTTTATGCTTTGTCATGATTTTTTAATGGAAATGCATGATTTATGTTAATCATGCATTATTTATCAATATGAATTACATTTAATGTAATTTTGTGGTTAATTATACATATATGTATTGTGTATATACATATATGTATCACACATTATGCAGATGTGTCTGCATTTTTGTTTTTCAGTTTTTTTTTTCTTAAATGAAATTTTTTTGTGGAATCTACTTCTTGTTTATCATCTTTACCAGCCAGCTTCCACATCTACATAAGAATAGAAATGTCGGCCTCCTGGTAGAAAAGAAGAAGAGATAAGAAAAAACAATTTGTTAAAACCACACACAGTTTCTCAGAATTGAAAGCTAAGGAGGGGAGAGTAGAGACCTGCTGTAAAAAAAAAAAAAAAATAAAAAAAAATAAATAAATAAATAAATAAATATAATATATATATATATATATATATTATATATATATATATATATATTTTTTTTTTTTTTTTTTTTTTTTTTACGCTTCTTCTACTTCCTGGCCATTATGGGAAGGAAATAATATTAGCAATGAGTGAAATGATTTATGATTTAAATCTTCATTTATGAAATCTCAGAATCTAAAAGTGCACAGAAGCAAGAAAACAACTCCAACACACACACACACACACACACACACACACACAATCTCACCCACTTGCACCATTTCCTGACCTGACCTACTGTGGTAGACAAAGTCAACTGATTCATTAACACAAACCAATATTACATTAATCCAATGTAGACACTTTGTACATTATTTATTCCTTTCTTGCTTTAAAATCCAGTCTTGTAAGATACAGATGTTACAGGCTGGCTTTGGTGTGTCTATTTTTGTACGTCGCGCTGGACAAGGGTGTCTGCTAAATGTAGCAAATGTATATGTAATGTCTACTGATGCTGGTGTATCTCTTGCTGGCTGCCATTGCAATACTGTGGATCAAATTGTACCATCCTGACTATAACCAGAGACCAGATAGAGACCAGTTACAACAATGTGGCTAATGAAAGTGACAAGTTACAGAGAAAAGGAGAGGAACTCCAAAAGAGGTTTCTAGGAGCATATCTACTGTAGCACCTGGTTTCTTTCAGCAGCTCCTATTGGCTTCCCTGTAAAAATGTGCATGTTCTATTCATACGATGAAATGGCATTGCAGGCAGCCCAGATTTTGATGCCACACATTTCTGATTTCTGAATATACTGCATGAAATGGCAAATTTCTCTTAAACCTACAATTCATTCATCCACAGTTACTTTGGGCCCAGGGTTGTAAAGACGGGGAAGTCATCCCACCTACTGGTCCACACAGTGGGAATTGCTGCCCTGAACTTTTGAACTTTTCCCCTCAGCGCTTAACATGTCTTGATACCTGGTCATCAAATCTTATTATCCTTGAGCTCTTCAGAGACAATGTGGCATTAAAAATGGCTCTTCTTGTCTCAGCATTCCACAGACTTTCAAAAGACCCCCCTTGACCTATTTGCACTGCACTGCACTAGGTACCAGTAAAGATGAGAATGCCAAAGTAGGCATGTAAATGCAATTTCTCCATCTTTCTCCACTTGTCTCCCCTCAAGATTGGTCATATAAAGAATCATTTTCTGAGCTAGGTCAGGAATACGCAGTTTAAAGGATAACTTGATATCCTAAACATGACCCACTGCAAATCGTGTGGGTTCGGGTACCATCTGTATAATGTTAACAGATGAGTAGAAGAGCTCCCTTATTGGGGATGAAAAACATTCAATTTGACAGTTCTTACACAAATAAGTCTGTGGGGCTCTTCCAGTGGACTGTTTGGCTTTTCCAGTGGCTGGCTCTTGGGCTGCTCCAGTGGCCATCTCTGGTGCTCCTTGCAGTGCATATTCTGAATGAATGGCAGGCAAAGTCATTAGCAGTCAGGGAGGAGGGAGCAGGTGAGGCAGGGGGGTTGAGTAGTGAAGAGAAGATGTTGTGGAGCTTACGAGGATCTTGTGCAGAGGCCTTGAGCTTTTCCTTGTAGAAGGCAGTTTTAGCAGAAGTCACATACAAAGAAAATTTGGTCAGGAGTGTGCGGTAAGATACAAGGTCTACATCGAGTTGTGATTTTTTCCACTTCCCCTTTGCTGATCTATGTTCTCGTCCAATGCTGCACAAAACATCTGACAGCCAGGGTGTGGGACAAGAAGTCTTCTTGGGTTTTGTAGTCAAGGGTCAAAGGAGGTCCATGGTTGAGGAAAGAGATGAGAGGAAGGAGTCAGTAGCAACGTCCAAGGGTAGAGAGGAGAGATCGGAAGTGGAGTGGCAGTCATTCCTGTAGCCTGGGTAGGGCGGGTGAAAACCAGGTTCAGGACATTTCCTCCCTTGTGTGTTGGAGGGCAGCTGTTAAATGTCAAGGAGAAGGTATTCAGAAAAGTCAAGAGGCAAGATGACTGAAGTTTGTCAGATGGGAAGTTGAAGTCACCAAGAACTGTCAGAGGGGTGCTATCAGAAGGAAAAGTACTGAAGAGTGTGTCCATCTCTTCTAAGAAGTCTCCAAAGGGGGCAAGAGGGCGTTAGATGACAATGATGAAGAGGTTGAATGGAGAGGTAACTGAAACTGCATGGAATTCAAAACAAGACATGGTTAGATGAGACAAAGGGAGAGGTGTGAAACCTCTGTAGATCATGACCGTGGTTTTATTGACTTGCTGATACACATCATGATTTTATCTAAATTTCTACTTCATGGAGAATATTAATCTTGTGACCAGTGGGTAGAATGGCAGGAAAGAGGAGATTTAAGACATCCAGGATTACGCTGATGAAAAACTTGTGCTTAGTGATCCTCCAGCAGCATCTTATCCAGGAATGCAGGCCAATGGCACTAGACCCACTTTGCCATTCCTGCTTGAAGTCAAGTGAATCGATCCAGTATCACCAGCTTGATAAACTGTTTTCTGTCGTGCTCCTCAAAAATAAACTGTCTTGGCTGCTGGATGTAGTAAGTGCTGACCTTAAGTGAGATGAAGCATTCAAAAGCAATGGCGTTGGTCCTGGGGGTCTGGCCGATGCATTAAAGAATTGCTGTTCTTATGCTGAAATTCACCAATGGTGTCAGTGGTAGCAGCTGCTGGGTTTACACAGAGACACTGACTTATGAAGGTCAGTGCTCCCTGTGACAAGCGCATGCAGCCTTGTGCATAACAGGCATCTGTTGGTCTGTTACAAAACTAGTCTTGAAACTTTTTGATACCACCTTTCATATGTCTGATATATGCTAACTCAAAATGTCCTCTGTTTAACCTGACTGAAATTGAAAGTGCTCTGTAAGTACAGTTCAGAAGGAACAGGGGTTTACTCAGGGCCAAATAATTAAGTATACGAGTTCACAACATCCTACTCATTGCAGATTGCACAATAATAGACTGCATTTTTGCTGTATTTTTTTATTAATACCCTGTGAAATGTGTTGGTCTGGTAAAAGTACTGCATAAAATAATGTCACAGGATTTCAAGGAAATAAATAATTGTTCAAGGAATTGAATATAACATACACGTACAGTTACCAGATAGCTTTGCTCTGATTCTTTTGCAGTGTCAGCCATTATCAGTTTGCCTTACTGTCAGTTGTTAAAGATTCTCTGTTTTTTTTGGAGAAAAAGATTTTCGGTCGCGTTCCCAAAGCGTTTCGACGCATCTCGAGTTCCTGAAAGAAAATCTGGGATTTAAATAATCAATAAATTATAATGATAAGTGATATTTTACATCAGAATGGAATCCTCTTGCAGAATTCCTACAGTCAGGATGTAATATTTGCTGATGTGAATCCAGCAACTCACCCAAACTACAAGTTAAAGACTTGAAGAAATGTAAAATAAAGACCCCCTGCTCTTTTTCAACATCTTTCATTATAGACTCAAACTTCAGTCTGTAGCTGACAGGGGTGAAACCTTATATGGTGTCTTACTGTTGTAGCATATACGCTCGGAATTTCTCTTTCAACAACAAGGCAACTCCACCCTAAGAATGTGTCTCTTTTTGTTTTTCACAAGTTTGGAGACTGTTGGTAAAAATGTATTACATTATCACACTTTTCACACTTATTCTGGTGTAAATTACTCATGACTGACATCTACATAATTTTAAGCATTGCATTATGCTGCTTCCACATGATTGGCTAACCAGAATATACACTTTTACTGGTGTTCCTAATAAAGTGGACAGTGAGTGTGTGAGTGTCTATCTTACACATCTGAATTGTGATTGGTGAGAAAGTGTCCCATATATATATATATATATATATATATATATATATATATATAATATATATATATATATATATACATACATATACATATTCAGACAAACAAACAGACAGATAGACAGATAGACAGATAGATAGATAGATAGATAGATAGATAGACAGAATGTGTGTCTGATGTCTGATACAAGCTAGGTCAAACATATACAAGATTTTTTCCACAATAGCAAACTCTAAATATCCTCTGTTTAACCGGACAGAAAGTGAAAGTGCTCTAAGGGTCCAGTACAGAAGGAACAATAAATTTCCACATTCTGTTGACTGCATTTGCATGTTTCATAATTTATTTAATATTGCAAACATTCAGATTTTTTCAGTTTGTGAATATGGAATGTTTAACTAGACATACAGGTAGTCGGTGTTTAAGAGGCAGATGTAGAGGACAGAGTAAAATGGAGACGGATGATCTGCTGTGGTGACCCCTAATGTGAGCAGCCAAAAGTGAAAGAAGAAGAAGAAGAAGGAGAAGAATTAACATTAAATATAATAATACTGAATGTACAGCCAGCATCTTTGATCTGTAGATTGGACTTTTGGATATTAGATCTCTTATGTCAACTATCAGAAGCACTGATTGTAAATTAGTGAACTCCTGATCTGGAGTTTAATGATCAGGAGTTTAATGCCCTGTGTTTAACAGGAACACGGATTAAGCTTAAACAATATTTAGCTTTGAATGAACTTAGTATTCCTGGGTATACAGTAGGTATACACACCAGCAGTTTCTATACTGCTATAGTATTTATACACAGTTATTTATAATAATAACCCAATTATTACACAAGAAATAAACATAAATGTAACCCATCTGATGTTGTTTACACAGACATAACAAATGTAGTCTAGTCATTTAATTTCATTAATTGAGAGAGCTCTATTCTGATTGGCTTGTATAATTTGTGGATTTTAATTCAGACTTAACTACCGTAATTTCTGGACTATAAAGCGCACCCATATATAAGACGCACCCACTGAATTTTACAAATATTTTTATTTAAAACATAAATAAGCTGCACCTGTCTATAAGCCGCCATGTACTTTACACAGGCTTTAACAAAAGACACGTTACACACGGTGTAAGGGTGAAATATGTTGCACTTCCTTTAGGTGCATAGCGGTATTTTGGGAATAGCATTCCACTGCATTTTTTTTCGGTATTACTGCATGTGTGCAAGACGAGGATTATGTCCTTATTATTTTCTGATGCTCATTTCTAAGTTTCTTTGACTAACCCGTAACGCTGTTGCCAAGAAAAATAAAAAAGCACGAGTTTTGGAAAGCTGTCTGTGCTTATATGATTTCTGTTGTAACTGGAGTTAGCGAGCTCTCCCTTCACCCAGACTCAACGCGCTACAACGGCTTGTATCTAAACAGTAGCCTATCAAGAAAGTCATTGTTCACTGTCTTCCTCCTTCCTTTCACAACTATTTCTCTCGGGAGTTTATCTTATATCTTATATAGCATCGTCGTGCTTTAAAAAAAAAAAAATTTCTCCCGATGCCGTGCAGCTCAGAACACAGGTGAGGTGCGTTTTTTTCGTTTCTGTTCGGAAATTTAATTGGTCTAATGTTATGGGGCTCAGTTTTTTGGCTTGAAGTTTGTGAAAGCCAGGAAAAATTCATAAATAAGCCGCTTCGTTGTTTAAGCCGCGGGGTTCAAAACGTGGTTTTGTAGCGGCTTATAGTCTGAAAAATACGGTAGTTCTTTAGACAAAGCATTACCTGTCTGTGATCATTAACAGAATGTAATAGGACGCATTCATAGAGGTGGACACACAATCTTGATTTAATACTAACATTTTGATTAAATATAAAAAAAACAGTCATAGTTTCACAGTATGAAAGTTATTTCAGATCATTACTTCATCTTCTTTAAAATATGCTTTAGTTATAGAATATGTACTGTACTTTGCCACATTACCATTTTAAACATCTGCTACTGCAACTGGTTTTAGCAATACCCTTCTGGAGTTATCAACAATATCTGAACCAATAGAGCTCAACTGGGCTACAGAATTTAGAATCAACGTTCTGCTACTCTCTAGATAATAGATTTTCGATAATAAAATTTGAAGTGTAGTATAATGACCATCCGCACACCTTATTACAGACAACTCGAAAGTTTAGAACATAAATAATGTCAAAACAAATTAAAAGTTTTTCGAATAGCATGGAAAAAGTTATTTGTGCTGTTGGATCAACATATATTGTTACCCTTATAGAAGGTAAGAAGCATAATACTGTGGTAAAAATTAACTAGGAACAAAAGCACTGCACTAGGCAGTGATGATCTCATGAACTTTTTTCAATGATAAATGTATAAAATATATATATATTTTTTTATCCAGACTATTAGATGTTTCTTCTAACAGATAATCCCAGAAGCATTTGAACTTGTTCTAAAATTTATAATTTTTTCATTATGACTGTTTTGGTAAATAAATTTGTACCAACATTGGAATAGAATTCATGAAATCTATCAGTATTTAAGCTTCATCATAGTACAGAGGCGGTGCTGGTTAAAATGGTAAATTACCTGTTGCTGATTAGGGTTTTGTCTCCTTGCATGTGTTGCTTAAAATAAGTGCAGCTTTTGACACCACTGATCATAATATTCTTCTTTCTAGATTAGAAAATGTTGTTGGAATAATGGGAACAGCTCTCTCCTGGCTCAGGTCTTAACTGAGTGATTGTTATCAGTCTGCTGATGTAAATAGTGATTATCTGCACTTGTTGGGGCAAAGTTTTTGCTACCTCTGGGCCAAATTATTAGTAGACATGGTATTAGCTTCCACTGCTATGCTGACGATACACAGTTGTATGTTTTAGCGAAGACAGAAGACAGAATGCAGCTTATAATGTTAAGTAATGTGCAGTGTTGAACAGTAAAAAAAGTAAATGTAATTCATTACTGTAATTAAGTAGCTTTTCTGTGAATCTGTACTTTACTAAAGTATTTCCATTTGGGGAGATTTTTACTTTAATCTCACTACAAGTCAAAGTAAAATATTTTCCTTTTTCTCACCTACATACAGTTGCTCCTTTTTATTTATGAGGAAAAAAACATTAATGGTCGTACACGCAGCGAGTCACCAATCAGGATCGAGCGCACGCTCTGTTTTACACGTGTTCTGATCGGCGCTTGGTGCATCTACTGATCACCGACATACAGTTCAGCATCAGTTCAACATCAAGCAGAACATTTAGAGAGGAATAAATGATGAAGAAACTCCAGACTCGAACTCACCACAACACACGTGACCTTATTTGTGCTATTTTTTTAAGCAGGTTTAAAGATGGTTTTGGGTTCATGATAATTGTAATAGAAATCAATCAGTGTTTTAGTCAATAATATAATTTTATTAATAGATCAGTGTGCTGAGAGTCACATTCGAGTCTTTACACATAAACTGAGTTGATTAAACAGAGAGTCTTGTGATAAAAATGATAATAGGAACATTATAGCCCTAATAAATCATAGTACTTTGAATACTTAAGTACATTTGAAGGCAAATACTTTTGTATGTTTAATAAAATGAAAGTATAAAGGGTTTTAAAAGTTTTAAAATAAAATAGACTTTACTTGTGACATATACATTACAACACAGTGAAATTATTTTCTTCATATATTCCAACTTTAGATGCTGGTATCAGAGTGCAGGGTCAGCTGTTATACAGCACCCCTAGTGCACAGGGGGTTAAGAGCTCTGCTCAAGGGCCCACAAGTGGTAGCTTGGCAATCCCAGGGCTTAAACCCCCAACCCAAAACCTTAACCACTGAGCTACATTCTCCCTCTCACTCTGTTTTACTGAGTGTATCTCTACTTTAACTAAACTACATGATTTGTGTACTTTGTCCACCACTGCTAATGTGTAAAGGACATTAAACAGTGGATACCTTTTACATCACGCCATGTTAACTTGGAGTACCTGAGCAAACTTTTGTTCCATTATGATCCAACATGCCTACTTCAAACAAAAGATGCAAGCTATTTGTTTCCGCCTCAGATAATGACGACTACAGAAGGGGTCGGTGCTTTCTCTTACATAGTTTTCAGGACTCAGACACAATTTCAGTGTTCAGTGTTCTAGGATTAAAAATGAAAAGCATTTAGTAAATATTTTTTCTTAGGTAAAGGAACATATCTGGAGGGATCATGGATATAGAGTGTTTTAGTGAACTGGGATATTTGGATGCTGTCTTCCCCTCACTCTCACACATTTGATTCAATGCATTTTTATTTGTATAGCGCTTTTAACAATGAACATTGTCTCAAAGCAGCTTTACACAGATAATGTGGTGATTAAAATATAATATGTTCTTTGTAAGTAAGTTTGTCCCTGGTGGCAACTGTGGCAAGGAAAAACTCCCTGAGACGGCATAAGGAAGAAACCTTGAGAGGAACCAGACTCAAGAGGGAACTCATCCTCATCTGGGTTGCAATGAATGTCCATTTATAGCAGATAAACGATGTTGCGAGGTACAGTGATGATGATCAGAAGCAAACTGTAGTCCTGAGTCAGTGTAGCAGACTGTTGACATAAACTACAGTCCAAATCCATCCTCAAAGCTCCCGTTCTTACTCCAGAATTTCATGGAACCAACAAAGGCGTTGATAAGAAACCATCCCAAGCTGCACAGAGTTTCCTCCAAATAAAGAGAACACTATCCAGAGGCAGACCTGGATGAAGTGGGAAGATCCATGGAGGGAAGAGGGGCAGGAACAGTGGTCACTGGAGCCTCAGGAGCATGTTTAACTTGACAGAGAGAGAGAGAGAGAGAGAGAGAGAGAGCGATAGAAAAAAAAAAAGGTGACAGGAGGAGATGGATATGGACTTTTAGGTGTCCTTATTGTTGTATGAAAGTTAATGTCACTGTGCAGTTTGGACTCTGACAAGACTCAGTATGGCAGCATCGCTAAAAGGGAGAACCAGAATTAAACACATACATTAAGGATCTCTGGGATAAGAGACGACCCACCACACAACCGTCAACAAACCTGAGTGAATGTGTGAAAGTGAGGGGACGACAGCATACAAATATCCCAGTTCACCTTCAGTGTCTGAAGGAGCGATACAGATGGTCTTTTCTCCCTGCTGCTATTCGACTGAACAATCAGCTGCTCCAAGTGAACCAGTATAATAATAATAATAATAATAATAATAATAATAATAATAATAATAATAGTAATAATAATAATAATAATAATAAAAATAATACACACTGTTATTGTGTTTTTAACTGTGCAATAATAACAATAACAAAGGTTTGCACAATAACTACAATAACACTAATGTAAACTGTGCAATATGTGTGAAAGCTTTATTGGTGGTCTTTTTTTTCTTTCTTTTGTATGTATACACTGATGTATATACACTTGTATTATGTCTCTACTTTTTATTTATTTGCACGTCTTTACTTTGCCGCTGTAACAGAAATTTTCTGTTGAGAAATGTATTCTTATTTTCTTTCTGATTTTATAATGAAGATACATTACTTACTTTTTATTAATACATTTAATGTTATTTCTGGTTATTCATTATGTAAATATTTGTAGAAGTGTCTTCTTTCTTGTTTTTCTTTTAAAGTGTTTATTTATATTTTTTACAGTGTTTTAGTCCTTTTTTTCTATTTTCGTAGCAGAAAAAGAATTATTTGCATGGTCCCAAATTTTTTTTTTTTTAACCTTTGTATGCTCAGGTTGTCTCTGTGCCCAATAAACCCTCTCTTTGATTCTACAGTGGTTCACGGTCCCCTATTTCTTCATTCATCTTGTTTTTGTTTTAAACTGCATTTTAAATCTAGGACAGACTTTTATTCCACCCTGATACATTAGTGCTTTTTCTGCTTAATGACATTTTTATGGAATCATCAAATCAACCTACTTATTGTGCATAATTTTTGCAAGCCAATTTCTAGATTTACACAGGATTGCTGATAATAGAAATATTGGCGTAACTTCCTGCTTAGAAGAGAAAAAAAACTAAGAACTGAAAGCTAGGGAGGGAACTGTAAAGACATACAGTTACAGAGTCTCTAAATGCTCTTTGTACTTCCTGTGCCTATAAAGGAAGGCATTAAATTAGAGATGAGTGAAATAGTTTCTGAAAACTCTGGATTTTTTGCAGACAGGAGATTACCTGATCAAAAGAATAACATACATTTTAATGAAAGAATCTACATGAATGAGGTCTCAGAAATGAAAGGGTTTAAAAGCAAGGATACAATTCCAACTTCAGGTATGTTTATATATAAGTATATACTGTATATATACACATACACATATATGCTGCTTAAGGTGCAAAATATTTGCCAGTGTTGGTGTGCCAACTTGCTCTGCTGTGCTTATATATAAGATTCAGTAAATAGTATAACTTGCAAAAAAAATATTATTAAACAAACAAACCCAGCACTAAGTTCTGTCAGATTTGCAGTAATTTTGTTATATATAGTATCCAGAAATTATTCACAGCTTTCATAGTTTCATTCATTGTTTTCCTTAAAATTGTAAATAATACTACAATGTTGAATTTAATGTATTTTTGAAAAAGACAGTCACATAAAAATTGTGAAAAAAGAATTGAAGCACTGTAAATACGGATGCACTTTATATAAGATATTTTTCTTTCTAGATTTAGAACACAGACCTGCAAGATACAGATGTTACAGACTGTCTGTGGTGTGTCTGCTGATGCTGATAGTTCTCTTGCTGGCTGCTATTGCAATACTGTGGATAGAATTTAACAACCTGACTATAACGAGAGACCAGTTACAGATCAGTTACAACATCCTTACTATAGAGAGAGACCAGTTAAAGACCACATTCAACAAACACAAACTGGCTACAGAGAGAGACCATTTACAGACAAATTACAACAAGCTGTCTGCAAAGACAGAGCCGTTACAGACCAGTTTCAACAACCTGACTATTGAGAGAGACCTGCTACAGATGAGTTACAACAATGTGACTATAGATAGAGACCAGTTACAATCCAGATTCAACAAACTGACTACGGAGAGATACCAGTTACAAACCAGGTTTAACAAAAATGACGACAGAGAGAGACCAGTTACAGATGAGTTACAACAACCTGGCTAAAGAGAGAGTCCAGTTACAGACCAGTTTCAACAACCTGTCTATAGAGAGAAATCAGTTACAAACCAGTGTCAACAACCTTACTATTGAGAAAAATCAGTTACAGACCAATTACCACGACTTGGCTACAGAAAGGGACCAGTTACATACCAGTTTCAACAAACTGACTAAAGAAAGAGACCAGTTACAAACCAGTTACAACAACCTGACTGTAAAGACAGACCAATTACAGACCAGTTACAACAAACTTACTATAGAAAGAGACCAGTTACAGTCCAGTTACAACAAACTGACCATAGAGAGAGACCAGTTAAAGACCAGTTTGAAAAAAATGACTACAGAGAGGGAGCAGTTACAGACCATTTACAACAACTTGGCTACAGAGAGAGATCAGATCCAAATCAGTTTTAACAATGTTAATACTGAGAGAAACCAGTTACAGACCAGTTACAACAAACTGACTATAGAGAGAAAGCAGTTACAAACCAGTTACAAAAAACTGACTATTGAGAGAGACCAGTTACAGACCAGTTACCACAACATGACTGCAAAGAAAGACCAGTTACAGACTAGCTACAACAACCTGGCTAAAGAGAGAGTCCATTTACAGACCAATTACAGCAACCTGACTAAAGAGAGAGACCAGTTTCAAACCAGTTACAACAACATGGCTACAGAAAGAGATCAGCTCCAAACCAGTTTTTACAACCTGAATATGGAGAAAAATCAGTTACAGACAAACTACAACAACCTGGCTACAGAAAGAGACCAGTTAAATACCAGTTTCAACAACTTGCATATGGAGAAAAATCAGTTACACACCAATTACAACAACCTGGCTATGAAGAGAGATCAGTTACAAACCAGTTTCAACAAATTGACTACAGAGAAAGAACAACCCAGCCATTAGGGAGGCACAAGCCAGTGCATTCTTAGTGCCGGTCCCAAGCCCGGGTAAATGGGGAGGGTTGCGTTAGGAAGGGCATCCAGCGTAAAACATGTGCCAAATCAAATATGCGGATCACAAATGAGAATTTCATACCGGATCGGTCGAGGCCCGGGTTAACAACGACCGCCACAGGTATCGTTAGCCGACAGGGTACCGGTGGAAATTGGGCTACTGTTGGCCGAAGGAGGAAAAGGAGAGGAGGAAGACGTCTACAGAGACGGCAGGAAAAGGAGCAGTGTAGGAGAGTGGAGGTTAGGGTTGGTACTTTAAATGTTGGTACTATGACGGGTAAAGGGAGAGAAGTAGCTGATATGATGGAGAGGAGAAAGGTAGATATGCTGTGTGTTCAGGAGACCAAGTGGAAAGGGAGTAAGGCCAGGAACATTGGAGGTGGATTTAAACTGTTTTATCATGGTGTGGATGGAAAGAGAAATGGTGTAGGGGTGATTCTGAAGGAAGAGTACAGTAAGAGTGTAGTGGAGGTGAAAAGAGTTTCTGATAGGGTGATGATCGTGAAGGTGGAAGTTGAAGGGATGATGATAAATGTCATCAGTGCCTATGCTCCACAAGTTGGCTGTGAGATGGAGGAGAAGGAAAGATTCTGGAGTGAATTAGATGAAGTGGTAGATGGTGTACCTAGGAAAGAACGGTTGGTGATTGGGGCGGACTTTAATGGGCATGTAGGTGAAGGGAACAGAGGTGACAAGAGGTGATGGGTAGGTATGGTTTTAAGGAGAGGAATGTGGAAGGGCAGATGGTGGTAGATTTTGCTAAAAGGATGGAAATGGCAGTGGTGAACACTTATTTTAAGAAGAAGGAGGATCATAGGGTGACGTATAAGAGTGGAGGAAGGTGCACACAGGTGGACTATGTGCTATGCAGGAGATGCAACCTGAAGGAGATTGGCGACTGTAAGGTGTTGGCAGGGGACAGTGTAGCTAGACAGCATAGGATGGTGGTCTGTAGGATGGTTTTGGAGGCGAAGAAGAAGAGGAGGAGAGTGAGGACTGAAAGAAGAATAAGATGGTGGAAACTGAAGGAGGAAGAGTGTAGTGTGAGGTTCAGGGAAGAGGTCAGAGAGAGGCTCAGTGGTGTTAAGGAGGTGTTGGATGATTGGGCAACTACTGCAGGAGTGATGAGGGAGGCAGCTAGAAAAGTACTTGGTGTGACATCTGGAAATGGAAAGCAAGACAAGGAGACGTGGTGGTGGAATGAGGAAGTGCAAGAGAGCATAAGGAGAAAGAGGTTGGCAAAACAGAAGTGGGATAGACAGAGTGATGAGAAAAGTAGGCAGGAGTACAAGGAGATGCGGCAGCAGGTTAAGAGGGATGTGGCGAAAGCCAAGGAAAAGGCATATGAGGAGCTGTATGAGAGGTTGGACACTAAGGAAGGAGAAAAGGATTTGTACCGATTGGCCAGGCAGAGGGACCGAGCTGGAAAGGATGTACTGCAAGTTAGAGCAGTAAAGGATGGAGAGGGAAATGTGTTGACTAGTGAGGAAAGTGTGTTGAGAAGGTGGAGGGAGTATTTTGAGCAGCTGATGAATGAGGAAAATCAGAGAGAGAGAAGGTTGGATGATGTGGAGTTGGTGAAGCAGGATGTAGATAGGATTAGTAAGGAGGAAGTGAGAGCAGCGATTAAGAGGATGAAGAGTGGAAAGTCGGTTGGACCAGATGACATACCGGTAGAAGGTGGAGATGTTTAGGAGAGATGGCAGTGGAGTTTTTGACCAGATTGTTTAACAGGATTTTGGAAGGTGAGAAGATGCCTGAGGAATGGAGAAGAAGTGTGCTGGTACCGATCTTTAAGCATAAAGGAGATGTGCAGACCTGCAGTAACTACAGGGGTATTAAGTTGATCAGTCACACCATGAAGTTATGGGAAAGAGTAGTGGAAGCCAGGCTGAGAGAAGAGGTGACCATCTGTGAGCAACAGTATGGTTTCATGCCGAGGAAGAGCACCACAGATGCCTTATTTGCTTTGAGAATGTTGATGGAGAAGTATAGAGAAGGACAGAAGGAATTGCATTGTGTATTTGTGGATTTAGAGAAGGCGTACGACAGGGTGCCAAGAGAGGAGTTGTGGTATTGTATGAGGAAGTCAGGTGTGTCAGAGAAGTATGTGAGGGTGGTGCAGGACATGTATGAGGACAGTGTGACGGCAGTGAAGTGTGCAGTAGGTACGACAGACTGGTTTAGAGTGAAGGTTGGACTGCATCAAGGATCGGCCCTGAGCCCTTTCCTGTTTGCAGTGGTGATGGACAGGTTGACGGACGAGGTCAGACAGGAGTCTCCCTGGACTATGATGTTTGCGGATGATATTGTGATTTGTTGTGAGAGTAGGGAGCAGGTTGAGAAGAGCCTGGAGAGGTGGAGATATGCGCTGGAGAAAAGGGGAATGAAACTCAGTAGGAGTAAGACAGAATACATGTGTGTGAATGAGAGGGAGGGCAGTGGAGTGGTGCGGTTGCAGGGAGAAGAGCTTCAGAAGGTGGAGGAATTCAGGTACCTGGGGTCAACAGTGCAAAGTAATGGAGAGTGTGTTAGAGAAGTGAAGAAAAGAGTGCAGGCAGGGTGGAGTGGGTGGAGAAGAGTGACAGGAGTGATTTGTGATAGTAGGGTATCTGCAAAATTGAAAGGAAAAGTTTATAGGACTGTGGTGAGACCTGCGATGTTGTATGGTTTAGAGACAGTGGCATTGAGTAAAAGACAGGAGGTGGAGCTGGAGGTAGCAGAGCTGAAGATGTTGAGGTTTTCGTTGGGAGTGACGAGGATGGATAAGATTAGAAATGAGTTTATTAGAGGGACAGCACATGTAGGATGTTTTGGTGACAAGGTGAGGGAGGCGAGATTGAGATGGTTTGGACATGTGCAGAGGAGGGACATGAATTATATTGGTAGAAGAATGCTGAGGATGGAGCCACCAGGTAGGAGGAAAAGAGGAAGGCCAAGAAGGAGGTTCATGGATGTGGTGAGGGAAGACATGCAGGTAGTTGGTGTAAAAGAGGCAGATGTAGAAGACAGGGTGGTATGGAGACGGATGATCCGCTGTGGCGACCCCTAATGGGAGCAGCCGAAAGAAGAAGAAGAAGAAGAAGAAGACTACAGAGAAAGAACAGTTACAGACCATCTACAACAACCTGGCTAAAGAGAGAGTCCAGGTACAGACCAGTTTTAACAATATGATTGCAGAGAAAGTCCAGTTACAGACCAGTTACACCAACCTGGCTATAGAGAGAAATCAGTTACAAACCAGAGTCAACAACCTTACTATTGAGAAAGATCAGTTACAGACCAATTACAACAACTTGGCTACAGAAAGAGACCAGTTACATACCAGTTTCAACAAACTGATTAAAGCGAGAGACCAGTTACAAACCAGTTACAACAACCTGACTGTAAAGACAGACCAATTACAGACCAGTTACAACAAACTTACTATAGAGAAAGACCAGTTACAGTCCAGTTACAACAAACTGACTATGGAGAAAAATCAGTTACACACCAATTACAACAATCTAAATATGGAGACAAATCAGTTACAGACCAACTACAACAACCTGGCTACAGAAAGAGACCAGTTAAATACCAGTTTCAACAACTTAAATATGGAGAAAAATCAGTTACAGACCAATTACAACAACCTGGCTATAAATAGAGATCAGTTACAAACAAGTTTCAACAAACTGACTACGGAAAAAGACCAGTTACAGACCCGTTACAACAATCTGAATATGGAGAAAAATCAGTTACAGACCCGTTACAACAACCTGAATATGGAGAAAAATCAGTTACAGACCCGTTACAACAACCTGAATATGGAGAAAAATCAGTTACAGACCCGTTACAACAACCTGAATATGGAGAAAAATCAGTTACAGACCAGTTTCAACAACTTAATTATGGATAAAAATCAGTTACAGATCAACTACAACAACCTGGCTAAAGAAAAAGACTATTTACAGACCAGTTTTAACAACCTGACTAAAGAGAGAGACCAGTTTCAAACCAGTTACAACAACGTGGCCACAGAAAGAGATCAGCTCCAAACCAGTTTTAACAAACTGACTGCAACAAGTGACCAGTTACAGACCAGTTACAACAACCTGAATATGGAGAAAAACCAGTTACAGACCAACTACAACAACCTGGCTAAGAAGAGAGATCAGTTGCAAACAAGTTTCAACAAACTGACTACAGAGAAAGACCAGTTACAGACCCGTTACAACAACCTGAATATGGAGAAAAATCAGTTACTGACCAATTACAACAATCTGAATATGGAGAAAGATCAGTTACAGACCCGTTTCAACAACTTGAATATGGAGAAAAATCAGTTACAGACCAACTACAACAACCTGGCTAAGAAAAGAGATCGGTTACAAACCAGTTTTAACAAAGCGATTGCAGAGAAAGACCAGTTACAGAGGAAGGCAGTGGAAGTCCAAAGGAGTTTTTCTCAACTGAGTAAGTGAACAATTGTTAGTGGTGTTAATTGTTTTTGGTAATTACTTTTGAATCTGTGTAGAAATGCAAGTGTGGATTGTCTAATGTGGAAACCTGCTCACAGCATCACTCAAAGGTTCTAAAGATACTCATAGCTGGCAATGCAGCTACAGATAAATGCACTTTCTGGTTTCTGAGTGTTGTAATGATTTATTCTGCACATCACACACATTATGAATGCCTGGCCATAGTCTGTTTTTCTCCCTGTAATTCAGCACAGCTGTTATGTAAATGTAGACAGACTAGTCTCTCAAGCATGTCTCAGAAGGTAATTTCTTTGTTGGGACCCTGCCAGAGCTGCATAATTATATGTAGCAGTATCCCTTTACACACACATTTTGCTGGCCCAGGGTGTCTAGCTGATGAGTCAAATTTAATTTTATTCTGTGTTTTTGGTTTCTGATTCTAAAATGTTACTCTTCTCTCCAGGGATTTAGGAGTGCCCTGGTGTATAAAGTATTGGTATACAGGATTGGTTGCACTCTGATTGAAGAATGCACTTTAAACTAAATCAACCAATACCCAAATTGTGAATTGGTTGTTAAAACTTTTCTGTCCTGGATATCTTTCTGCCTTAAGGATTTGATCACAGCTTTGTAACAGATGGATTGGTAGTTATAGATTGGTCAGATTGCATGTTCTATCATGGTATGAATGGAAAGAGAAATGGTGTAGGGGTGATTCTGAAGGAAGAGTACAGTAAGAGTGTAGTGGAGGTGAAGAGAGTTTCTGATAGGGTGATGAACGTGAAGCTGGAAGTTTAAGGGATGATGATAAATGTCATCAGTGTTTATGTTCCACAAGTCGGCTGTGAAATGCAGGAAAAGGTAAAATTCTGTAGTGGATTAGATGAAGTGGTAGAAGGGGTATCTAGGAATGAAAGATTGGTGATTGGGGCAGACTTTAATGGGCATGTAGATGAAGGGAACAGAGGTGATGAGGAGGTGATGGGTAGGTATGGCCTTAAGGAGAGGAATGTGGAAGGGCAGATGGTGGTAGATTTTGGTAAAAGGATGGAAATGGCAGTGGTGAACACTTATTGTAAGAAGAAGGAGGATCATAGGGTAATGTATAAGAGTGGAGGAAGGTGCACACAGGTGGACAATGTTCTATGTAGGCGATGCAACCTGAAGGAGATTGGAGACTGTAAGTTGTTGACGGGAGACAGTGTAGTTAGACAGCATCTGATGGTGGTCTGTAGGATGGTTTTGGAGGCGAAGAAGAAAAGGAGGAGTGTGAGGATGAAAGAAGAATAAGATGGTGGAAACTGAAGGAGAAAGACTGTAGTGTGAGGTTCAGGGAAGAAGTCAGACAGGAGCTTGGTGGTGGTGAAGAGGTGCTGGATGATTTGGTAACTACTGCGGGAGTGATAAGGGAGGCAGCTAGAAAAGTACTTGGTGTGACATCTGGGGATAGAAAGGAAGACAAAGAGACGTGGTGGTGGAATGAGGAAGTGCAGCAAAGCAGAAGGAGAAAGCGGTTGGAGAAACAGAATTGGGAGTGATGAGAAAAATAGGCAGGAGTAAAAGGAGATGTGGCAACAGGTAAAGAGGGATGTGGCAAAAGCCAAGAAAAAGGAGGAGCTAAGGACACTAAGGAAGGAAAAAAGGATTTGTAGTGATTAGCCAGGCAGAGGGACCGAGCTGGGAAGGATGTGCTGCAAGTTGGAGCAATAAAGGATGGAGATGTAAATGCGTTAACTAGTGAGAAGAGTGTGTTGAGAAGATGGAGGGAGTATTTTGAGCAGCTGATGAATGAGGAAAATGAGAGAGAGAGAAGGTTGGATGATGTGGAGATGGTGAAGCAGGAAGTGGATAGGATTAGTAAGAAGGAAGTGAGAGCAGCAATTAAGAGGATGAAGAGTGGAAAGTCAGTAGGACCAGATGACATACCAATAGAAGCATGGAGATGTTTAGGAGAGATGCAGTGGAGTTTTTAACCACATTGTTTAACAAGATTTTGGAAGGTGAGAGGATGCCTGAGGAATGGAGAAGGATTGTGTTGATACTGATCTTCAAGAATACGGGAGATGTGCAGACCTGCAGTAACTAGAGGGGAATAAAATTGATCAGTCACACCATAAAGTTATGGGAAAGAGTAGTGGACCCCTAATAGAAGAAGCTGAAATAATAATAAGAAGAAATTAGCCTGATTGAATTACTGGCCAACATGATGACTGTCTACAAGCAAAAGGTGCTCTCTGTATAATAAAGACCATGACAAAAAGTAGAGGGTGCTGTGATTCTGGTGTTGTTTTCAGACTGGCCAGTCCTGATTGTTTACCCTTCAGTCTGCTGCCAACTAGTTTTTAGATAATCTTTATCTGGTAAAATATTTGCATATAATAGTCTGTTCAGTCTTTTATAAACATGAGTCTTATATATTATGCTAAAAAACAGAGTTTTTATTATGTAATTTTGCTCAACTGCTTTGTTAGTTAAGTAATGAGTGAAGTTGCTATATAAATATATATATATATAAATTACTTGAAATGTGCCGGTGAATTACTCTCAAGATGAACTGAAACTGCTCTGTTCAGATGAAATTGACTCCTCCTACCACTAGGGAGTTATAAAGCATGTGTTGTACTGTGGTGTCTGTACAGAGAAAGACATTAACACACCAGGATGGACATACTTTAGCTCCAGTATTTACTACATCTCTACTACAATGAAGAGCTGGATTGAAAGCAGAGAGGACTGCAAACAAAGAGGAGCAGACCTGGTGATCATAAACAGCAGAGCAGAACAGGTCAACCCAGAAGAAAATATTTAATTTTTTTGTTTTAATACAATTTTCAAATTGCTATTTGTATCACACTTAACAATGCACCTTGTCACAAAGCAGCTCCAGAGAAACACATTGATAAAGAATATACGTTTTAAATGTAAGCTAGAGGTGTCAGTGATTAGGAAATCTTAACTCAGATGGTATGAGGAAACCCAGAGAGAAACCAGACTTAAAATTAAACCCACCGTCATCTAAATGTCACCAAATCCACTATAAATAAATCCTATCTATAATCTGTAGTACAGTATGTGGTCAAAAAGCTTTTATTATATTGTATATAAATTCCAATACTGATTGGCAGGCTAGTTTCTAAGTGTGGGGTTTTATAAGAAAAAGCTTGGTCGCCAGCCATGGTCTACTATTCAAGATCCAAAAGAATAGCCTGCATCTTTTAGTCAAAGTAATTCATTTAAAGATAGTAGTAGATAATAGTAATAGATAAAAGTATTTAAATAATAGATTATTAATTAGTTTATATACAGTATATCATAATCAAAATGAGATTTGATTAGGAGCCAATGCAGTGGTAAGATAGGTGTGATGTCATCATAGCATCTGGTTCTAGTAAAAAACTCAAGTATTCTTGATTAATTGGAGCTTGTTTATGAGACTTTTCCGAACTGTCACGGTGCGAGCCACAAGTCGTATGCGGAAGTAACTCAATCATTGTTTATTGAGTGATTCACACATACCCACACAAACACAAACACAGAAGTCAAAGAGTTACAAACCGACTTGCGGGTTCGGTCCGTAAAGCTGGTATAATCCGTTTGGGAAGTATAATCCACAGCACGGGTATATTCCACAGCACGCAAGTATCCATGGGAGGATAATAATCCACGGAATGGGTATAATCCATAGGGTAGGAAGTAGGAACTGGAACCAGCGGGGAATGCTGGCAGTCGGGAACCAGGTCGCTCACCATAGTATTCGAGTAGGACCGACACGAGTAAGTTGGGAATAATGGTTTATGTAGGAGATAACACCTGTCTCTCATTAATACTGGGAGTGACAGAACGAGGCAGCGTGACAACCACCAAAAGGGGTGTGGCAGCTGGATCCCTGACAAGAACATTCATACAGTAAGCTTAGGTTTTTCTGCAACTGTGGTGAAATCACATTTCTTATCTTAGCAACATTTTTGAGATAAATGAAGCATATTCCAGTAATATTATTTACTTGAAGTTTAATAAAAGATTTGTGTAAATAAACACTAAGGTCATTTATCGCCTCACATGATGGAACAGAAAGTCCATACAGAGATGTAATCGATAAGTTTTCTTCTAGCTGCAAAATATATATATATATATACAGTGGAACCTCGGGTTACGAACGCCCTGGCATACGTATAATTCAGGTTACGAATCGCAGTTCATCAAAATTTTTGCCCCTGGTTACGAACAATATATCGGGATACGAACGTCGCTCACCAAAAAATCGCAGGCAGGTTGGTTGTTTTTGCTCTATCCACGCAGCTCGTCACATCAGTTAGCGTCCTGTGTCCCTAGCGAGAGCATCGTGTTACTTATCCGCTTTAACTTTTCCCGGCGGCAGCGTAACAACTCGTTAGTTGATGCTCGTGGAATGATGAGATGGACAACATTAGCCGATGCATAACCACTTTACTTGTTTTTATGAAGATAGATTAGCAGGGTTACAGTCTTTTCCCAAGTACAATACCCATAATGAATTTCACTCTGGACTTCAATACCAACTGATAGTAGCCTTAAAGAAACAGCTCTCATTTTCCCTCTAATGCAACAATTGTCTCAGCGTTCGTGTTAATAACACTGTCTTTAATATTCTATAATATAATATATAATAATATATAAATAATATCATATAATAAGATTCTCCTTCCAAACAATAACTCTCCCTCCTCCCCCTTCTACGAACGTCGTCTCCTGCAGCGAGTCTTCTCAAAGGGAAAGTACCCGCTAAAGATCTTTTCCTCTTTTGTATGTTTTTATGTGGTATGATTTTAATATAACATGTTAAAAGTAAATCATATTAGTGAATATTGGCTTTATTTTTATTTAAGTAATATTTTTGGTTGTCCAGAACGAATTACCGAAGTTTCTGTTCATTATTATGGGGAAATTTGTATCGGGATACGAACTTTTCAGGTTACGAATAAAGTACCGGAACGAATTAAATTCGTAACCCGAGGTTCCACTGTATATATATACACATATACTTATATATATATATATACGCTTCTGTCCTGTTAGGATCACTAAAAGAACATTAATGAGCATCTACTGTCTGAAGTTTTTCAGACATTCAGCAGCCTTATTAAGCTGGAGGTTCTCTTCTGGCTTTGCCCAAAAATACTGCATGCTATTTTATGCTAGTCACTGTCGGAAAACCTAAAATTGTAGCTGTACCTCTGACTGTTATAATGGACTGACACTACAGATACATTCCGTAAATGTTCAATAAATGTCTAAAATGTCAAAATATGACCATAACCATGATTATAAACATTTTGAAATCTGTTTTTAGGCTTGAACTATGTATTTTGTCTGTTATACAACTTTCTTTCAGATTTAAACAGTGCTGTATCTGGGTTTATCCACAGTTCAAGTACTGGCAGTGTGTTGCTTAAAATGTCTCATCAGATGTATTTCCTCACCAGGAATTTGTTGAGGTGTGGAGAAGAGGTCATGGTGCTTGGATTGGTGCAAATGACAGAGACAGAGAGGGGGTCTGGAAATGGGTGGATGGTACACCTGTGATCAATGGGTAAGTATTGAACATACCCTGCTTCACTTATTCCCTTTACAATCAGTTAACATTTCAAGAGAATAGTGGAGGTCTCGCATGTAGGATGTTTTGGAGACAAGGTGAGGAAGGCGAGATTGAGATGGTTTGGACATGTGCATAGGAGGGACATGGGGTATATTGGTGGAAGAATGCTAAGGATGGAGCCACCAGGAAGGACGAAAAGAGGAAGACCAAGGAGGAGGTTTATGGATGTGGTGAGGGAAGACATGCAGGTAGTTGGGTTGAAAGAGGCAGATGTAGAGGGCAGGGGGAATGTAGACTGATGATCTGCTGTGGAGACCCCTAATAGAAGAAGCCGAAAGAAGAAGAAGAAGCCATTTAAATAGTCATGTCGGCTCTTTATTAGGTAGGCTGTTTACTGTTGTGTTTGCTTGTTCACTGGTTCTCTTCTTCTTTAGGTTCTGGAGTAGAGGAGAACCCAACAACAAAGGTAATGAGGACTGTGCTGTATCTGGCTATCGGTCTGAACCTGTGCCAAACTGGGTAGATGTTTCCTGTAGTTCCCATTATATTTGGATCTGTGAGGAGAACATTGATAGCTAAATTGTTGCAAATAAATAACATTTATTTTGGATAATTTTCTCTTTATTTAGACATATGTTGAAGAGAGAATAAGAATTAAACCCTGCTTTTTTCTGAGGGAATAGGCAAGAAATTGTGTATAGCTGTTTTTTATGGACCTGTTGATATAATTTTTGACTTAATTTACATTTTTACTTCTGAATCTATTACTTTATTGTCTTTGTTAATTGATTTTTTGCTAAAGTCTTTATTGATTTTCACACTTAAAATGGTTTTTATTTTCAATTTCTCCATATAACAATTTATCAGAAAGTTGTTAGTTTTTGCTTAAATGTGCAGAAGATGGTTCTTGCTATTTTTAAAACATGAATGATTATACTAATAAAACATTGTGTTTTGTTAAATTAACTTCTTTATACTAAAATATACTTTGCACATTAAAATGTTCATGAAATGATCAAAATGCTAATTACTCTATTTTGTAATCTGTTAGTGTTGATGTTTACATTTTACAGTTTTCTATTTGTCTTACAATGAATAATCATGAATTATTGTTTTGTTTTCCTGTATTCTCCACTCTTCGTCAGCTGTGTTTCTCTTTATCTTTTCGGAAGAGTGCTTTTTTCAATGTTTTAAAGCATTGAATAAAGCCCATTTTCAGCAGAATTGCGAACACACTACAGTCTACTAAGAGAACTCTAATTATAGGAGACTTTTTTTTTTAGAAATGTGAAATTGGCTAGGCCTTTAGGGGCACCAAATGCTCAGGTTAGGTGTATACTGGAAAAAGAAAGAATGAAATTATGACTTTCATTTGAATTATTTTGTTATCTTAAATGTGTTCAGGTGGACCCAATACGGAAGCGCGGTCACACTCTTCGTGCTGCTAGATCAGCATATTTTTCTACCCTCATAGAAGATAAGCAGAATCCAGTACGGTATCAAAATTAACTGGGAATAAAAGCACCACACTTACATACACCTTTTATAGGCATTGATGATTTCTTGAAAATACCAGTCAAAAAATCCAGACTATTGATTTAAATTACTTTAAACTAAAATTACTTCATTAATTACCCTCTAGAGAGCACTATAATTATAACAGACCATCAATAACTTTTTTTTTTTTGTCACGGATAGACCAGTCGTCAGAAACCGGGAGTAAAATAGATTGTTGTTAATTGGTCTAAACATGCAAACACATTGAGAGCTTGAGAAGAGACTGGAGCAAATGGTACACTAAACTGAGTGCTCCTTTAGATGCATAGCAAGGAGCATTGAAGCATGGAACCACAGGGAACAAAAGAGGTAGGAAATACAGGTGATCTATAGTTCCCCATCCTTTTAAGGATCCTAAAAGAAGGCCCTGCGGGCTGAGTACAATAAGCCGTAATACCAGACATGTAAACCTTTAGGGTGGATGGGGCCAACCCTGTAGCAAACTGTTCCTGCAAGAACTCCAGAACCGACCCAACCAGGCAGTTGACTGGGTCTAACCGGTGGTGCTCACACCACGCGGAGAGCAGCTGCCATCTAGCGGCATACAACCTACTTATGTAAGGAGCTTTGAAATGGAGGATCGTCGCAACTACCTCAGTAAAAAGACCATGCTGCTAAAAACTGCACCCCACCCCGGGAGTAGCGCGATGGGAGGAAAGGATGAAGCCTCGGCCATGTCTGCACCATGCCGAGAAAAAGAGAACCAGAGGGGGGTCTCCCGAGTCACAAACAGATCTACCTGGGCTCTGTAATATCTCTGCCATATCTGCTCCACCACCTTGGGGTGGAGCCTTTATTCACAGGCCTCAGCCCTTGCCTCAAAAGGGCATCTGTTCTTCAATTCAACCAGCCCGGGTTCTGACACGATCTGCTTGAGGGTAAGCATCCTAAACCTGAGCCTCATGAGTGAGCGGTTCAAGGAGCGTAGGTCTAAGATCTGCCTCGATCCGCCATACTTCTTCGGAACTACGAAGTACAGGCTGTAGTAACTTGACTCTCTGACCAAGGGGGGAACCACCTCAATGGCCCCTTTCCTTAGGAGGGTGCACACTTCCTGTTCCAGAACCAGAGCCTGCTGGAACGTTAAACAGGGAAGGAGGGGACCCGAGTTAAATCGAGTAGCCCACCCCAATGGTACACAGGGCCCATTGAGATTTGTCTGGCATCTCCTCCCAGGCTTCCAGGAAATCTCTCAAGGGAACCAACCTTTTGAGGCAGGCCTCTGACCCTCCCAGAGCAGCTGGAGCAGTGTCCTGCAGCTGTTGGAACCTCCGGAGAGGTGGCGGGTCTTCTCAATCTGCAGCGATCTCTCGGGTGGGAACGGAGGGAGACACCCGCTGGAGGGGGGTTGCACCCCAAAGCATGTCCTGTGGCAGGGCCCTTGGGCCCTCCTGTCAGGGTCCGGGTGGCAACACTCTGCTTTCAGACTTAGCTCTGGGGCCGCTAATATTAAGGAGTTGCGTCACGCTGCCGGCTTAACCCTTCGGGCCACAAAACACACGGCGCGGTCCATTGGTCGGTCCATGCCAGCCCTGGTAGCCACAGAGAGGCATCTGTGGCTCACCTTGTCTGACCTACCAGACAAGAATCAAGCTGTGCTTTTGAACGCACTGATAGCTCCTCCTGGACTGTTTGGCGACGCTGTGACGGTGGTCGTAAACAAGTTCCAGGAGTCTAAAAAGGAGTCGGCTGCATTTCAGCAGTACCTCACTCGCCGATCTCGTGCGGCTGGTCGGCGGCAGCCCCAGCCCGGTCCTTCCAGGCACCGCAAAGCCCAGAAACAGAGCATCGCCACCCGATCTCTGTGGTCTAGACCCAAAACGGAGCAGGATGACCTGAGGGTCACCCTAGCCTCCATCAAACGGGCTGTGGTGCGTAGATCCTGACAATCTACGGTCGGGGGGACGGTGTACACCTCACGCTACGGTGCCTGTCCCGTTTCTGTACCACCAAGAGGCCTGGCCATTGGCTCTGCCACAGGATGTGCTTCAGAGCACAGCCTTCCTCCTCCAAGCTGGTTTTGGTCCTGGAACGAGAAGTATGCACACAGAGCCAAGGCCAGGGAGTAGACAGACAGGCTAAACCAACCGTCTGCTAGCTGCACAGAGTCATCACTCAGGATCCACCATATTGAGACTGTGTCTGTCCCCCGAGCAAAACCAAAATTTAGGAATTATCAGAAAGTCTGTTTAAGTAACCTGATTAACATTAAATTAAATAGGACTGAACACACAGCCAGCAACTCTGATCTAAAGATAGGATTATTAAATATTTGATCTCTCATGCCAAAAGCGTTTACCATAAACGAAATTATTACTGACCAGGAGTTTAATATAATGTGTTTGACAAAAACATGGATTGAATCGAATGAATATGTAGCATTAAATGAAGCGAGTCCTCCTGGGTATAGTTACATACACCAACCTCGTCTAAATGGCAGAGGAGGTGGAGTAGCAGCTATTTATAATAATAATCTAAACGTCACACAAAAGACTAAACAAAAATGTAAAACATTTGAAGTTCTTTACACCAACATAAAATACTCAGTGTCCGAAAGCAGGTCAAGTCAGTTAATTCCACTTATTATTATTTATAGACCCCCAGGGCCCTACACTGATTTTCTGATTTTCTGAATTTGCAGATTTTATTACAAATTTAGCTACTTCTTTAGACAAAGCATTAATTGTTGGAGACTTTAATATTCATTTTGATAATCAGGAAGACTCGTTAAGAGCAGCAGTTGTGTCCATTCTAGATTCAGTTGGAATTAATCAGAATGTTATAGGACCCACTCATAGTGGTGGACACACTCTCGATTTGTTGTTAACATTTGGATTAAAAATAAAAAACTTAGTCATAATTCCACAGTCTGAAGCTATTTCAGACCATTATCTAATCTCGTTTAAAATTTCCCTTAGTCATTGCATTTCTACCTCACCACGTTACCGTGTTAAGCGTACTGTCACGTCAGCTACAGCAGCGCGTTTTATTATTAATCTTCCCGAAATTATGATATTAGATAGATCTCCGTCAGACCCCGCAGAGCTCGACTGGGCCACTGAACATCTAGAATTAACGTTACGTTACACTCTAGATGATGTAGCTCCCCTTAAGACCAAAATGATCAGGGAGAAAAAGTTAGCACAGTGGTATAATGATCATACGCGCACCTTAAAACAGACCACTCGAAAATTAGAACGTAAATGGCGTCAAACAAAATGAACAGTATTTCAAATTGCATGGAAGGACAGCCTCTTAAATTATAGAAAATCTCTTAGTGCTGTTAGATCAGCATATTTCTCCACCCTCATAGAAAATAACAAGCATAATCCTAGATTTTTATTCAGCACGGTAGCAAAATTAACAGGGAATAAAAGCACTGCACTCACATGCACACCATCATTAGGTAGTAATGATTTCATGAACTTTTTTAATAATAAAATTGAAAACATCAGGCAAGAAATCCAGATTAATATAAATCAAAATTATTTTACAAGTAACCCTGTAGACAGCAGTGTAATTATAACGGACAATCAACTACAAAGCTTCACTCCTATTCATGAGAATTACTTAATTTCATTAATCTCCTCATCAAAATCATCAACCTGCATTCTCGATCCCTTGCCTACAAGTTTCTTTAAACAGATAACTCCAGAGGTAATTAAACCTGTTTTAAAAATAATTAACTCTTCCATTAGTTTAGTAGACTTTTAGCTCTAAATGAATGGTTACAGTCATGGTGTCGAGAACATAAACTTCTCTTTGTTAATAACTGGAACTGTTTCTGGGAGCGTCCTACGTTCTTCCGCCCTGATGGCCTGCACCCCAGCAGAGTTGGAGCAGCAGTGCTATCAGATAACATCTCTAGGATACTTCACACCATCTGACTGGTAAGACATCAGGAAATTTACGACAATGAGAACACGCATACAACAGACCGAATAGTTACAAGTTCACACACAGACCAGTTTATAGAAACCGTATCTATTCCTCGTGTAGTAAAACCAAGAATTAAATACACAAGATCCAGAAATAATCTCATTGCAGTTAAAACTGAAAAATGCCAGATAAACAAACACCAAAAAGTTTTAAAGTTTGGTCTTTTAAACATTAGATCACTTGCACCCAAAGCACTGATTATAAATGAGATGATCACGGATAATAATCTCGATGCACTCTGTCTCACTGAGACCTGGATTAAACCAGGTGATTATATGGGTCTAAACGAGTCGACACCGTCAGGATATGTTTATAAGCATGAGCCGCGTCAGACTGGTCGTGGGGGTTTAGGAACCATTTATACTGCCTCTCTTAATTTTAGTCAGATGTTAGGATTCAGCTTTAAATAATTTGAAGTGCTCGTTCTTAAAGTTGTATTTTCAGACAGACATAGAAAACTCGCTCTGGTCACCGTGTACAGACCCCCAGGGCCCTACGCTGATTTTCTTCAAGAGTTTGCTTGTTTTCTATCAGATCTCTTGATCAATTTTGATAAAGTGCTGCTTGTAGGAGATTTTAATATTCATGTAGATGATGTAAATGATGCTCTAGGATTATCATTTGTTGATTTATTAAACTCTTTTGGGGTTAAACAAAACGTCATCGGACCAACTCACCGTTTAAACCACACACTAGACTTAATAATATCCCACGGAGCAGACATCACTAATATAGATATTTTACCTCAGAGTGATGACATCACAGACCATTACCTCATACTGTACACACTACCGGTAGAGCAGATTAGCCGTGTTGCACCACGTTATCGACTTGGCAGGACTATTGTTCCAACCACTAAGGACAGATTCATAAATAACCTGCCTGATTTATCTCAATTTCTCACTAAACCCATAACTGCTAATAATCTTGATGAAATAACTAACACCATAGACCTTATCCTCACTAGCACAATAGACACCGTTGCCCCCATCCGGTTAAAAAAGGTTAGAGAACAAGCACCTGCACCTTGGTATAATAGTCATACGCATGAACTCAAGAGAACAGCCCGTAATCTGGAGAGAAAATGGAGGAAAACTAAATTGGAGGTATTTAGAATCGCGTATAAAGACAGTATGCTCAGCTACAGACAGGCGCTAAAAGCTGCTAGAGCTGAACACCTGAGCAAACTTATAGAAAATAAGAAAAACAATTCCAGGTTCCTTTTCAGTACTGTAGCTAAACTAACTACAAATCAGGGCTCTGAAAATTGTGTTCCATCACAGTTTAATAGTGAGGACTTTATGATTTTCTTCACTGAAAAAATAGATAACATTAGAAAAACAATTGTGGCAGTTCAACCTCTGACAGCATCTCCTGAGACAGTGTTACCTTCAACTCCACAACTCCACTGTTTTACATGTATAGGACAGGAAGAGCTGTATAATGTTATTGCCAAAGCTAAATCGACAACATGTCAGTTAGATCCAATTCCTACTAAATTACTGAAGGAAGTGTTATATACAACTGGTGAACCTCTTCTAAATATTATTAACTCCTCACTATCTTTAGGTCACGTCCCTAAATCCCTCAAGTTAGCAGTTATTAAGCCCCTCATTAAAAAACCTAATATGGATTCAAACACGCTATCGAATTACAGACCAATTTCAAATCTCCCATTTATGTCTAAGATTTTAGAAAAGATTGTCGCTGCCCAGTTATGTTCCTAACTGCAAGAGAACAATCTTTTTGAAGAATTTCAGTCAGGTTTTAGGCCCATCATAGCACAGAAACTGCTCTAGTTAAAATCACTAATGACCTGTTTTTAGCTTCAGACCAAGGCTTCATCTCGCTGTTGGTTCTACTAGATCTTAGTGCTGCATTCGACACTGTAGACCATGATCTCCTTCTGAATCGCTTACAAAATTACATCAGCATTCAGGGACAGGCATTAAGCTGGTTTAAATCCTACCTGTCCGATCGTTACCATTTCATAGATTTAAATGGAGAGCTATCCAGGCTAATGCAAGTAAATTATGGCGTGCTGCAAGGTTCAGTTCTAGGACCCCTGCTGTTCACAATATACATGCGTCCGTTAGGAAATATTATTAGAAGGCATGGAATTAGCTTCCATTGTTATGCTGATGATACTCAGCTATATATTTCATCTAAACCAGGCGATACAGCTCAATTAACTCGGATAACTGAGTGTGTTAAGGAAATAAGAGATTGGATGACCCATAACTTTCTACTTTTAAATTCTGATAGGACTGAGATTTTGATCATCGGCCCAAAAACTAGTATACAGAAGTTCCAGCATCTCAACCTGCGTTTAGACGGATGTTCTGTAACCACTAGTTCAACGGTAAAAGACCTGGGAGTTATTTTAGACAGCAAATTGTCTTTCAAATATCATATCAACCAAGTTACAAAAACAGCCTTCTTTCACCTTAGAAATATTTCTAAGTTAAGAAACATGAATAGACTACTGTAATGCATTACTAGGTGGATGTCCTGCATCATTAATAAACAAGCTTCAGTTAGTCCAGAATGCAGCAGCCAGAGTTCTCACAAGGTCAAGAAAATATGATCACATAACCCCGATCTTATCGTCCCTACATTGGCTTCCTGTTAAGTTTCGAATAGACTACAAACTATTACTTCTCACTTATAAAGCACTAAATGGTTTGGCTCCCATTTTTCTCTCCAGTCTTTTAACACGCTACAATCCACCACGCTCCCTAAGATCTCAAAACTCTGGGCTTCTAGTAGTTCCTAGAATAGCAAAGTCCACTAAAGGTGGTAGAGCATTTTCACATTTAGCTCCTAAACTCTGGAATAGTCTTCCTGACGGTGTTCGGGGCTCAGACACACTCTCCCAGTTTAAGTGTAGATTAAAAATATATCTTTTTAGCAAAGCCTACACATAACACACATTACATCATAACCTTGTGCTCCAGAACATCTGATCACATGCACATTATCAACTTGTGCTGTTAATATCATGAACAGCAGCTACGCTAATTCCTCTCCACTGCTTCTCTTTCTCTTCCCATCCCGAGACACCCTGAGGTTTGTCCAGCTCCAGTCACCCCCCACCTCGTGATGATTACGGACCTTTGAAGAAGTAGATGCCGAACTCGCAAACATCCCGAACCATCTAGAGTCGTACCAGTGCCATTTGGATCCCGCTACATGTGTGGAGTTTTAACATTGGACCTCCTGAAGTGTTTAAAGGCTCTGGCATGGAGAAGCTGATGCTGGATCTGTGATGATCACAAATGCTGAGCTCATAAAACTAGGAGCTACTAACCATATAGACTGTATAAGGCTGTAGAAAGAACATCACTTATAATCTTATACTCCAGTAGTCATGTTAGTTCTCACTCTACAGTGTTCTGTATTGTTGAAAGATTTATGATCAAACTCTTGATGTCACCCAAATGAGGATGGGTTCCCCTTTTGAGTCTGGTTCCTCTCAAGGTTTCTTCCTCATAACATCTAAGGGAGTTTTTCCTTGCCACAGTCACCACGGCTGCTCATCAGGGATAAATTCACACCATTCACCATCACTGTTGATTTGTGTAAAGCTGCTTTGAGACAATGTCTGTTGTGAAAAGCGCTATACAAATAAACTTGACTTGACTTGACTTGACCACAACCCCACTGTGGCCACCTGGTTCTAAAAGAAAGAGGTGTCAGGTCTGCCCTAGCAATAAGGACAGAAAGACAAACATATTGTGCTAGTTAATAATATTAAAATATTAAAAAAAAAAAATGTGTTCTAATACCCCTCAGTAACATAAGAGGAAGGTTAAATTCTAAATCACTGTTATGTTTTTCTTTAAATGGTAACTTTCCTCAAATAAAACATTTGATATGTTTTCTGTGTTCTATTGTGAATACAATAATTGTATAGTATGAGGAAGTCTGGTGTTTCAGAAAAGTATGTGAGGGTGGTGCAGGACCTGTATTTGGAGGTTAAACTGCATCAAGGATCAGCTCTGAGCCCTTTCCTGTTTGCACCGGTGATGGGCAGTTTGACGGACGAGGTTACACGAAAGTCGGTAGGAGTAAGACAGACTACATGTCTGTCAATGAGAGGGAGGGCATTGGAGTGGGAGGAGAGGATTGATAGCAGGAGTGATTTGTGATAAAAGAGTATCTGCAAGAGGCAGAGGCAGTGGCATTGAATAAAAGACAGGAGGTGGAGCAGGGTGTAGCGGAGTTGAAGATGTTGAGCTTTTTGTTGGGAGTGACGACGATGGACAGGATGAGAAATGAGTTTATTAGAGAAACAGTGCATGTAGAACATTTTGGAGACAAGATGAGGGAGGTGAGATTGAGATGGTTTGGACATGTGCAGAGGAGGGACATGGGGTATATCAGTAGGAGAATGCTGAGGATGGAGCCACCAGGAAGGAGAAAAAGAGGAAGACCAAGAAGGAGGTTAATGGATGTGGTGAGGGAAGACATGCAGGTAGTTGGTTTGCAGAGTTGTATAGAGACGAATAATCCACTGTGGCAACTAATGGAAGAAGCCGAAAGAAGAAGAAGAAGAATGTGAATACAATAATGGGTTTATGAGATTGACTTATTTAACTAATAATAATTTCTAAGGGAAAAATCATAATTAAATAATCTGAATAATAATAAATTGGTTTTTGTACTTTAACATATGCAAGAAAATATAAGTAACAATAAATTCAAAATTTCCAAATCATTTTTGTTGCCTTTCAATGCATAATGTGACATACAACTTAACAATCTGGGATACAGTGCCCTTTGTTACTTTTAGTAAATATGAACAAAAAAATCGAAATCTTTTCTTAGAACATTTCTGAACAACTTGTGGAGATGTAGGTGACGTTGGATTGTAGTTTTTAGAGAACTTCTGACCCCAAGATACAAATACTTCTATAATATATATATATATATGTCCAAATAATTGTCTGTTAATTAATTTTGTTTAGATTTGTCAAATTTTAATTTTAATTTTTTAAACACAAAATTATATTTGCCTTTCAAGTGTTTTATTATTTTTCATGGTTATTGGCTAGAAGATAATTCTGACTTCAAAGACCCAACAGGTACCTAGTTCACCTCTCTGGGTACCAATGTCATATTCACAAAACACCTTGTGTCCATAATTTGGACAAACAATTTAACTGTTTCTTGTTAATTACCCTTCCATTGTTGAGAGTAAATGAATTAAAAAAAAGTTTTTAACATGTATGTAGTGTATATTGGAATAATTTTTTTTTTTTTTTTTTGTTCGGATGGTAATAAGACACAGTTTTATATTTGCCCATTAAAGCAAACAGAGCTATAGATCTTTATAAAGTGAATAACAATGCCATATAACCGACCCTTTGTATTAAAGAGTCGATTGGCTTGACAAAATAAACTAGGGCTCGAATGCTTTGATACATTTTTCCAGATGGCTAAAGAGTAAAGAGTGAATCTGCTGTAGGGTCTTATGATCCCAATTCCACCCCCCTCCGGCTGGAGACTACCCAGATCCCATTGCACTTTCTGAAGATGGCAGTAAAATATGAAAATTCCTTTCAAATACTTATCTTAATGCCAAACCTTCAATTTGAAGAAAACGTATTTATTTTCCTGTAGATGGCAGTATAAACTCAAAAGTAATTCATTGCTTTTTAAACCCATCTGCCTGGATTTGACCATCCGATTTCATCTGTCTGAATACCATTTCATTCTATAAAGAGTCATTATAATGGATCTGATAAACTTACACAAGTAATAATGCATGTCAAAATTAACATTTCATTCTAATAACAGGTTTTGTTTAAAGTAAAGTCAAAGCTCCCTTCTTCAGGCCACACAGGCCTCCTTTTATATGCGCTGGGCTTTCAAGGATGGTGAGGAGCAGCCATGGTCCTGATCAGTTGCCGCCATGTCTGGGTTTCGTTGGCCCGCCCACCTGTTATTTGCTTTTTGGCTTTTCAAAACACTGGTGCTGAACTGGTGCTGTCCGTTCAGCACTATGCCTACAGTTACAGTATGTTCAGAGTGTGTTCCTTGCAGTGGTTGCATGCCAGAATCCTGTCATCACAGTACCCCCCTCAGCTACAAACCTACTGTTAGTGGGTTCTGGGACTAAAATGAATATCTCCAGGGGAGGCCGTCTGCATTGCCATGGTCAGCTCCTGCTCTGTTCTGCAGTGGAACGAGTCCTGCAAAAGAGAAACCAGTGATTTATACGGCCGTTTGTGTCTTTTGCTTTAGCCATCCGTTGCCCACCAGGTAGTACCACAGTTCCTCTATAACCCACTTAATTGATAGGGCTTCTTATTCCACTACAGTATACTTCTTAATAATACATATCCTTCTCTCCCTGTCACCCCCTTCTCTCTTTCTCTCTCTCTCTCTCTTTCTCTATCTTTCTCTCAGTCAAATTGAACTTGCTCATGTAGTACTAGTGACCACTGTTTCTGCACCTCTCCTCAGATTCACCCACTTCATCTCAGCCTGCCTCTGGATGGTGTTCTCTTCTAATGGAGGACACTCTGTGCATTTGGGGATGGTTTCTCATCAACGGTCTGTTAACAGGGAGTTTTTCCTTCACCACAATTGCCACCGGCTCACTCATTAGGGACAAACTTACATTTATAAAGAATAAACTTTTTTTATCTTTATTACCACATTATTTGTGTAAAGCTGCTTTCAGACAGTGTCTATTGTTAAAAGAGCTCTACAAACAAAAATGAATTGAGTTGAATAAATGCATATAAAGAAAAATAAAGCATACTCTGAAGAACTTAGTTGGATCATCACCAAGAAGTACTGGAAGCCTGCAAATGGCAACACATCACATGTCAGCGAGGGCCGAGGTCAGAGATGCCTCAGAGATGTAATCAAACAATGGCATCAATTTAAATGTACAAACCTTGGCTTCTTGCAGAAGATTGCTTAAACTGCAACATCGTTTATCTGCAATAAATGGACATTCGGTGGAACCCAGATGAGGATGAGGTTCCCTCTTAAGTCTGGTTCTTTCTAGTTCTTCCTTATGCAATCTCGGGGAGTTTTTCCTTGCCACAGTCGCCACCGGCTTGTTCATCAGAGACAAACTTACGCTTATAAAGAAAATATTTATTTTTATCACCACATTATCTGTGTAAAGCTGCTTTAAAACAATGTTGATTGTTAAAAGTGCTATACAAATAAACATCAAATCAAATTAAATACAATTTTATTTGTCACATACACATACATACAGAGTACGACATGCAGTAAAATGCTTCTTACGACGGTCCGGCATTAGGGAATAAAATGGGGTGAAAAAAGAGAATAAAAATAAAAAATAAAAACAGATAAATAAAGTGTGTATATATATACATACAAAGAAATGCTTATGGCAGTGTGCAGTTAAACAGTAAACAGTAAACAATTTAAGCATGGTTTTTAATAGCTCATCAGCTGTGGCCAATGACAATCCAGAGAGGCATAGAATTTTTTTAGGTTCTTCCCAACCACCCTGTTGAATTCTTGATAAACCTGAAATTGTAAAACAAAATGGTCAAATTAACATGTAACTATCATGTTTATAGAATAGTCTTTTTTTGTCACAAATATATTATAGCACAATGAAATTCTTTCTTCGCATATCCCAAAATGCTCAGTAGCTCGGGTCCGAGCGATACAAATACACATAATGCAAACTTTTTAATTTCACTTTACCTGACTTCCTCTAAAAATGATTAAAGTCTGAAGTATCTGGTTTACAGAAGACTTGTTGATCACAACATCCTGTATTTTTAAGGACAGAATCATCTTCTGATAGATAAAGACTGAATCTGATTTTTTTTCCCTTCACTTCATCCAACAATTGCTGCATGAGCATTTCACTACCTGAAGCATCCTGACCACTTGGGAGGTTAGGTAGGTATTTGACCTACCTTTTCTTGGTTTCTTAATGTTCCTGCTAGGTGGATTACTTCTGGTAGAGTATCTTCATCCTTCCCTTAGGGGTGATTATTCACCAATGCCTTTGCAACATCTCTTAGATCATTAGCAGTTGGGTTTGCTTTAAATAAGTATATGTTCTTAATTAGTTTGTCATTTTTAGGTGCGTTTCATCCTCCAAATAGACTACATTTGCTTAATATAGACCATATTCAATATCGACAGAATCAATTTGAAATAAAAAAGATATCAGTCCATGGCATTCTGTATTTCTGGGGTGATTCAGCAGTCAGTAGTTTATCTGTTTTGATTTTTATTAACAACAGAATAGAAAACGCTCTGTTAAGTACATTCAATTTAAGCAATTCAATAGAATCATGTGAATTGTACAACAAACCTAAATTGAGTATTTGTGCAAAATGTTAGGGTTTATGTTTATTGTATCTATGTATTTTGAATTAAAGCAATTTAGGGATAACAGTGAACAACAGTGAATTAACAAAAAGAAAAGATTTGAAAATGGGATGTAATGTAAGTGATAAAATGTAAGTTTGATGTATCAGGTGATTTTGCCTTTACTTTTCCAAAAGAATGAAAAAAACTTAAATGACTTTTTTTAATTTTTATTATCGATGATAAAGGATGTATAATAATTCATGTACAATACTAATGTTAATATATCAAAACTTTTTTATTGACAAACATTAAATTAAACGTTTTGATGTCTTTTTAAGGTCTTTTTTTGGGTTGACAAAAAAACATTTTATACAGTAATATTTTGGGTATGGGCATAAATTTCATTTAACAGAAGGGTCGGGGACAATAAATATAAAATTTCTCATGAGCAATTTTTGAAGCGGGACACAAATAATACAGTCAAATTGTACATACAGTATAAAGACAGAGTGTCCCCACAGTGAAAAACTTTGTTTCTATCATTATTATTGTAGCACGGAGACTGCATCAATTATAATAGTAATTCAAACTGCTTTACATATAAGTACTTCATTAAATATCACAACAATAAAGGTTTACATTTATTTACAAATTAATTAAAACAATTAAGAACAGAATATAAATTGATTATAAAAAATACAGTGGGGTCAGATAGGATGTAGCAAAATGCTCATTTAGTAAATGCACAGATAAACAATATGCTGTGGCAGATAACAATATTGTGGCCGTTAATGTTAACATTATGCCAAGTCGTCCCAAATAAAACACTGAATGGGAAACTGTTTTGGCGTGTTAGTGTCAGTGCACTATGCTACAAGCTATTGTAAACAAGCTAACGTTCACTAGATAAGTCATATTTGAATCGCTAATAGAGCAGATTCATGGAAAAATTACATCGCTAATCAGCATTTTTGCCACAACTAATTTATGAATGAGTCTGCATCAACTAGATTAAAGAGAATCGCTTTAATTAAAGTAAATAAAATACCCTATTTAATGGAGTTGAACATTAATTGGGCCGCAGACACACACCTGATTCGTGTGTGTAGAGTAGGTGAGATGAACACACACCTGATTCGTGTGTGTAGAGTAGGTGAGATGAACACACACCTGATTCGTGTGTGTAGAGTAGGTGAGATGAACACACACCTGACTCGTGTGTGTAGAGTAGGTGAGATGAACACACACCTGACTCGTGTGTGTAGAGTAGGTGAGATGAACACACACCTGATTCGTGTGTGTAGAGTAGGTGAGATGAACACACACCTGACTCGTGTGTGTAGAGTAGGTGAGATGAACACACACCTGACTCGTGTGTGTAGAGTAGGTGAGATGAACACACACCTGATTCGTGTGTGTAGAGTAGGTGAGATGAACACACACCTGACTCGTGTGTGTAGAGTAGGTGAGATGAACACACACCTGACTCGTGTGTGTAGAGTAGGTGAGATGAACACACACCTGACTCGTGTGTGTAGAGTAGGTGAGATGAACACACACCTGATTCGTGTGTGTAGAGTAGGTGAGATGAACACACACCTGACTCGTGTGTGTAGAGTAGGTGAGATGAACACACACCTGATTCGTGTGTGTAGAGTAGGTGAGATGAACACACACCTGATTCGTGTGTGTAGAGTAGGTGAGATGAACACACACCTGACTCGTGTGTGTAGAGTAGGTGAGATGAACACACACCTGACTCGTGTGTGTAGAGTAGGTGAGATGAACACACACCTGACTCGTGTGTGTAGAGTAGGTGAGATGAACACACACCTGACTCGTGTGTGTAGAGTAGGTGAGATGAACACACACCTGACTCGTGTGTGTAGAGTAGGTGAGATGAACACACACCTGATTCGTGTGTGTAGAGTAGGTGAGATGAACACACACCTGACTCGTGTGTGTAGAGTAGGTGAGATGAACACACACCTGACTCGTGTGTGTAGAGTAGGTGAGATGAACACACACCTGACTCGTGTGTGTAGAGTAGGTGAGATGAACACACACCTGACTCGTGTGTGTAGAGTAGGTGAGATGAACACACACCTGACTCGTGTGTGTAGAGTAGGTGAGATGAACACACACCTGATCGTGTGTGTAGAGTAGGTGAGATGAACACACACCTGACTCGTGTGTGTAGAGTAGGTGAGATGAACACACACCTGACTCGTGTGTGTAGAGTAGGTGAGATGAACACACACCTGATTCGTGTGTGTAGAGTAGGTGAGATGAACACACACCTGACTCGTGTGTGTAGAGTAGGTGAGATGAACACACACCTGACTCGTGTGTGTAGAGTAGGTGAGATGAACACACACCTGACTCGTGTGTGTAGAGTAGGTGAGATGAACACACACCTGACTCGTGTGTGTAGAGTAGGTGAGATGAACACACACCTGATCGTGTGTGTAGAGTAGGTGAGATGAACACACACCTGACTCGTGTGTGTAGAGTAGGTGAGATGAACACACACCTGACTCGTGTGTGTAGAGTAGGTGAGATGAACACACACCTGACTCGTGTGTGTAGAGTAGGTGAGATGAACACACACCTGACTCGTGTGTGTAGAGTAGGTGAGATGAACACACACCTGACTCGTGTGTGTAGAGTAGGTGAGATGAACACACACCTGACTCGTGTGTGTAGAGTAGGTGAGATGAACACACACCTGACTCGTGTGTGTAGAGTAGGTGAGATGAACTGGGAAAGCAAGCAGTGGGTCAAACCACTGTGAGGACGGGGAGGGGGAACTCAACTGTTTCTAAATGCACAATTATTTTAGGTATACATACATATATTTTTCATATAATAGAGAATACATATAATAGAGAGTGCGATTTTTTTAAATAATCTTTTTTTGGGGGGACAACCCTCGGATGGAGGGGGACAGACCCCCCCCACAGACCCCCGCCCCCCGTGATTTACGCCCATGATTTTGGGTCTCCGTGAACAGCAATCGAATCCAATGCAAATTGAAAGTATCAGCAAAATTATAACAATGAATGCTGTTATTAAGTGTCTTTATATCCATTTTGACCGGGGCAACACCCATACCGTAAATCCAACTTTAGACGCGCATGCGGGAAAAAGTCCAGCTGGCTTAATCCTAGATTTTGAAACTGCGGCTGGTTTGAACGCAGTCAGTTGCCGTGCGACGGGAAATTCGAAAGCAGTGCGCGAGGAATTAAAAACTTTCATTTGTCCTGCCCTCAAATGTCTGCTTCCTGGACTATAAAGTGGACAATATATTTGACTGCACAGAGCTTCACGGCATGAGACCTGATCCTCGAAGCAAGCCGCGATCGCGTATCTTCTCCAGCAGATCAGTGTGTATGATGTTTTACATATTTTTTGTGCTTCAGAAGAGTCCAGGGATGGTCCGCACCGATGTCCATATGCGGTATAACACGTGCTCTCCCACCCCCTCACCCCCCCAAAAAAAAAAAAAAAAAAAAACTGTAACCGGAGCCCATAAATAGACTGGTACAGTGACGGGATACTGAAAGTCTTTCTGTGTTGGAAGAAGATAGAATTTCAACTTCCTGTCCTGTGAACAGCAAATCTGTAGATAGCCACAGAGAGCTGATCTCAGTTGGAGACATCAGTGGATACTATAGAGATCTTTACCTATAAAATATTCGAGGCATCTTGCAGATCAGCAGCTTTGCGGGAGGGAACACAAGGAAAAATGGATAAAATCGGTAAAGAATATAACTCAGATGTTATTGCACATGGCAAGGCAGCAGATCTGATGGACAAAGAGAATTTTTATGATGACTACATGAAAGAAGTCCCAGAAACTCAAATGACCAGAAAGAATGATGGAACTATTTTGGGTATGCCTACACACTCATACTTCTATACTTATATAAACTACTTTAGTGCATTACATCATCGTTTGTAGTTAATACATAGGATGATGTACAACTATAATGAAACTATTTCCAGAATATTCCACTATTTGAATTATTTCATTAATGCTCACACACATTTATTCACACATCAAACTATTTTACTTTAATGCATTACATCATCCTATGTAGATTTGATTGACTGATTTATTTATTTCTAACTTCAGAACCCAGCACTTCAGGATACAGATGTTTCAGAGTGACTGTGTTTTGTCTGCTACTGCTGGTTGTTTCCTTGCTTGCTGTCATCACCATACTGTGGGTCAAATTTAATAACCTGACAACAGAAAAAAGTCAGTTACAAACCAGTTTCAACAACCTGAATATGGAAAAAAGTCAGTTACAGACCAGTTACAACAATCTGACTATGGAAAAAAGTCAGTTACAGACCAGTTTCAACAATCTGACTAGAGAGAAAAACCAGTTACAGACCAGTTACAACAACCTGAATATGGAAAAAAGTCAGTTACAGACCAGTTACAACAACCTGAATACGGAAAAAAGTCAGTTACAGACCCGTTACAACAACCTGAATATGGAAAAAAGTCAGTTACAGACCAGTTTCAACAATCTGACTAGAGAGAAAAACCAGTTACAGACCAGTTACAACAACCTGAATATGGAAAAAAGTCAGTTACAGACCAGTTACAACAACCTGAATACGGAAAAAAGTCAGTTACAGACCCGTTACAACAACCTGAATATGGAAAAAAGTCAGTTACAGACCAGTTACAACAACCTGAATATGGAAAAAACCCAGTTACAGACCAGTTTCAACAATCTGACTAGAGAGAAAAACCAGTTACAGACCAGTTACAACAACCTGAATACGGAAAAAAGTCAGTTACAGACCAGTTACAACAACCTGAATATGGAAAAAAGTCAGTTACAGACCCGTTACAACAACCTGAATATGGAAAAAAGTCAGTTACAGACCCGTTACAACAACCTGAATATGGAAAAAAGTCAGTTACAGACCAGTTACAACAACATGGCTGCTGAGAAGGAACGTCTTTCTCAACTGAGTAAGTGAATGTTTGTTAAATTTAAAGTAATGCAGCACATTTGCTGTTGGTTAAAACACTAATTTTGTATCCCCTGTGTGTCTGTGAACACCAGATAATCCTCAGGGGCAGTGTTTAATTACCTGTGTTTCTTCTTTTGCACATATTTTATGGTCTTTTGATGTCAGTATAAAATAGCCTTATTAATGTCTCTGTTTCTTCTCACCTTCTCTTTCTTCTTTCTCACTTCTCTGGCATTTTGTGTGTTTCTGGGTGACAGAATATTTTGGTGGTGTTAGAACCACAGATACAATACATACTGTACATTACTAATGTTTCTTCACTCTTAACCATCAGGGGCAGTGTTTGAATAGCTCAATAAATGATACCAAGTATAAAGAATAAAGAAACAAATGATTGGCTGAGGTGTTTAATAGTGAAGTAATAAATAATGTCACAATGTGACGCATGGATTTAGTCATGCAGGTGAACATGAACATATCGTAGTGTTGGACTGGTTCAGGGTTTGTGTTTTGATCTTCGCTCTGTACAGAGAAAGACATTACCACACCAGGATGGAGATACTTCAGCTCCAGTATTTACTACATCTCTGCTGTGAAGAAGAGCTGGAGTGAGAGCAGAAAGGACTGCCGGGGGAGAGGAGCAGACCTGGTGATTATAAACAACAGTGAGGAACAGGTAGTGTACTGTACAAAAAAAAAAGAGATTATATATTTAATATTTCTCAACTCCTTATTTGATGTTAGACGCCTGAATGGGATCCGTATCTTTAGATTATTGCACTACAAGATTTATAGAAGTTTATTAAAAAAATAAAGCTGTTACTATAGAAACAATTCTCTGTTAGAACGAGCACATTAATAGTAAAGTATTGTTCATGTTATGGTTATAAAAATGATGCACATCTTCTTATCAATCAGATTAGAAAATCCTGATTTGAGCTGTGGCATTAATGTAATTCATTTATTTTCCACACCAGGTCTTTGTTGAAGTGTGGAGAAGAAATCAAGGTGTTTGGATTGGTGCAAATGACAGAGACAGTGAAGGGACCTGGAAATGGGTGGACGGTAACAAAGTGATCAACGGGTAAGAGAATGAGAAAAATTTTTTTTTAATGGTCACAAAGAGAGAAAATAATAATAAAAATTATAATAATTGTAATAAAATATTATTGAAAATTATATTAAATGTATATAAAATATATATATATTCTGTCTCTGTTAAAATAAACCTGCTATAAAAATTCTAGACTGTTCATTTCTTTGTAAGGGGGTAAATTTACAAAATCAGCAGTGGATCAAATAATTATTTCTCTGTATATGGATGTGTATTTTCAGTGTATAGTGTGTAAGGTATATGGTGTGTCACAGTGTGTAAAATCATGGTATGATGAAGTTTCATTGACTCAGACACAATAATAATGTTTTTAATAAAAATTGTCTTTAATTAAACTTGTAATAATGATGAAAGTTCAATAAAACTGTATCAAAAGAAGGTGAAGGCCGATTCTCTTCTTTCAGGTTCTGGAATCCGGGTCAACCAAACAGTAACGGGGATGAGGACTGTGCTGTGTCTGGCTTTCACTCTGGGAACGGAAAATGGGATGATGTTTTTTGTAACAACAATTATATTTGGATCTGTGAGAAAAGACTTAATATGTGAAATGTTGCAGATGAGAAAAATAAAGGTTAATGTTTTTATTGCTTTTATGTACATACTGGTAGAAAGAGAAACAAAGTGATTCTCCTGTTTCTAGGAAAAAAGTAAACCTTGATGACTATATTTGATTTCTGTGATAACACTGTAAACCTCAATTTATATATTTCTACTCACATTTCTACTTTTCTATCTTACTAAAAGTGCTTTTCAAAGTTTTATCTAAATTCCAAAAGCGATTTGTAGAGTTTGTCTCTGACATTTCTGTTAATGAGTCTATAACAAGTAAACAAATTTGTAAAAAATAAAAGGAATAAATTTTTTTGCAGAAAATTCACTTTGTGTCAAAAATTTCTACATTCTGGCAAAAAATGTATCATTCATTAATCATTTTTGAATTCAGTTACAGAGTAACTTTTGTTAAGACTAGAAATGAGCAAAAAATAAATAAATCACCAGTGTTGGACAAGCACCACACTCTAACTGTACTCCTGAGCTGGACTAGGAAAGCTTCACAGTGAAACCGGGTCTTCATTCTCGTCCCTCATATGGTCCAAATTCTTTTGACAATAATTTATTATTTTAGTGACAAGCTGTGGAGATCTTACTGGCTCAGGTGGGAATGAACGGGAGGCAGGCAACACAAGCTTATTTAGATTACATATAGAATATATACAGTGAGGAAAATAAGTATTTGAACACCCTGATATTTTGCAAGTTCTCCCACTGAGAAATCATGGAGGGTCTGAAATTGTCATCGTAGGTGCATGTCCACTGTGAGAGACATAATCTAAAAAAAAAAATCCAGAATTTACAATGTATGATTTTTTTAACTATTTATTTGTATGATACAGCTGCAAATAAGTATTTGAACACCTGAGAAAGTCAATGTTAATATTTGGTACAGTAGCCTTTGTTTGCAATTACAAAGGTCAAACGTTTCCTGTAGTTTTTCACCAGGTTTGCACACACTGCAGGAGGGATTTTGGCCCACTCCTCCACACAGATCTTCTCTAGATCAGTCAGGTTTCTGGCCTGTCGCTGAGAAACACAGAGTTTGAGCTCCCTCCAAAGATTCTCTATTGGGTTTAGGTCTGGAGACTGGCTAGGCCACGCCAGAACCTTGATATGCTTCTTACAGAGCCACTCCTTGTTTATCCTGGCTGTGTGCTTCGGGTCATTGTCATGTTGGAAGACCCAGCCTCGACCCATCTTCAATGCTCTAACTGAGGGAAGGAGGTTGCTCCCCAAAATCTCACAATAACATGGCCCCGGTCATCCTCTCCTTAATACAGTGCAGTCGCCCTGTCCCATGTGTATATATATATATATATGATCAGCCGCCGAGAATAGTCTTGATCAAGTTTCTACGCTCGTCAGCCAGGGAGAAAGTATTACAAGCGGCCAGAGAACAGGGAAGGACCGAATGGGAGGGATGTCGGATTTCCCACTTCCCCGACATGTCCAGAGAGTTAGCCAGAAATGGAGGGAATTCACCGCTTTGCAGGGGATGCTGAGAAATGTCAACGTGAAATATACACTGGCATATCCAGCCTCTCTTCATTTTACATGGCAAGGGAGGAGTAAGGTGTTTACATCGAGTGTGGATGCAGAGCGGTTTATTAACGAACATTGCGGTGCGACAGAATGATGGGACCAAATACTCTTTACAAGTTCGCCAAAGTGGAGCATATTAGTCAGGTGCGGTGGGTAGGCCGGTGAGCCGGATAGCGGTGCTGTCTCGGAACAGTTTTGACAGCCAAGGCAGGGCCGGATAGCTGATTCGGCACCACACGGACCGCAATCTCGAGTTGTTTGGATAGGACTGTCCTCGTTGTTTGGTATGGCCGTTCATTTTTTTATTTATTTATTTTTTTTATTTTGTTTGTTGTTAAGCTTTGGGTAGGGGGTTTGATAATTTGCTACTTTCTGGGGAGAAATAGCGTTTTGCTGCTGGAAGTTTTGGTGTTTGAAATGTTCAACTGTCGTTTGTTAAGTTTGAGTGAATGTACATTGCAGTTTAGTATACCATTCCCTGACAGGGGGCAGTCATCCAACATATCTGGTTACACGCACCGAAACGTGCGATTAATTTATATCAGGTATAGGTAGTCACATCAGGTTTATAAAGTGATTTTATGCAATGTATCTGCCCCCAATAAGGCGGATCCGGGTTTTGTTCATGAAGTAAACAAAATTCTTGGTTAAAAAGGGGGGCAAATAATTTTGGCTGGGGACTCTAATCAGGTTATGGATGGGGTTTTGGATAAGAGTAAATATCAGGGATCTTCTATGCCAAGGGATAGGGCTGCCCTTCATATGCTAACAGAGGATTTTGGGTTGATTGATATTTGGCGTCTGGTCAATCCAAAAGAAAGAGAATATACTTTCTTTCTCATTGCCATAAATCCCACTCTTGGAAAGATTTCTTCTTAATTTCAAATTCTATCACTGATCAGGTTGTAAACTGTAAGATTGGAGCATTAGTATTGTCAGACCATGCAGCTGTGGAATTGGATATAGCTCTAAATACTGAAGCCGGCAGAAGGGGAAGATGGCGATTGAATACTGCATTATTGCAAGACGAGGAGTTTAGCAAATTGTTGGCTGACGATCTGACCTCCTTTTTTAAATTAAATGTGGGAAGCACTGATAGGTTGGCATCTGTATGGGAGGCCTCAAAGGCATACATTAGAGGGACATTGATTGCACGGGCAGCTAGAAAGAAGAAGGAGGAAAGAGACTTGGTTAAGAACTTGGAAGCAACAATTTGTACATTGGAGAAGGAGCTGGCTAGACACTACTTTAATGATTTATATTAGGATATTTGTAAATATAAATTTCAGTTACACGATGTATATAATAGAAAAGCTGAATATGCACTATTTAGGCTGCGGACCAGGTTTTATAAAGGCGGGGAAAAAGCGGGCAAACTCCTGTCCAGACAATTAAAACAGCAAAATGCTGCTAATGTTATCCCGGCGATTAGGAGAGGAGATACTATAGTATCATTGATGAAAGAAATAAATGAGGTCTTACGTAATTTTTATAAACATTTATATACATCTTCAGGTGGTCTGGATGGAGAAGAACTGGAACAGTTCTTTTCTAATATAAAATGACCTTAGTTAGATACATTGCAATCTGAGTCTCTAGACCTTCCTATTACTGAAGAGGAGGTCAAAGCTGCAATCACCTCTATGAACTCTGGTAAGTCACCAGGGGCAGACTGGTTTCCAGCTGAATATTATAGGAAATATGTTGATATAGTGGCTCCAATCCTAAAAGAAGTCTATATAGAGGCGTTTGAGACTGGAGAATTGCCTGGTACTTTCAGGGAGGCATTGATAACACTGATACCTAAGAAAGATAGGGATTTAACGGATCCGGCTCATTTTAGACCAGTAAGTCTTATCAATGTGGACTGTAAGGTGTTGGCGAGAATTTTGGCGTCACGATTAGAGAAGGTTCTTCCAAGTATAATCTATAAGGACCAGGTGGGCTTCATTAAAGGAAGGTCATCAGCCGATAATGTGAGAAGGCTAATTCATCTTATGTGGTTAAATTCTTCAGAAAACACCCCGATCGCGGCTATATCCTTGGATGCGGACAAGGCTTTCGACAGGGTGGAATGGGGCTTTTTGGCTGCAGCCTTGTCGAATTTTGTGTTTGGTCATATATATAGGTCCTGGATTGGTTTATTATATAAGTCAAGTCAAGTCAAGTCAAGTTTATTTGTATAGTGCTTTTCACAACAGACATTGTCTCAAAGCAGCTTTACACAAATCAACAGTGATGGTGAATGGTGTGAATTTGTCCCTGATGAGCAAGCCGTGGCGACTGTGGCAAGGAAAAACTCCCTTAGATGTTATGAGGAAGAAACCTTGAGAGGAACCAGACTCAAAAGGGGAACCCATCCTCATCCATCACTGTTGATTTGTGTAAAGCTGCTTTGAGACAATGTCTGTTGTGAAAAGCGCTATACAAATAAACTTGACTTGACTTGACTTGACATTAGCACTGGTTATGTACCTAAATCCTTCAAACTGGCAGTTATCCACCCCCTTATTAAGAAACCTGACCTTGACCCATGTCAGTTGTCCAACTACACACCGATATCAAATCTTCCCTTTATATCCAAAATTTTAGAAAAGGTTGTAGCACAGCAGTTATGCTCACACCTACTTATGAATAACATTTTTGAAATGTATCAGTCAGGATTTCGGCCTCATCAAAGCACAGAGACGGCGCAAGTTAAGGTGGTAAATGACCTGTTATTGGCCTCCGATCAGGGTTTTGTCTCCTTACTTGTTTTGCTCGACCTTAGTGCAGCTTTTGACACCATTAATCACACTATACTGCTTGCTAGACTTGAGAACGTTAGGGAATAAAGGGAACAGCTCTCTCTTGGCTCAGGTCTTATTTGACTGATCTCTATCAGTTTGTTGATGTAAATGGTGAGTTCTCCACACTCTTTGAGGTAAAGTTTGGTGTTCCTCAAGGATCTGTCTTAGGCCCACTGCTTTTCTCTGTATATATGCTGCCTCTTGGTGAAATCATTCATAAACATGGGATTCGCTTCCATTGCTATGCTGATGACACACAGCTGTATATTTCAGCAAAGCCAGATGAGCGAGATCAGCTAAACAGTGTTGAGAAGTGTGTAAAGGACATTAGACAGTGGATGCTTAATAACTCAGATAAGACGGAAGTACTTTTACTAGGACCACATGCAGCTAGAAGTAAACTTTCCGATTACGTAGCATCTCTAGATGGTGTTTCTGTTTCAGCATGTACGGCTGTCAAAGACCTTGGTGTGATTATTGACCCGAGTCTTTCCTTTAAATCTCACGTGAATAATATTACCAGGATCGCCTTCTTTCACCTTAGAAATATTGCTAAAATTAGAAATATGATGTCGTTACAGGATGCAGAAAAACTAGTTTATGCTTTTGTTACTTTTAGATTAAACTACTGTAACGCACATATACGTAAATATGACCACATCACCCCTGTTTTAATCAGTCTACACTGGCTCCCAAACAAATCTCGCATTGATTATAAAATATTACTACTGATGTATAAAGCAATTAACGGTCTCGCACCGCAGTATCTGAGTGAACTTCTGTACCAGTATGATCCTCCACGCCTACTTAGATTGAAAGGTGCTGGCTATCTGTTGGTTCCTCAAATAATGAAGACTACAGCAGGGGGCAGATCTTTCTCTTATAAAGCCCCACAGTTATGGAACAGCCTTCCAACCAGTGTTCTGGACTCGGACACAGTCTCAGTGTTCAAGTCGAGGTTGAAAACTTATTTATTTAGTCAAGCCTTCTATCAGTAGATTTTTCTTAGGTAAAGGCTCAGATCTGAAGGGAGCGTGGATAAAGAGTGTTTGGTGAACTGGTATATTTGTATGCTGTCCCTAACCCTAACCCTAACCCTGTTCCCTCACATTCACACATTCACTCTGGTTTGTTGACGGTGGTGTGGTGGGTCGTCTCTTATCCCAGAGATCCCTCATGTCTGTGTTACCTTCTGGTTCTCCCTTTTAGTTATGCTGCCATAGCGAGTCTTGCCGGAGTCCAAACTCCACAGTGACATTAACTTTCATACACCAATAGGGACACTTAATAATCTATATCCTTCTCTCTCTCTCTCTCTCTCTCTCTCTCTCTCTCTCTCTCTCTCGGTCGAGTTAAACATGCTCCTGAGGTTCCAGTGACCACTGTTCCTGCCCCTCTCCCCTCCGTGGATCTTCACACTTCTGTGCAGCTTGGGACGGTATCTCATCAACACCTTGGGTGGTTCCATGTAATTCCGGAGTAGAACGGGTGCTTTTGAGGTTGGATTGGACTGTAGTTGGTGTCGGCGGTCTGTTGCACTGACTCGGGAGTGCAGTTTGCTTCTGATCGTCATCACTGTACCCCGCAACTTTGTATATCTGCTTCAAATGGACATTTGGTGCAACCCAGATGAGGATGGGTTCCCTCTTGAGTCTGGTTCCCTCTTGAGTCTGGTTCCTCTCAAGGTTTCTTTCTTATGCCATCTCGGGGAGTTTTCCCTTGCCACAGTTGCTCATCAGGGACAAACTTACTTACAAAGAACATATTTACGTTTAATCACCACATTATCTTAGCTGCTTTGAGACAATGTTCATTGTTAAAAGCGCTATACAAATAAAAATGAATTAAATTGAATTGAATTGAATTCTGCCCTCCTCCATTCACAGCCCCCGAACAGAAGCGACAGCAAGCACTGGACACTTACCTCCGCAGGACGAGTCCGTGGAGGAAGTCGGAGCAGCTGCTTGTCTGCTACAGCCCTAACAGGAAAGGTTTCCCGGCCAATATGCAGACTTTGAGCAGATGGGTAGTGCATGCAATTGTGTCGGCTCACGAGTCCTCTGGCCTCATGCACTGCTCGGGGTCCGAGCTCACTCCACCCGGAGTGTGGCGGCCTCTACGGCCTGGTCCGCTGGAGTGTCACTTCAAGACATCTGTGACGCTGCATGTCTTGTCCATCTCGCAGCGATTTGTAGCTTTGCCCGCTGATGACGTCACGTCCCAAATGCCTATTGGTCAGATTACACACGTGGTTCAGAGCGCAGTCACGCAGAGTTTTGTTCCCTCGGGGAACTAGGGTTACGGTCGTAACCTAGAGACGTATATACAGTGGTAGAAATAATAATTTGATCCTGTGCTGATTTTGTTTCCCCCTTTTACAAAGAAATTAATAGTTTAGAATTTTTATGGTAGGTTTATTTTAACAGAGAGAGAGACAGAAGATCCATGAAAAACAAAAATAATTTAAGAAAGGTTATACATTTATTTGTATTTGATCAGGTCAAATAAATATTTGATTCCCTACCAGCCAGCAAGAATTTCAACTCCCACAAATCAGTGATGCGCCCATGAGGTACGAAAATTAGTCCTGTTCCTTTTGGTATCTCAACTCATTATGTGTATAAAAGACACCTGTCACAGAATCAATCCTTAGATTTAAACCGCTTTACGACCATGTGCAAGACCAAAGAGCTGTCAAAAGACATCAGGGACTATACACCTGTGCTAGGCTGGAATGGGTTTCAAGACCATAAGCAAGAAGCTTGGTGAGAAAGAGACCACTGTTGGCATGATCATTCGAAATTGGACAATAGTCACCCTCACATTGGAGCTCCAATCAAGGTCTCACTCCTCGTGGGGTGAGACTGATTCTTAGAAAGGTACGGGATTAGCCCAGAATTACACAGGAGAAGCTTGTTAAAGTTTTAAATGGAGCTGGGACCACAGTAACCAAGAAAACCATTGGAAACACACTTCATTGTAATCCTGAGTGCCCACAAGGTCTCCTTGCTCAAAAAGGCACAATGTACAAGCCCATTTGATGTTTGGAAATTGATTTTTGAATGATTATAAAAGGCTTGGAAGAATATGATGAGCTTTGTGGTATCAACTCGACTCACTGTGTTTGTGGACAAAGAAATGCTTAATATGACACCAAGAATGCCATCGACATCCCCATTGAGGGGCCGAGGAATAGGGCCATGTACTGTAGAATCTTGGATGAGAACCTCCTGGCTTTAGCCAGGAGAACACTAAAGATGGGTCATGGATGGGTCTTCCAGCATGACCCAAAACATACAACTAAGGCAAAAATGGACCTTAATCCAAAAGAAAATCTGTTAAAGGAGCTGAAACTTTGAGTTGTTGAGTAAAAGACTCGAATCCTTCAGGATTTGGAAAGTATCTTTAATGAGGCGTGGCCCAAAATTCCTCCTGATATCTGTGCATGTTTGGTGACCAACTATAAGAAACATCTGACCTTATTGCTTGCCAATAAAAATTTCCATCAGGTACTATGTCAAGTTTTGCTTCAGGATCAAAAACTTATTCTACTCGATGAAATAATATTTAATTTATAACCTTTCTTCAGTAGTTTTACTGTTTCTGGATTTTTTTGTTGATAGTCTGTCTCTCTATTTATGTTAAAATAAACCTACCACCTAAAATGAACCAACTGTTTATTTCTTCCTAAGGAGGTAAATTAACAAAATTAGCAGCAGATCAAATATTTATTTCCCCCACTGTATATGACTGATATATGCTTGGTCAAACATAGGTTGATTCTTATCACAATAACAAAGTCAAAATGTCCTCAGCATAACGTGAAATAAAAGTGAAAGTGCTTTGTGTCCAGTTCAGAAGGAACAGGGCAGAGCTTACTGTCAGGGCAAAAAATAATAGAGTACCAGAATTAAAAAACTCATTCTCGATTGCACAATCATATACTTAATTGCTCAATATACTGTATTTTTAATTAAATACTCATATGGAAAATGTGTAATGGTCGATTTGTTAAAAGTACTGTATATAATGGGAGTTAATGGCACTGGATTTCAGGCTAATTAATGATCGTATTTGATATACAAGTATAGTTACTACATAGCTTTGGTCTTATTATTTTGCAGTGTCAGCCATTATCAGCTTGGCTTACTGTCAGTTTTTACAGTTTTTTTTTTTTACTGGTTATGTTAATAAATTGATATATTCCTGTTTTTCATGAATTTTTTTTTATAATTTTGAAATAAAGATGCAAGATTTTATGGTTATTCATTACACATTTAAGTCTATCCTTTATACATTATGCAGGTGCGTATTCGCTTTTGTTTTTATGGCTTTTTCTTTTGTTTAATGACATTTTCGTGGAATCATCAAATCAAAATACATCTTAGCTTTGCCAGCTAGTTTTCACATTCACATAAGAATAGAGATATCAGCTTAACTTCCTGGTCTAAGTAGAAGAGAAAAAAAAATTTGCAAAAACCACACACAGTTTCACATAGCTGGGGAGGGGTCCGTAGAAACCTGCAGTTAAAAAACCTAAATCAGTGAAATGATTTATGAAAACTGCAGACAGGAGTTTACCTGATCTGAAAAATGATAGAACCTTTTCAGAGAAAATCTACATGAATGAAATCTCAAAAACGAAAGTGCCCAGAAGCAAGAAAACAACTCCAACTTCAGGTATATTTACTGTTGAGAAATGTAGCTAGTCCGGTTTATAATATAATGCTAATAAATATAAATATAATAATTTATAATATAAAATAATAACAGCAATAATAGTAGAAAAGTCGGGTTTAATAGGGTTGGTGAGTGCAGGTTCATTATGCACTGTGCAAAATTCAGTCAGAAGTCATGTATAGAGCTGCCTATGTGGTTAAACAACTTGGCTATGCGGAGAAAACTGAGAGACCGCATGACGTCTAGACTTATCTTGCATAATAGGGTGCATAAAGTTCACCCATGTAATTTAGCTTACAGTTGTGTTCAAAATTATTCAACCCCCAATGCTGTAAATGGTTTTAGGGAATTTAGTGTACATTTGTAATTGTATTCAGAATGAAATCCTACAAGGACTTCTTAAAGAACCATATGCAACTAAAATGACATCAATTAGTTTTGTAATACAGTAGTAAATGTTTCTTTTGTGAATTCTTCATTGACATAATTATTCAACCCCTTAAAGACTACCACTCTGAAGAACAGAGGTTCAATGAAGTGTTTTCAATCAGGTATTGAAAACACCTGTGGATATCAGGGAGCAGCAATAAAGCCTAATAAGCACCAATTAGGCAGCTTTAAAATGACTGTGATACTCAGCTCCTTCTAGACATTTACTGGTGTGGTTACAAACATGGTGAGGTCAAGAGAACAGGTGATTACTCTTCACAGGAAGGGCAATGGCTATAAGAAGATTGCAAAGATGTTAAACATACCAAGAGACACCATAGGAAGCATCATTCGCAAATTCAAGGCAAAGGGCACTGTTGAAACGCTACCTGGTCGTGGCAGAAAGAAGATGCTGACTTCGACTGCTGTGCGCTACCTGAAGCGTAGAGTGGAGAAAAGTCCCCGTGTGACTGCTAAGGAACTGAGAAAAGATTTGTCAGATGTGGGTACTGAAGTTTCTGCTCAGACAATACGGCGCACCCTGCGTAATGAAGGCCTCCATGCCAGAACTCCCAGGCGCACCCCCTTGCTGTCCCCAAAGAATAAGAAGAGTCGACTGCAGTATGCCAAAAGTCATGTGGACAAACCACAGAAGTTTTGGGATAGTGTTCTGTGGACTGATGAAACAAAATTAGAACTGTTTGGGCCCATGGATCAACGCTATGTTTGGAGGAGGAAGAACAAGGCCTATGAAGAAAAGAACACCTTGCCTACTGTGAAGCATGGCGGGGGGTCAATCATGCTTTGGGGCTGTTTTGCTTCTGCAGGTACTGGGAAGCTTCAGCGTGTGCAAGGTACCATGAATTCTCTTCAGTACCAGGAGATATTGGATGACAATGTGATGCAGTCCGTCACAAACCTGAGGCTTGGAAGACGTTGGACCTTTCAACAGGACAATGATCCCAAGCATACCTCCAAGTCCACTAGAGCATGGTTGCAGATTAAAGGCTGGAACATTTTAAAGTGGCCATCGCAGTCACCAGACTTAAATCCGATTGAGAACCTCTGGTGGGACTTAAAGAAAGCAGTTGCAGTGTGCAAGCCTAAGAATGTGACTGAACTGGAGGCTTTTGCCCATGATGAATGGGCGAAGATACCCGTAGATCGCTGCAAGACACTTGTGTCAAGCTATGCTTCACGTTTAAAAGCTGTTATAACTGTAAAAGGATGTTGTACTAAGTACTAAGATTGAATGTCACTTGGGGGTTGAATAAAACTGATAATGATGTGAGCTCAGAAAAGACATTTGTGGTTATTTCATTATAAATGTTATGTTATATTTGTCCGACCTACACGTGCCTCTTTGATTTAATTGTAAGCAGGATGACTGAATGATCATAATCAATGTCAAACCGACCAAAACAATCAATTTCAGTGGGGGTTGAATAATTTTGAACACAACTGTAGGTCAGCTTCAGCTATCAGTAGTAAAATCTATTATTTTCTCATATCATTTAGCAATATGCTTTAGATAACAATATAACATTGCTTATATTAGTTTAAATCTAAGCTTAATACATATAACCATTACTCAACATTGATATAGTGTAAAACTCAGCTTCGCAGAGAACTTGGTTTATAATGAGAGTTCAGACAAAATAATCATGCTTTAGAGTAAAGTTTCTCATATATAAAAGTTTAGCATACATTATTTGATCAAAATGCTTGTAAATGTAAAACATGCTATAAAGGCCAGTGAGCAGATGCGACTGATGGATGAGGTTAGGGATTAGAAAATCCGTCTTTTATTAGTAAAATAAGGGGAAAATTTCAGATGTGCCATGAGTATGAACCGGAAGAGATATTCGAGGTGGAAAATAGAGACGCATATGAGGACCAATAGTCACTCCGGAAAACAGGCCAGTAGAAATTGGTGACCATGTACACCAGGCAAAGGGTGTCGGCCAGAAGGAAAAGATAGGAAAATATAACGTTAAATGAAAATAGTAAAATAAGCAAGCAGCATGTAGGCAACATGCCTTAACTATACTCAAACAGCATATGCACATATATTCAAAACACAAGTAGAAACGTAAGTGGAAACATCATATAAAAATATATAAAAATATAAAGAAATGAGAAGAGTAATAGGGTAATAAGCATAACACATTGTCAGATAATAAAGAATGTATGACAATAGTTGCAAGAATGTGTATAAGAGGTACAATGACCAGAACACACAGGAAGTAAGATGTTTCTATGAGAGCATGAGCTTAAGATGCAGGCAGACAGGAAATGTTATATAAAGAAGTATTATGGTATAAGAAATATATTTTTAAAAGATTTTAAGAAGAACTAAGTAAAAGACGAGCTATGAAAAATAGGAAAAGCATTTGGACAAAACACGTTTCTATACCAAGTGTACACAAAACAAAACAGAGGATGATTTGCAGACATAGGCAAAAACGAAGAAAAGATTTTAAGAAAAGGTGTGAATATTGTTGTGTGCAAAGTGCACGATCAGGTAATGTTTTTTAAGACATGGTCACTATCAAGAGATAATTTTTGTACATTTAAATCAGAATCGTATGGAGGTGAACAAGGCTTCCTGGAAATGGTTGGAATTTTACTAACACAAAATATGTCAATTTTACTAGGTGTGAGATATAAAAAGTAAGGATTGTTTATATCAAATTCGCACTCGCATGTGGAAGGTGATGGGTGCCATTGCTGTCAGGATGGTTCTCTCCCGAGAGCTCCATGGAACGAGCCTGAATTGACTGCAATAAATCTGATTTGCTCCTTCTCATTCGTGACTGTTTGATTTAACATGTACATCACACACATTATATATTCCTGGCCATGGCCTTTATTTTTTTCCACTAAGTCAACACAGCTAGCAACAGGGCAACTTGCACACAGGGCAACTAGCAAACTGTTCTCTTCCTCCTTTTTCTTCCTCCACAGCAGGGCTTCAGGTTGCTGCTTTTGATCTGTTGGCTCCGCCTCCTCTGGTCAGGCTCTCTTTATTGGTCCCTTTTTTCCCAGGCCTCCACTACAATTAACAGGTGACTCCACCTATATTACAGTAGAGAGCCAAAGACAGAGCCAACACAAGGGGGTGGGGGAAATTAGAAAAAACAGAAAACAGCACAGAAACATAACATCAATCCAGTTGGAATCGAAACCACTCCACAGCCAATAGTGATACTATATTTGAGGGGCACAATAGGATAGTTAAGTCAAGTCAAGAGGTTTTTATTGTTATTTCTACTATACACAGTGGTACACAGTAAAAACGAGACAACCTTTCTCCAGAACCCTAGTGCTTCAGTAAACAACATACAGCTACAACACACAACATAAAGCTACATAAAGTGTATCGAGTGCAACCAAGTGCAAACAGTGCAGATGAAAAACAGTACAGACAGACATACAATCAGTACAGGCAGACAGGCAACACAAGACATTGTGGGACAATACACATAACACAAGAATATACAGTACTGTGCAAAGACAACTATAAAGACTATAACCCAGAGTATATATACACAAACACAATGCAGAGCAAAAACAGCAGTAGCAGCAGTCAAGAGGTGCAAAAAACAGCATGTAAATAGTGTATTATGGTTAAGTATAAATAATAATAAATAAGTGGTGGTGGAATGGATTAAGATGAGTAATGAGTGTGTGTTAAGTTCAGGTTGTACAGTTTTAGTAACACACAGTTGAGTGTGTGTGTGTGTGTGTGTGTGTGTGTGTGTGTGTGTGTGTGCTTGCGGGAAAAAGCTGTTACACAGTCTGGATGTGACGGCCTGAATGCTTCGAAACCACTTTCCTGATGGCTGGAGGGTAAATATTGTGTGTGACGGGTGTCACATTTGGGGTCGTCCACAATGCTGTTGGTTTTTTGCGGAGGCAGCGTGTGGTGTAAATGTCCATTATGGAGGGGAGAGAGACCCTCATGATCTTCTCAGCTGTCCTCACAATCCTCTGTAGGGACTTGTGATCCGAGACGGTGCAGTTCCCAAACCAGGCAGTGATGCAGCTGCTCAGGATGCTCTCAATAGTCCCTCTGTAGAACATGGTCAGGATTGGAAGAGGGAGATGAGATTTCCTCAGCCTTCTCAGGAAGTAGAGATGCTGCTGGGCTTTCTTATTGAGGGAGCTGGTGTTGATTGACCAGGTGAGGTGATCCGCCAAATAAACACCAAGGAATTTGGTTCTCTTGACGATCTCCACTAAGGATACTGTCGAAAATTTCTTGTCTCTCAGACCGAGCTGCTTCCGACGTTAGTGGGGACTTTCAAAATAAACGTAAAATAGTCTCATCAAAAGAAGCCAAGACACTTGGATGAGTAGAGCAAAGTTAGAGTTTATTGCGGAAAACCACAATCAACCTGAGATCATCCGCATCTCATGACATTGATGGTCTGAGCAAACCTGGCATTTCCTCCTGTTTTTATACATTTTGACCCTTAACATTGAAAATTCCCCAAACCTGGGCCCTCCTCAGTTACCATCAGTCATTGCCATTATTCTAAATCTTTAGACATTAGACCTTCCCCCAAGTATTCTAACTATCATTAACATTCAACTTTTCCAACATTCAAAAAGGTTTATTCTAATTACCATTTTCTTTGAAAGTTTTCGAGAGGGTTAAACAGCAAAAAAGGTGGGGACGTATACCACTGTTTCATTTCCTTGTTTTGCTTTGCTTGGTGGACAGCATTTTGATCATGCGAGTGTACTCTGCTCTTTTTCTTATTTCATAGATTATGCTATATTATTACTATATTATTAATTTGTTAATGATTTTAGTACTTTTGCATATGCTTATTAGTATTTTTAAATATATTCTTAACTTTATTACTTTGTTGGTTTTAGGCTTTCCACAAATGGGGTAGATTTCACTGAAGAGGTATTATTCCCTTTTTTGGCCTGCGCTTGGGACAAGCTTCACGGAAGACATGTCATCTCCTTTTATGGCATTTATAATAAACTTCCTCACTCATGATTCATATGATTCATGCTGATTGTGTGTTATTACTGTCTGTGTTGGGTGGGGCCCTCTTTACATGTCTAGTGAGTGTTATGGGTTATGTTTACTGAAGCATAAATAAGCTACTTTTTATTCCTACAATCCATCGATGATCAGTGGAGAATGGCCGCTCTCTGCTCTCCTGAAGTTTACAACCATCTCTTTGGTTTTGTCAACGTTCAGAGACAGGTTGTTGGCTCCACACCAGGCTGTTAACTGGTGCACCTCCTTTCTGTTTGCTGACTTGTCGTTCTTGCTGATTAGACCCACCATGGTTGTGTCATCAGCGAACTTGACGATGTGGTTCGGGTTGCATTAGGAAGGGCATCCAGCATAAAAACGTGCCAAATCAAACATGCAGAGGATCCCCTGTGGCGACCCCTAACGGGAGAAGCCGAAAGAAAGATGGAAATAAGAATTTTCTCTAATGAGTGAGTGAGTCAGAGGCAACCCTGATGAGGAAAAACTACCAGATGGTATGAGGAAAAAACCTGGACAGGAAATAAGCTCAAAATTAACCTATCCCCATCTTGATGACACTAAACCCTGCCACTATAAATGAGTCCGATCTCTAATTGTGCAGTATGAGCTCAACTGTGTAACCAAGAAGTTCATTTTAGGTTTTATTTTGTTGGGGTGTTTAGTAGATTAATGATTGAGAGTTGCATGCAAAATTGTTTGTTGCAATTTTAGATCTAACCCATCATAATAAAACTGCTCATATTAATTGCATTATAAATCATGTTCAGGGTTCCTAAGTGGAATGATTTGTATTAATCTCAAGTATCTTTATAGTTTATCTTTAGAGTTGTATTCCACAGCAACATGTATTATCCAATTAATGAAAACTCCAAGAAGAATAAGAGCGTAAGAATGTATCAAGCACGTCCATGATCACTGATACCTCAGGAGCATGTTTTGTTAGGCAGAGTGAGAGAAAAGAAAAAACCCATGGATATACTTAAGTTTACTTATTATGAGAGTCAGTAGGAGTAAGACAGAGTACATGCATGTGAATGAGAGGGAGGGCAGTGGAGAGGTGTGATTGCAGGGAGAAGAGGTGGAGAAGGTGGAGGAGTTCAGGTACCTGGGGTCAACAGTGCAAAGTAATGAAGTGAAGAAAAGAGTGCAGGCAGGGTGGGGTGGGTGAAGAAAAGTGATAGCAGGAGTGATTTGTTATAGAACGGGTTAAGTGTGTAAGTGAACATTTAGAAGATGGTGGTGAGACCTGCTATGTTGTATGGTTTAGAGACAGTGGCAATAACAAAAAGACAGGAAGTGGATCTGGAGGTAGCAGAGTGGAAGCTAAGATTTTCATAGGGTGTGTTAAGGATGGACAAGACTAGAAATTAGTTCATTAGAGGATGCTTTGGGAGTCAAGGTTGAGAGAGGTATAATTGAGATAATTGGTTATGTCCAGAGCAGAGACATGTGGTAAAGTCAAGGGATGGAAGAATGCTAAGGATGGAGCTGCCAGACAGGAAAAAAAGAAGAAGGCCAAGGAGGAGGATTGTAGATGTAGGTGGTGAGGGAAGACTTGCAGGTGGTTGGTTTGTAAGGAGTCAGATGTAGAGAACAGAGTGATTTGGAGATAAATTGCAAGGCTAGATTATTCTGTCAGTAAATGCAGATGATTAGGTGAGTGAGGACCCAAATGCAGGATGCCACAGGAGTAAGGTAAAAACAGGCATGAATATAAGGCAAACTGAGCAAAGGGGCAAGGCAAAAACAAAGTCCAAAAACAGTCCAGGGTCAAAACAGGCAAACAGGGCAATGCGGGGAAAGACAAAACCAAAATGGAAAACACAGTCCAAAGAATCAAAAGCTAGCAAACTGAGCAAAATAGGGCAGAGCAAAACACAAACGAAAACCAGTCCAGAGTTCAAAACCATAACCATGGGGTCTAGAACAGGGGTCAGGAACAGGATCAGGAACAGGAATTCAGAGCAGGCAGAGTGACAAGAAATAATCCCAGGGACTTTAGGAAGCCAGCGCCGTGTGCCGGGAAGATCCTGATACAGCCAAAAGAAAGAAAAATAGTATATTATCTTTTTTTTTTAATAAAGATTTGTTCTGTTTTCTAAGAAATATATCTGTTTCAATAGGATGATTTTACATGTATTATTAAAGATTATTAAAAAATTATAATAATTGTATTTTTAAAATTCACTCTGTAAAGTTTCATTTTCTTCCTCTTTTGTTCATTTTTACTTATTGAACCCAATCTATATTTGCCTTTCCAGTGTTGCCATTTTTATATTATAGGTACAGTAATAGTAATAAGCCAGAAGATATTTCTGACAACATATACCCAACAGCTACTAAGTTCACTGGACACTTTTGAGAATTAAAAAAAACAACAACTTGAATTTACCAATTGGTAGAAGCTTCCAAATCCTACATCCGCTCTCCTTAATATTTTTCATAGTTTCTATTTTGTTTGTATCAGCATAATTTTTTTTCCAGAAAACAATACAGTTTTAACCTTCAGAAGGTCAGTCTTTAAAATGGCATTAGCTTATTAATGTAGTGTAAGGGATTTTTGAAAGATCAAATCTAGCTACAGAGAAACTAACAGGAAGCCAATAAACAGTGTTATAGTGATTGCATTGTGAAGGTGTTGACTGTAGAGATCGAGATCTAAAATACATTGAAGGCTTTTTTGTAGATCCAGCATCTTTACAAGAGGGAACACAAAGAAAAATGAATGAAGAAGTGTATGAAAATTACTCAGGAGTTTCTGCAGATAGCAGGGCAGCTGATCCAAAGGACATTGAAAATTCGGATGAAGACATATATGCAAATAAAGTTCCAGAAACTCAAGTGACCAGAAGCAATGATGGAACTATTTTAAGAAGCAATAATGGAATTATTTCAGGTATGCTCACACACTCACATTTATCTACACATACACACTACTTTAATGAATTACATCATCCTATGCAGATTTATTGATTGATTGATTTCTAACTTCAGAACCCAGCAGTTCAGGATACAGATGTTTCAGAGTGTCTGTGTTTTGTCTGCTACTGCTGGTTGTTTTCTTGCTGGTTGTCATCACCATACTGTGGGTCAAATTTAATAACCTGACTGTAGAAAGAGGCCAGTTGGAGACCAGTTTCAACAATCTGACTATAGAAAGAGACCAGTTACAGACCAGTTACAACAACCTGAATATGGAAAAAAGTCAGTTACAGACCAGTTACAACAACATGGCTGCTGAGAAGGAACGTCTTTCTCAAATGAGTAAGTGAATGTTTGTTAAAATCAAAGTTATGCAGCACATTTTCAGTTAAAACACAAATTTTTTATCCCCTGTGTGTCTGTGAACACCAGATAATCCTCAGGGGACTTTTTTTTCAGTGTTTCTTCTTCTGCACATAATTTATGGTCTTTTGATGTCTTATATACATCTACTTATATGCCTTATTAATGTCTCTCTTCTTTTTTACTTCTCTGGCATTTTGTCTGTTTCTGGGCGACTGAAAATTTTGGTGGCGTTAGAACCACAGATACAATACATACCTTAGTAGTGTTCCTTCACTCTTAACCATCAGGGGCAGTGTTTGATATTTGAATAAATTATTCCATTATGTGACAGTGGATTTAGTGAACATGAATATATCGTAGTGATGGACTGGTTCAGGGTTTGTGGTTTGATCTTCGCTCTGTACAGAGAAAGACATTACCACACCAGGATGGAGATACTTCAGCTCCAGTATTTACTACATCTCTGCTGAGAAGAAGAGCTGGAGTAAGAGCAGAAAGGACTGCCAGGGGAGAGGAGCAGACCTGGTGATCATACACAACAGTGAGGAACAGGTAGTGTACTGTAAAAAAAATGAAAATTGAGAGATTATATAATTAAATGGCATATTTCTAAACTCTTTATTTGATGTTAGACGCCTGAATAAGATCTGTATCTTCAGATAGAATCACACTACAAGATTTATAGAAGTTTATTGAAAAAATAAACTGTTACTATAGAAACAATTCCCTGTTAGAAGGACCACATCAATGTTGAATGGTTATAACAACGATGCACACCTTCTTATCGATCAGATTAGAAAATTCTGATTTATCCTGTTAGCCTTTGCCACAGATTTTGGGACCCACAGCTGAAAATACCCTACCTACATTTACACAATTTAAATACTTTTGAAAAGAAGACACTTTGAGCTTTTCATGTCCATTATGGCACCAGTGAGGTCGGCTGCCGTCACGAATGGTCCGGTTATGCGTATTTTTTGTTTATTTTATATTTTTATATACTTAGTTACCGTTCCATTTATAAAAGATGGACATCATTAGATATGACAGAGTCACTCATATATATTGGTGTACAATCCACTCACCTTTCACCATTTTTAAACCCGGACCCATGCTGGATCCTAAGAAAGAACAAAGGACGCGACCCCTACCGGCGTCCGCGAGGGAAACAAGCCGGGGTCAGGAATAGGCTGAGGGCACGTGCAAACCGTGCTCCCCTACCTAGTATCCTGTTAGCCAACGTCTAGTCACTGGAAAACAAGCTTGATGGCTTAAGGGCAAAGGTCAAGTTCAAGAGGGACAACGGGGACTAGAACCATCTCTGCTTCACCGAGACATGGCTGAACCCAGCGATACCAGACTGCACCATCCAGCCAGCCGAGTCGTTCTCAGTTTACCGCATGAACAGAACACTGAAGTCGGGGAAATAAAGAGTAGGTGGAGTGTGTCTAATGGTGAACAAACACTGGTGAGACAGCATGAGCATCGTTCCGCTTTCACGCTCCTGCACACCAAACCTCGAACTACTGATCATCAAATGTCGGCCCTACTATCTACCTTGGGAATTCAGCTCGGTTATAGTCAGTGCCGTTTAAATTCCACCTCAAGCAGACACGGACACTGCAGTATGGGACTTACACGAATCAATAACACTACACCAAACACAGCATCGGGACACTGCGCTTATTGTGGTGGGAGACTTTAACAGTGACAACCTCAAGCGCGCACTCCCGAACTTTCAGCAAAACATTACCTGCCCCACCAGGGGCGAAAGGACACTGGACCACTGCTAGACACCATTTAAGAACCCACTCTCCTGCCTACAACACAAGGTTTGGCACCGTGGACATGGACGAGAACAAGGCAGAGCGGAGCGGTGAAGGATGCAAAGCGGTACTACGGGAGGAAACTGGAGTCACAGTTCCAACATCTGGGCTCTAGGAGGAACACCATCTTCTAGAATGGGGAATGCGAACGCTTCTCTGGCAGACGAGCTAATCATTTTTTACGCTCGCTTCGAGGCTGCAGCTAACCACGCTAGTGCCTCTAGCGGAACAACCAGCATGCATGCTGAGAGAGCCCTCCAGAGGGTGGTGCGTTCAGCTGAATGTACCATCCACATTGAGCCATTGACCAGAGCCAGGAAGATTGTGAAGGACCTCAGCGATCCCAACAATGGACTATTTTATTTGTTGTGTTTAGGGAAACCACACCACACCGCACATGTTCACTTTAAGAACAATCAAATCACCTTAAATTTTACTGTAAATTTTACTGTTTACTGTTTACTTTCATAGGCGTCCTTGCATATACTCTTTTTCACATATATCTTTATATATTTTATATTTTTATAAAGTTTATATTTTTGTATTTATCTGCCTTAGTTTTTCCTTGTTTATTTTACTGCTCGTTCTATTCCCTCATGCTGGACGGTCGTAAAAAGCATTTCACTGCATGTTGTACTCTGTATGTATGTGTATGATATAAATTAAAATAAAATTTGATTTGATTTGATTGATTTATTTAAAGTTGATATTGCTCAAAAAGATAATTAAGTTACAGAAAGTTATATATGATAAAGTACACATATAACCGTAAATATATATTACCTGAATTATAGATAAAGATAAAAATTATATATTTTAAATTGAATAAAGGTATCATGAAAATTGAGATTCCTACAAACAATTATCTGAGACTATGTCTGGTTCACCCCTCCCCGCCCCACCCAGCCCAAATTTTAGGACTCACCGCTGAAAACACCTACCTAACTTTAAATGTTAACAGTTCCTGACAAAAATGTGCTACATAAACAATTTAGATACCTTTAAAGGGAAGAAGAAACTTTGAGCTTTATTGTCAATCATCAAAGTTATTTTGCTCAAAAGATACTGCTCAAAAAGATAAGTTATAGATGATGAAGTTCTATGGATATACTCTTTTGCACAACATTTTGTTTACATCTTTGTTACTGTTCACTTTGTCTCTTACACACCACAGTGTGTAATATACAACAGGTTTACTAGCGGAGCTATTTTGTATGTTGTGTTTTGTGTATTTGTCTTGCACTGTCTTGTGTTGTCTTTGCACTGTTTGCACCAGTTTGCACACGATGCACTTTATGTGGCAAGGACACGTCCTAGTCCTTAACCCTGTGTTATCTGTGATTGTTGTTATATGTAGCACCAGGGTTCAGGAGGAACGTTGTTTAATTTCACTGTGTACTGTGTCTCATATATATGGTTGAAATGACAATAAAAGCTTCTTGACTTGACATTTCCTGCATTCAACATTATTTTTATTTCATATATGAATACATGAAATCAGTAATGTAGCAATCCATAAAAAAGTACTGGGTTGAAAACCACATGTTTATATTTCAAATCTTATGAAGATTTTCATAACAAATGAGATTCCTACAAACATTTATCTGAAACTATGTCTGATCCTTTTCTCCCTCCCCCTGTTTGAGAGACACCTGCTAAACTCAGGTGGCCATTTATACTCTATTCATACAGTTTACATAGAAATGAATAACTGACCATTAAAGGCTTTTGTTATACATGTTTAGCTATTGATATTGATTTGGCGTTCATATTGATGACCAGGTAGCCAGAAAAGCTATTGTTTTACAGTCATGGCTATTCATATTGATGTCTGGCCATTCCAATCGACACACACACACACACACACACACACACACACACACACACACACCACACACACACACACTTACTTTTCAAGCATTTCTCTTAAAAAAACAAACTGGCACTAAAACGTATAACATCGTATAAAACTCTTATAAAAAAAATGTTCCATTCCCATGCCGGTCTCTGTTGTTACTCTGCCCAGAAGAATATTTTACACATCGCTTTTTTTGTAATCAAAGCCCAGTTAGCACACGCTAAAAAAAAACCCTTTTTTTAGTGTTTGGTCTCATTTGTTTTGCGACACTATATTATACCAGCCATATTTGTTTGTTTTACCAGCAAGATGTTGTTTTTGAATCTAGTCTAATTTAGTCTAATCGTTTTTTATTCCACACCAGGACTTTGTTGAGGTGTGGAGAAGAAATGAAAGTGCTTGGATTGGTGCAAATGACAGAGACAGTGAAGGGACCTGAAAATGGGTGGACGGTACCACAGTAATCAATGGGGAAGAGAATGAGAAATATTTGGTTTGTTCAATTGTCACTCTCACATCACATTTAAGAACACAGAAATCACTCTCAGGTCTCACAGCATATGTGAAGCTTTCACACTTGCAGGTTAGAGCACAGTTTCATGAAGAACCAAAACAAAACCTCCCTGTAGGAAAGGGTTTAAGTTTGGTTGCGCTGGAACTGTGCCATAATCCACTCAAATGTAAACATGACTCATGTACAGGTGAACACTTTTTCAGGAATTAAGTAACCTGCACAGGTGTTGTAGCTAATGACATCATCATCATTCATCTTCACAACCTGTAGGTACCATGAATTCTTATCGATCAACTGTGTTTAAAAAATCTAAAAAATCTTTTTAGTTTATTGTTTATGTTGTATAAGGTACAGTGGGGAATATTATTATTTGATCCCATTTGATTTACCCATTTACAAAGAAATACCGTAATTTCCGGATTATTATACGCACCCAAATATAAGCCGCACCCACTGAATTTTACAAAGATTTTTATTTTGAACATAATTAAATCCCACCTGTCTATAAGCCGCAGGTGAATAAATTAAATCTAATGAACTTTACACAGGCTTTAATGAAAGACAGTGTCTGTTACACGGCTTGTATCTAAACAGAAGCCTACCAAGAAAGTCATTGTTCACTGTTTTTCTCCTTCCTTTCACAACTATTTCTCTCGGGAGTTTATCTTTTGGCATTGTCGTGCGTTTAAAAATCACCATCGGTGAAGCTTTTCTCCCGATGCCGTGCAGCTCAGAACACAGGTGAAGTGCGTTTTTTTCATGCCCGGTTGTTTTCAGCGTGACGAATGATTCACATTTCCTGTTGACAGTCCGAGTGAGCGACATTAATTTTGATATAACGAATTTCATTAGTTCACCTGAACCCGTTCAGCAATTTCATTGGTCTAATGTTATGGGGCTCAGTTTTTTGGCTTGAAGCTTAAGAAACCGGGAAAAATCAATAAAAAATCCATAAATTAAGCGCTTCGTTGTTTAAGCCATGGGGTTCAAAGCGTGGGAAAAAAGTAGCGACTTATAGTCCGGAAAATACGGTAAACAGTCAGGTTTATTTTAACAGAGAGAGAGAATATAAAACAAATATAAAAATAACTAATTTTAATAAATTAGCATTATATATTATATCAAATTTATATAAAAAATATATATTCTGTCTCTGTTAAAAGAAACCTACCATAAAAATTCTAGACTGTTCATTTCTTTGTAAGGGGGTAAATTTACAAAATCAGCAGTGGATCAAATAATTATTTCCCCCACTGTATATGGATGTGTATTTTCAGTGTATAGTGTATAAGAAAGAAAGGAAGTGTATAAGGTATATGGTGAGTCACAGTATGTAAAATCATGGTACAGTGAAGTTTTGTTAAAATAAATGTTTTTAATGAAAATTGTCTTTAATTAAACCGGTAATAATGATGAAAGGTCAATAAAACTGCATAAAATGAAGATGAAGACCGATTCTCTTCTTTCAGTTTCTGAAATGCGGGTCAACCAAACAATAACGGGGATGAGGACTGTGCTGTGTCTGGCTTTTACTCTGGGAACGGAAAATAGGATGATGTTTCTTGTAACAACAATTATATTTGGATCTGTGAGAAAAAACTTAATATGTGAAATGTTGCATATGAGTGAAAAACACAAATGTTGAATTTTATTGCTTTTATGTACATACTGGTAGAAAGAGAAATGAAGTGAAGCCCCAACCAGTTTTTAGGAAAAAAAGGTACGCTTGATGACTATTATTGATTTCTGTGATAACACTGTAAATCTCGATTTTACATATCTCTGCTCATATTTCTACTTTTATATTAAATTTTAACATTATACATCAAATTAAAATAAAAGTTTTTTTTCTCAATTTCTAAAGTAATTTGTAGAGTTTGTTTCTGATATTCATGTTAATGAGTCTATAACAAGTAATAAATGTGTTTGCAGAAAATGGGCTTGGTGGCAATTTTTTTTTAATTCAGGCAAAAATTAATCATCCATTAATAATTTTTCAATTCAAGTCCAAAACAATTTTTGTTAAGACTGGAAATAAGCAAAAAAAATCCCCAGTGTTAGAAAACAAGCCCCACACTCTCTTGAACCAGCTGAGGCAGGCAACACAAGCTTATTTAGTGTATATACAGTATATATATATATATATATATATATATATATATATATATATATATATATATATATATATATATATATACATACACTATTTCGAATGTGTGTTTGAACATGTACAATACGAGAAGATGAATAATAATAGAAGAATTATAGCCTACTTAGAGGTGGAGTACAATAAGTATAAGAATACAAGTACTGAATTGTGATAATAGATAGATACATCTATATTGTCATTGCATACTGTATATATAATATATAACATAACATATGTATTATATGTACAGTGAATACATATAAAGACTATAGCAGAGCAGAGATGTGTTGACATTGTTGAAAAGTATAAGTAAATAGTGATAAGGCTATAGCTGAAATAAATTTTAAGACACTGTTGTAAAGGAACAACTAGTAGAAGGTTATTGTCAGGAATCCACCTACCACGCCCCCCTTGGCAGCTGTCACACTGCCTTGCTCTGCCACTCCCCCTGCATTAACAGAATAACAGACAGGTGTCTCTCTTACCGATTCAGCTATAAAAGCCTCTATTTCCATCTCACTCATGTCAGACCTACTTTATGGCTACGGACACCGACCTAGTTACAGACTCCCAGCATTCCCAGCTGGCTCCGAGGATTACACAGGTTCGGAGGATAACTCACGTTCCAAGGATAACTCACATTCCGAGGATTACTCACACTCCCGTGGATTACTATCCTTCTGAGGTTTACATTCGCTTCTGTGTGAATTATCTACCTGTCGGATCATACCGGCTTTATGGACTAAACCCGCACTGCGGTTCGTAACTCTATCTGACTCTGGTGTTGTTTTATTGCTTCAATAAACATGATAGAGCTACTCTCGTTTCCGGTTCGTGGTCAGCACCCTCCGCACGGCCCCGGAGCATGCGAGCGCCATGCCCCTTGAAAGCCCAGGGGAATTCCCGGCTTGCTTTCCTGGCGAGATGACCGAGTGGAGGGGGGATTCCTACGGAGCGTCGGCAGGTACGTGGATGTGCAGTCATCCCAATTCCCCACCGAGTGGGCCAAGAGTGGGCCATTTCCCTTCTGTCTGGAGATTCTCTCTCTAGAGCCAGCAAGCTCTGGAGCATGAAAGGAGGCGATTTTGGCTCATACGCCGAATTCATCAGACAACTCCTGGGGACTTTCGGGATGACAACGGCAGATCTCCACGCCTGCACCTTCAGTTCCTCCGAGCGCTCCGCTCTGTTCCAGAGTCCCCACGAGCGTGCCGCCCCGTTCCAGAGTCCCCATGAGTTCCAGAGTTCCTACGAGCACGACGCGCCGTTCCAGAGTTCCTACAAGCGAGCCGCACCGTTCCAGAGTCCCCACGAGCACACCACCCCGCTCCAGTGTTCCGCAGAGGGTGCCCCCCAGCTCCAATGTCCTGCCAAGGGTGCCCCCCAGCTCCAGTGTCCCGCCGAAGGTGCCGTTACTCCGCCGCCTGGCTGCAAAGGGGACGTTGTACTGCCGACCTGGCCGCGAAAGGGAGGCTGTACCGCTGCCTGGCCACGAAGGGGATGTTGTACCATTGACTGGCCGCGAAGGGTGACGTTTACTCGGTGCCTTGCCTGGATAGGGACGCCGTACCGCCGCCTGGGCTTCACCTCCAAAGTCCTCAGAAGACGACGTCTGGCCTCCAAGTTTTCCTGAAGGCGGAGTCGCACAGCCAAGTGCCTCAAAAGGCGACGTCTCACCCCCAAGTTCCCCCACAAGGTGACGTGTCGCGTCCAAGTTCCCCACAAGGTGATGTCTCGCCTCCAAGTTCCCCAACAGGTGCGCCGTCCCGTTCCAGAGTCCCCACCCATTCCAGAGTCCCCACGAGTGTGCCAGCCCGTACCAGAGTCCCCACAATTTCCAGAGTTCCTACGAGCGTGCCGCCTCGTTCCAGAGTCCCCACGAGCGCGCCGCCTCGTTCCAGAGTCCCCATGAGCGCACCACCCCGCTCCAGTGTTCCACCGAGGGTGCCGCTCCGCTCCAGTGGTCCGCCGGGGGTGCCGCCCAGCTCCAGTGTCCCGTTGAGGGTGCCGTTGCACTGCCACCTGGCCACGAAGGGGATGTCGTACCACCGCTTGGCCAGGAAGGGGACGTTGTACCGCCGCCTGGCCGCAAAGGGTGATGTTAGACCACCGCTTGGCCACGAAAGGGACGTCATACTGCTGCCTGGCCACGACAAGGACGTCTTACCGCTGACTGGCCATGACAAGGACGTCGTACCGCCGCCTGCCCGCGAAAGGGACGTCGTACCGCTGACCTGGCCGCGAAAGGGAGGCCGTACCGCCGCTTGGCCACGAAAGGGACGGTGTACCGCCGGCAGGCTGTGAAAAGGAACGCGTACCGCTGCCGAAAAGGACGTCACCTACAAACTCCTCAGAAGACGACGTCTGGCCTCCAAGCTTTCTTGAAGGTAGAGTCACGTAGCCAAGTGCCTCGAAAGGCAACGTCCCGCCCCCAAGTTCCCCTCAGGGCGACGTCTCGCCTCCAAGTTACACACAAGCCGACATCTCGCCTCTAAGTGTTCCACAAGGCACGCTGACCCGTTCCAGAGTCCTCACAAGTTCCAGAGGCCAAACTCCTCAGAAGACGACATCTGGCCTCCAAGTTTTTCTGAAGGCGAGTGCCTCAAAGTGCAACTTCTCGCACCCAAGTTCCCCTCAGGGCGACGTCTCGCACCCAAGTTCCCCTCGGGTTCATGTCTCACCTCCAAGTTCCAGGTGTCTCTCGTTACCGATTCAGCTGTAAAAGCCTCCGTTTCCATCTCACTTGTGTCGGACCTACTTTATGGCTAAGGACACCGACCTAGTCACAGACTGCCAGCATTCCCCGCTGGTTCCGAGGATTACTCAGGTTCCGATAGCAGGTGATTAAAACAGTTTGTGGGATGTGAAAATTTCGTGATGATGATGTGAGCTCTGCGGAGACATCTGCTGTGGTAAAGGTGCTCATTCGCGGGTGGTTGGGTGCCATTGATGCGTTGGGCGATTTTGACCAGCCTTTTCATGGCTTTACCTTTACACACAGTGGAGCCTCTGTACCATACAGTGATTGAGTCGGTCAGGATGCTCTCGATGATGCAGCAGTGAAAATTCGTTAGTATCCCTAGGGACAGATGAGCTTTCTTAAGACTCCTCAAGAAGTACAGGCATTGTTGCCTTCCTAACCAGAGCTGAAGTGTTCTGGTGCCTGGACAGATCCTCAGCGATGTGAACTTTCAAGAACTTAATTTTGGAGACTCGTTCTACATCAGTTCCATTGATGTACAAACCCGATTTCAAAAAAGTTGGGACACTGTACAAATTGTGAATAAAAAAAGGAATGCAATAATTTACAAATATCATAAACGTTTTATTTACAACAGAATATAGATGAACATATCAAATGTTGAAAGTGCGACATTTTGAAATGTCATGCCACATATTGGCTCATTTAGAATTTCATGAGAGCTACACATTCCAAAAAAGTTGGGACAGGTAGCAATAAGAGGCCGCAAAAGTTAAATGTACATATAAGGAACAGCTGGAAGACCAATTTGCAACTTATTAGGTCAATTGGCAACATGATTGGGTATAAAAAGAACCTCTCAGAGTGGCAGTGTCTCTCAGAAGTCAAGATGGGCAGAGTATCACCAATTCCCCCAATGCTGTGGCGAAAAATAGTGGAGCAATATCAGAAAGGAGTTCTCATCATCTACAGTGCATAATATAATCCAAAGTTTCAGAAAATCTGAAACAATCTCTGTGCGTAAGGGTCAAGGCCTGAAAACCATACTGGATGCCTGTGATCTTCGGGCCCTTAGACAGCACTACATCACATACAGGAATGCTACTTTAATGGAAATCACAACATGGGCTCAGGAATACTTCCAGAAAACATTGTTGGTGAACACAATCCACCGTGCCATTTGCTGTTTCTGGCTAAAACTCTTTAGGTCAAAAAAGAAGCCATATCTAAACATGATCCAGAAGCACAGGTTTTTTCTTTGGGCCAAGGTTCATTTAAAATGGACTGTGGCAACGTGGAAAACTGTTCTGTGGTCAGACTAATCAAAAGTTCTTTTGAAAAAACTGGGGCGCCATGTCATCCGAACTAAAGAGGATAAGGACAACCCAAGTTGTTATCAGCACTCAGTTCAGAAGCCTGCATCTCTGACCTTATGGTGTTGCATGTGTGCGTGTGGCATGGGCAGCTTACACATCTGGAAAGGCACCATAAATGCTGAAAGGTATATCCAAGTTCTAGAACAACATATGCTCCCATCCAGACGTCATCTCTTTCAGGGAAGACCTTGCATTTTCCAACATGACAATGCCAGACCACATACTGCATCAATTACAACATCATGGCTGCAGAGAAGAAGGATCCGGGTACTGAAATGGCCAGCCTGCAGTCCAGATCTTTCACCCATAGAAAATATTTGGCACATCATAGAGAGGAAGATGCGACAAAGAAGACCTAAGACAGTTGAGCAACTAGAAGCCTGTATTAAAACAGAATAGGACAACATTCCTATTCCTAAACTTGAGCACTTGTCTCCTCAGTCCCCAGACATTTGCAGACTGTTATAAAAAGAAGAGGGGATGCCACACAGTGGTAAACATGGCCTTGTCCCAACTTTTTTGAGATGTGTTGATGCCATGAAATTTAAATGTAACTTATTTTTTTCTTAAAATGATACATTTTCTCAGTTTAAACATTAGATATGTCATCTATGTTGTATTCTGAATAAAATATTGAAATTTTGAATTTTGAAAACTTCCACATCAAAATCTGCCAAAATGTTAATCCTTTTACAAACCCGATTCCAAAAAAGTTGGGACACTGTACAAATTGTGAATAAAAACAGAATGCAGGGCTGCTATGTTCACAGGACAAGTCTGTGGAGGAAGTCGGAACAATTGTTCATCTGCTACGGCCCTCTGAGGAGAGGCCTTCCTGCTCATAAGCAGACCCTCAGCAGATGGATTATCGATGATATTGCGTTCTCCTTCAAGCCATCTGGTCTCCCCGTACCATTCCCTGAGGGAACGAGATGCTGCGTCTCCATGACACACCTCTTCTGTCTCAGCGCTTCCTTCTCTGTTACAGAAGCTGGCGTCGGCTTCACTCTGTGCATTTTATACTTCCTGGTCATGACATCACCACGCTGGTGACAGCCTGCCTCCAATTTTGACTGATTGCACACATTATTCAGAGCATGGACAAGGCGGCTGCGTTCCCAAAGCGTTCTGACACAGCATCTTGTTCTCTCAGGGAACTAGGATTACATACGTAGCCTAGAGAAAAAATTTCGATCCAAGATGGCGGTGCAGCAGTAGCTCGCAGCGGCCTCTTCGGATCCAAAAATGGTGCTTTCATATTTAGCCCAACCTATTACAATACATGGACACTAGAGTCAGCAGTGTTCATGTGTACGACCACCAGACATTACTACGGTACAGGCAACATGCAACCAACAATCTGCATGATGAAGTTATTAATAACCTTTGCGACCTCGGCCTGCTGTGACCTTGGCCACAAAGACCAGGCCCCCAGCCCTCAGTGTCACCTGGTCCCGGTAGCCGGGAGAGAGGACGTCGGAAGCGATGCTCGAGGAAGCGGAAGCGTGGCAGGCGGACGGGTGTCCATGCTAGGCTAAATGCTAACCCTAGCCGGCCGGCTCTCCCGCCCATTTTTCTTTCTAACGTCTGCTCCCTGGACAATAAACTGGACTACATCCGACTCCAGCGAACCACACGGCGAGAGTTTAGAGACTGTTGTTTCTTTGTTTTCACAGAGACGTGGCTCAGCGACAGAGTTCCGGAAGCCACCATCCAGCTAGATGTGCTAACCATGTTTCGTGCTGACAGAAACGCAGCTCTGTGCGGTAAGACACGCGGTGGTGGCGTGTGTGTTTATATCAACATGGAATGGTGCAAAAACTCTGTGCTTGTTTCACGCTACTGCTCATCGCTAGTGGAGTTTGTGATTGTTAGATGTAGACCATTTTATTTACCACGGGAATTCACCACTGTTTACATTGTCAGAGTGTACATTCCTCCCAGCGCTAATGCTAAGGAGGCACTGAGTGACTGAGTAACTATTATCGACCTGCAGAATGCTCACCCCGACGGATTGTTTATTATCGCCGGAGATTTTCACCATGTGAATCTCAGGACTGTGCTCCCTAAACTCCATCAGCATGTGGACTTTGCAACGAGAGGAGCGAACACGCTGGATCTTGTTTACACAACCATCCCCGGTGCGTATCGTGCGGAGCCCCACCCCCATCTCGGATACTCAGACAACTGCTCTGTTATGTTAATTCCAGCATACAGACCGCTCATCAGACGCTCTAAACCGGTTCTATATCAGGTGAAAACCTGGCCAGAAGGAGCTACTTCTGCTCTTCAGGACTGTTTTGAGTGCACTGACTGTGACATGTTTAGAGAGGCTGCAACCAATGGAGATTCCATCAACTTGGAGGAGTACACATCATCAGTGACCAGCAAGTGTGTTGATGATGTGACCATCTCAAAGACAATCACTACACGCTCCAACCAAAAGCCGTGGATGACTGCAAATGTGTGTCCTGCTGAAACAAAGAGACTCTTCAGACCTGGTAACAAGGCGGCCTTAAAAACAGCAAGGGCCAAACTGTCCTGTGCCATCAGAGAGGCGAAGGGCGCACATGCAAAGAAAATCCACAGCCACTTCCAGGACGGCGGAGACACCCGGCGCATGTGGCAGGGCATCCAGGGGATCACAAACTACAAGACTACATCACCTGCTTGTGACCGTGAGGCCTCCCTCCCAGATGCGTTGAACGACTTCTACGCCCGGTTTGAGGTACAGAACAACGTGAAGCCGAGGAAGACCACCCCTTCTCCCACTGACCAGGTGCTCTGTCTAACCACAGCTGAAGTGAGAAAAACTCTATGCAGAGTTAACCCATGGAAGTCTTCTGGACCTGACAACATTCCTGGCAGAGTGCTCAGGGAATGTGCAGAACAGCTAGCAGATGTCTATACTGACATCTTCAACATCTCCCTGAGCAGTAACTTTGTTCCACGTGCTTCAAGACAATGACCATCGTTCCTGTGCCGAAGAAGTCTACCATATCCTGCCTCAATGACTATCGTCCCATCGCGCTGACGCCCATCGTGATGAAGTGCTTCGACAGGCTCATCATGAGGCACATTAAGACCCAGCTTCCACCCTGCCTGGACCCCATGCAGTTTGCGTATCGTCCAAACCGTTCCACGGACGATGCTATCTCCACAACCCTCCATCTGGCCCTCACCCAACTGGATAACAAGGACTCATATGTACGTATGCTGTTCATTGACTTCAGCTCAGCATTCAACAAAATAATTCCTCAGCACCTGATTGAGAAGTTGAGCCTACTGTGCCTGAACACCTCCCTTTGTAACTGGATTCTGGACTTCCTGACTGAGAGACCTCAGTCAGTACGGATCGGAAACAGCATCTCAAGCACCACCACACTGGGCACTGGGGCCCCCCAGGGCTGTGTGCTCAGTCCACTGCTGTTCACTTTGCTGACTCACGACTGTGTAGCAATGCCCAGCTCGAATCATATCATCAAGTTTGCTGATGACACGACCGTGGTGGGTCTAATCAGCAAGAACGACGAGTCAGCATACAGAGAGGAGGTGCAACGGTTAACTGCCTGGTGTGGAGCAACCAAACTGTCTCTAAACGTAGACAAAATGAAAGAGATGGTTGTGGACTTCAGGGAGCACAGAGCGACCAAACTCCACTGATTATTGATGGATCCTCAGTGGAGATTGCCAAGAGCCCCAAATTCCTTGGTGTTCATCTGGCAGGCAACCTCACCTGGTCACTCAACACCAGCTCTATCACCAAGAAAGCCCAGCAGCATCTCTACCAGTGTTGGGCAACGTTACTTTTAAAAGTAATGCATTACAATATTGAGTTACTCCCCAAAAAAAGTAACTAATTACGTTACTTAGTTACTTTTTATGGAAAGTAATGCGTTAGATTACTTTTGCGTTACTTGTATCTCTTGCACGCCTTACAGGTGTAACTGGTGTAATATAGATAATTGCCATTAAGAAATCAGTTATATTAGGGCAAAAGACATTTCTTAAACATTTTAAAATGCTTAATAACTTCTGAGAACAATAAGATGATCGACTAAATTTTGACCACAAGGCTGAACACTTTCCAGTCGCTCTTCTGTACACTGCTTTGCAATCTGCCTTCGCCGTCAGGAATGTAACTATCGTTCGTGTATATAAGGTCAAGGGTGTGGGCTGCACACTGGTGATGTGGAGGGAGAACATACCTTTCACTGTCATCACGTAAAACTCCGTGCAATTCCGTAAATATGACCTCGTCCTCGTCTACATCATTCTCTGCTATTATCAGTGACCGTGGCAGTTTATCTTCCCACAAAGAGCAAATGAGCTGTTAATTTGCTCTCTTTCTCCACTGCGTACATGTGTCTCCCACGTAAAACTTTTATTCTGAGCAGTCCAAAGATCTGCAGTGGTGGAAAGTTGGCAAAAGTTTTCTATATTTCTGTCTCCATTTCCATATATGCAACATTGCATAATGTTGCATATATTCAACATTATACACACACACACACACACACACACACACACACACACACACACACACACACACACACACACACAAACATCTGTAGTGATGTGCTTTGCATGCAGATGTTTTTTTTTTTTTAAGTGGTATTTTTTGCAGTTGACAAGAGCTTTTCACCAACACATAATCTAAACTTAACCATTATTCCTTTCTCCTTTTCCTCCACTATTTCAAAATAATAAGAACACTTCCATCACAGTAATGTAATGCCCTGGATTGCCATCTCCGCTTCTGACCAGCTTCTGTGGCTTGCACGTATGAGTGCGCGATTCTACGTGACTACGTTCATTTTAATTCAGTATTTATTTTTTTATGCAAAATAATTTAACTGAAAAGTAACTCGCATTACTTTTTTTAAAAAGTAACTCATATTAATGTGTACATTTATAAAGTAACGCGCTACTTTACTCGTTACTCCAGAAAAGTAATATTATTACTTAATGCACGTTACTTGTCCCGCGTTACCCCCAACACTGGTCTCTACTTCCTGAGAAGGCTGAGGAAAGCCCATCTCCCTCCCCCTATCCTGACCATGTTCTACAAAGGGGCCATTAAGAGCATCTTGAGCAGCTGCATCACTGCCTGGTTTGGGAACTGCACCGTCTTGGACCGCAAGACCCTACAGAGGATAGTGAGGACAGCTGAGAAGATCATCGGAGTTTCTCTCCCCTCTATTATGCACATTTACAAAACACGCTGCATCCGCAAAGCATTGTGGATGACCACACACACCCGACACACACACTTTTCACACTCCTGCCATCAGGAAATCGGTTCTGAAGCATTTAGGCCGCCACATCAAGACTGTGCAACAGCTTTTTCCCGCAAGCCATCAGGCTACTTAATACACAGAACTGAAGGGATCTCACACACACACACACACACACACACACACACACACACAAATGTGTGTTATCAAACTGTACAACCTGGACTTAACACTTAAAACACACTCATCATTCATTTCGATCCATTCCACCATCATCTATTTATATATTATTATTTATATTTGACTGTTTACATTCCGTCTTTTGCACCTTCGACTACTATATTGTTTACATGCTTTTTTGCACCTTCGACTTTGTTATATTATACTACACTGTTTACATGCTGTCTTCTGCACATCTTGACTGCTGCTGTTTTTTTGCGCTACATTGTGTTTCTTATATTCACTCCCAGGTATAGTTTTTACAGTTCACAGTACTGTATAATCAAGTATACAGTAGGTTTACTGGTCGGTGCTATCTTGGTTTTGTGTCTTGTCTTGTTTGTCTGCACTGTTTGCACCAGGTTGCACTCGATTCATTTTATGTAGCTTGTGTTGTGTTGTAGCTTTATTTTATTGTGTAGTGTAGCACCAGGGTTCTGGAGGAACGTTGTCTCGTTTTTACTGTGTAATGTGGAGCACTGTGTATAGTAGAAATGACAATAAAATCCTCTTGACTTGACTCTTGACTTGACATTTTTTTGCTGGTGTGAGTCTAGTCTTCGTGACACCTTTTGGAACACATTGAAATTTCTGCTGGTTACACCACTACACTTGACCATTAAAGCAATAACTACTCAAATCTCTTGTCCTACTATTTTTTCTCCCCTAGGCCTAGCCAAGGTGGGAACGTAACGGGCAGTATTTAAAATTCTTAGTATCTTATTGAGCACACACATGCAAATATTTATGGTCAGTACCCTTATTAATGACCCTGTTCTTTCTCACTTCCCTTTTCTCTTGTCTCTGTCAGCTTTTTATTGGTTGTTAGAACAGTTACATACAAAACTAGTGTTTTAACTCTATTAACCATCAATGGGCAGTGTTTGAATAGTTGGATAACATTCCAAGTGGAGGTTGTTCTATAGTAAGATACTAAATACTGCCACTATGTGGCACAATGGATTTAGTTGTGCATGTGAAAATAAACATATCATAGTGATTCACTCAGGTAGATTATTTGATGGACTGGCTTAGGGTTTGTGGTTATGATGCAGAGCTGTTATTAAAGCTTTGTGGTTTAATATGTGCTGTGTACAGAGGAAGACATTAACACACCAGGATGGAGATACTTTAACTCCAGTATTTACTACATCTCTGCTAAGAAGAAGAAGAGCTGGAGTGAGAGCAGAAAGGACTGCCAGGGAAGAAGAGCAGACGTGGTGATCATAAACAACCAAGAGGAACAATTAGAAAAATTAGCAATGAGATATTTAAATTACAGATTTCTAGACTTTGCACTCTTTAATTTTTTTGCCAGAGTCTGAATAGGATCTGTAGGAGTTATTGCACATCAGAAGGTTTATAGAAGTATAATGAAAATAAAATTAATGGCCAAATGTTTTCAGACATCTTATTACAGAACTTAAGATGGGTTTAATGTTGTACAATTTTTTGTGGACTACAGAAAGCTCTGATCTCAATCCAGTTAAACATTTATTGCCATAAACTGAACCAGTGATCGGATGCCAGGCTTTTCCTACCAACCTTACTTATGCTATTATGGTTGAATGGGCAAATTATTTTGTGTGTTTGTTATTAGCTTTAGATTTTAAAAAGAATCTGCTGTACATATTCTTAATTATTACTATGGAAACAATAACCTATTAGGATGAAAGCATACATAGGTACTCTCACATACATAGTTAAGAACAAAACAATCTTAGGAGAGGGTTTAAGTTTGGTTGCCCTGAAACTATTCTCACAAATATGAATGTGAGTCATATCTGGGTGCACAATTTTCCAGAAAATAAAAGAAAATTGCACATGGATTTAACTGAATGAAATCATTAGTTTCTGCAACCTCTGTGTATCATGAATGTCTTCCCATGTGTCCCCAAAAAATAAAAACAAATAACACTATTTCCAGTGTATGGTATATGGTGAGTTACGGTGAGTTCTCCATACATGTTTCTGATGAATGCAATTGCACCAGGCTTCAGCAGAATCAAAGAAATTCAAGTGGGTTTATTTAAAATGGCCATTGTATGATTGCTAAAGAAATTACATATAATCAGCAAAATAACTATTTATAACTAGGTGATAGTTATAAAAATAAAGTAAAAGGTAAAAACTGGCAAAAATAAATATTAATCTGTTGTTAGTGCGAGTGCAGAATGATTTGTAATTAAGATTAAACATATTATTCATTGGATTTCTCTGTGTTCAAACTTCAATTCATCCCTAAGCTTTACTTATCCTAAAGTTTCAGTAATGATAATAACAATAAAAATAATTGTTGTTTTTATTAAACCTTTAACCTGAATAATAATAATAGTGTCAGGGTGATGAACATGAGGCGGAAGCGGAAATAAATCAATCATTGTTTAATAAACCCAAAATATATACACAAGTCATGCATTGCCGCAAACTGAAACTTATCCGCTCGGGACGAGTAATCCAAAAAGGAAAGCAAAATCCAGAAACGAAAGTAACCGCCACCGGCTAAGAGTAATCCACAAAGTAGACGAGTCAGGAGACGGAACCAGCAGGGAAGGCTGGCGGTCAAGGATCCATGGGATCACCCGCATGACATTCAAGAACCGACAGCCTGTGACTTGAGAACGTGAGTTTATATAGTCACCTCCTTAATGAGTCACAGCTGTCAGGAATCAAAGCCGGCACGGCATAACGAGGCAGCGTGATTGCTAACGAGGGGGCGTGGCAGGTGGATCCCTGACAAATAGCTGAGGACTATTTTATCACATGGTTGTATACTTTCTGCTGATTGTTTTCCCCTAGAAGCAACTTTTTAGCTTTGTTAGACTCATCATCTTTCAGCTGCTCTATACCACCCTGTCTTCTACATCAGCCACTGTTAAATTAACCAAATGCATTTCTTCAATAACCATGTCCATAAACCTCCAATTCGGCCTTCCTCTTTTCCTCCTTCCTGGTGGCTTCATTTTTAGAATTCTCCTAACCAAAATACCCCATGTCCCTCCTCTGGACATAAACAAACCACCTCAATTGCCTCTCTCTCACCTTGTCTCTGAAATGTCCTACATGCGAGGTCCCTCTAATAAGCAAATTTCTATTCCTCACAACCTCGTCACACCCACTGAAAATTGCAGCATCTTCAGCTCTGCTACCTCCAGCTCCAGCAGCCAAAAGTGGAAGAAGAAGAAAAGGAAGAATAGTAGATGATCTTTTCATACGGATTTTTGTCTTTGTAAAGTAAAATCTGATTCGTTCTGTTTTCCAAAACTTTTGGATCAATAGCCAAATGTTGAAAAAGACAGAAAACAGTTTCAATAGGATGATTTTACATGTTCTAGTAAAGATTATTGAAAAATATATGTCTTAATATTAATTCTGTAAAGTTTCTTTTTCTTCCTTTTTTTACACATTGAACCCAATCTATATTGGCCATTCTAGTGTTGCCATGTTTTTATGGTAGGTACAGTAATAGTAATGAGCCAGAAGATATATCTGACAACATCACTGGACACTTTTGAGAAATAAAAAAAAAATCTTGAATTTACCAATTGGTAGAAGCTTCCAAATCTTACATCCTCTCTCCTTAATGTTTTTCATAGTTTCTGTTTTGTTTGTGTCAGCATAATTTTTGTCTAGAAAACTATACAGTTTTAACCTTCAGAGGGTCAGTCTTTAAAATGGCATTAGCTTATTAATGTAGTGTGAGTGATATTTCAAATTTAGCTACAGAGAAACTAACAGGAAGCCATTAAAAAACATTGATGTAGCGATGACCTACTGAATGTGTTGCTGTGTGGGGGGCAAGCTGCAACTTCTACTTCCTGTACAACAAAACCTTAGACATAGAAGTCACAGGGAGTTAATCTTAGTTTGGAGGCTACAGCGGAGACTGTAGAGATTGAGATCTAAAATACATTGAAGGCTTTTTGTAGATCCAGCATCTTTACAAGAGGGAACACAAAGAAAGATGAATGAACAAGTTTATGAAAAGTACTCAGGAGTTTTTGCAGATAGCAGGGCAGCTGATCCAAAGGACAACGAAAAATTGCATGAAGACATATATGCAAATCAAGTTCCAGAAACTCAAGTGACCAGAAGCAATAATATAATTATTTCAGGTATGCTCACACACTCACATTCATCTACACATACAAACTACTTAAATGAATTACATCATCCTATGGAGATTTAATTTATTTGATTAATTGATTGATTAATTTCTAACTTCAGAACCCAGCAGTTCAGGATACAGATGTTTCAGAGTGACTGTGTTTTGTCTGCTACTGCTGGTTGTTTTCTTGCTGGCTGTCATCACCATACTGTGCATCAAATTTAATAACATGGCAACAGAAAAAAGCCAGTTGGAGACCAGTTTCAATAATCTGACTATAGAGAGAGACCAGTTGGAGACCAGTTTCAACAACCTGAATATGGAAAAAATTCAGTTACAGACCAGTTACAACAACATGGCTGCTGAGAAGGAACGTCTTTCTCAACTGAGTAAGTGAATGTTTGATGAATTCAGAGTAAAGCAGCACATTTGTAGTGAGTAAAAACACTAATTTTATATCCCCTGTGTGTCTGTGAACACCAGATAATCCTCAGAGGGAGTGTTTAATTACCTGTGTTTCTTCTTCTGCACATATTTTATGGTTTATTGATGTCTTATATACATAGCCTTATTAATGTCTCTCTATTCTTTCTCACTTCTCTGGCATTTTGTCTGTTTCTGGGTGATAGCAAATGTTAGTGGTGTTAGAACCACAAATACAATACATACCTTAGTAGTGTTTCTTCACTCTCAACCATCAGGTGCAGTGTTTGAATAGTTAGATAAATTATTCTAAAAAAATAGTGGATTTAGTGAACATGAATATATCGTAGTGTTGGACTGGTTCAGGGTTTGTGGTTTGATCTTCTCTCTGTACAGAGAAAGACATTACCACACCAGGATGGAGATACTTCAGCTCCAGTATTTACTACATCTCTACTAAGAAGAAGAGCTGGAGTGAGAGCAGAACGGACTGCCAGGGGAGAGGAGCAGATCTGGTGATCATAAACAACAGTGAGGAACAGGTAGTGTACTGTACAAAAAGGAAAATTAAGAGATTATATATTTAAATAGTATATTTCTAAATTCTTTAGTTGATGTTAGAAGCCTGAATTGGATCCGTATCTTTAGATTATTGCACACCAGTATCACACAAGATTTATAGAAGTTTATTGAATAAATAAACTGTTACTATAGAAACAATTACCTGTTAGAAGGACCACATCAATGTTGGAGTATTGTTCATGTTATAGTTATAACAATGATGCACACCTTCTTATGAATCAAATTAGAAAATCCTGAATGAACCTTTTAGCCTTCGCCACAGATTTTGGGACTCACAGCTGAAAATACCCTACCTACATTTAAATGTTAAAAATGTTAAAAATGGGCTACATACACAATTTAAATATATTTAAAAAGAAAACACTTTTAGCTTTACTGTCTATTATTCATAGTTGATATTGCTCAAAAAGATGAAGTTATAGATCAATATATACAGTGAATATATATTTCCTGAATTGAAAATAAAATAAATACATGAAATCAGTAATGGAGCAATCCAGAAAAGTAATGGGTTCAAAGCCACATGACTTATGAGTTTATATTTTAAATTGAATGAAGATATCATGAAACATAAGATTCCTACAAACATTTATCTGAGACAATGTATCGATCACCCAACCCAGCACACATTTTAGGACTCACAGAAAATGCAATACCTACATTTGAATGTAACAGTTCCTGACAAAATAGATATCTTTGGAAAAAAGACACTTTGACGTTTACTGTCAATCATCAACGTTGATATTGCTCAAAAAGATGTTATAAATGAAGAACTGCCATGGATATACATTTCCTTCATTGAACATTATTTTTATTTCATATATAAATACATGAAATTAGTCCTGGAACAATCCAGAAAAGTACTGGGTTGAAAGCCACATGTCTCATGAGTTCATATTTCAAATTTTATAAAGATTTTTTTACAAATGAGATTCCTACAAACATTTATCTTAGACTATGTCTGATCCACTTTTCCCTCACCCTGTTTGAGAGCCACCTGCTAAACCCATTTCTCATACTCTATTCATTCAGTTTCAATAGAAATAAATTGCTGACCATTAAAGGCTTTTGTTATACATGTTTGGGGATATTGATATTGAGTTGGCATTCATATTGATGGCCAGGTAGCCAGACAAGCTATTGTTCTACAGTCATGACCATTCATATTGATGTCCAGAACAGGCAGAGTTCTAAGAAGGTTAGTCTACGAGTACTCTCCAGAGTGAACTGTACGGTCGATGGGTGCAGGGAAGTGAGGGCCTTAAGTAAGGGGCAAGATGATGGGAACCAGGTGCAGGTAGTTAGTGTGTGGGAGAGGTGCCGTGCTGTGTGTTGAGGGAAGGCGTGGCCGGTTGTTCCCTGACAGGAATAAAATCCTCCCGTATATCGTTAGAACTCTGCACTCATTGGCTACATTGTCTATCAATCATTTTGTTTACGTAATGCAACTGGCTGGAAATAAAAGGTTTGCGTGATAATAAACGTCACCTGGACGCCTGCCTATGGATTATAGACTCAAGCCCGAGACATGAGATCATCTATAACATCTTTTTTTAACAATATCAACGTTGATGATATGTTTATTATGCAAAAGTTATTTCAAAACATATACAAACAATACAGCAATCAAGTTCTGTGACGTAAAAAAAACCCAATAACCATCCAAATTACAACACTTTTGTTTGGTTGGAGCAAAAATGCTTTACGGCTTGTTGTTCAGTGGAGCCGCATCTTTCCTAATAACCCGAGATTAGCAGCAGTGGATGTGTCTGTAACTTGTTATTACAATAATAAGTAGTGCATTTATTTAATATTTATATTTTATGCATGTTGTTTGTGTGTACCGCTAACACAGATTCAGCAAATACATTCGTTATATGTTTTCCATTGAAAAACAGAGATCTGAAATTGCTGATTGAGGCTTAAAGCTTTAGAATGATGTATAGTTAGTAATGGTTACACTTCTCTCTTTTTATTCAATCTATTGCTAAACATTCACACCTGAGAACAATGGGATATCGGTCACGTGAGGATGAGGTATTAATCTTTTTAAAGAAAGACACGTGACACTTTTGTTCTTCCTACATATCGTCACATTGTTCATGCTTCATGTTGTGAAACATAAAAAAAAAATGGGAACCTCTGAACAGCTTTTATTCCACACCAGGACTTTGTTGAGGTGTGGAGAAGAAATGAAAGTGCTTGGATTGGTGCAAATGACAGAGACAGTGAAGGGACCTGGAAATGGGTGGACGGTACCACAGTAATCAACGGGTAAGAGAATGAGAAATATTTGGTTTGTTCAATTGTCACTCTCACATCACATTTAAAAACACAGAAATCACTCTCAGGTCTCACAGCATATGTGAAGCTTTCACACTGGCAGTTTAGAGCACAGTTTGCATTAAAAGATTGTTCATGTAAAATATGTCATGAAGAACCAAACCAAAACCTGCATGTAGGAGAGGGTTTAAGTTTGGTTGCCCTGTAGGTGTTGTAGCTAATGACATCATCATCATTCATTTTCACAACCTGTAGGTACCATGAATTCTTACCAATCAACAGTGTCATCAAAAAAAATCTCTATTTCAGTTTATTGTTTATGTTGTATAAGTTACAGTGGTGAAAACTAATATTTGATCCTATTTGATTTACCCATTTACAAAGAAATAAACTGTCTAGAATTTTAATGGTAGGTTTATTTTAACAGAGAGAGAAATAATATAAAACAAATATAAAAATATATAATAGTTTATTAAAATAATTTATTATATCAAATTTATATAAAAAAAAATATATTCTCTCTCTGTTAAAATAAACCTACCATAAAAATTCTAGACTGTTCATTTCTTTGTAAGGGGGTAAATGTACAAATAATTAAATAATTATTTCCCTCACTGTATATGGATGTGTATTTTCAGTGTATAGTGTGTAAGGTATATGGTGAGTCACAGTGTGTAAAATTGTACGATGAAGTTTCATTGATTTAGACAAAATAATAATGTTTTTAATGAAAATTGTTTTTAATTAAACCGGTAATAATGATGAAAGGTCAGTAAAACTACATAAAATGAAGACGAAGACTGATTCTCTTCTTTCAGGTTCTGGAATCCGGGTGAACCAAACAGTAACGGGGATGAGGACTGTGCTGTGTCTGGCTTTCACTCTGGGAACGGAAAATGGGATGATGTTTCTTGTAACAACAATTATATTTGGATCTGCGAGAAAAGACTTAATATGTGAAATGTTGCATATGAGTGAAAAACACATGTTGAATTTTATTGCTTTGATGTACATACTGGTAGAAAGAGAAATGAAGTGAAGCCCCAACCAGTTTCTAGGAAAAAAGTAAACCTTGATGACTATTATTGATTTCTGTGACCTCAGTTTATATATTTCTACTCATATTTCTTTACTAAAATCTAATCGATCTTACTAAAAGTGTTTTTTAAATTTTCATCTAAATTTCTAAAGCGATTTGTAGATTTTGTCTCTGATATTCATGTTACTGAGTTTTTAACAAGTAATAAATGTGTTTGCTTTCTGATGATTTAAAAAAACCAAACAAAATATGCAGGCAAAAATGAATAATTCATTAATCAGTTTTTAAATTAAAATGTTTTGACAAATATTTTGGGCAAACCAGTAGCAGAGTCTATTGGCTACTGACAAGAGATGTTATAGATTAATCTATAGTTATAAATGCTTATTACACTGTATGAATAATAATGAATGTTTAATTTAGTTCAGTTCCATTCAATTTGTATAAAACATTTACCAGTGGATATTGTCCCAAAGAAGTTTTACAGAAATATATAGATTACAAATATACATTTTTACATTTAAAAAAGATTTTCTATAAGTTTATCCCTAATGAGTGGGCAGTTGTTAATAGTGACAAGGAAGAACTCACTGAGAAACATTGAGAGGAACCAGATTTTGAAGGTAGCTTTATCCTCATCTGGGTGACACAAAATGTCAATTTATTAGAGTTCTGTTGTGAGTTCTGATTAGACAATCAGTTGCCAAAACTTTAATTATTAAAGCATAACTTTACAACGATGGGGTAATGGGAGTTCTTGCCCAGTGCTGATGGGTTTAACTACAACCATCTGCACCAAAACCTATGAGCATACTGATGTTAAATACAAACAAGCAGTGAACAAACACAACCGTAATGATGTAACAACATCCAATTGGACAATACAGAACTCATTATTAGAACATGGAAAATAACTGAAACTCAACTTATATTTAATGAACCAACACTATACCAGTTCCAGCATTGTTAAGGTTATCACCTGTTCACTAACTGACACTTGAACGCAAAACTGTTCATGGAAATTTGAGCTCTTATCCACTGTAGCAGCTGCATTAACTTCCTGTCCTGAGATTTTTGCAAAACCATTTTCAACCCCAAGTCCAAAAAACACGGTAAAAATGCAAATTAAAACAGAAAGAAATAATTTACACATTTTATAAACGCATGTTTTATTCACAACAGAACATAAAAAAACCTAGCACATGTTTATACTGAGGAAAACTAAGGCTGTAACACGTCTCAAAAAAGGTGAGTCAGGGCAAAAAAAAAAAGGCTGAAAAAGTAAGTGGTACAAAAAAAAAAAAAACAGCTGTAGGAACATTCTTTTTTAACTAATTATGTTAATTGGCAACATGTCAGTAACAGGACTGGGTATCAAAAGTGTATTTTAGAGAGGCAGATTCTCTCAGATGGAAGGGTGGGCAGAAGTTCAGCAATCTACAAAAACCCTTCTTCTTCTTCTTCTTTCGGCTTCTCACATCCCTTCTCCTATCGATATACAGTGGAACCCGGTTATGTCGATGTCCTAGGGGGTTGCCAAAAAGCATCGAAGTAACCGATGGTCGAGATAAACGAAAATCAAAATGGCGGCAAAATATTAACGTGCTTGAAATTTCTTTATGTACATGATGTGCGTTAATATATGAGAATGTGCATGCACGTGTTTTTGGAGGGTTTTTTACACAACAGCGTTGCCGCGATTTGTTTGATGAAGTCATGCTATAAAAATGTACATACGTTTGTTAACAACAAAAGGCATAAGTGCACCTACTAACAGCAGAGATTCACCAGTATACAATACAAACCACCGTCCATTCTCCATACAAACCTTTATTATATTCTCCAACATTATAAACACACAGATCGCTCAAAAAAAAAAAGAAAAAAACAGCGGCTGCACAGTGCCGTCTCACATTTAGTCCACATGTGGAAAAAAAGAAAAATAAACAGTAACTAAGTTTCTGAAAACTTATGACCATCAGGCTGAAGTAATCCGCACAAACACACAAAGCAAAGTGTCCGAAAAAACTTACGTCCGCGATGCCGAGGGGGAGATAAGCCGAGCGAGAGAGAGAGAGAGAGAGAGAGAGTTTGTTGATGAAAAAATAGGGAAATTCTAAAATACTGCGATCGGCGGCACGACGCGAAGCCGGAAAAAAACCCCGGAAGATCCAAAACCGAACCCGAAACCAAAAACGAGGGACAGAAAAGTCTCAAACGTGAACGGCCGAAGGGGGCGTGGCAGGTGCTTTCTCAGCCGCTTTCTCTGAAGCTCCCGGCTTCAACTCCTTACCGAGCGAGCGCGCGCGCGCGTCGCTCCTTACCGAGAGAGCTGTGCTCCTTACCCTGCTCGCGCGCGCGTTTAGTAAGGAGTTGAAGCCGGGAGCGCCGCGCTACCGTTCATCGCATAACATTTAACAAAAAAATGCATATGTGCACTTACTAACAGCAGAGATTCCCCAGTATACAATACAAACACCTGTAGTATCTCTAAGGTTTGATTTTTCCGCCACTTTCGCGAGTTTTTCTGCGGCTGCACAGCGCCGATCGACATAACTGACGTTAAAATTTCTAATTTTTCCCCCCTTGTGCTCAAGATATTAGGGTTCCGCGACATAAAAAAAGTCGACATAACCGATAAAAAATGCTTAGAAAAAGCGAGAATTTGGCGGTTCCACTTCAAAAACGTCGACTTACTAGGGTTGTCGAGGTAACCGAGGGCGAGATAACCGGGTTCCACTGTACTCCATTTGCACCCTCTGCACATGTCCAAACCATCTCAATCGCGCCTCTCTCACTTTGTCTCCAAAACGTCCTACATGCGCCGTGCCTCTAATAAACTCATTTTTAATCCTGTCCATCGTCCCTTTCACTCTCACAGATACTCTTCTATCACAAATCACTCCTGCTATCACTCTTCTCCACGCACTCCACCCTGCCTGCACTCTTTTCTTCACTTCTCTAATACACTCTCCATTACTTTGCACTGTTGACCCCAGGTACCTGAACTCCTCCACCTTCTCCACCTCTTCTCCCTGCAACCACACAACTCCACTGCCCTCCCTCTCATTCACACACATGTACTCTGTCTTACTCCTACTGACTTTTATTCCCCTTCTCTTAAGCGTGTACCTCCACCTCTCCAGGCTCTTCTCAACCTGCTCCCTACTCTCACCACAAATAACAATATCATCCACAAACATCATAGTCCATGGAGACTCCTGTCTAACCTCGTCCTTTAACCTGTCCATCACCACTGCAAACAGGAAAGGGCTCAGAGCCAATCCTTGATGCAGTCCAACCTTCACCTTGAACCAGTCTGTCGTTTCTACTGCACACTTTACTGCTGTCACACTGTCCTCTTACCACCCTCACATACTTCTCTGACACACCTGACTTCCTCATACAATACCACAACATCTCTTTCCACCCTGTTGTATGCTTTTTCTAAATCCACACACACACACATTTTAACTGCTTCTGACCTTCTCTCTACTACTCCATTAGCATTCTCATAGAAAATCCACAAAGACCCTATTCTACAAATTGTGAACACATGTTTCAGATTAATGTTTGTAAAGAATTTATTCATCTCATCATCTACATTACATAAAATCATTAAAGAATATGACATTTAATTTAATAAAGGTAAAAATCTTCAGGCCCTCCTGCAGCACTGCATTAAAAACAGACCAGATCCTGTAATAGAAAACACTGCCTGGGTTCTGAAAGCCCAGTCTCACAGCATTTTTTGATATAGTCATTAAATTGAATTGAATGTTTGAATCACTATGTTTATCAAATGCTGAAAATCCCAGTTAAGCTACAACACTGCAACATATTTGTGTACTTTATTTAACAAATAAAGTACAAAACAAATAAGGAATTTGTGGTTCTTAAAAATCTCTATGGAGCAACCGGTGATGTTTGGGAGTGATCACTAAATGACCCCTGCCCCCCCCAGCTTGAAACAAAACACCGATCCCATTGCATTTCCTGAAGATAACAGTTAAAATGAAAATGAAATTTTCGGTCAAACACATCACTGATCCTAATTCCATATTTTATATGCGTTAGGCTTTCAAGGATGGTGAGGAGAAACCATGCTCCTGATCAGTTGCCGCCATGTCTGGGTTTCGTTGGCCCTCCCACCTGTTATTTGCTTTTGGCTTTTCAAAAAACTGGTGCTGAACTGGCGCTGTTTGTTCAGCAGTATGCCTGCAGTCATGTTCAGAGTGTGTTGCACAGGTTGCATGACAGAGTCCTGTCATCACAGTACCCACCTCAGCTGCAAACCTACTGTTTCTGGGTTATGGGACCAGATTGAATATCTCCAGGAGAGGCTGTCTGCATTGCCATGGTCAGCTCCCACTCTGTGCTGCACCTGAAATGAGTCCTGCAAAAGAGAATCCAATGTTTTATATGGACGTTTGTGTCTTTTGCTTTAGCCATCCACTGCATGATCTGTTATCAGGGTGAAGTGTCTGCCCACCAGGTAGTACCACAGTTCCTCTACGGCCCACTTAATTGCTAGGGCTTCTCGTTCCACTACGGCATAGTGTTGGTTTTCTACATACAAATAATATGTAATCTTCCCCCTGGAAGCTCTGCGGGAGCACAGCACTCAGCCCTGTCTCTGAGGTGTCTGTGTCAACTGTGAAATGTAAAGTGGAGTCTGCACACTTCGTGTTTTGGTGGTGTTTTTATTTCATGTTTCCCCAGGTGGGTCAGGCCTCTTGTACTTGAGAACACATGCAAACTGTTCACCTTGCTCAGAGATTTCACACTTTTGTGCTGGGGTTAGGTCTTTTCCTTTTTGGACTACTTACTCTGTAGGATCTGTCGAGATGAAACAGAAGGCTAAAAGTGCCTGGTTACATTACATTATAGGTTAATTAAGGTTACATTTTTTTTTTTTTAGGAAATTTATGTAGTATAGCTGGGTATTTGCTTTCCTATACAGGCACCTATGCTGTTGCAGGCGTGCCTCGTTAAACCTGGAGCTTCAGAGAGAGTGTGGGCATGAGTGATGATGAGCTCCAGGTGTGCTTGGTTAAACCTGGAGCTCTAGGAAGAGCGGAGGCATAGAGAGCCACCAAAGGGGGCATGGCAGGTGGATCCCGGACAACATTAAACTTGAAATGTAATTTTATTCAACAAGACAAAATTAACTTTATAAGGACAACGAGTTTAAACTTAAAAAAAAAAATATATATATGTAATCAACCTTTATAGCCCTGGTCTGAAGCACAAAAAAAAGTGAAATCTCAACCTGCATGAATGTAGTGACAAAACTAGGAACAGGCAGTACCAATAATTTTTTTTTCTATCTGATACCAAATATTTTTTAGACACGTATTGTTGATATCGATAAACCCAGCCATTAGGGAGGCACAAGCCAGTGCATTCTTAGTGCCGGTCCCAAGCCCGGGTAAATGGGGAGGGTTGCGTTAGGAAGGGCATCCAGCGTAAAACATGTGCCAAATCAAATATGCGGATCACAAATGAGAATTTCATACCGGATCGGTCGAGGCCCGGGTTAACAACGACCGCCACAGGTATCGTTAGCCGACAGGGTACCGGTGGAAATTGGGCTACTGTTGGCCGAAGGAGGAAAAGGAGAGGAGGAAGACGTCTACAGAGACGGCAGGGAAAGGAGCAGTGTAGGAGAGTGGAGGTTAGGGTTGGTACTTTAAATGTTGGTACTATGACGGGTAAAGGGAGAGAAGTAGCTGATATGATGGAGAGGAGAAAGGTAGATATGCTGTGTGTTCAGGAGACCAAGTGGAAAGGGAGTAAGGCCAGGAACATTGGAGGTGGATTTAAACTGTTTTATCATGGTGTGGATGGAAAGAGAAATGGTGTAGGGGTGATTCTGAAGGAAGAGTACAGTAAGAGTGTAGTGGAGGTGAAGAGAGTTTCTGATAGGGTGATGATCGTGAAGGTGGAAGTTGAAGGGATGATGATAAATGTCATCAGTGCCTATGCTCCACAAGTTGGCTGTGAGATGGAGGAGAAGGAAAGATTCTGGAGTGAATTAGATGAAGTGGTAGATGGTGTACCTAGGAAAGAACGGTTGGTGATTGGGGCGGACTTTAATGGGCATGTAGGTGAAGGGAACAGAGGTGACGAGGAGGTGATGGGTAGGTATGGTTTTAAGGAGAGGAATGTGGAAGGGCAGATGGTGGTAGATTTTGCTAAAAGGATGGAAATGGCAGTGGTGAACACTTATTTTAAGAAGAAGGAGGATCATAAGGTGACTTATAAGAGTGGAGAAAGGTGCACACAGGTGGACTATGTGCTATGCAGGAGATGCAACCTGAAGGAGATTGGCGACTGTAAGGTGTTGGCAGGGGACAGTGTAGCTAGACAGCATAGGATGGTGGTCTGTAGGATGGTTTTGGAGGCGAAGAAGAAGAGGAGGAGAGTGAGGACTGAAAGAAGAATAAGATGGTGGAAACTGAAGGAGGAAGAGTGTAGTGTGAGGTTCAGGGAAGAGGTCAGAGAGAGGCTCAGTGGTGTTAAGGAGGTGTTGGATGATTGGGCAAATACTGCAGGAGTGATGAGGGAGGCAGCTAGAAAAGTACTTGGTGTGACATCTGGAAATAGAAAGGAAGACAAGGAGACGTGGTGGTGGAATGAGGAAGTGCAGGAGAGCATAAGGAGAAAGAGGTTGGCAAAACAGAAGTGGGATAGACAGAGTGATGAGAAAAGTAGGCAGGAGTACAAGGAGATGCGGCAGCAGGTTAAGAGGGATGTGGCGAATGCCAAGGAAAAGGCATATGAGGAGCTGTATGAGAGGTTGGACACTAAGGAAGGAGAAAAGGATTTGTACCGATTGGCCAGGCAGAGGGACCGAGCTGGAAAGGATGTACTGCAAGTTAGAGCAGTAAAGGATGGAGAGGGAAATGTGTTGACTAGTGAGGAGAGTGTGTTGAGAAGGTGGAGGGAGTATTTTGAGCAGCTGATGAATGAGGAAAATCAGAGAGAGAGAAGGTTGGATGATGTGGAGTTGGTGAAGCAGGATGTAGATAGGATTAGTAAGGAGGAAGTGAGAGCAGCGATTAAGAGGATGAAGAGTGGAAAGTCGGTTGGACCAGATGACATACCGGTAGAAGCGTGGAGATGTTTAGGAGAGATGGCAGTGGAGTTTTTGACCAGATTGTTTAACAGGATTTTGGAAGGTGAGAAGATGCCTGAGGAATGGAGAAGAAGTGTGCTGGTACCAATCTTTAAGCATAAAGGAGATGTGCAGACCTGCAGTAACTACAGGGGTATTAAGTTGATCAGTCACACCATGAAGTTATGGGAAAGAGTAGTGGAAGCCAGGCTGAGAGAAGAGGTGACCATCTGTGAGCAACAGTATGGTTTCATGCCGAGGAAGAGCACCACAGATGCCTTATTTGCTTTGAGAATGTTGATAGAGAAGTATAGAGAAGGACAGAAGGAATTGCATTGTGTATTTGTGGATTTAGAGAAGGCGTACGACAGGGTGCCAAGAGAGGAGTTGTGGTATTGTATGAGGAAGTCAGGTGTGTCAGAGAAGTATGTGAGGGTGGTGCAGGACATGTATGAGGACAGTGTGACGGCAGTGAAGTGTGCAGTAGGTACGACAGACTGGTTTAGAGTGAAGGTTGGACTGCATCAAGGATCGGCCCTGAGCCCTTTCCTGTTTGCAGTGGTGATGGACAGGTTGACGGACGAGGTCAGACAGGAGTCTCCCTGGACTATGATGTTTGCGGATGATATTGTGATTTGTTGTGAGAGTAGAGAGCAGGTTGAGAAGAGCCTGGAGAGGTGGAGATATGCGCTGGAGAGAAGGGGAATGAAACTCAGTAGGAGTAAGACAGAATACATGTGTGTGAATGAGAGGGAGGGCAGTGGAGTGGTCCGGTTGCAGGAGAAGAGCTTCAGAAGGTGGAGGAATTCAGGTACCTGGGGTCAACAGTGCAAAGTAATGGAGAGTGTGTTAGAGAAGTGAAGAAAAGAGTGCAGGCAGGGTGGAGTGGGTGGAGAAGAGTGACAGGAGTGATTTGTGATAGTAGGGTATCTGCAAAATTGAAAGGGAAGGTTTATAGGACTGTGGTGAGACCTGCGATGTTGTATGGTTTAGAGACAGTGGCATTGAGTAAAAGACAGGAGGTGGAGCTGGAGGTAGCAGAGCTGAAGATGTTGAGGTTTTCGTTGGGAGTGACGAGGATGGATAAGATTAGAAATGAGTTTATTAGAGGGACAGCGCATGTAGGATGTTTTGGTGACAAGGTGAGGGAGGCGAGATTGAGATGGTTTGGACATGTGCAGAGGAGGGACATGAATTATATTGGTAGAAGAATGCTGAGGATGGAGCCACCAGGTAGGAGGAAAAGAGGAAGGCCAAGAAGGAGGTTCATGGATGTGGTGAGGGAAGACATGCAGGTGGTTGGTGTGGGAGAGGCAGATGTAGAGGACAGGGTGGTATGGAGACGGATGATCCGCTGTGGCGACCCCTAATGGGAGCAGCCGAAAGAAGAAGAAGAAGATTGTTGATATCGATACTGATACTTCTATTAAATATGTATAAGATTTTTTCATAAAAACCTTACTGTTAAAAAAATGTGCAGTTGAAATATTTATACTGATGAGCAGTGTAATATTCTGCTCCACATGAAATACTGTAATATATTAATATCTAAAACAATCTGTATGGTATATAGTTAAGCTTTCTAAACCGTTCTGCTAAAGAACATCTCCAGGTTAGGTATGATACGTCTCTAGGTTATGACTGTAACCCTAGTTCCCCGAGGGAACGAGGCGCTGCGTCAAAACGCTATGGGAACGCCCCTGCGTGACCGCGCTCTGAACCATGTGTGTAATCTGAACAAAAGGCGTTTGGGACATGACGTCATCAGCGGGCGACGTCGCGTAAACAGGAAGCTACAAATGGCTGCAAGATGGACAAGACGCTAGCTCCTGCAAGAGAAGGTAAGCGGCGCAGGGATGCAGGGAGTGTGGCACGGAGACGCAGCGTCTTGTTCCCTCGGGGAACTAGGGTTACGGTTGTTACCTAGAGACGTTCCCCTTTAGGAACTCGAGCTATGGGAACGAGTGTCCAATCACGCCACACTAACCAGACCCTGCCTAAAGAGTGAGGGCCTCGGCACCAGTACCTAGGACAGAGGAGCCCAGGGTGGCTCTGAGGTCAAGGTCATAGAACCTGACAAAGGTCAGTGGGGTGGACCAACCCGCAGCGTCACAGATGTCCTGGAGTGACAGTCCAGCGGACCACTTGTGCACTTGTGAGCCGACACAATCGCATCCACTACCCATCTGCTCAAAGTCTGCTTATTGGCTGGGAAACCTTTCCTGTTAGGGCCATAGCAGACAAGCAGCTGCTCCAACTTCCTCTACGGACTTGTCCTGCGGAGGTAAGTGTCCATTGCTCGCACTCGGTTCTGACGCTCCTGTTGGCTGGAGGAGTGCAGAATGCCTGCAACACGACAGGACATGAGGGAGCCGAAGGCACCTTAGGTACGTACCCAGGTTTCGGATAGAGAAAAGCTCTGGCCATGCCAGGGGCAAACTTCAGGTGAGACAGGGCCACGGACAGAGCCTGCAGATCCCTGATCCTCTTCAGGAAGGAAATCGCCAAGAGGAAGGTGGTCTTAATAGAAGGGGTTAACCCTGCGGCAATCTGTTACTGTAAGAACTCCAGAACCGAACCGTTCGGGCAGTTAAAAGGTTCTAGGCCATCGCACCAAGACGTGAACAGTCTCCATCGTGCGGCCTACAATCTCCCCATGGAGGGAGCTCTGGAGTGGAGAAGGGTTTCTATTACCTCGGTAGAGAGAACAGCCGCTACGAACTGTACCCCTTCAGGGGACACAGCCTCCACAACTCTGGGCGGGGGTGAACCAGGAGCATGTCCCGAGACCACAAGAGGACCGCTCGCGCTAGCTTGTACAAGGGGCAAGATCGGAGACCCTTTTGGTGGTTGATGTACGAGACCACCGCAGTATTGTCCGTGCTGACCAATACATGGCGATCTCCCAGGTCCGGGAGGAAGTGCTTTAACCCCAAAAACACTGCCATCATCTCCAGGCAATTTATGTGCCACGAGAGACGTGGGCCGCTCCACAGACCTTGGGCGGAGTGGCCACTCATGACCGCTCCCCACCCCGTGAGGGAAGCGTCCGTCGTTACCAGCAGCCTCTGAAACTGGTTCATAGTGAGCGGGTGGCCTTTCCACACTCTCCTGACAGCGGTGAGGATGACCTAAACCTGAGCAGGTGACAACCGTGCCTGCATCCTGGTCGCGTCCCACACTACACCCAAAAACGACCCCCTTGAGGGTGAGCATCCTGAACCTGAGCCTCCTGAGAGAGCAGTTCAAGGAGCAAAGATCTAGAATAGGACGCAGCCCGCCATCCTTCTTCGGAATGACGAAGTACGGGCTGTAGAAGCCTGACTCTCGAACCGAGGGAGGAACCACCTTGATGACCCCTTTCCCCAAAAGTGTGCGCACTTCTCGTTCCAGGACCAGAGCCTGCTCGGGTCCCACCAGGGTGGGACACATCGCGTTGAAACGGGGAGGAGAGGACGCAAACTGAATCGTATAACCGCCCTCTATAGTCCGCAGGATTAGAGACAACGATTGACAAGTACAACACATACACACAGTGCGCAAACAAACAGAAGCTTGTGCTGGCTTCACTCCATGTGCGTTTTATATGTCCTGGTTGTGACGTCACCTCGCCGGTGACGGCCAGCGTAAAATGTTTGACTGATTACACATATTACTTTAAATCGTTAACACTCAGGCGCATCCTTAAAGCGTTTCAACACAGCTCAAGTTCCTGAAAGGGGAACAGTGAAGAGCTTACTGTCAGGGCAGAATAATATCAGAGTACAAGAGTTCATAACTCATTCTCAATTGCACAATCATATACTCCATTCTTGCTGTATTTTTGATTAAATACTCATATAGAAAATGTGTAATGGTTGGTCTGTTAAAAGTACTGTATATAATGAGAGTTAATGGCACTGGATTCCAGGCTAATTAATGGCTTCCAGGGGAGGTGGTAGCTCAGTGGTTAAGGCATTGGGCTTTGGATCAGAAGATCACAGGTTCAAATCCCACCACCACCAAGCTGCCACTGTTGGGCCCTTGAGCAAAGCTCTAAAACCCTCCCCTACTCAGTTGTAAGTCGCTCTGGATAAGGGCGTCTGCCAAATGCCACAAATGTAAATGTAAATGTAATGATTGTACAGGGAAGTTGATATTCAAGTATAGTTACTGCATAGCTTTGGTCTGATTATTTTGCAGTGTCAGCCATTATCAGCTTGGCTTACTGTCAGTTTTTACAGGTTTTCTGTTTTTCTACTAAATGTTGTAATAAAGATTTTATGGTTATTCATTACACATTTATGCCTGTCCTTCATACATTATGTGGGTGTGTATTCTCTTTTGTTTTTCTGGCTTTTTTTATTTGTTTGTTTAACCCTCTGGAGTCTGAGGGTGTTTTTGACCCCTTGAGAGATTTTGACATGCTCTTACATTTGGTTCTTTTTAGTTGCTTTTAAAATATATTATTGACAAAAGACTTATTACACTGTATTCAGCACAAACTGGGCTACCATAATATGTAAACAACTTATTTGTGTTTGTTTGTATTTTTGACAAAATAAGGTTTATGCGTGGTTTTTGAAAAAGCAAAAAAAAAAATTTACTGAAATAAGGCCACTAAACCTACAGTAAACATGTTTCCCCAAGACTTTTTGAGAACAGATCTTCTGATGTAGGTTTTTTTATTTTTAATCATGTGAAAAACATCCTGCCTGCTCATTCACCTTAAACAATACTTTGATTTAAAATGTAAAAAACACTTTCTACTTTGAAAGGCCGTATGCGAAGAGGCGTCGACATGCTGTGACTGACAGCTTCGTAGACAATGGATCGCATAATGAGCTGTCGATTACATAATGAGCTGTGGATCACTGAGCAGGATCTGAGTGAGAAGTACAGTACTACAACAAGGAATGTGTTTCCTTTGTGTTTATTAAAAATACACATTAGCAAGGACAGCATTAAAAAGGGAATTGTGTAACAATAAAACAATACAGTACAGTATGTATAAAAAATAAAGAGTGCAACAAAAACTAACACAATACACTACAGTAGGGTTCTGCAAATCCTAGCCTGTAGGGCTACAATACTATGCATTAAATAATAATAGTGTATCCATTTGAGGAATCGGCAAAAACAAACAACTTGAACACCCACTTAGTCGGCTTGGCTTTTATGTACTGTGACCTCCCAGTGTTAGCTTTGCATGCTACCATCCTCTCATCCACGGCTAAATGTCTTCTAGGATGATAAATTGCTTTGCAGGTCTTACGGATTGTGTCCATAAGCGGTTTCACTCTGAACAGACGGTCATGTTCAGATGTGCCCCTCTTTCTGTCATTTTCTTTGTCTGCATCTGGGTGACTCATGTGTACATTCCACGAAATGTTCCTGTATCTGTCCCTTGACATAATTGTTGCTGGAAAGGGAATTGTGAAAATTCTGCTCTGTCGCCAGTAGTCTATGATGGAGGGCAACTTTACCATTGCCATGTAAAATAAGAGCCCAATGTAGTGATACATCTCACTCACGGTTACATCTCTCCATTTGTATTTGCGTCCCTTGGTTATTGACTTGGCAGCTTGAGCATTTGTGTTGTGCCACAAAGTTGACACAACACTGTCCGGGAAAAACATTTTAAATAGACTACATGGAGAATGAGAGTCAGAAGACCTCAGTTGAGGTTCAGGTTCAGGTGCGGGCAGGAATCACAGAGTCTGTGGAACTGTGTCATTATCTGTCTGATCCTTCCATGACATGGTGGACTGTGTGTGTGCGCTGCCTTTGCCCTTTTTGGAGCAGGTACTTGATCACATCTGTTTATGAAACACACACACGAACATCACTAATTGTGTCATTGGTAAAGTTGTTTGCATGTCATACAATGCAATAATGATTCAAACTAAATATAATTTAAGAAAATACAAAATATGTACTTACTCAGGATGATTCTCGGTCTTACTCAAAATGGAGTGACCCCTGCGTGGCCTGGTGTGAGTTTCCAGTGAAGGCAAGAGTGATGCAGCCACACTCCTAAAAATAATCAAACAATATATTTTTTCAGTATTTTTGATGAATATATATTTGATAAATATAGTATTCTTGAACAATATATATTTGTTAGCATGCATTGTACATATAGCATTTACACCTCAGCATTCTGGAACATCTCTGCTAGCTAACACTACATAACAGCCTTTCAGGATGATCAGTGACACCAACCAAAACTGAACTGAGGCTAAAATATAACTTTATATAACATCAACAATATTTAGGGCATACAATCACAAACAGTTCATGTTAAAAATTAGCAGATATTGGTGGATATTTGTTGTAACATTAAAAGGCAATGCTGACAAAAGCTAGGCAGAGATGTCTACAAACAATATGAGTTTTATATGATCAGAATGTAAGATTTAATAACTTACTCATCGTAGCAACTTGCTGGAAAGTCCTCGCTCTTCAAAATGCAAACGCTCCTCGTCGGAATCGCAATCTTCTTCAGATGAAAAGGTAAATTCTCTGCCATTGTTTTATGCCACTGTTCGGGGGGCATGTGTGTGTGTGACTCAACGTGTGAACTGTTTTACCTGTGAATAGCGGGGGGCGTGTCGGTCGCAGCTCATTATCAGATAATGAGCAGCGGTGAAAAATCTGTGCCTGTACTTGGTTTTACATGATTTACATTCATTGAAAACATATGTTTTTTAATTTCACTGACCTATTCTAAAACTACACACTTTAAGCTGTCTAAAGATATATTTTTTATTTCCGTGTGTCAGCTATTGGCGGTCAGCGCTTTTTGATGACGCATTTCTAAACAAAGTTTACGCAGACAAAGGCGACAGATGGCGCACCCTGACTATTTTATTCATTTAAAAAAAATACAACGTTTTGTTTATATAGTGAGCATACACAAATGAAAGTAGACCCTTTACAGATTTAAATGATGTATTGCTTTGACATTTCTGATCAAATATGACCGAGCAGTTTCAGCTCTTTTTGCTGGCATCTGAAAAAAAAGCATGTTTGGGCGCCGGCGGCAATTCAGACTCCAGAGGGTTAATACATTTTTGTTAAATCATCAAATCAAAAAACTTCCTTTACTTGCCAGCTAGTTTCCACATACACATAAGAATAGAAATATCGGCTCAACTTACTGGTAAGTAAAAGAGAAAAAAAAAAATGTGCAAAAACCACACACAGTTTCACATAGCTGGGGAGGGGTCTGTGTAGGGATGATAGGATTGGGGTTATGTGATCATTTTTTCTTGACCTTGTGAGAACTCTTTCTGTCGCATTCTGAACTAACTAAAGCTTGTTTATTAATGATGCAGGACATCCACCTAGTAATGCATTACAATAGTCTATTCTGGAGGTCATGAACGCATGGACGAGCTTCTCTGCATCAGATATAGACAACATGTTTCTTAACTTAGAAATATTTCTAAGGTGAAAGAAGCTGTTTTTGTAACTTGGTTGATATGATTATTAAAATACAATTTGCTGTCTAAAATAACTCCCAGGTCTTTTACCATTGAACTAGTAGTTACAGAACATCCGTCTAAATGCAGGTTGAGATGCTGGAGCTTCTGTATACTGGTTTTTAGGCCGATGAGCAAAATCTCCGTCTTATCAGAATTTAGTAGTAGAAAGTTATTGGTCATCCAATCTCTTATTTCTTTAACACACTCAGTTATCCGAGCTAATTGAGCTGTATCGCTTGGTTTTGTTGAGATATATAGCTCCCAGAGAGCTCCTTTCCGCTCCAGAGAGTCCCCGAGAGCTCCTCTCCGCTCCAGCGTGTCCCCGAGAGCACTTCTTTGCTCCTTGACCTCCAGTGGAGCAGCACTCCACTCCAGGACCTCCAGGGGAGCACAGTTCCACTCCATGGTCTCCAGGCGAGCTCAGTTCTGCTACAAGGTCTCCAGGCCAGCTCTGCTCCCCTCCAAGGTCTCCCTGAGAGCCCTGCACCGCTCCAGGATGGCGAAAGAGATGTTGAACCGCCGCCTGGCCGCGAAAGAGACATCAAACCGCCGCCTGGCCGCGAAGGGGACGTCGAACCGCCTCCTGGCTGCGAAAAGGACGTCAAACCGCCGCCTGGCCGCGAAAGTAAGGCGACGGCTCGCCTCACAGTCTCCCCGAAGGCGATGGCTTGCCCCACAGTCTCCCTGAAGGCGACATCTTGCCTCACAGTCTCCCAGAAGGCGAAGCCACGCCACCAAGCTCTTCTCCGGGCGAAGCCACGCCTCCGAGCTCCTCTGATGAAGACGTCTCGTCCCAGAGCTCATCTAAGGGCAACGTAAGCCCGTAAGCCCCGTTGAGAGCTCCACCGGATAAACGCTATCTCAGCAAGTATTTGTGTTGGCTCTGCCTTTTTGTGTGAATAAACTTTGTTTACTGTTACTTCTGCTTCCGCCTCCGTTTCCCGCATGACACTTGCAGAGAGAAAACAACACATTATTTTGAGACAGATTTTCAAATATTATATTTTAATACTCTACATGTCCTTAGGTTTAATTCCTTTGTTTTAATTACATTTTTACATTGTCACAAAGCAGCTCTAAAAAACTACTAAATTGAATAGATAGATTACATTTTACATTTATAAATATATCACAATTTTTTTTTTCCCTAATGAGCGAGCCAGAGTCAACACTGATGAGCAGAAACCAGGCTTTAAAATTAAACCTATCTGCAACTTGATGACATCAAATCCTGCCACTATAAATGAATCATGCAGCATGTGGTTAAAAAGCTCAACTGTGTAACCAAGAAGTTCATTATAGGTTCTGTTTTGTTGAGGTGTTTAGTAGATTCCTGATTGAGAGTTGCATGTAAAATTGTTTGTGGCAATTGTAGTTCTAACACATCGTAGTAAAACTGCTCATATTAATTGCAGTCCAATTAATGAGTTGGTTTCTAATTAATAAGACCTCCAAGAAGAAGAAGAGCATAAGAATCTCAGGAGCATGTTTTGCTTTGCAGTGTAGAAAAGAAAAAAAATAAATAATATATTACTAAATATGCTTATTATGAAAGTCAGTAGAAGTAAGACAGAGTACATGTGTGTGAATGAGAAGAAGGGCAGTGGAGTGGTGCAGTTGCAGGGAGAAGAAATGGAGAAGGTGGAGGAGTTCAGGTACCTGGGGTCAACAGTGCAAAGTAATGGAGAGTGTGTTAGAGAAGTGAAGAAAAGAGTGCAGGCAGGGTGGAGTGGGTGGAGAAGAGTGATAGCAGGACTTTAAAGGAGTCAGATGTAGAGAACAGAGTCATTTGGAGATGGATGACCTGCTGTGGTGACCCCTAATGGGAGCAGCCAAAAGAAGAAGAAGAGGAAGATTATCTTTTTATAAGCCTTTTTGTCTTGTTGAAGTCAAATCTGATTTGTTCTGTTTTCCAATACTTTTGGACAAATTGTCAAATGTTTTAAGAGACAGAAAACAGTTTCCAAATGATGATTTAACATGTATTAGTAAAGATTATAAAAAAAAAAAAAAAAATATATATATATATATATATATATATATATATATATATATATATATATATATATATATATATATATATATATTTATTTCTGATAATAAATACCCAACAGCTACCAAGTTCACTGTACACCTATGAAAAATTAAAAAAACATCTTGAATTTACCAATTGGTAGAAGCTTCCAAATCCTACATCCTCTCTCCTTAATGTTTTGTTTGAGTCATCATAAATCATTTTTACAAAACTATAAAGATATAACCTTTAGATGGTCAGTCTTTAAAATGGCATTAGCTTATTAATGTAGTGTGAGTGATCTTTCAAGAGTCGAATTTAGCTACAGAGAAACAGGAAGCCAATAAACAAAGTGTTATAGCAATGACTTACTAAATGTGTTGCTGTGTGGGGGATAAGATACGAATTCTACTTCCTTTACAACAAAACTTTAGATACAGTAGTCACAGGGAGTTGATCTTAGTTTGGAGGCTACAGTGGAGAGTGTAGAGATCGAGATCTAAAATACATTGAAGGCTTTTTGTAGATTCAGCATATTATAAGAGGAAACACAAAGAAAGATGAATGAAGAAGTTTATGAAAATTACTCAGGAGATTCTGCAGATAGCAGGGCAGCTGATCCAGAGGACAACGAAAATTCGTATGAAGACATATATGCAAATATAGTTCCAGAAACTCAAGTGACCAGAAGCAATGATGGAACTATTTCAAAAAGCAATAATGGAATTATTTCAGGTATGCTCACACACTCACATTTATCTACACATACAAACTACTTTAATGAATAACATCATCCTATGCAGATTTAATTGATTTATTGATTTCTAACTTCAGAACCCAGCAGTTCAGGATACAGATGTTTCAGAGTGTCTGTGTTTTGTCTGCTACTGCTGGTTGTTTTCTTGCTGGCTGTCATCACCATACTGTGGCTCAAATTTAATAACCTGACTGTAGAAAGAGGCCAGTTGGAGACCAGTTTCAACAACCTAAATATGGAAAAAAGTCAGTTACAGACCAGTTACAACAAAATGGCTGCTGAGAAGGAACGTCTTTCTCAACTGAGTAAGTGAATGTTTGTTAAATTTAAAGTAATGCAGCACATTTGCTGTTGGTTAAAACACTAATTTTGTATCCCCTGTGTGTCTGTGAACACCAGATAATCCTCAGGGGCAGTGTTTAATTACCTGTGTTTCTTCTTCTGCACCTAATTTATGGTCTTTTGATGTCAGTATAAAATAGCCTTATTAATGTCTCTGTTCTTTCACACATTCTCTTTCTTCTTTCACACTTCTCTGGCATTTTGGGGGTTTCTGGGTGACAGAATATTTTGGTGGTGTTAAAACCACAGATACAATACATACTGTACATTACTAGTGTTTCTTCACTCTTAACCATCAGGGGCAGTGTTTGAATAGGTCATTAAATGATACCAAGTATAAAGAATAAAGAAACAAATGATTGGCTGAGGTGTTTAATAGTGAAGTAATAAATAATGTCACAATGTGACAGTGGATTTAGTCATGCAGGTGAACATGAACATATCGTAGTGTTGGACTGGTTCAGGGTTTGTGGTTTGATCTTCACTCTTTACAGAGAAAGACATTACCACACCAGGATGGAGATACTTCAGCTCCAGTATTTACTACATCTCTGCTGAGAAGAAGAGCTGGAGTGAGAGCAGAAAGGACTGCCAGGGGAGAGGAGCAGACCTGGTGATTATAAACAGCAGTGAGGAACAGGTAGTGTACTGTACAAAAATGAAAACAGAGATTTTATATTTAAATGGTATATTTCTAAGCTCTTTATTGATGTTAGAAGCCTGAATGGGATCTGTTACTATAGAAACAATTCCCTGTTCGAATAAACACATCAATGATAAAGTATTGTTCATGTTATGGTTATAAAAATGATGCACATCTTATCAGATTAGAAAATCCTGATTTGAGCTGTGGCATTAATGTTATTAATTTATTAAAGAGAGACATATTTCTCCTGTATGTCATGGAATGGGAACATCTAATCAGTTGTTTTTCCACACCAGGAATTTGTTGAGGTGTGGAGAAGAAATCAAGGTGCTTGGATTGGTGCAAATGACAGAGACAGTGAAGGGACCTGGAAATGGGTGGACGGTAACAAAGTGATCAACGGGTAAGAGAATGAGAAAAATTGGGTTTGTTCAATGGTCTAAAAGAGAGAAAGAAGTTCAAAATAATAAAATAATTATAAAAATTGTAATAAAATAATGTTGAACATTATATAAAATTTATATAAAAAAATATTCTGTCTCTGTTAAAATAAACCTACCATAAAAATTCTAGACTGTTCATTTCTTTGTAAGGGGGTAAATTTACAAAATCAGCAGTGGATCAAATAATTATTTCTCTGTATATGGATGTGTATTTTCAGTGTATAGTGTGTAAGGTATATGGTGAGTCACAGTGTGTGAAATCATGGTATGATGAAGTTTCCTAGACTCAGACACAATAATAATGTTTTTAATGAAAATTGTCTTCAATTAAACTTGTAATAATGATGAAAGGTCAATAAAACTGTATCAAAAGAAGGTGAAGACCGATTCTCTTCTTTCAGGTTCTGGAATCCGGGTGAACCAAACAGTAACGGGGATGAGGACTGTGCTGTGTCTGGTTATTACACTGGGAACGGAAAATGGGATGATGTTTCTTGTAACAACAATTATATTTGGATCTGTGAGAAAAGACTTAATATGTGAAATGTTGCATATGAGTGAATAAAAAAAGGTTTAATTTTAATGTTTTGATGTACATACTGGTAGAAAGAGAAATGAAGTGATTCCCCAACCTGTTTCTAGGAAAAAAGTAAACATTGATGACTATATTTTTACTCATATTTCTACTTTTCTATCTTACTAAATGTGCTTTTCAAAGTTTCATCTAAATTCTGAAAGCGATTTGTACAGTTTGTCTCTGATATTTGTGTTAATGAGTCCATAACAAATAAATTTATTTGCAGAAAATTCGCTTTGTGTCAAAAATGTCTAAATTCTGCCAAAAAAAAATCATCCATTAATCAACTGTCAGAGTACGGACCACGAGCCGGAAGCGGGAGTAGCTCGATCATGTTTCTAGAAAGAGTTACGAACCATCAAGCGGGATTGGTCCGTAATGCGGGGATAATCCATGGAGCGCAGTGGAGATAATCCATGGAATGGAGATAGTCTACGGAAGGAAGATGGTCTATGGAATGGAGATGATCCACAGAGCGTGGCAGGAGGATCCCTAACAAGAACAAGCACCACACCACAATTTCCTCAACAAACATCTGAACTGAACTAAACTCAAACACACACACTCACACACACACACACACACACAACTGTGTGACTGATCTGTACAAACCGGACTCAACAGACATCAAACACTTCGCACACCCAGGCTACAGCACCATTCACACTTTTCATTATCGCAAAATGTTTACATGCCGTTTGTTGCTGATCTTCCGGGACTTGCTCTCTTTGCACAATATTCTGTCCAAATCCTTTGGTCACTGTTCAGTTTATTCTGATTGCTGCTATTGTTGAATTGCACAATTCTGTTTACATTTCTCTGTTTACATTTTCTGCTACTGTGCACCTTATTCTGTCACGACAGGTTTTACTGGCGGAGCTATTGCTATTTTTATATTTTGTGTATTGTGTATTGTCCTGCACTGTCCTGTGATGTCTTGCACTGTCCTGTGTTGTCTTTTGCACTGTTTGCACCAGTTGCACACATGCACTTTAAGTGGCGAGGATCTTAGTTCTTGGCCCTGTGTTCTTCTGTTCTGTGACTGTTGTTTTATGTTATTTTATGTAGCACCTGGGTTCAGGAGGAACATTGTTTAATTTCACTGTGTACTGCATCAGCTATATATGGTTGAAATGACAATAAAGCTTCTTGACTTGACTTGACTTGACACTCTTACTGTACTGTTGAGCTCGAATAGGAAATCCAAAATTTTTGTCCAACATTTTTTGACAACTAATTATTTTAGTGACAAATTATTTTGAGAAATTACAGAAATTAAAGCAAGCTGTGGAGATCTTACTGGCTCAGGTGGGAAGAAACAGGAGGCAGGCAACACAATCTTATTAAGGTTACATATAACCTCAAACACATTGAACAAGAGACCTCTTATAGACACGATCTTTTAGATACAGCCCTGGAAGAGAGGGATTGCCTCTATGGTTCGTATTCAAAACCTTCTGATGTGTATTTATGTGGATATGTTGTTGTAAGATAATCTGATGAAATAGTTGAAGCTAAATCATTACCATACACAACTGCACAAGCTGCAGAGTTGGTGGCACTTACAAGGACATGTCAGCTGTCTGAAGGTTAAGCAGCCACTATTTACACTGATTCTAAATATGTTTATGGTGTTGTTCATGATTTTGCCAAAACATGGACGCAAAGACATTTTAAAACAGCTGATAGAAAGTCTTTAACACATTTTAATCTCATAGCCGACCTTTCAAATGCTGTTCAACTCTCCGTCAAAGTGTTTCAAAGTTAATGTTCAAGGACATGACAGAGGAAATTCAGGGAAACATGTTAGCAGATAAAGTAGCTAAGGAAGCAGCACAACAACCAGTAGATTTAGACACAATGCATTCAAACCCTGAGATCTTGATGACTACACATATCTCCAATATTCCAGATATTGATCCAAAACTACATCAGAGTCAGCCTACTGAGGAGAACATAAAGTATTGGGCTTCTAAACAATGTAAATCAGATTCTGCTGGTATCATTAGAGATGTAGATGGAAAAATTGCTCTGCCTAAACTATCTTTAATAGTGTTGGTGAAGCATTACAATGGAATGTCACATTTTAGCATAGCTAAAGTCATACAGTATATAAACACATTATACTGTATTGCTGATGTAGCTAAAGAGACCAAGCTATTGTTGGGTATATGTTTGACTTGTGCCAAAACTATTATACATCGATATGTACAACATACTGCACTTACTTTCCCCGAAGTCTCTTTCCAACACCTACAGATAGATTTCACACATAAGCACCTGTAGGAAATGTGAGATACCTGTTGGTTATAGTTGACATATTCAGTAAGTGGCCAGAAGCATTTGCATGTGTGACAGAGAACGCTAAAACAGTTGTAAAAATATTAAAGCAATAGATCATCCCTAGGTTTTGTATTCATAGTGTAATTGAAAGTGTTGAAATTGACTGTTTTATTTAGCTTACCCTGATACCTGCTCTAGGTCTAAATTCCAGAACAATATATGCATAGTTGTAATTACACTCCAAATTTTCTTTATTCTCTTTGAACACATCATTTAGAGAGGGGAACCTGTTACATATAAACCTGATAACGATGCTTATAGACATGTTATTGAACAAACACTGAGAAACATGATGTCTTGGAGAAAGTGAAATAACTGCTGAGCAAAGTTTTTTTGAGAAGATTAAGAATTCCCTTTCAGAAACTTGAGCTGCAGCGGAATGCATTGCGAACGAGGCCACATTGTCCATGCTCTGAATAATGTGTGTAATAAGTCAAAATTGGAGGCAGGCTGTCAACTGCGGGCTGATGGCATGTCCAGGATGTATAAACTGCACTTGGAGTGAAACTGGTGCCAGCTTCTGTTCGTTCACAAAGCACTCTGTGTAAAATGTAATGTTGTTTGTCTGTCAAAAGAAAAAGTAAAAAAAGGAGATGAAGGCTTCGAAGAAAACCGAGCACACTTCCAACCGTGTGTCTCTCCCTGCCCCCGGTATATCATGGGGGGATACACACAGCCTTGTGTGGCTTGTTTGGGAGCAGAGCATGCTAAATCAGCTCTCGAGGGAGCCGACTGCCAGCACTACGTTAGCATGTCCGTGCGATTAAAGTTCTGGTCCCGCTCTTGCTGAGGCAGAGCGGGGTTTTGGTTCCTTGGGTTTGCAAATATACCTCACAGAGGTTTTGGAGATGGGCTTGTTGTTTCTCCTGCCTCACCTGCTCGGTCCAGCTCCCTTTCACAGGCGTCGGAAGCACACCTTCCGGTGCTTTTAGTTCTTTGCAAACCCGGAAGTGAGGAGCTCCTGGAGGTTGTGACACAGGCCCTCGAGAAGCTGTATATAGCTTGGCCAGTCGATTAGCATAAAGCCCCTCAATCCGGTGAGCTCAACAAGCACTTTTTGCTCCTGGCATCACAGCCTCCATGTTGGGGTCTGCCATTTTTTGTGTCCAGGTCCTGGGTGTGGCCCTTCTTGGCCCGCCCCTTTAGCCCCTAGACCGCGGTGACGTGCTGCGGGAGCTGGATGTGGGAGACATCATGAGCAGCCAGATCTGTAAGGGATCACACACAGCACTCTGGTCTGAAGCCATGTGAGGTGACAGATCTTAGGATCATCCTCGGTGCCTGTTTCTCTCTGGCCCCTTCATGGATTTAGCTTTTTTACCCTGCATTTTTTACAGGGCATGGCCAGCTCCAGCGAGCTCCCACCTTGGTTTCTGCCCTGCATCGTTAAGGACCAGGTCTCTGTACTAGAGCTAATTTAGAGCACAGCCCCAACTCTAGGCAGACCAGAGGTCAGTCTCGAGAGACAGATATCTTTAAGAGAGCACCAGGCAGCCTGGATAGTTCTGCGCACGGTAGAGCCAGGCTATACGATTCAGTTCGGGTCTCATCCAACCTGGTTCAACGGGACACTGTTCTCTGGGACACTTTAACACTTAGAAATATTTTCTGGGCAACAATGTCACTTCAGATCTTTTGAATGATATCAAGAGTCCTTAGATTTGACAATAGACATACTAGAGCAAAATCTGTCAAGCGTGACAGTAGATGAACCTTTTGTCACTTTTCATGGAAAATGCCCCTTACAGTAATACATACCCAGTAAGCCCGGCAAATATGGTTTACGCAGGCAAACCTACGAGTGGCATCCCTGAGAAAAAAAACAAACAACAAAAGCGTGTAGACCTCAATGTGATTACTGGACTAATGGGGTCACAATATCACGTGCGACAATTTTTGGACAAGAACTTCTCAGGCGGAGATTTACCATGGTGGGCACAAAAAATAAAACATAAAACTGAGCCACCCGCTGAAATTTTGTAGGTGAAGGACAGGGCTTCACTTTCTTAAAAATTTGCTTTTACAGACACCACCACTGTTGTTTCATATTGTCCAAAAAACTGAAATGCGGTACTTATCACAAAGATGCAGCTGTGTCATCAGAAAGTGATAAAATGCCCATACTTACTATAATAAAAACAAAGGAGGAGTGGACAACCTGGACAAGCTGACTGCCATCTACACAGCAAATGACCGGGAGATGGCTAAGTGTTTTATAACATCCTAGATGTGTCTGCATACAATGCATTTGTGTTGTGGACCCACATCGACCTTGGGTGGAACTCAACCAAAAAAACAAGCGGATAATGTTTCTTGTGGAGCTAGGAAGTTCCCTGGTCAAGACATACTTTGAGCGAAAAGAAGAGACCCTGAGACCCAGCCACCGCAGACTTGGTCAGACAGCTGCAGAGTTCACCTATCTATCCGTGAAATCAGCAACTCAAAGCGCATCAGCACCAGCATCCTCCTTAGCCAGCTCTAACTCAACATCAACCAGCACAGCAACAGCCACAACCCCACTGAGGCCACCTGGTTCTAAAATAAAGAGGTGTCAGGTTTGCCCTAGCAATAAGGACAGAAAGACAAAATATTGTGCTTCTACTGCAAAAAATATATCTGCGAAGAACACATTAAAAGTGTGAGTTTTTGCCATACATGCATCTAAACACACACATACACATGTATGTTTTTGCACACAAAGACTTTTTGGACCTGTACTTGATTTCGATTGGTTTGATTTTCTTGATTGGTTGTTTGTTTGACTCTGCAAATCTATATATTTTTTTATTATTACTTGTTCTGATTTTTTATTTTGATTTATATTTAATTTTTTATTTTTTTTTGGGGGGGGAAATACTTTTTTTGCCTTTTTCTTGGAGTAGAAATATGTGGGTCAAAATTGACCCATAACATCATAGATGTTACTATAGTTAATAATTTTAAAATAAAAAAAAGAAAGAAACAAATTTATTTATGATATGTGTTCTAATACCCCGCAGTAACATAAGAGGAAGGTTAAATTCAAAATCAATGTTATGTTATGGTTTGGACATGTGCAGAGGAGGGACATGGAGTATATCAGTAGGAGAATGCTGAGGATGGAGCCGCCAGGAAGGAGAAAATGAGGAAGACCAAGAAAGAAGTTAATAATTGTGGTGAGGGTAGACATGCAGGTAGTTGGTTTGAATGAGGCAGATGTAGAAGACAGAGTTGTATGGATACGAATGATCCGCTGTGGCGCCCCCTAATGGGAGAAGCTGAAAGAAGAAGAGGAAGAAGAAGAATGTGAATACAATAATGGGTTTATGAGATTGACTTATTCAACTAATAATAATTTCTTAGAGAAAAATCATAATAAAATAATCTTAATAATAAAAAAAGAAGTTTTACCTTAAATGTTTGAATCACTGTGTTTACCAATGCTGAAAATCCCATTTAAACTACAACACTGCAAAATATCTTTGTACTTTAACATATGCAAGAAATATAATTAACAATAATTCAAAATTTCCAAATCATTTTTGTTGCCTTTAATGACATCTTAACAAGCTGGGATACAGTGCCCTTTGCTAGTTTGAGTAAATATAAGCAAAAAAATCTAAATCTTTTCTTAGAACATTTTTTAACAACTTGTGGAGATGTGGGTGACGTTGGATTGTAGTTTTTAAAGACCTTCTGACCCCAATATACATATACTTCTATAATATATGTCCAAATAATTGTCTGTTAATAATTTTATGTTTAGATTTGTCAAATTTTATTTTAATTTTTTACTCTTTGAACACAAAATTATATTTGCCTTTCAAGTGTTTTATTATTTTCATGGTTATTGGCTAGAAGACAATTCCCAAAAAGAAGACCCAACAGGTACCTAGTTCACCTCTCTGGGTACCAATGTCATATTCACAAAACACCTTGTGTCAATAATTTGGACAAACAACTTAACTGTTTCTTTTTAATTACCCTTCCATTGGTTGAGGGTAAATGAATAAAAAAAAAGTTTTTAATATGCATGTAGTGTATATTGGAAGAATTTTTTAATTTTTTGTTAGGATGGTAATAAGACACACAATTTAGATTTGCCTATTAAAGCAAACAGAGCTATAGATCTTTATGAAGTGAATAACAATGCCATATAACAGACCCTTTGTATTGGAGTTGAATTGCTTGTCAAAAGAAACTTTTAGGGCTTGGATGCTTTGATAATTTTTTTTCTGATGGCTAAAGAGTGAAGGGTGTTTGTGATCAGCGAAAATGCCCCCCCCCCCCCCCCCACCCCTCCGGCTGGAGACTACCCCAATCCCATTGCATTTCCTGAAAATTGCAGCTAAAGCAATAAAACGGTCAAATACTTCACTGATCCTAAATCCAAACCTTCATTTGGAAGAAAACATATGTATTTTCCTGTAGATGACAGTATGAACTCAGAAATGTAATTCTTTGCTTTTTAAACCCACCAGCCTGGATTTGACCATCCGATTTCATCTGTCTGAACCATTTAATTCTATAAAGAGTCATTAGAATAGATCTGATAAACTTACACAAGTAATAATGCATGTCAAAATTAACATTTCATTCTAATAACAAGTTCTGTTTAAATTAATATCAATGCTCCCTTCTTCAGGCCGCACAGCCTCCTTTTATATACGCTAGGCTTTCAAGGATGGTGAGGAGCAGCCGTGGTCCTGATCATTTGCCGCCATGTCTGGGTTTCGTTGGCCCGCCCACCTGTTATTTGCTTTATGGCTTTTCAAAACACTGGTGCTGAACTGGTGCTGTCCGTTCAGCACTATGCCTACAGTTACAGTATGTTCAGAATGTGTTCCTTGCAGTGGTTGCATGCCAGAATCCTGTCATCACAGTACCCCCCTCAGCTACAAACCTACTGTTAGTGGGTTCTGGGACTATAATGAATATCTCCAGGGGAGGCCGTCTGCATTGCCATGGTCAGCTCCTGCTCTGTTCTGCAGTGGAACGAGTCCTGCAAAAAAAAAACCAGTGATTTATATGGCCGTTTGTGTCTTTTGCTTTAGCCATCTATTGCCCACCAGGTAGTACCATAGTTCCTCTATGGCCCACTCAATTGATAGGGCTTCTCATTCCACTACAGCATACTTCTTAATAATTAATATCCTTCTCTCCCTGTCACCCCCTTCTCTCTTTCTCTCTCCATCTCTCTCTCTCTCTCTCTTTCTCTCGGTCAAATTGAACTTGCTCATGAAGTTCTAGTGACCACTGTTTCTGCCCCTCTACTCTCCTCACATCCACTCACTTCATCCCAGCCTGCCTCTGGATAATGTTCGTGTTATCTTATCGTCCCTACATTGGCTTCCTGTTAAGTTTCGAATAGACTACAAACTATTACTTCTCACTTATAAAGCACTAAATGGTTTGGCTCCCATGTATCTCTCCAGTCTTTTTACACGCTACAATCTGTCATGCTCCCTAAGATCTCAAAACTCTGGACTTCTAATAGTTCCTAGAATAGCAAAGTCCACTAAAGGCTGTAGATCTGGAACGTCTGGAACAGTCTTCCTGACAGTGTTCGGGGCTCAGACACACTCACCCAGTTTAAGTGTAGATTAAAAACATATCTTTTTAGCAAAGCCTACACATAACACACATCACATATCATAACCTTGTGCTCCAGAACATCTGATCACATGCACATTATCAACTTGTGCTGTTAATATCATGAACAGCAGCTACGCTAATTTCTCTCCACTGCTTCTCTTTCTCTGCCCATCCCGAGACACCCTGAGGTTTGGCCAGCTCCAGTCACGTCCCACCTCGTGATGATTACGGACCTTTGAAGAAGTAGATGCCGAACTCGCAAACATCCCGAACCATCTAGAGACGTACCAGTGCCATTTGGATCCCGCTACATGTGTGGAGTTTGACATTGGACCTCCTGGAGTGTTTAAAGTCTCTGGCATGGAGAAGCTGATGCTGGATCTGTGATGATCACAAATGCTGAGCTCATAAAACTAGGAGCTACTAACCATATAGACTGTATAAGACTGTAGAAAGAACATCACTTATAATCTTATACTCCAGTGCTCATGTTAGCTCTCACTCTCCAGTGTTCTGTATTGTTGAAAGATTTATGATCAAACTCTTGATGCCACCCAAATGAGGATGGTTTCCCTTTTGAGTCTGGTTCCTCTCAAGGTTTCTTCCTCATAACATCTAAGGGAGTGTTTCCTTGCCACAGTCGCCACGGCTTGCTCATCAGGGATAAATGCAGAGACAATTTCTGTTGTGAAAAACGCTATACAAATAAACCTGACTTGACTTGTTCTGTTCGATTGAAAGACACTCTGTGAATCCATGAAATTAACACAGGAGCTTTGAGGATGGATTTGATCATCACTTCACACCTCAACAAAGTTTAACTCTGCTAAAAAGACATTCGGTGCCACTCAGATGAGCATGGGTTCCGATTCTGGTTCCTCTCAATGTTTCTTCCTTATGCCATCTCAGGGAATTTTTCCGTCACCACAATTGCCTCCAGCTCACTCATTAGGGACAAACTTACATTTATAAAGAACAAACGTTTTTGTTCTTTATTACCACATTATCTGTGTAAAGCTGCTTTCAGACAGTGTCCATTGTTAAAAGAACTCTACAACCAAAAATGATTAGAATTGAATAAATGCATATTAAGAAAATAAAGCATACTTTGAAGAACTTAGTTGGATCATCACCAAGAAGTACTGGACGCCCTCTAATGGCAACACATCACATGTCAGCGAGGTCTAACGTTTGAGATGCCTTCAACATGAAAGGATGGCAATTTCTATTGATCATAATTTTAGTCTGTGTTACTGAGACTTAAAGTAATAATAACAGGCTGCATTTCATAAATAATCAAACAATGGCATCAATTTACCGTAATTTCCGGACTATAAAGCGTACCCATATATAAGCCGCACCCACTGAATTTGACAAAGATTTTAATTTTTAACATAAATAAGCCGCACCTGTCTATAAGCCCCATGTCTACACTGTAACTAATGAACTTTACACAAACTCGAGACGGCGCTGCTAGATGGCGAAGCGAAGCCAGAAAGCGAAGATTGTGACAAAAATTTTAAGCAAAAAGATAAGCAAAGAAGAAAAAGTAAAAAATGGTAAGTTTATGGATACGAAGTGTACAGGAGTGATAGTAAAAAAAGAGTTTTCCCTCCGCCTCCGCTTATGGCCTCTACCCCCTCCCCTCTCCACACACACACACACACACACACACACACACACACACACACACACACACACACACACTACCGGCATTTTCATTAGCTCAAGTCGTCTCATCTCTGAAGAAAATACCCTGAATAAAACCTTTTTATATCTTTACATACTCTTTCTATTATGTTTTTATACAAGATTTGTTATTTAGAAATGTATTTTCCTTTTTAATAACATCAAACATAAAAACAGGGTGTCATTTTGGGGGGGTGGAACGGATTAATGCCATTTTAAGTATTTTCAATATGGAAAACTGATTTGATGTGCGAGCAAATTGAGATATGACCTCGTCTACGAAACAAATTAAATTCGTAGGTTAAGGTACCACTGTATTTCTCTAGGGAGTTTATCTTTTGTCATCGTCGTGCGCCACCGCTGGAAGTTTTTCTCCCGATGCCGTGCAGCTCAGAACACAGGTGAAGTGTGTTTTTCCGTTTCCGTTCGGAAATTTAATCGGTCTTATTTTATGGGGTACAGTTTTTTTGGCTTGAAGTTTGTGAAACCGGGAAAAACCCAGAAAAAATCCATAAATAAGTTGCTTTGTTGTTTAAGCCGCGGGGTTCAAAACGTGGGAAAAAGTAGCGGCTTATAGTCCGAAAAATACGGTAAATGTACAAACCTTGGCTTCTTGCAGAAGATTGCTTAAATTACCCCGCAACATCGTTTATCTTCAATAAATGGACATTCGGTGCAACCTAGATGAGGATGGGTTCCCTCTTGAGTCTGGTTTCTCTTAAAGTTTCTTCCTTATGCCGTCTCGGGGAGTTTTTCCTTCACCACAGTCGTCACTGGCTTGTTCATCAGGGACAAACTTACACTTATGAAGAAAATATTCATTTTTTTATCACCACATTATCTGTGTAATGCTGCTTTGAGACAATGTTCATTGATAAAAGCACAATACAAATAAACATCAATTTAATTAAACTGAATTGAATTGAAATAAAATCCGCCCGGCAAGAGCTCTCTTTGACATGGAGCTCATCAGCTGTGGCCAAAGACGATCCAGAGAGGCATAGAATTTTTAGGCTCTTCAGAACCACCCTGTTGAATTCTTGATAATCCTGAAATTGTAAACAAAATGGTCAAATTAACATGTAACTATCATGTTTACAGAATAGACTTTATTTGTCACATTTATATTATAGCACAATTCATTTATTTCTTCGCATATCCCAAAATGCTCAGTAGCTGGGGTCAGAGCAGACGGTGCACCCCTGGAGCACAGAGGCTTAAAGGCCTTGCTCAAGGGCGGAAGTGTGGCAGTTTGGCAATACCAGAGCTTGAACCCCAAATCTTCCGATCAGTAACCCAGCACCATAACCGCTGAGCTACCACTTCCCTTCTCATTATAATTATCATACAAATACACATAATGATATAGATCATATTCAATATCGACAGAATCAGTTTAAAATAAAAAAGACATCAGTCCGTGGCCTTCTGTATCCCTAAGCAATTTAGGGATAACAGTAAACAACAGTGAATTAACAAACCTAATAAAAAAGAGTGTTTAAAAATGGATGTAATGTAAGTGGTAGAATGTAAGTTTGATGTATCATGTGATTTTGCCTTTACTTTTCCAAAAGAATAAAAAATCTACAATTAAATGGAAATGTTATACATTATTATTAAGATCAATTAAAGTTGATAAAGGATGTATAATAATTCATGTACAATACAAATGTTAATGTATCAAAACTTTTTTATTTACAAACAGAATAAAAAGTAATTAAAAGTTCTGATGTCTCTTTAAGGTCTTTTTTTGGGGTTAAATTACATTTTATACAGTAATATTTTGGGTCTCCGTGAACAGCAATCGAATCCAATGCAAATTGAAAGTATCAGCAAAATTATAACAATGAATGCTGTTATTAAGTGTCTTTATATCCATTTTGACCGGGGCAACACCCATACCGGAAGTCCAACTTTAGACGCGCATGCGGAAAAAAGTCCAGCTGGCTTAATCCTAGATTTTGACACTGCAGCTGGTTTGACCGCAGTCAGTGGCCGTGCGACAGGAAATCGAAAGCAGTGCGCGAGGAATTAAAATGTTTTATTTGTCCTGCTCTTAAATGTCTGCTTCCTGGACAATAAAGTGGACAATACATTTGAATGCACAGAACTTTACGGCATGAGACCACCAAGGTCTAAAAACCTGATCCTTGAAGCAAGCCGAGATCGCGTATCTTCTCCAGCAGATCAGTGTGAATGATGTTTTATTATTTTTTTTGTACTTCAGAAGAGTCCAGCGATGGTCCGCACAATCAGCGGTTGATACCGAATGTCCGTATGTGGTATAACACGTGATACGTGTACGTACATACATAGTAGTGTTTCCTCACTCTTAACCATCAGGGGCAGTGTTTGAATGGGTAAATTATTCCAATAAATAATGTCACAATGTGACGCATGGATTTAGTCATGCAGGTGAACATGAACATATCGTAGTGTTGGACTGGTTCAGGGTTTGTGGTTTGATCTTCGCTCTGTACAGAGAAAGACATTACCACACCAGGATGGAGCTACTTCAGATCCAGTATTTACTACATCTCTACTGAGAAGAAGAGCTGGAGTGAGAGCAGAAAGGACTGCCAGGGGAGAGGAGCAGACCTGGTGATTATAAACAGCAGTGAGGAACAGGTAGTGTACTGTACAAAAGGGAAAATTAAGAGATTATATATTTAAATGGCATATTTCTAAACTCTTTATTTGATGTTAGAATCCTGAATGGAAATCTTTAGATTATTGCACACCAGAATCACACTACAATATTTATAGAAGTTTATAAAAAAAAATAAGCTGTTACTATAGAAACAATTTCCTATTACAATTCCCCATTCAATGTTAAAGTATTGTGCATGTTATGATTATAATAATGATGCACACCTTTATACCAATCAGATTACAAACTTCTGAATTAGAATGTGGTATAAGTTTCATTTATTTATTAAAGAAAGACACGTGACACTTTTGTTTCTCATGCATATCGTCACAATAAAATTGGGAACATCTAATCAGTTGTTTTTCCACACCAGGAATTTGTTGAGGTGTGGAGAAGAAATCAAGGTGCTTGGATTGGTGCAAATGACAGAGACAGTGAGGGGGACTGGAAATGGGTGGACGGTACCACAGTGATCAATAGGTAAGAGAATGAGAAAAATTGGGTTTGGTACAGCAAGATGTCACTCTCACATGCAGAAGAACAAAGCAATCATTTTTAGTGCTGAGAGCTTATAAGGTGGCTTTCACTCTGGCAGTTTAGAGCAGAGTCTGCATAAAAACTGGTTTAAGTTTGGTTGCTTGGAAACTGTGCCGCAATTCTCTCAAATGTAAACATGGCTCATGTACAGGTGAAGGCTTAATTAGTAAGATAAGTAACCTGCATATGTGTTTTAGTTAATGACCGTCATTCATTTCCAAAACCGGTATGTACCATAAATTCTTACCAATCAACAGTGTTCTCAAAAAAAAAAAATCTCTATTTTTTTTAGTTCATAGTATTTTGTGTATAAGGTACATGAAGAGTCACACTGTGTTCTCCGTGCATGATAAATGCAAATGCACCAGGGTTCAATAAAATCCAAGTATATCTAGTGGGTTTAACTAAAATGGTCATGGTATAAAGTTTTATTCTCTCAGCAAAATAATTGTTTTCATTAGTTTTTAATTAAACCTGTAATAATGATAAAAGGTCAATAAAACTGTATAAAAAAGAAGGTGAAGAAACATCATCCCATTTTCTGTTCCCGGTGTAATAGCCAGACACAACACAGATTCTTTTCTTTCAGTTTCTGGAATCCGGGTGAACCAAACATTAACAGGGATGAGGACTGTGCTTTTTTTGGCTATTACACTGGGAATTTAATTTGGATCTGTGAGAAAAGACTTAATATGTGAAATGTCGCATATGAGTGAAAAACACAAATGTTGAATTTTTTTATATTTTTATTGTTTTTATGTACATACTGGTAGGAAGAGAAACAAAGTGAAACCCCAACCTGTTTCTAGGAAAAAAGTAACGCTTGATTGATTGACTATTGATTTGTGTGATAACACTGTAAACCTCAATTCATATATTTCTACCCATATATATAATCATAACCTTACTAATATCTAATATATCTTACTAAAAGTACTTTTTAAATTTTCATCTAAATTTCTAAAACCGATTTGTAGAGTTTGTCTCTGATATTTGTGTTAAAGAATCTATAGTATAACAAGTAATAAATGTGTTTGCAAAAAATGGGCTTTCTGGCAAAATTATTTCGGTAAAACAAAAAAAATCTGGCAAAAATGAAATCATCCATTAATCAGTTTTTAATCCAAGTCCAGCACAGCTTTAATTAGGACTAGAAATAAGAAAAACATTTCCCGGTGTTGGAGAATAAGCCCCACACTTTCACTCTATTTGTATTACACAGAAGAGAAGATACCTGAGCTGGAATAGGAAAAGTTCTCAGTGAAGCCGACAGCGCTCACTGGCTCAGGTAAGAAGAAATAAGAGAAAGGACACACAAGCTTATTTACCAGGTATCCGGAAAGCATTCACTCGGTTCACCTTTTCCAGATTTTGTTATGTTACAGACTTCTTTCAAAATGAATTAAATGCATTGTTTTCTTTAAAATACTTTAATTAATACCCCATAATGACAATGTGAAAAAAGTTTGTTTAAACTCTTTGCAAAATTTATTACAAATAAAAAAATCACATCTACATAAGTTTTCACAGCCTTTACCATGCCATTTAAAATTGAGCTCAGGTGCTTCTTGTTTCCACTGATCATCCTATAGATGTTTCTACAACTTGATTGGAGTCCACCTGTGGTAAATTCAGTTGATTGGGCATGATTTGGAAAGGCACACACACCTGTCTTTATTAGGTCCCACGGTTAAAAATTCTGAATTAACAGTGCAAGTCAAAGCACAAACCAACTACTCTAAGCAATGTCTCAGACCTGCTTATTTCTGCCTCTCACTGACTAAGCAAGTTATAACAAAGTGGCCAAATCAACTATTCTTTATGCATGAGCATTAAGCGACATATATCAAAGAATATTAGTTGATGGTTATATCCTCTGATTTAGATTCAGACTGGCGAGTTTGTGTCCTTGAGTATGTGTAGTTAACCAAGCACAAGACTCTAAGCGACTCTGGTTGGATAATAAACAATTAATTGAAAAGATGGAATGCTTGGAATAATCTATTAACAGTAAAGAGAAAACTTGACTGAGAAGGTGATAGGCTTTAATTAGATCAATTTAGGGTTAATTTTAGTCAGATTACAGTCAAAATTGTATTCATAAAACAAATTGTACATTTTAGTCTTTTACTGAAAACCCAGCACACCTTCACTAACACCAGTGGAGTCCATCATTGGGCTATTGGGTGGTTACCCGACAAAAATAAAAACAGGTAAATGGTCAATAACATCCCTATATAATAACCCCCTATCTATAACCCACTATCTATATCAATTTCCTTAATATTTTCCATAAGTATTTTGTATATCAGTAAAGCATAATGACATTTTACTTGATCTGTTGATTGTTGGATGTAAACCCATGCTATACATTGTATGAATGAAAGCTTTTGTCATTTTATGCTAGTTTGAATTAACTAGGTCAATATTAAAATATCCACATATAACCACAATCGTTTGTACTGTTTTTGTAAACATTCTTTCTATCCAATCATTAACTATTCATATTAAATCAATATATTCATATCAAATCCAGATTCATGATCTCTTTACGTACAAATTTCCACAGTAATACATTTTAACAAGTCATTAATTGCTACTGTCATGTTTTCCACATATTATTACCTCCCCCACTTCTATTCAATCTATATTCCTAATTTGATTCATAACCATCAATCTCAAATCCACACCTTTTGCATTATTAATCCAAGTCTCTGATATTGCTATGATGTTGAAATGATTCTTATATTGACTCAAATATTCTTTAATACTGCTGAAGTTGGCATAAAGACGTCTGTTCTTCAAGTGGATAATTGATATATTGGAATTGCTCACACGTATAATAACTACAGCTATTATTAATATTGATAAGTGAATTATTTTCAGAATCAATATTATTTAATTATCCTGAATTTTATACTCTTTGTATACAAAAGTATTTAATTCTAAACCAGGCATTAGTGTTGCACAAGCCAGTGCATTATGTTATCTGTGAGAAGTGTAGGTTATTTTGCTATTTGACAGAGAAGCTCTTAGCATTAGAGAAGCGCATCCAGAGAGTCTAAAGAGAAGTAGTGAGTGCGAGAGCAATCCAGGTTCTGTAGGGGAAAGTCTGGATGCCCTAGGTGGAATTAGCATTTCCCCAACTCTGGCATTAGACCCCTGACAGCAGGGTGAGTGGGTGACGACTGAGCGGCATACTCACAAAGCCAAAGCTAACACTAATGCTCGCCAACGGGAGCACCATTCTTCACCGCTTCACGTGTCCAACAGGTTTGCTCTTCTCAGTGAAGCACCCGCTGAGAAACCTGAAAGAGCTTTGGTTATAGTATACTCTATTCTGCAGATTTGTGAAATTAGCCAGACCTTTAGGGGCACCAGCAGCATAGGTTATGTGTATACCAGGAGCCAGGGCACCATAGCAGGTCAACTTAGGTTTTAGGAAAGCACAGGTTCTCTAAGATAGTTTTTCACATAGGAGCTAATGATATACGCTTTCGGCAGTCAGAGGTTACTAAGAGTAATATTATAGAGGTTTGTAAATTAGCGAAGGCAATGTCCGATGCAGTAACATGCTCTGGCTCCATTCCAATGCGGTGTGGCGATGTAGCCTACAGCAGGTTATGGTCACTGAACTGCTGGATGTCCGAGTGGTGCTCCAAAAACAATGTGGGCTTCATAGATAATTAGAGCAATTTTGAGGGCAAGGCTGGCCTGTTAGGGACGGTATCCATCCCACTCGGGAAGGTGCTGCTCTCATTTCTTGCATTTTAGGTCATAGTCTCAGAACAGCACGAGTTATCAAGTGACTGTCCAGAGCCAAGGCCAGGGAGCTGAAAGACAGGCTAAACCGACCGTCTGCTAGCTGCACAGAGTCGTCACTCAGGATCCATCAAATTAAGACTGTGTCTGTTCTCAGAATTCCAGAAAGTCTGTTTAAGTAACCTGATTAACATTAAATTAAATAGGACTGAATGCACAGTCAGCACCTCTGATCTAAAAATTGGATTGTTGGATATTAGAAGCGCTGACTATAAATAAAATTATTACTGACCAGGAGTTTAATATAATGTGTTTGACAGAAACGTGGATTAAACCGAATTAATACTTAGCATTAAATGAAGCGAGTCCTCCTGTGTATAGTTACATACACCAGCCCCCTCTAAATGCCAGAGGAGGCGAAGTTGCAGCTATTTATAATAATCATCTAAGTGTCACACAAAAAACTAAACACAAATATAAAACACTTGAAGTTCCTCACACCAACATAAAATATTCAGTGTCCAAAAGTAGGTCTAGGCAGTCAATTCCATTAATTAATATGTATAGACTCCCAGGGCACTACTCTGATTTTTTCATAGATTTTGCGGATTTCATCACAAAGTTAGCTCCTTCTTTAGACAAAGCAATTAACTGTTGGGGACTTTAATATTCATTTTGATAATCAGGAAGACTTTTTAAGAGCAGCAGTTGTGTCTATTCTAGATTCAGTTGAATGTTATAATGGATGTTATAGGACCCACTCATGGTGGTGGACACACTCTTGATTGTTATTAACATTTGGATTAAAAAAAAAAATATTTTCATAACTTCACAGTCTGAAGCTATTTTAGACCCTTATCTCATCTCTTTTAAAATCTGCCTCAGTCATTGCATTAGTACCTCACCACGTTACCGTGTTAAGTGTACATTTACGTCAGTTACAGCAGCACGTTTTATCAATAATCTTCCGGAAATGATGATGTTGATTAGATCTCCGTCTGACCCCGCAGAGCTTGACTGGGCCACTGAATACCTAGAATCAACGTTACGTTATCCTCTAGATAGTGTAGCTCCACTTAAGACCAAAATGATCAGGGAGAAAAAAATTAGACCACTCAGAAATTAGAACGTAAATGGCGTCAAACTAAATTAACATTAATGAAAGGAGTGCCTCCTAAATTGTAGAAAATCTCTTAGTGCTGCTAGATTAGCATATTTCTCCACCCTCATAAAAAATAACAAGCATAATCCTAGATTTTTATTCAGCACGGTAGCAATATTCACAGGAAACAAAAGCACTTGTCTCTCTGTTGACACCATTGATCACACTATACTGCTTGCTAGACTTAAGAACGTTGTTGGAATAAAGAGAACAGCTCTCCTAAGAATTCGTCACGGAAATTTTAATTTACCTTAATTTAAGAGGCTCAAGCTTGACACGTCTAAATCGTTTGATAAACCTGTTACTTGCATTGGTCTGTTTGCATTGGTCTGGCAGGGCGAAGGCCGGAGGCAGGGCGAAGGCTGGAGACGGAGACATGACCTCAGCGGCGACCAGGGACGGAGGGATGCCTGCAGCAGATACTGGAGACAGAGAGACGTCAACGGCGGAGGCCGGAGGCAGAGAGATGTCTTCAGCAGAGTCCAGAGGCTAAGCGACCCCCATTGCCGAGACCAGAGACCGAGTGTGACGAGAGTGACGCCCTCTGTGGTGGTCAGGGGCGGACTGATGCCCACTGGAGAGGACTGGAGGGGAGTGATGTCCAGCACAGAGAACTGGAGCAGAGCGATGTCCACCCCGAAGACCGGGAACAGGAAGACGTTCTTGGTGGTGTCCTGAGGCCGAGCAATGCCTTCAGAGGAACTCAGGAGTGCTTTGTCATCATCTGAGGAGCCTGGATGTGTGATGTCGCCCGGGGAGGAACCCAGAGGCGAGACTTCGCCCGGAGAGGAACCCAAAGGCGAGAAGTTGCCTGGAGAGGGAAGCTGAGAGGTGACCTTGTCTTCAGAGGGTCTAGGAGGCGAGCCGTCACTTTGTGGGAGACTTGGGCCTGAGACATCCTCGTCGGAGGATCTCGAGAATGAGACGTCTTTGAAGGAGGAGCTCGGGGGCGAGACATCACCAACAAAGGGGCTTGGAGGCGTGACACAAAAGGGGGGCGTGGCAGGTGGATCCCTGCATCCACATTAGACAGTGGATGCTTGATAACTTCCTTCTGCTTAACTCAGATAAGACGGAAATACCTTCTTCCACCTTAAAAATATTGCTAAAATTACAAACTCGATTCCAAAATAGTTGGCACTCTGTACAATTGTGAATAAAAAAGGAATGCAATAATTTACAAATCTCATAAACTAATATTTTATTCACAATAGAATATAGATAACATATCAAATGTTGAAAGTGAAATATTTTGAAATGTCATGCCAAATATTGGCTCATTTTGGATTTCATAAGAGCTACATATTCCAAAAAAGGAACATTGTGACAGGTAGCAATAAGAGGCTGGAAAAGTTAAATGTACATATAGGGAACAGCTGGAGGACCAATTTGCAACTTTGCAAATTAGGTCAATTGAAAACATGATTGGATATAAAAAGAGCTTCTCAGACTTGCAGTGTCTCTTAGAAGTCAAGATGGGCAGAGGATCACCAATTTCCCCAATGCTGCGGCAAAAAATAGTGGAGCAATATCAGAAAGGAGTTTTTCAGAAAGAAATTGCAAAGAGTTTGAAGTTATCATCATCTACATTGCATAATATCATCCAAAAATTCAGAGAATCTGGAACCCATAGTAAACATATGGCACATCATAAAGAGGAAGATGCGACAAAGAATACCTAAGACAGTTGAGCAACTAGAAGCCTGAATTAGACAAGAATGGGACAACATTCCTATTCCTAAACTTGAGCAGCTTGTCTGCTCAGTCCCCAGACGTATGCAGACTGTTATAAAAAGAAGAGGGGACGCCACACAGTGGTAAACATGGCCTTGTCCTAACTTTTTTGAGCTGTGTTGATGCCATAAAATTTTAAATCAACTTATTTTTCCCTTAAAATTATACATTTTCTCAATTTAAACATTTATGTCATCTATGTTGTATTTTGAATAAAATATTGAAATTTTACACTTCATTGCATTCTGTTTTGTCACAATTTGTATTGTGTCCCAAATCTTTTGGAATCGGGCTTGTAGAAATATGATTTTACAGGATGCAAAAAAAATTGTTTATGCTTTTGTTACATCTAGATTAGATTACTGTAATGCTTTACTGTCTGGATGTTTGAGTAAGTGCATAAATAGGCTTCCAGTTAGTTCAGAATGCAGCAGCAAGAGTCCTCTCTAGATCTAGAATATATGACCACATCACCCGTGTTTTAATCATCTACAATGGCTCCCAATTAAATCTTGCATTGATTATAAAATACTACTACTGACATATAAAGCACTTAACGGTCTCATACCGCAGTATCTGAGTGAACTTCTGTACCAATATGATCCTCCACGCCTACTTAGATCAAAAGGTGCAGGCTATTTGTTGGTACCTCAAATAATGAAGACTACAGCAGGGGGCAGATCTTTCTCTTGGAACAACCTTCCAATCAGTGTTCGGGACTCAGACACAGTCTCAGTGTTCAAGTCAAGGCTGAATTTAGTCAAGTCCTTTATCGGGAGATTTTTTATTAGGTAAAGGAACAGATCTGGAGGGATCATGGATATTAAAATGATAGGATAGATGGGATATTTGTTTGCTTTCGTCCCCTCACTCTTACACGTTGTTGACGGTTGTGGTGGGTCATCTCTTATTCCAGAGATGTGTGTTACCTTCTGGTTCTCCCTTTTAGTTTGCTGCTATAGCTAGTATTGCCAGAGTTTCAAATGCATAGTGATATTAACTTCCATACAACAAGGACACATAATAATCCATATCCTTCTCTTCTCTCTCTCTCCCTCTCTCTCTTGATCGAGTTAAACATGCTCCTGAGGTTCGGGTGATCACCCTGGGTGGTTCCATGAAATTTCGGAGTAAGAATGGGTGCTTTGAGGATTGATTTGGACTGTAGTTAATGTCAACAGACTGCTACAATGACTCAGGACTACAGTTTGCTTCTAAACAGACAAGACAAAAACAGACTATACAAGACAATAAAGACAATGTGAGACAATATAGACAGTATGAGGATTAAATAGGGATACAGATTATACAGTATGACAGATCAGAAATGTACATTTATTTTTTACTGTACATTTTATTACATGAGAGTGCATGGTAGTGCAAATTACAGTATTTAGGACTTTATACAATATACCGCAGCCATAGTGTGTGTAACATATACAGATAATGTGATGACTGACAGTTCTGACAGTACTTATAGATATGAAATGAAGCAGGGAATATATTTATGGTGAGTTGTTAATGTAATTGCCTGGGGGAAGAAACTGTTCCTGTGTCTGACAGTTTGGGTGAACAAAGTTCTGTAGCACCTGCCAGAAGAAAGGAGCTGAAAGATGTTGTGTCCAGGGTGCAAAGGGTCAGTAGTGATTTTTTTCTGCCTAGTTTCTGGTTCTTGTATGGTACAGGTTCTGGAAAGTGGGCAGAGGAGCACGGATGATTTTTTTTTCTGCTGTTTTAACTGTTTTCTGCACTCTGTTCCTGTCCTGATTTATTGCTGCTCCAAACTAGATGGTAATTGATGAACACAGGACAGATTCAATGACTGCCGTGTAGAACCGCATCAACAGCTCCTGTGGCAGACAAGAAAAGTAAGGAACAACATAGAAAGTACATCCTGTGCTGGGCCTTTTTTAGAAATGGAGTTATGTTGGACTCCCATTTCAAGTCCTGGGAAATGGTAGTGCCCAGAAACTTAAATTTCTCCACATATGACACAGGGCTGTTGGATATTGTGAGAGGGAGAAGTGTTGAAGGGTGTTTCCTAAAGTCCACTATTATCTCCACAGTTTTGAGTGTGTTTAGCTCTAGGTTGTTCTGACTGCACCATAGCATGAGCTGCTTCACCTCCTGCTCATATGCAGACACGTCGCCATCTTGGATGAGTCAGATGAACGTGGTGTCCTTTGCAAATTTCAGGAGTTGGATCACTTGATGTGCAGTTGTTCATGCAGTCATTCATATAGAGGGAGAATAGTAGTGGGGAGAGGACACATCCCTGCGGAGCACCAGTACTGACTGTCCAAATACCAGAGGTAATACCTTCCAGTCTCACCTGTTGTTTCCTGCCTGTCAGGAAGCTAGTGATCCATTGACAGATGGCAGGGGGTGTAGTAAAGTTTAGGAGTTTGGAGTGGAGAATTCCTGGATTTATTGTATTGAAAGTCAACAAACAGAAACGGGGCATATGTTCATGGGCAGTCAAGGTGTTGCAGAATGTAGTGCAGCCCCATGTTGACTGCGTCATCCACCAATCTGTTTGCACGGTGAACAAACTGTAGGGGACTCAGCAACTGTTCTGTCACCTTTTTAGGTGGGCCAATACTAGCTTCTCAAAAGCCTTCATGACGACAGATGTCAGAGTGACCGGCCTGTAGTCACTCAGTCCAGTAATGGAGGGTTTCTTAGGGGGGCTGGGATGATTGTGAAGAGTTTAAAGCAGGAGGGGACCTTACACAGTTCCAGTGATCTTTTAAAGATATAGGTGAAGATAGGAGCCAGTTGATCAGCACATGCTTTGAGACAGGAGGGGGAGACACTGTCTGGGCTGGGAGCTTTCCTTGTCTTCTATCTCTGAAAGCACCGATACACATCCTCTTCACAAAGGAGGAGTTGTTAGAGGGGTTCCCAGAGGTGTGATGGGGGCTGACAGTGGGCTGGGGTGGATAAGAGGTGCAAAGATATATTTCTTGAACCTGCAGTAGAAGGTGTTGTGGTCATCAGCCAGGTCTTTGTTTGCTTCAGTGGAGAGGGGTGGTCTCCTGTAGTTTGTGATATCCTGCAAGCCTTTTCACAATTATGCAGGATTGTTAGCTGAAAACCTGATTTTCAGCTTTTCAGAGTAGTTTCTTTTGGCTATTCTGATCTCCTTTGTCAGAAGGTTCATAGCTTGCTTGTACAGTGCTTTGTCCTCCTCTGTAGGCATCTTCCTTGGCATTTTAAAGTTTTTACAGTTTGGCTGTGAACCATGGCTTGTTGTTACTGAATTTGCAGAAGGTTTTGGTTGGCACACACACGTCTTCACAAAAATTGATGTAAGATGTCACATTGTCAGTCAGTTTATCCAGGCTGTCAGTTTCAGCCTCAAAGACACTCCAGTCAAAGCAGTCTTGTAGTTCCTGCTTTGCCTCACTGGTCCATCTCTTCACTGTCATCTCTTGACTACAGGCTTAGCAGACTTTAGTTTCTGCCTGTATGTTGGTAGAAGATGAACCAAGCAGTGATCAGAGTTCCCTAAAGCTGCCCGGGGTACAGCGTGATATGCATCCTTATGAATGGTGTAGCAATGATCTAGTGTGTTTTTCTTTCTTGTGGGACAATTAATATGCTGCCTGTTTTTTCAAAGTGCAAGTGTAAGTTTTGCTCTGTTAAAGTCTCCAAGGATAATAAAAAGAGATTTTTTGCTCCAAGCCGGATATTTGGTTTACCAGGTTTTGCAGTGCATCACTCACGTTGGCCTGTGGTGGAAATGAACGAGGAAAATTCCCATGATGAATAAAACGGCTTATAGATTATGAACAGTGATTCCAAGTTTGGGCTGCAGGATTTATCCAGCACTGTGACATCTGTGAACCAACGTTCGTTAATGTAAAAGCAGATTCCGCCGCCTTTAATTTTGTTTGGTGTAAGTGATCCTAAAGGAAGAGTACAGTAAGAGTGTAGTGGAGGTGAAGAGAGTTTCTGATAGGGTGATGAACATGAAGCTGGAAGTTGAAGAGGCGATGATAAATGTCATTAATGCTTATGCTCACAAGTGGGTTGTGAGATGGAGGAGAAGGAAAGATTCTGGAGTGAATTAGATGAAGTGGTAGAAGGGTTACCTAGGAATGAAAAATTGGTGATTGGGGCAGATTTTAAATGGGCATGTAGGTGAAGGAACAGGGGTGATAAGGAGGTGATGGGTAGGTATGGCTTTAGGAAGAAGAATGTGGAAAGGCAAATGGTGGTAGATTTTGCTAAAAGGATGGAGATGGCAGTGGTGAATACCTATTTAAAGAAGAAGGAGAAGCATAGGGTAACCTATAAGAGTGGAGAATGGGGCACAGAGTTGGACTATGTTCTATGTAGGAGATGCCAACTAAAGGAGATTGGAGATTGTTAGGTGTTGGATTGTTAGACAGTGTAGCTAGACAGCATCGAATGGTGGTCTGTAGAATGGTTTTGGAGGTAAGGAAGAAGAGGAGAGTGAAGACTGAAAGAAGAATGATATGGTGGAAATTGAAGGAGCAAGACTGTAGTGAGAGACCTCAGGAAAGAGGTCAGACAGGGGCTCGGTGGTGGTGATGAGGTGCTGGATGATTGGGCAACTACTGCAGAAGTAATATGGGAAACAGCTAGAAAGGTACACGGTGTGACATTTGGAAATAGAAAGGAAGACAAAGAGACATGGTGGTGGAATGAGGAAGTGCAGGAAACCATGAGGAAAAAGAGGCTGGCAAAACAGAATTGATATCAACAGAGTGAGGAAAAAAATTAGGCAGGAGTACAAGGGGATGATAAAGAGGGACGTGGCAAAATGCTAAGAAAAAGGCATATGTGGAGCTGTATGAGAAGTTGGACACTGAGGCACGAGAAAAGGTTTTGTACCGATTGGTCAGGCAGAGGGACCAAGCTGGGAAGGATGTGCTGCAGGTTAGAGCAATAAATGATGGAGATGGAAATGTTTTGACTAGTGAGGAAAATGGAGGATTTTTCAGAACAACGGAGCTGTGCAGACCTGCATTAACTACAGGGGAATAAAATTAATCAGTCACACCATGAAGTTATGGGAAAGAGTAGTGGAGAGAAGAGGTGACCATCTGTGAGCAACAGTTTGGTGTAATGCCGAGAAAGAGCACCACAGACACATTATTTGCTTTGAGAATGTTAAAGGAGAAGTATAGAGAAGGTCAGAAGGAGTTACATTGTGTGTTTGTGGCTTTAGAGAAAGCGTATGACAGGGTCGAGAGAAGAGTTGTGGTATTGTATGAGGAAGTCAGGTGTGTCAGAGAAGTATGTGAGGGTGGTGCAGGACATGTATGAGGACAGTATGACAGCAGTGAAGTGTGCAGTAGGAACGACAGACTGGTTTAAGGTAGAGGTTGAACTGCATCAAGGATCGGCTCTGAGCCCTTTCCTGTTTGCAGTGGTGATGGACAGGTTGATGGACGAGGTCAGACAGGTGTCTCTATGGACTATGATGTTTGCAGATGATATTGTGATTAGTGGTAAGAGTAGGGAGCAGGTTGAGAAGAGCCTGGAGAGGTGGAGGTATGCGCTGGAAAGAAGAGGAATGAAAGTCAGTAGGAATAAGATAGAGTACGTGTGTGAAAAAGAGGAATTGCAGTGGAGTGGTGCGGTTGCAGGAAGAAGAGGTGGAGAAGGTGGAGGAGTTCAGGTACCTGGGTCAACAGTGCAAAGTAATGGAGAGTGTGTTAGAGAAGTGAAGAAAAGAGTGCAGGCAGGGTGGAGTGGGTGGAGAAGAGTGATAGCAGGAGTGATTTGTGATAAAAGAGTATCTGTGAGAGTAAAAGGGAAAGTTTATAGGACTGTGGTGAGACCTGAGATGTTGTAGGGTTTAGAGGCAGTGGCATTGAGTAAAAGACAGGAGGTGGAGCTGGAGGTAGCAGAGCTCAAGATGTTGTGGTTTTCATTGGGAGTGACGACGATGGACAGGATAAGAAATGAGTTTATTAGAGGGACAGCGCATGTAGGATGTTTTGGAAACAAGGTGAGGGAGGTGAGATTGAGATGGTTTGGACATGTGCAGAGGAGGGACATGTTAGTGTACTTTTTTATTTTTTATTTTTTTTCCTTTCTACCAATGTCAGCATTTTTTCTAAGTCAAGTGTTCATTCAAATACACATCTGTGCCTTTCAATCATCTTCCCTGTTTCAAAAGCTCAATTTTATGTTTCCTGTTAGCAAAGCGAATGATAATGGTTGGTTTATCCATTATAATTATTTGTAGGAGAGAATGACAGTCACAGAGCCAATTCCTCCTTTAAGTATGCCCACACAGCTAGAGTACACTCAAAGTGCAGTTTTTACTTCAGCACATTTCGAAAAAACAATAAACAAAGCAAAAACAGACACACAATAAAGCAAGTTTAAACAGTATATGTTTGCGTGTGTGCTGCATGATCTATAAGCTTAGCCACCCTCTCTCACCTAAAGCAAAAAGGGTCTGGCGTAATAAATTAGCCAGTTCACAGCAAGTTGTATTCTGCATATAACCATGTTTGTGACAAATAAAAATCTTGAATCTTGAATATGCAAAGCTTTAGAGTAACAGTGACTAGCACATACGTAAATGTTTTCATCTTTAAGCTCACCAGCCACTTTACAGGAAATGTTTTTGCAGAAAGGTGTGAAAAAGTCAGAACCTTCAAAGCAAGCCAGGAGCATTTAGATTATACTATTGCTACTAAAAGCAGTTCTCAATGCAAAATGGGTATAGAATTATAAACAGCTAGGCTTTAGTATAATGGATTGAAGGACACCTCTTCTACAATATGTAGATTGAATATGTTTGCTTGGCACAAACAAGAAAAAAAATCAGCATATTAAACAAGGTCAGGGAAACATTGTATATAGTGCTTGTACATGGGGCAGTGGTGGCTAAGCAGATAAAGATCTGGGTTACTGATTAAAACATCTGGTTTGAAGCTCAAGGACCACCTGACCACCAATTTGAGCAAGGCCCTCCGCTAACTTTGCACCAGAGATGCTATATCATAGCTGGCCCCAACGACCTAACAAGCTGGATAAGTGAAGAAAATAATTTTACTTGCTGAAATATAAAGGGCCTCTTCTTCTACAGCTATAGCTCATTTTAAATATAATTTGTACATGATACAGTGAACCATGTAGAATGATGTTAATCTGTCAAATGAATGATCTTAAAGTTCTTCCTCTGCACAATTCTGTAGTTTTGGACTTATTGCTACTTGTACTGGTGTTTTTCTAATAAAGTTGGTGGTGAATGTATATCTTACAGAAAAACTAATGTCAATATTACTTTCACAGACTGGATAGTGATTGGTCAGAAAGTGACAGTCGAGCAGCTGAAAATGACACGTTTTTATTAATGCAGTCATATTCACAAAGATTTGTATGTCTCCAAGTTATTCTCCAAATAAACACATAACAATAATAATTAAGAATTTAAGTTTTCTGCAAGGAAATGTGCATTTAACATTTATAGAAGTGTGTGTGTGTGTGTGTGTGTGTGTGTGTGTGTGTGTGTGTGTGTGTGTGTGTATATATATATATATATATATATATTATATAATATATATATATATATATATATATATATTATTATTATAAAATAGTATTTTTCAGACCATAAGCCGCTAATTTTTTCCCATGATTTGAACCCTGTGGCTTACATTTACATTTACATTTGCGCATTTAACAGACTTCGAAACAACGAAGCGGCTAATTTATGGATTTTTCCTGGGTTTTTCCCGGTTTCACAAACTCCAAACCAAAAAACTGAGCATTATAGTCCGAAAATTACGGTATATATACAGTGCCCTCCACAATTTTTGGCACCCCTGTTTAAGATGTGGTCGTGGACTTCAAAAAATTCTCCTTTTTTTTTAAACAACATAGAACCCAAATGCAAAAAAAGAGAAAAATCCAACCTTTTATTTAAGTACATTACTTTGGTGGTAAAAAAATCACACATTTAGAAAAAAAAAAAAAACTTGAAATCATGTGAAATTATTTTTTTCTAAATGTGTGATTTTTTTACCACCAAAGCTTTGTCTAAATCCACAAACAACTCCTTCTGACCTTCTCTATACTTCTCCATCAACATTCTCAAAGCAAATATTGCATCTGTACAGATTTATATATAAATTCTGATAATATAAATATTAACTTCCTCCTTGAAGTAAAAGAGAAAAAAATGTGTAAAAACCACATACAGATTCTCAGAAATGAATGCTAGGGAGGGGACTAAAGAAACATAGTGTTAAAAAAAATCTTTAAAGGCTTTTTGTACATCCTGCTCCACTACAGGACGGAATACAATTAGAGATGAGTGAAACGGTTTATGAAAACTCTGGTGGTTTTGCAGACAGGAGGTTACCTGTTCAAAGGAATAAAAAGAATTTGTCTGAAGAAATCTACATGAATAATGTTTCAGAAACTTCAGGTATGTTTACATATATATATCTGTATATTTGTACATTTTATGTGCCAAATCAAAACGTGCGGAGGATCCGCTGTGGCGACCCCTAACGGGAGAAGCCGAAAGATACAGCATATCATGACCTCACATTCAAAGGAAGTCTAAGTCTTCAGACTTAGTAACACAAATTTAAATATCTGTCTAACACACACACACACACACACACACACACACACATACATACATATATATATATATATAAATAAATATAAATGAGTAAATCTATACAAAAAGTGAAACTGGTATATAATATAGATTCATCACACACAGAATAAGATTTTTTAGGTGTTTATTTCTTTTCATTTTGATGATTTTGGCTCACAGCTAATGAAAACCCAAAATTCAGTATCTCAGAAAATTTGAAAATTGAGAAAAGGTTTAATATTGGAGACTCATGCTGTCACACTCTAATCAGCTCATTAAATCCAAACACCTGCAAAGGTTTCCTGAGCCTTTAAATGGTGTATCAGTCTGGTTCAGGCTACACAATCATAGGGGAAGACTGCTGACTTGACAGTTGTCCAGAAGACAATCATTACCTCCCTGCACATGGAGGGTGAGACACAAAAGGTCATCGCTAAAGAAGCTGCTGTTAACAGACTGCTGTATCCAAACATATTAATGGAAAGTTGAATGGAAGGAAAAAATATGGTAGGAAAAGGTGAAATGGAGCCCATTCAAGAATTTGTGGAGATTCACAAAGAGTGGACTGCAGCTGGACTCAGTCCTTCAAGAGCCACAACACACAGACGTATCCATGAGCTACAACTGATGCATTCCTTATGTCAAGCCACTCATGAACCAGAGACAATGTCAGAGGTGTCTTCCCTGGACAAAGGACAAAAAGCACTGGACTGTTGTTCAGTGGGCCAAAGTCAGTCATTTCATTTGGAAATCAGGGCCCCAGAGTCTGGGAGAGGAGAGGAGAGGCACAGAATCCAAGTTGCTTGATGTCCAGTGTAAAGTTTGCACAGTCAGTGGTGGTTTGGGGAGTCATGTCATCTGCTGGTGTTGGTCCACTGTGTGTTTTATCAAGCCCAAGGTCAGCACAGTCGTCTTCCAGGAAGTTTTAGACCACTTCATGCTTCCCTCTTCTGACCAGCTTTATGGAAATGCTGATTTCATTTTCCAGCAGGATTTGGCACCTGCCCCACACTGTCAAAAGCACCAAAATTTGGTTAAATGACCATGGTGTTGGTGGGCTTGACTGGCCAGCAATCTCACTAGACCTGAACCTCATAGAGAATCTATGGGATATTGTCAAGAGGACAAAGAGAAACAAGAGACCAAAAGTTCACTATAAATGTTTTTTTGATAGAAAAATCATCAGAATTAAAAGAAATAAACACTTGAAATACATCAGTCTGTGTGTGATAATTCTATAAAATATACAAGTTTTAGTTTTTGTATTAAATTACTAAAATAAATAAACATTTTAGTGATATTCTAATTTATTGAGATGCTGATGGATAGATTTTACAAAAAAATAAAAAATTATAAAATACAAATTTTTTTCTTCTTTTAGCTTTAGCACCCAGCACTGGAGGATACAGATGTTACAGACTGGCTGTGGTGTGTCTGCTCATGCTGGTAGTTTTCTTGCTGGCTGCTACTGCAATAATGTGGATAAAAATTAACAACCTGACTATTGTGAAAAAACAGTTAGAGACCAGTTATAACAACCTGACTGCCAGGACAGAGCATTTAAAGACCAGCTTCAACCACCTGACTACAACAAGAGACCAGTTAGAGACCAGTTTCAACAAACAGACTGCAGAGAGAGACCAGTTACAGAGGAAGGCAGTGGAACTAGAAAAGGGGTTTTCTCAACTGAGTAAGTGAACGGTTGTTAATGACGTCTCACACACAGCAAATTTGCAGTGGGTCAGAAACACTAGTTATGTTCCTTTTGGACCTGTATTTATTAAGACCAGATAACCACTAGAGGCAGCATTTAACCACCTAAATACCTTCCATATGACCTTTTCAGAAGTGAAGACTTTTTGGCACTTCTTTGAAATTTTGTGTTGAATTTATGTGGGAAAGCCTGATGATAGTTCAGTGTGGAAACCTGCTCACAGCATCACTCAAAGGGTCTCAAGATACTCAAAGTTACTTATATATACATATATACATACATATATATATATATTAGCATCTCGCTCGTGCGACGGGTGGAACACATGCACCAGGAGAGTGGTTTTTGGTGAATTTGTGGTATTTGATATCCAGTACACAGGAGTGATCGGGGGAAACGGACAAGTGAAGGCGTGTTAGAGTGCGTTTTATAGTTTGTTGGTTGTTGATGGCTTAAACTCGGAGGTGGGTGAGAGTGGCGCCACCCTTGGTCTGATTTGATCGGTTCCACGACTGAGCCGAGGGTAGTTGAGATCCCGTCCTGCCTGTACAGTGGGGTGCTCTGGAACTTTGGCTATGTAGGGAGCTCTAGCGAACTGTAGACGGGGGAATGAGCCAGTTTTGTCACTGCTGTGGTTCTCCCCTCTGTAACTGCCTTTGCTGCTTCCTACAAGGAAAAAAAGAGAGAAAACGTCCAATAGTTGGGAGCCAGACATTCTCCAACCACACACACACACACACACACACGCTGTCTTTTGTGGCTCCTTTGATATCCTTCAGGCGACTCAGGGATGGTGGAGAATTGCCTCGATGGGCCACTCCGCCTTCTTGGCATGTGCACTGCGGCTCTCCACAACACAGTGCTGAAGTGGCACTGTCTGTTCAGCACCCATCTAGCAGTTGGGTTTGGAGTGCTTGCCTGTTGCTGCATGTGGGACGTGAGGCCATGGTCAAAATACATATTTTAATATTTATATGTATACAAAATAAATATATGTATTCACTGGAGATCAAAATTAGAGAACAATTTATAAAATAATAATGTCATTTACACTGCTCAACAGTTGAAGGAGTTTTTGTCCTGTCTATACCATGCTACCAGAACACCTTTTCCACAAAATAACTAAGGCATTTAAAAAAAAAATACATTATTTTGCAGAAATCACACTGATCAAACTTAGAGAACAACAATGGCTGTAGCATGGAAAAAGATTACAACAAAATTTTCTGAAAGTTACAATTAGTAGGAAGTGTTCAGGCCTCTGCTCTGAATGACTTCAGCACATCTGCGGCCACATACAGTACTAGTCTCTCACACTGCTTTGGTGTGATTTTGGTCCACTCTTCTACCTGTCTCCTCCACAGTTTGGTGACTGTAGTGGGTTTCTTGGCCATAACTTTTATCGCCAAGGATTTTCCAGAGGTTCTCTATTGGGTTGAGATCAGGACTCTGGGCAGGCCATGTCATTATTTCAATGTTTTCAGTTTTAAGGAACTGCTTTACCCGTTTTGCTGTGTGACATGGAGCGTTGGTCTGCATGAACACTGCGGGCTGATTGGGTAATGAACGCAGGTAAGGAACCATATGTTGTCGTTGAAGGTTCTGATAAACATTTGCATTCACTCTGCCATGTAGCTGTTTAAGAGGCCCAACTCCTGCTGCAGAAACAGCACAGTCTCACCCCACAGCGTCACATATTGACGCTGTGGATGTTGCGTCGGACGGCGTCCACATCCGACGCCGAGGGTACCCCCTTCGCGTCGCTTTTCGACGCAGATGGTTGTGAGCCCGTGTGCTACACTTTTCAACGCAGATCGCTGTCCTATACACTGAATAAAGTATTATCTATCATAATAAGTGTACAGGAATAATTTTTAAATTTCGAAAAATCCTGAAGATGTCCGTAGCCCTAACCCTAACCCAAACCCTAACCCTAACCCAAACCCTAACCCAAACCCTAACCCTAACCCAAACCCTAACCGTAACCCGCAAATGGGGTCCCGTCCATCTGCGTCAAAAAGCGAAGCGAAGGGTTTCCCGTCCCTCTACGTCGAAAAGCGACACGAAGGGGGTACCCTCGGCGTCGGATGTGGACGCCGTCCGACGCAACATCCACAGCGTCGATATGTGACGATGTGGGGTGAGACTGTGTTGGCAGAAAACATGCCCCAAACCATGACACTTCCTCCTCCACTTTTCACCGACTTCTTTACACACTTTGGGTTCAGTCTTTCTCCAGTTTGTCGCCGAACATAATGCTTCCCATTGGACCCAAATAAATTAAACTTGCTTTCATCACTGAAGTGAACTTTGGACCAGTTCTCCTCTGTCCACACAACATGCTTAGTCTAGCCTTTTGATTCTTTCTGCTAATGAGAGGTTTGGTCACTGCAGAGTTGGCTTTCAGTCCAAATGCTCTTAAACGTTGAGACACTGTATGACGAGACAGATCCTTACCCTGTGCAGCGCTGAACTGGTGAGCAATTCCAGCTGCAGTGTGGAAACGATTGCCCATTGAGATTCTCCGCAGGATCCTGTCCTCTCTTGTATTTGTCTTCCGTGGACGACCAGCCTTCTTGGCGGACTTGAATGAGTTTTTGATGTTGTAAAGATTCAATGTTCTTGAAATCACAGATTTGGAATGACCAACTTGTCTTGTTATGGCTGATAGGGTCATCCCTTTGGCCTTCATCTGGACAACCTGCTGCCGGAGGCTTTCAGTCACTTTAGAACGGCCCACCATCTTGCAGAGTCACTGGAAGTTAGGCTGCCAGTTAAATAGGGGTTGACAGATAATCAAGGAAATTAGCACCAGGTACCAGATTAACACCAATAACTGGGAGGTATCTGAAAGTGTTCTCTAATTTTGATCAGTGTGTTTTCTGCAAAATAATGTTGTTTTTGGAAATGCCTTAGTTATTTTGTGGAAAAGGTGTTCTGGTAGCATGGTATAGACAGGACAAAAACTCCTTTAACTGTTGAGCAATGAAGATGACATAATTTCAGAATTGTTCAAGTGTATATGTCTATATATATATATAATATAAATAAATATATATATTTATAATATGTTTGCTGTCTAATAAAACAGATTAGAACTTTTTAAAGGAAGATTTGTGTTGACAGAACATGGAAAAAGTACACATTCTCACATTCTGAATTGCACTTATTTACTAGAAACTTATGGCATTTCATTTTATTGGCAAGGAAAACAAGTCAGAGTGTTTCCTCAGTCAGTTTATATGTATATAGGACTGCAGATGAAGCTTGATGAGCAGTATACTGGTATCATATTAGTTAACCACACTTGCAGCACACTGCTTCTATGGAACATTGAGTGCGTGCCAAATTGTTTTTTTTTTTGGGGGCTTTTATAGTGATGAAACTAGAGGCAGGGATGCAAATATTCTTATTTTAAATACACATTTTTGAGCAAGTACTGGTACTAATAAAATTAGGAATCATAGTTTTTTTAAAGCAGGGTATCACAATACCTTTTTAGTATACTTCGACCGGTGCAACACTAATCATAAGATGAGCTATATGAATCAAGGTAAACCATGCCATTATTTAACTTATAGTTGGATAGAATTCCCAGACTTTTTTCCAATGCACATATAAATTATTTGAAATACTTGAAATAAAAATAAATCAATATCAATATCAACTGAAACTGCTCCAGTCAAATGAAATTAACTCCTTCTACCACTAGGGGTCCCTGCACATGCACAGTCAGGAGTGTGTTGGAAAATACTGTGTGCACCACCTTTTTAACACCATACCTGTCAGGAGGATGTAAAAGAATTTAAAGCAATTGCTAAATTTGATTAATTAGCTTGTGGTTATTGTGCTGTTATAAAGCATGTATTGTACTGTGGTGTCTATACAGAGGAAGACATTAACACACCAGGATGGACATACTTCAACTCCAGTATTTACTATATTTCTACTGCAAAGAAGATCTGGCTTAAAAGCAGAGAGGACTGCAAGCAAAGAGGAGCAGACCTGGTGATCATAAGCAATGGAGAAGAACAGGTAAACTCAGCAGATATGAAGGGAGAAAACAATTATTTTGAGCAAGTTTTTTTTTTATATTCTATTTTAAGACAATAGCTTTTTATCACACTTTTAACAGTGGACATTGTCACAAAGCAGCTCAGAGAAACTAGTTTATGAGAAAAAGCCTGTCCCACATCCATGGTCGACTATTCAAGGTACAAACAAATGCACCTTCTGGTCAAAGTGGTGGTTTTTAATAGATCAAAAATTCACTTTGATACGTTGGCATGATGCCATTAATTGGTTTATATATGTCAATCAAAATGAGATTAGATTAGGAGCCTATGCAGTGTGGATAAAATGGCATAGCGTCTGGTTTTAGTAAAAACTCTTGCTGCTGCATTCGGGATTAATTGGAGTTTGTTAATTTTTAGCTTTTACAGTAAGCAAATTTTTTTTTTTCTGCCTACTTTTTCGACCTCATATTTCTTATTTTAGCAACATTTTTAAAATGAAAGAAGCATATTCCAGTAATATCTATGTGAATTAAAGATCAATAAACACCAAGGTCATTTACTGATGCACATGATAAAACAGAAAGTCCGTACACAAATACAATCAATACGTTTTCTTCTAGCTGCATATTATACACTTCTGTCCTGTCAGAATTACTAAAAGAAAGTTAATAAGCATCTACTGTGTAAAGTGCTTTCGACATTGAGCAGCCTTATTAAGCTGGAGGTTTTCTTCAGGTTTTGTCAAAAAATATTGCATGTAATCAGCATAACAGTAAAGTCTAATGCCATGTTATGCTAGGGTGAATACTGTCAGAAAACTGTCAAATACTGTAGGCCACTGCAGCTACTGGTGAATACTGGTGGAAAATATGAGGCTTGCTGAGCTGTCGATTTTGGCTACATTTGCCTGGATCATCCTCTCATTTATCGGTCATGCAGCAGCCTCAATGCTTCACTATAAAGCATCAGATCTTCTTCAACTTCGATCTCGTCACTCCGAGCTGCCATCAGTACTACTCTAATATAAAGATATAATTTACATTCCTCGCCATAAATACGTCCACCAGGGATCTCGTCGGAGCCACAACTTTGATAATTCTAGAGCAATACCTCACTCTGGTCTTCAAAACCTCGTCCACCAAGAAAAACTTCATGATCTGTCGACCACAGTGTGTTGCGCACCCTGTCAGGTCTGCTGTTACAGGTACTGTTGCAAGTTCTATTTTTTCTTTTGGAGTATGGAACTTGCGCCATGATTTATTATGTGACCATTATTTTGATTCCAATGTTTAACTCAGATTAGATTTGGCAGCATAAAGACGATTTTGTGCAGCTTAATCAATCTTCCCCTCTGGGATGCACTTATACTTTCTCTTGGTGGAGGTCTGCCAGTAATATATAAAAAGAAATGGAATGTGCCTCATATATCTGCACCTCATTCAATTCACCTTTTTAAATTCATGGTTCTCCAGATCAGTGGTCCAGTTCTGACCATTCTTGTTGATGTTCACCATCCTCCTAAGGTCAATACAGTGGAACCTCAATACTCATGACCTTGAGACTCGCAACCTCAATAGTTTGCGACTTTTCATTTTCATATTAATAAATTACATAAACATTTTTGAAAAACTATTGTATTATATTATGTGTTCTATGTTCTATGACCCCCCGCGAGTATCAAGGTTGCACTTTACTAACTTTTTTATTCTTTTAAACTTATATCATTTTACTGTTTCTTTAAATTATTACATACACAAAGGATTTTCTGTCTTGTCTTAATAGTCTTGACATACAGCAATATAAAAGCTCATCTCAAAGGCCACTCTAGTTTGTTATTCTGGTATTACTTCCAAGAGTCTTACAGGTTCTAACCTAATATTTTCTGACCATTTTCTGGTTTCCAATCTGTGTCGTACCATCTCATTTTAAAATATTAAGAAAAAGACATTTACAGATGGACTTATTACTCCCCTCAGCAAAGACTATTTACAACCCCAGATGGACTGGTATCTCATGACAATGATGCACCTATAAAATCCAGGTCTGTTTTATTTTTTAAATCCTGAAATACAGAAGCCAGGTGAGAATGGAGCTCAGGAAGATCAAGGTGAGGGAGCCTGGAGCATCAGCTTAATCATCCTTAAGACTTGTGCAGACCAGATGTGTGGCATATTGCTGTACATGTTTGACCTGAGCTTAAAGCTGGGGAAGGTGCCACAGCTATGGAAAACATCCTGCGTGGTGCCTGTACCAAAGACACCGCGCCCAAAAGACTTTGGGGACTACCGACCAGTAGCACTGACCTCCCATCTGTTGAAGTCATTGGAGAGGCTGGTGCTTACTCATCTCCGACCTCTGGTGATCCCATCAATGGATAACACCAACCTTTTTCCGTTTGCCTACCAACCTGGCATTGGAGTGGAAGACGCTGTCATCTTCCTCCTAGATCGGGCTTTTCAGCACATGGAAAAGGCTGGAAGCACAGTAATAGTCATGTTTTTTGACTTCTCTTGTGCTTTTAACAACATCCAACCTGCGCTACTGAGGGATAAAATGGTGTACATGGTGTACCATCATCTATCTAACTGGATATTACCTCACAGACCGACCACAGTATGTGAGGACTCGTGATTGTGAATCTGACATGGTTGTCTGCAACACTGGCGCCCCGCAGGGAATAGTCCTGACTCCGTTCCTCTTCGCTGTCTACACTACAGACTTCATGTTTAGCTCAGCAACCTGTCACCTGCAGAAGTTCACTGATGATGTCTGTCTGATTACGGATGATGATGACAGGGAGTACAGAGGACTGATCCAGAACTTTGTGGACTGGTGCCAATAAAGCTGCATCCAAATAAATGCGGGGAAAACCAAAGAACTAATGGTTAATTTTCGTAAAACACAAACAAACTTCATTATCACCAGTAAACATTCAGGGAAAGGACATTGTGAGAGTGGACTCTTACAAATATATGGACAGATAATACTGAGGCAAAATTATAAGAAAGGACGGAGCAGACTCTTTCTGCTGAGAAAAGGTATTTTAGAGTGCAGGGAGAGCTACTAAAGACATTTTTTGACACTGTGGTGGCCTCAGACATCTTCTATGGTGTGGTGCAGCAGCATCTCTACTGCAAACAGGAAGAGACTGGACAAGCTGATCAGGAAGGCCAGCTCAGTCTTGGGAATTCCCCTGGACACTGTACAGGAGGTGTTAGTTTAGTTACCATCCTCCTTTCTATCATCATTACTGAAGAATGACTATCACCCCCTGTATGAAACAGTTTAATCTTTGCAACATAATGTATAATTACAAAAAAAAAAAAGAGACCACCAATTAGTAGGTATCCTATCAAACATATTGCAAAGATTAATTCCCAAGACTGAGCTGGCCTTCCTGATCAGCTTGTCCAGTCTCTTCGGACTCTGATCAACTCAGTCATTCGGAAATCTAAATCAACTACCTGTCGCTTGGACCCCTGTCCAACTCAATTAGTCACAGTGTGTCTGTCAGTTCTTTTGCCTTTATTCACTGAGACCATCCATTCTGCTCTCACTTTTGGCATCGTTCCCAACATCTTTTAGACTTCATTAATAACTCCTACACTCAATATCCCAGGTGCTGGTCCAAATAATTTCCATCTAATTTCCATTCTGCCATTTTTATCCAATATTCTAGAAAAGGTAGTTTTGGTTCAGGTGCACAATCACTTAACAGTAAATGACTTATATGAACAATTCCAATAACGTTTACCCTCCCATCATAGTACAGAGACTACCCGTGTCAAAATCTCTGTAACCCTCTTACTAGTTAGGTTTCTTTTATTGAACATATGTGCATTTAAAAGCTATAGTCATAATTATTTAAAAGCTCATTTTAAATAACTGCACTATTCAGATAATTGGTGTCTGAAGAGGTTTGTTTTATTATCAGGTTTAAGTATTCTATTCATTAAGTAGGGCAGGGGGCGCTACATCTCTAATGAACTCCTGGTAGCAGCTGACTCTGGACTTCTGTCTATTTTATTTCTTCTTGACTTAACTGCAGTATTTGACACTATCTTCCAAGATATTTTATTAGATTAGTGCATTAGGAATGTTGATACTTCCTTGGTTTGGTTTACATCGTATATTTCTGGTAGCATTCGATTTGTTCAGCTAGGCCAGGTGTCCCGCAGGGTTCAGTTCTGGGCCCCTTACTATTTAACATCTATTTATTGCCACTTGGATGCATCTTTCGGAAACAGGGTATCCAATTCCATTGTTATGCTGATGACACCCAGCTCTATCAGTCCTCTTAGCCTACTTCTGACCTTCCTCCATCTTCTCTTTCTAACTGTTTGTCTGAAGTTAAAGCTTGGTTCTCAAAAAGATTTAATAAACTTAACAGACGTAAAACTGACATACTCCTTGTGAGCATAAATAATAATCTATTTAAGACCAGTTGTTTCTCTATATGTATTGCACATATTAGCACATATTAACAAGATCACCCAGGCAGCTTACTATCACATTCGAAATGTAAACTGCCTCTGCATGGCCCTCTCAATGAGGAGAACTGCTATTATGTCACCTCAAGCATGGATTATTGCAATGCTCTTTTTTCATCTTCCCTATAAACTCATATACAATTTACAGTTGGTGCAGAATTCTACAATGGACCACATATCTCCTGTTCTTCAACAGCATTGGCTTCCTGATAAACAGCATATTGAATATAAAATCCTGCTTTTCGCTTATAGGAAATTATAACTTGGCTCCTTCATATTTATCTGACCTACTTCTGACTTGAACTCTTAGAACAATTTCCTCATCCAATTCAGTTCTTCCACGTATACGTTTGGCAACTATGGGATTTCGAGCTTCCTTACGCTGCCCCATACCTGTGGAACTTACTTCCTCCTGATCCCTAAAGCAACTCTGTCTCTTTATTCTCAAATCTCGTTTGAAAACATTCTTTCAGGCAGCCATGTCACTGACACTGTATTTGTATATTTTTTTTTTTATATATTTTTTGTATATTTATTCATTTTTTAAAACTGTTGTTGATTATTTTGTTTAATTATATGTGTACTTGAGTGTCATGTAAGGTGCCTATAAATAAATATTATTATCATCATTATTATTATTATAAGTAGTAGTAAAAATGTTGCTTTACCTCTGACTGTTATAATGAACTGACACTACATTCCATGAAGGTGCAATAAATGTCTAATTGACATTTAGACATTTAGACATTTACAAAATTGTCTACAGAAAATTTACCATAACCATAATTATAGATTATAGATAGTTTTTAGGCTTAAATATGTATTTTGTCTGCTACAAAAGTTCTTTTTAATACTAAACAGTGCTGTATCTGGGTTTATCCACAGTTCATGTACTGGTAGTGTGTTGCTTGGAACGTCTAATCAGTTGTACTTCCTCACCAGGACTTTGTTGACGTGTGGAGAAGAGGTGAAATTGCTTGGATTGGTGCAAATGACATAGACAGAGAGGGGGTCTGGAAATGGGTGGATGGTACAGCTGTGATCAATGGGAAATTATTGAACATATCCTGCTTCAGTTATTCCTTTCACAATTAGTTAATATTTCAAAAGATTTGTGGAGGTCTGCTCTTTTAAGGTCAAGTGCATTGGGGTCAACAGTGCAAAGTAATAGAGAGTGTTATAGAGAAGTGAAGAAAAGAGTGCAGGCAGGGTGGAGTGGGTGGAGAAGAGTGATAGCAGGAGTGATTTGTGATAGAAGAGTATCTGTGAGAGTAAAAGGGAAAGTTTATTGGACTGTGGTGAGACCTGAGATGTTGTATGGTTTAGAGACAGTGACTTTCGCTGTGTTTATTTCCGGGTTTGCTTTGTGTTGACGGGTCAGTGGCTATCTTGCCGTTTTTCCCAACAGCACAAAAGGACACAAAAGGCTGTTAATCAAGGCCAGATTATCTCAGTGGCTCCCTAAATCCTTGAGATTATTCTTGCCACTCTTCCTGATCTGATCTTTGTTCTGCCCTGCCTAGGTTTGGATTTTGCACTTTGGACTTTGTTTTTGCTCTGCCCTATATTGCTCTCTTTCTCGTGCCCAACTTTTGGACTGTTTTTTCTTCTCTGCATCACTCTGTTTTCCCAGTATTTGGATTAAGGACTGTTCATCGGACTGCTTTTGTCCATATTGCTCTGTCTGTCAGATCTTTTTAAAATTTGTTTTCTCTGCTTGCTTCCTTCATTATTTATTGTTTAATTATACTCCAGTCTATGTCCTGCATTTGGGTCCTCCTTTCAGTCAACAGATTTTTGGACAAAATAATCCAGCCCTGGCTTTGCATCGTGCCCGGACATGTTGGTATATCGGTATAAGAACGCTAAGGATGGAGTTGCCAGGCAGGAAGGAAAGAGGAAGACCAATGAGGAGGTTTATAAATGTGGTGAGGGAAGATATGTGGTTAGTTGGTTTGGAAGAGGCAGATGTAAAGGACAGGGTGGTATGAATACGGATGGTCCACTGTGGCGACCCCTAACAGGAGTAGCTAAAAGATGAAGTAGGAGAAATGTAGGTCTTTTCTTAAGAATAAAACCTTTCACTCCAACTCACAAAAGCACCTCCCCAAATTCTACAGATTTCAAATAAGTTCATTTTTAGTTGGGGTTAACAAAGACTATGGTGACAACACTATTAAACAGTTAAGTTGGCTGTTTACTGTTTTATTTGTTTTTGTTCACTGTTTCTTTTCTATCAGGTTCTGGAGCAGAGGGGAACCCAACCAGTATGGTAATGAGGACTGTGCCGTATCTGGGTATTTGTTTAATGCTGCACCAAACTGGGTTGATATTTCCTGTGATAACAAGTATATTTGGATCTGTGAAAAGAACATTAATAGCTGAAATGCTGTACCTGAAAGAAATATATTTTAGATAATTTTAAGTTTAATTACACGTGTAAGTTATAATTTACCCTGTCTAGTAAAAAACTGTAATGTGGTGAAGGCGGTTGTTTAATTTACTTGCTAATACACATTATGATTTGCTCTAAACTTCTTCTTCATGGAGAATCTAACCTTGTGTAATATCTTCAGATATTGCAGAATGTTTTGACACCTTGCACACATATACAAGGCACTATAATAGAAAATGTATTAAAACATTCCAGACAGGATGATGTTTATAGAAGTATAAAGCCAGCAAAATTCTATTTAGAATGTAATTTGTAAAATGGAAATGCAATATTTAGAATAAGAAAGCAATATTATAAATAGCGATGCATTTATGTATTTAAATTTAAATTGTCCATTTACATTTGCAATTTCCACCAGTAGTTTTAATAATATATGTCAAATTCATGCTAACTGTAACGCTTCTTAAATTGTGAAATGAAAATCTATTACCCAGAGTGATTTGATATGTGTAACATGTCTGAGCAGAAATGGTAGCAAAATGATCAAATTAATCTTATTTTTTCTAAATGCATTTAAACTCACGGTTAGGACACTTAGGATTGCATTTTAATTTTATGGGATATTTGTAGCAGAATTATGTGCGTATTTCAAAATGCACTCTGATGAAATGAGAATTTCTCATACACACAATGGTTAACGAATTTAAACATCAGCATCGGCTCACCTCCCCAGACCTCGAGTCAAAGATGGCAACCCGAACCCAAACTATTTTATGGCAGACCACTTAGCTCTTTTGTTTTTTTTTTCTTGGTCTTAGAAGAATAGCCTTAATTTGTCACATATACATTACAACACAGTGAAACTCTTTCTTCACATATCCCAGCTTGAAAGCTGAGGTCAGAGCACAGGATCAGCCATGATTTGGCCCTCCTGGAATACAGAGAGTAAAGGACCTTGCTCAAGGGCCCAAGAGTGGCAGCCTGGCAATTTTAGGGCCTAAACCCCTGACCTTCTAAACAGTAACTGAGCACCTTAATCACTGAGCTACCACTCCCCACCACTCGTTTATTTGCCCATCATTTTGATCCAGAAGCATTGTCCACAGACCAGACGATGGATTTCCTGAAGGGCCAGCATTTGCAAATTGCTGCTCTGGTGAAAGGACTTCCACACGACAGTGGGTGGGCGTGGTCAGTTCTCTATGCATTTTCAAAACCACATCCACTTAATTAAATTTGTTGCGGGTTGTTAAATGGAAATGCGTTTTCAAATGTTTTCAGTGTCACTGGATTAAATGCATTAAAAAAGGCATTCATTTGGGTCAGAATTTGAGTCTAATTTGTTTAGTGGATTATTTATTTTAAGAATTTTGCCTGTTTCCCTTTGTGCTTTTGTTGACTTTAATAAAATTTACACCAATTCCAAGTTTGTCTCTGCGTTTGGTTCTTATTTCTCATCATGACAGACTGCTAGAGCTCCTGCCTTTCACCCAGGTCCAACCTGTCAGTCACGGACCTAACACATGTATCTGGAAACAGAAGATGTTTTGAGGAGAAAATGTGTATCACATTTGCTTTTATATTCACACAAATGTGCAGATAGAAAGAGTTCTCTCTAAATGTAAAAGTTTTAATATTGTTAGATTTTTAATTATCTGTTTAAAATTATGAACATTTTGGCAGATTGAAATATGTTTTTCACTACTTTTGGATCAATAGATAATACTGAAAAAGACAGGAAACAGTTTCATTTAAATTATTTTATATATATTATCTAAGATTTAAAAAAAAAAAAAAAATGCAAGTTTCAAGACTAAACAAATAAAATCTAACCTTGTGTTTATTTTTTTACTCTTTAAAACTGAAACTATGTTTGCCTTTCCAGTGTGACCATGTTAAAAGTTATAGGAATTTGCCAGAGGACTTTCCATGCTGTGATGAAATTTAGCTACAGAGACTGTGACAGGAAGTCAATAAATTACAATACAGCAGCAGTGGGCTACTGAAAGAATTGCTTTGTGTGAGGGATAAGATGCTTCTTCTATTTCATATTCTATTAACAATCTTTAAATCTTTAGATATCCACAGAGTGTTGATCTCAGTTGGAAGTTGTAGAGATCAATGTCTTTAAACTGTTTTGTAGATCCAGTATCTTTACATGAGGAAATATAGACAAAAAAGAGTGAACTAGATTATGACAATTACTTAGGAGTTTTTGCAGATAAAAGAGCAGCTGATCAAAAGGACAGTAAGAATTCATATAAAGACATCTATGCAAATGAAGTTCCAGTCACTCAAGTGACCAGAAGCAATGAGGGAACTAGCCCAGGTATGCTCATACACTCATTTATATAAACATATAAACTAGTTGAATGCATTGGAAAAAATAAATTACATCTTCCTATGTAGATAATACAGTGAGGAAAATAAGTATTTGAACACCCTTCTATTTTGCAAGTTCTCCCACTTAGAAATCATGGAGGGTCTGAAATTGTCATCGTAGGTGCATGTCCACTGTGAGAGACATAATCTAAAAAAGAAAATCCAGAAATCACAATATATGATTTTTAAACTATTTATTTGTATGATACAGCTGCAAATACGTATTTGAACACCTGTCTATCAGCTAGAATTCTGACCCTCAAAGACCTGTTAGTCTGCCTTTAAAATCTCCACCTCCACTACATTTATTATCCTAAATTAGATGCACCTGTTTGAGGTCGTTAGCTGCATAAAGACACCTGTCCACCCCATACAATCAGTAAGAATCCAACTACTAACATGGCCAAGACCAAAGAGCTGTCCAAAGACACTAGAGACAAAATTGTACACCTCCACAAGGCTGGAAAGGGCTACGGGGAAATTGCCAAGCAGCTTGGTGAAAAAAGGTCCACTGTTGGAGCAATTATTAGAAAATGGTAGAAGCTAAACATGACTGTCAATCTCCCTCGGACTGGGGCTCCATGCAAGATCTCACCTCGTGGGGTCTCAATGATCCTAAGGAAGGTAAGAAATCAGCCCAGAACTACACAGGAGGAGCTGGTCAATGACCTGAAAAGAGCTAGGACCACCGTTTCCAAGGTTACTTTCGGTAATACACTAAGACGTCATGGTTTGAAATCATGCATGGCACGGAAGGTTCCCCTGCTTAAACCAGCACATGTCCAGGCACGTCTTAAATTTGCCAATGACCATTTGGATGATCCAGAGGAGTCAGGGGAGAAAGTCATGTGGTCAGATGAGACCAAAGTAGAACTTTTGGGTCATAATTCCACTAAACATGTTTGGAGGAAGAAGAATGATGAGTACCATCCCAAGAACACCATCCCTACTGTGAAGCATGGGGGTGGTAGCATCATGCTTTGGGGGTGTTTTTCTGCACATGGGACAGGGCGACTGCACTGTATTAAGGAGAGGATGACCGGGGCCATGTATTGAGAGATTTTGGGGAACAACCTCCTTCTCTCAGTTAGAGCATTGAAGATGGGTCGAGGCTGGGTCTTCCAACTTGACAATGACCCGAAACCTGACTGATCTAGAGAAGATCTGTGTGGAGGAGTGGGCCAAAACCCCTCCTGCAGTGTGTGCAAACCTGGTGAAAAACTACAGGAAACGTTTGACCTCTGTAATTGCAAATCATACATTGTGATTTCTGGATTTTTTTTTTTTTAGATTGTGTCTCTCACAGTGGACATGCACCTACAAGGACAATTTCAGACACCTCCATGATTTCTAAGTGGGAGAACTTGCAAAATATCAGGGTGTTCAAATACTTATTTTCCTCACTGTATTTTAACAAGTTGGAGGTTTAAGAGTGGAGGAAGGTGCACACAGGTGGAGTATGTTCTATGTAGGAGATGCAACCTGAAGGAGATTGGAGACTGTATGGTGTTGGCAGGGGACAGTGTAGCTAGACAGCATCGGATGGTGGTCTGTAGGATGGTTTTGAAGGTGAAGAAGAAGGGGAGGAGAGTGAGGACTGAAAGAAGAATAAGATGGTGGAAACTGAAGGAGGAAGACTGCAATGTGAGATTCAGGGAAGAGGTCAGACAGGAGCTTGGTGGTGGTGAAGAGGTGCTGGATGATTGGGCAACTACTGCAGAAGTGTTAAGGGAGACAGCTAGAAAGGTACTTGGTGTAACATCTGGAAAGAGAAAGGAAGACAAAGAGACATGGTGTTGGAATGAGGAGAAAGAGGTTGGCAAAACAGAATTGGAATCGACAGAGTGCCTGATAACACCTGCTGGTAAATGATGCAGTGGTAATGCATGAAGTTTTGGGAACTCTGGGTCACATTTACAGTGAGCAATGAATCCTGTATGTCGGCTGATCATAGCCCCGTCGGTAGTCACTGATACCAGTCTTTCCAACGGCACTTTTTCTCCACAAAAAACTCCTTTACTGCGTTATAGATGTCAGCTCCCCTCGTAGATGTCTTTAGGGGCAGTAGTGTCAGAAGTTCTTCTTTTCTGGAGAAATCATCAAACACCACCCGGATAAAGACAATCAGCTGGGCTGTACTGCTGCTGTCCACGGACTTGTCACACTGGATGTTAAACCACCTTCACTTTGCCAGATCCCGGTCCAGCTGATCGGCCAAGTTCCCGAACATAGCCAACACTCTTCTAACCATTGTAGTTGCCCCCAGTTGGACTTCAGAGAGAGTGGAGATTACATCCGTTCCATATTTCTCGTCTTTAAGCACAGTTTTTACAATTACTATCATTGCTTCTTTAAAAACCTCCCCTTCTGAAAATGCCTTCTTTTTTATCAAATAAATGTGTAGCTCTAAATGAGGCTTTAGTTGCTTTTTGGGAGTTTTTCACCGGTCTCGTGAAAAAAACCTGCTGTTTGCACAAACCTCGCGGGCTTTTTCTGCTCGTAGTGCTCTGCCCGGCGGGTAGTTAGCATGGTAGCTTGTGTGACACATTCTGAAATGTCTCTTAACATTGTGCCGATTTGCCATCTCCACAGTCCAGATGAGAACACAGGAATCTTTCACAGTGGTAAAAAAGAACTCTTCCTCCCAGCTCACTGGTAAGTGGCGCTATGGTGAGCTATTTTTTAGTAGGGCGCCTCGGGCAACTCATGTTGTTGACCCCTGGTTTAGAAGATGGTGGTGAGACCTGCTATGTTGTATTGTTTAGAGACAGTGGCAATAACAAAAAGACAGGCGGTGGAGCTGAAGATGGCAGAGTTTAAGATGTGATTTTCATCAGGAGAGATAAGGATGAACAGGATTAGAGATGAGTTTATTAGAGGATGATTTGGGAGTCAAGGTTGAGAGATATGTAATTGAGATTGTTTGGTCATGTCAAGAGGAAAGACATGGGGTAAAGACAAGGGGTAGAAGAATGCTAAGGATGGAGCCTCCAGGCAGGAAAAAAAGAAGAAGGCCAAGGAGGAGGATTATAGATGTGGTGAGGGAAAACATGCAGGTGGCTGGTTTGAAGGAGTCAGATGTAGAGAACAGAGTGATTTGGAGATGAATCTGCTGTGGTGACCCCTAACGGGAGCAGCCAAAAGAAGAAGAAGAAGAAGAAGAAGAATAGTAGATTATCTTTTCATAAGGATTTTTGTCTTGGTAAAGCAAAATCTGATTTGTTTTCTAATCTAATCTGATTTGTTTCCTAATAATTTTGGTTAAATTGCCAAAATGTTAAAAAAGACAGAAAACAGTTTCAATAGGATGATTTTACATGCATTAGTAAAGATTATTAAATAATAATAATAATTTTAATAGTCATTCTGTAAAGTTTCTTTTTCTTCCTCTTTTTTTTTATTTTATTTATTATTGAACCCAATCTATTGCCTTTCTAGTGTTGTCATGTTTTTATGGTAAGTACAGTAATAGTAATTAGCCACAAGATATTTCTGACAACAAATACCCAACAGCTACCAAGTTCACTGGACACCTTGGAGAAATTCAAAAAAGCTTCCAAATCCTACATCGTCTCTCCTTAATGTTTTTCATAGTTTCTGTTTTGTTTGTGTCAACATCATTTCTTTTCTAGAAAACAATACAGTTATAACCTTCCAAAGGGTCAATCTTTGAAATAGCATTAGCTTATTAAGACATCCTGAGGTTTGCCCAGCTCCAGTCACGTCCCACCTCATGAAGATTATGGACCTTGAAGAAGTAGATGCCGAACTCGCAAACATCCCCAACCATCTAGAGACGTGCCAATTGGACCCCACTACATGTGGGAAGTTTTGACATTGGACCTCCTGGAGTGTTTAAAGGCTCTGGCATTGAGAAGCTGATGCTGGATCTGTGTTGATCACAAATGTTGAGCTCAGTAGCTCCTAGTTTTATAACCATAAAGACTGTAGAAAAAACATTAACTTATAATCTTATACTCCAGTACTCATGTTAGTTCTCACTTTCCAGTGTTCTGTATTGTTGAAAGATTTATGATCAAACTCTTGATGTCACCCAAATGAGGATGGGTTCCCCTTTTGAGTCTGGTTCCTCTCAAGGTTTCTTCCTCATTGCATCTAAGGAAGTTTTTCCTTGCCACAGTCTGCTCATCAGGGATAAATAAACACCATTCACCTTGACTGTTGATTTCTGTAAAGATGCTTTGAGACAATGTCTCAAAGAGCTGTATAATGTTATCGCCAAAGCTAAATCGACAACATGTCAGTTAGATCCAATTCCTACTAAATTACTGAAGGAAGTGTTATATACAACTGGTGAACCTCTTCTAAATATTATTAACTCCTCACTATCTTTAGGTCACGTCCCTAAATCCCTCAAGTTAGCAGTTATTAAGCCCCTCATTAAAAAACCTAATCTGGATCCAAACACGTTATCAAATTACAGACCCATTTCAAATCTCCCATTTATGTCTAAGATTTTAGAAAAGATTGTCGCTGCCCAGTTATGTTCCTACCTGCAAGAGAACAATATCTTTGAAGAATTTCAGTCAGGTTTTAGGCCCCATCATAGCACAGAAACTGCTCTAGTTAAAATAACTAATGACCTGTTTTTAGCTTAAGACCAAGGCTTCATTTCGCTGTTGGTTTTACTTGATCTTAGTGCTGCATTCGACACTATAGACCATGATCTCCTCCTAGATCGATTACAAAATTACATCGGCATTCAGGGACAGGCATTAAGCTGGTTTAAATCCTACCTGTCCGATCGTTACCATTTCGTAGATTTAAATGGAGAGCTATCCAGGCTAATGCAAGTAAATTATGGCGTGCCGCAAGGTTTAGTTCTAGGACCCCTGCTGTTCACAATATACATGCTTCCGTTATGAAATATTATTAGAAGGCATGGAATTAGCTTCCATTGTTATGCTGATGATACTCAGCTATATATTTCATCTAAACCAGGCGATACAGCTCAATTAAGTCGGATAACTGAGTGTGTTAAGGAAATAAGAGATTGGATGACCCATAACTTTCTACTTTTAAATTCCGATAAGACTGAGATTTTGCTCATCGGACCAAAAACTAGTATACAGAAGCTCCAGCATCTCAACCTGCATTTAGACGGATGTTCTGTAACCACTAATTCAACAGTAAAAGACCTGGGTGTTATTTTAGACAGCGAATTGTCTTTCAAAAATCATATCAATCAAGTTACTAAAACAGCCTTCTTTCACCTTAGAAATATTTCTAAGCTAAGAAATATGTTGTCCATATCCGATGCAGAGAAGCTCGTCCATGCGTTCATGACCTCCAGAATAGACTACTGTAATGCGTTACTAGGTGGATGTCCTGCATCATTAATAAACAAGCTTCAGTTAGTCCAGAATGCAGCAGCCAGAGTTCTTACAAGGTCAAGAAAATATGATCACATAACCCCGATCTTATCGTCCCTACATTGGCTTCCTGTTAAGTTTCGAATAGACTACAAACTATTACTTCTCACTTATAAAGCACTAAATGGTTTGGCTCCCATATATCTATCCAGTCTTTTAACTCGCTACAATCCGCCACGCTCCCTGAGATCTCAAAACTCTGGGCTTCTAGTAGTTCCTAGAATAGCAAAGTCCACTAAAGGTGGTAGAGCTTTTTCACATTTAGCTCCTAAACTCTGGAATAGTCTTCCTGACGGTGTTCGGGGCTCAGACACACTCACCCAGTTTAAGTGTAGATTAAAAACATATCTTTTTAGCAAAGCCTACACATAACACACATCACATCATAACCTTGTGCTCCAGAACATCTGATCACATGCACATTATCAACTTGTGCTGTTAATATCATGAACAGCAGCTACGCTAATTCCTCTCCACTGCTTCTCTTTCTCTCCCCATCCCGAGACACCCTGAGGTTTGGCCAGCTCCAGTCACCTCCCACCTCGTGATGATTACGGACCTTTGAAGAAGTAGATGCCGAACTCACAAACATCCCGAACCATCTAGAGACGTACCAGTGCCATTTGGATCCCGCTACATGTGTGGAGTTTGGCATTGGACCTCCTGGAGTGTTAAAGGCTCTGGCATGGAGAAGCTGATGCTGGATCTGTGGTGATCACAAATGCTGAGCTCATAAAACTCGGAGCTACTAACCATATAGACTGTATAAGACTGCAGAAAGAACATCACTTATAATCTTATACTCCAGTACTCATGTTAGTTCTCACTCTCCAGTGTTCTGTATTGTTGAAAGATTTATGATCAAACTCTTGATGTCACCCAAAATGAGGATGGGTTTCCCTTTTGAGTCTGGTTCCTCTCAAGGTTTCTTCCTCATAACATCTAAGGGAGTTTTTCCTTGCCACAGTCGCCACGGCTGCTCATCAGGGACAAATTCACACCATTCACCTTAACTGTTGATTTGTGTAAAGCTGCTTTGAGACAATGTCTGTTGTGAAAAGCGCTATACAAATAAACTTGACTTGACTTGACTTGAATGTCTGTTGTGAAAAGCGCTATAGAAATAAACTTGACTTGACTTAATGTAGTGTAAGTGATTTTTGCAATTTCTAATTTAGCTACAGAGAAACAGGAAGCTAATAAACAAAGTGTTATAGTGATGACCTACTGAATGTGTTGCTGTGTGGGGGATAAGATACGAATTCTACTTCCTGCACAACAAAATTTTAGATACAGTAGTCACAGGGAGTTGATCTTAGTTTGGAGGCTCCTGCAGAGACTGTAGAGATCAATATCTAAAATACATTGAAGGCTTTTTGTACATCCAGCATCTTTAAGAGAGGGAACACAAAGAAAGATGAATGAAGAAGTGTATGAAAATTACTCAGGAGATTCTGCAGATAGCAGGGCAGCTGATCCAAAGGACAATGGAAATTCTTATGAAGACTAAAAAATTGCAAATGAAGTTCCAGAAACTCAAGTGACCAGAAGCAATGATGAACCTATTTCAAGAAGCAATAATGGAATTATTTCAGGTATGCTCACATACTCACATTTATCTACACAAACAAACTACTTTAATGAATTACATCATCCTATGCAGATTTAATTGATTGATTGGTTGATTGATTTCTAACTTCAGAACCCAGCAGTTCAGGATACAGATGTTTCAGAGTGACTGTGTTTTGTCTGCTACTGCTGGTTGTTTTCTTGCTGGTTGTCATCACCATACTGTGCATCAAATTTAATAACCTGACTAAAGAAAGATACCAGTTGGAGACCAGTTTCAACAACCTGACTATAGATAGAGACCAGTTACAGACCAGTTACAACAACCTGAATATGGAAAAAAGTCAGTTACAGACAAGTTTCAACAACCTGAATATGGAAAAAAGTCAGTTACAGACCAGTTACAACAACATGGCTGCTGAGAAGGAACGTCTTTCTCAACTGAGTAAGTGAATGTTTGTTAAATTTAAAGTAATGCAGCACATTTGCTGTTGGTTAAAACACTAATTTTTTATTCCCTGTGTGTCTGTGAACACCAGATAATCCTCAGGGGCAGTGTTTAATTACCTGTGTTTCTTCTTGTGCACATATTTTATGGTCTTTTGATGTCAGTATAAAATAGCCTTCTTCATGTCTCTCTTCTTTCACACATTCTCTTTCTTCTTTCTCACTTCTTTGGCATTTTGTCTGTTTCTGGGTGACAGAATATTTTGGTGGTGTTAAAACCACAGATACAATACATACTGTACATTACTAGTGTTTCTTCACTCTTAACCATCAGGGGCAGTGTTTGAATAGCTGGATAATTGTTTCCATGTATAAAGAATAAAGACACGAATTATTGGCTGAGGTGTTTAATAGTGAAGTAATAAATAATGTCACCATGTGACAGTGGATTTAGTCATGCAGATGAACATGAACATATCGTAGTGTTGGACTGGTTCAGGGTTTGTGGTTTGATCTTCACTCTCTGCAGAGAAAGACATTAACACACCAAGATGGAGATACTTCAGCTCCAGTATTTACTACATCTCTACTGAGAAGAAGAGCTGGAGTGAGAGCAGAAAGGACTGCCAGGGGAGAGGAGCAGACCTGGTGATCATAAACAGCAGTGAGGAACAGGTAGTGTACTGTACAAAAGGGAAAATTAAGAAATTTTATATTTAAATGGTATATTTCTAAGCTCTTTTTTTGATGTTAGAAGCCTGAATGGGATCCGTATCTTTAGATTATTGCACACCAGTATCACACTACAAGATTGATAGAAGTTTATTTAAAAAAACAAGCTGTTACTATAGAAACAATTCCCTGTTAAAATGAGCACATTAATAGTAAGGTGTTGTTCATGTTATGGTTATAAAAATGATGCACATCTTCTTATCAATCAGATTAGAAAATCCTGATTTAAGATGTGGTGTTAATGTCATTAATTTATTAAAGAAAGACATATTTCTCCTGTATGTCATCGAATGGGAACATCTAATCAGTTGTTATTTCACACCAGGACTTTGTTGAGGTGTGGAGAAGAAATCAAGATGCTTGGATTGGTGCAAATGACAGAGACAGTGAAGGGACCTGGAAATGGGTGGACGGTACCACAGTGATGAACGGGTAAGAGAATGAGAAAAATTGGGTTTGTTCAATGGTCACTCTAACATCCCATTTAAGAACACAGAAATCACTCTCAGGTGTCAGAGCATATGTGACGCTTTTCACACTGGCAGTTTAGAGCACAGTTTGCATAAAAAATGGTCATGTAATATCTGTCATGAAGAACCAAAACAAAATCTGTAGGAGAGGATTTAAATTTGGTTGCCTGGGAATTGTTTCGCAATTCTCTCAAATGTGAACATGACTCACTTACAGGTGAACACTTGTTCAGGAAGTTAAGTAACCTGCGCATGTTTTAGCTAATGACATTATCATCATTCATCTTCACAACCTGTGGGTACCATGAATTCTTACCAATCAACTGTTTATTTTCAATCTTTATTTTCAGTTTATGGTGCAACCCAGCCATTAGGGAGGCACAAGCCAGTGCACTCTTAGTGCCGGTCCCAAGCCCAGATAAATGGGGAGGGTTGCGTTAGGAAGAGCATCTAGCTTAAAACGATCAAATATGCGGGTCACGATTAAGAATTTCATACCGGATCGGTCGAGGCCCGGGTTACCAACGACCGCAACAGGTATCGTTAGCTGACAGGGTACCAGTGGAAATTGGGCTACTGTCGGCTGAAGGAGAAGAAGGAGAGGAGAAAGAAGACCACAGAGTCGGCAGGGAAAGGAGAAGTGTAGGAGAGTGGAGGTTTGGGTTGGTACTTTAAATGTTGGCACTATGACTGGTAAAGGGAGAGAGGTAGCTGATATGATGGAGAGAAGAAAGGTAGATATGTTGTGTGTTCAGGAGACCAAGTGGAAAGGAAGTAAGACAAGGAACACTGGAGGTGTTTAAACAGCAGGTAATGAGGGATGTGGTTAAAGCCAAGGAAAAGGCATATGAGGAGCTGTATGAGAGGTTGAACACTAGAGATGGAGAAAAGGATTGGTAGAGTGGAACGTCGGTTGGACCAGATGACATACTGGTAGAAGCATGGAGATGTTTAGGAGAGTTGGCAGTGGAGTTTTTTACCAGATTGTTTAACAAGATTCTGGAAGGTGAGAGGATGCCTGAGGAATGGAGAAGGAGTGTGCTGGTACCGATCTTAAAGAATAAGGGAGATGTGCAGACCTGCAGTAACTACAGCAGAATTAAGTTGATCAGTCACACCGTGAAGTTATGGGAAAGAGTAGTGGAAACCAGGCTGAGAGAAGAGGTGACCATCTGTGAGCAACAGTATGGTTTCATGCCAAGGAAGAGCACCACAGATGCCTTATTTGCTTTGCGAATGTTGATGGAGAAGTATAGAGAAGGACAGAAGGAATTCCACTGTGTATTTGTGAATTTAGAGAAAACGTACGACAGGGTAGAGAGAGTAGTTGTGGTATTGTATGAGGAAGTCAGGTGTGTCAGAGAAGTATGTGATGGTAATGCAGGACATATATGAGGACAGTGTGACAGCAGTGAAGTTTGCAGTAGGAACGACAGACTGGTTCAAGGTGAAGGTTGGACTGCATCAAGGATCGGCCCTGAGCCCTTTCGTGTTTGCAGTGGTGATAGACAAGTTGACGGACGAGGTCAGACAGGAGTCTCCCTGGACTATGATGTTTGCGGATGATATTGTGATTTGTGGTAAGAGTAGTGAGCAGGTTGAGAAGAGCCTGGATAGGTGAAGGTTATATTGGTAGGAGAATACTGAGGATGGAGCCACCAGAGAGAGAAAAAGAGGAAGACCAAGGAGGAGGCTTATGGATGTGGTCAGGGAAGACATGCAGGTAGTTGGTGTGAAAGAGGCAGATGTAGAGTACAGGGTAGTATGAAGACGGATGATCCGCTGTGGCGACCCCTAATGGGAGCAGCCGAAAGAAAAAAGATTTTCATTTTATGGTGTATACGATACAGTGAGGGGAAATAATTATTTGATCGACTGCTGTAAATATTCTGTCTCTGTTAAAATAAACCTACCATAAATAATCTAGACTGTTCATTTCTTTGTAAGAGGGTAAATTTAGAAAATCAGCAGTGGATCAATTAATTATTTCCCTTACTGTATATGGATGTGTATTTTCAGTTTATAGTGTATAAGGTATATGGTGAGCCACAGTGTGTGTAAAATCACGGTGCGATGAAGTTTCAAAGACTCAGACAAAATAATAACCTTTTAGTGAAAATTGTCTTAAATCAAACCTGTAATGATGAACGTCAATAAAACTACATAAAAAGGTTAAGACCGATTCTCTTCTTTCAGGTTCTGGAATCCAGGTGAACCAAACAGTATCGGGGATGAGGACTGTGCTGTGTCTGGCTATCACCCTGAGAACGGAAAATGGGATGATGTTTCTTGTAACATAAATTATATTTGGATTTGTGAGAAAATACTTAATATGTGAAATGTTGCATATGAGTGAAAAACACAAATGAATTAGAATGTTTTTATTGCTTTTATAAGATCCACCCTGTTTCTAGGAAAAAAATTAAGCTTGATGACTATTATCAATTTCTGTCATAAAATTGAAAACCTCAAATTTTATATTTCTACTCATATTTCTACTTTTATATAGAATCCTATCCTTACAAATATCCAATTGATCTTACTAATATTGTTTTTTGAATTTAAATTTAAATTTCCAAAGCGATTTTGTCTCTAATATTTGTGTTAATGAGTTTATAATAAGTAATAACGTCTGTAGGTTTTGGATGTAACCTTAGTTCCCTGAGGGAACGAAACGCTGCATTGAAACTCTTTGGGAAAGCCCCGCATTGTCCACGCTCTGAATCACGTGTAAAATCTGGCTAATAGGCAAGTCGTGACGTCATCGGCAGGCGACATCTTGTAAACCAGGAAGCTACGAAATGGCGGAGTGATGGTAGCGGCATTAGCTGAAAAAGGTGAAGGTAAGCACTTACAGCGATGCAGGGTACATCTGAAACCTAGACACGTTCCCTTTCAGGAACCCGAGCTGTGTCAAAACGTTTTGGGAACCAGTGTACCATTGCACCATACTGACCAGTCCCTGCCTAGAGTGTCTGGGCAACACCAGCCTGCAGGACGGAGGAGCCAGGAGTGGCTCTAATGTCAAGGTCGTAAAACCTGACAAATGTCAACGAGGTGGACCAACCTGTAGCATTACATATGTCCTGCAGGGGCACCCCTGCGGACAAGGCCATAGAGGCCACCATGCTCTGGGTTGAATAAGCCTTGACTCAGAACGGATTGGGAAGAACAGAGGACCCATAACCAACTGAATACACATCCACTATACATCTACTGAAAGTTTGCTTATTGGCAGGAAAACCTTTCTTATGAGGGCCATAGCAGACAAACAGTTGCTCCGACTTCCTCCAAGGACTTGTCCTGTGGAGATACGTACCCAGTGCTTGCACTGGACACAGTTGATTCTGCTTCTTCTGGTCTGGAACTAGTAGGGGAGAAGGGCAGGATGCCTGCAACATGACAGGTTGTAAAGAAAGCCATAGGGATCTTAGGTACATACCCAGCTCTAGGGTAGAGGAACACACTGGCCATGCCAGGGGTAAGCTCCAGGAGAGATGGGGCCATAGACAGGGTCTGTGGGTCCCCGATCCTTTTAAGGAAGGATATCACCAAAAGGATGGTGGTCTTAACCGACAGATATATAAGGGCCACCTCAGCCAAAGGCTCAAAGTGGGGCTCAGATAGAACCGCCAACACGATGGCCAAATCCCACACAGGCGCACTGGATCGAATCCCGTGCGTCAGCCTCCGGGTGCCGAGCAGGAAATGTGTCACGAGATGGTGTTTCCCTAGCCGGTGGGGTACAATAAGCCGCTATAGTGGACACGTAAACCTTCAAGGTGGATGGGGCCAACCCTTTTGCAAACTGTTCATGTTAGAACTCCAGAACTGACCCAACCAGACAGTTGACTGGGTCTTACTTGTGGTGCTCACACCACGTGGAGAACAGCTGCCATCTAACGACATATGACCTCCTCTCCTCAGATCTCCTCAACTGGAGGGAGATCTGAAATGGAGGGTGGTCTTAACTACCTCAGTAGAGAGGCCTGTGATAGGAGATCCCTTGTTAGAGGAATTTCCCAAGGAGGTCCCGAGGAGGGAAAGCAGGTCCGCAAACCACGGTCTGCCTGGCCAACAAGGTGCTACCAGAAGGAAACGTACTCCATCCTGGTGGATTCTCTTCAGAACTCCTGGGAGCAGCGAGAGAGAGAGAAACAGAGGGGACAGTGTGAGGTCTCCTGAGTTGCAAAGAGATCTAAGTGGGATTTGTAATATCTCTGCCATATCTGCTCCACCACCTCGTGGTGGAACCTCCATTCCCTGACCTCGGCCCTTGCCTTGAAAGGGCGTCTGCTCTCTAATTCAACCAGCCCGGGATGTGAATGGCTCTTAGTGAGAGGAGTTTCCCTTCGGACCACAAGAGGATCCGGATGTGCCAGCCTGTACAGGGGCAAGATCAAAGACCCCCTTGGCGGTTTATGTACGAGACCACCGAAGTATTGTTCACACGGACTAGCACGTGTTTGAGCTCTTAGGTCTTGGAGGAAGTGTTGGAGTGCCATAAGCACAGCCATCATCTCCAGGCAGTTTATGTGCGATGAAAAATGTAGATCGTCGAGACAGGAACGTGTGTTCCCTACATATATCTAAGTTTCGAAAAGATCTCCTCAAAACCTTGAGAGTAATGAGTGGGTACTGAGAGAGCCAAGAGAGACGATTGAACATGCTCCACTCTTAAACAAACAACAAACAGCTCATGTGTATCTCCTCCTGTAATGAACCGGGGGCAAGGAGGAACACACATGCAAAAGCCTGTCTGTTTTTCCATGTTGCACATATTAACACACAAAGCGCTTACCTGAGCAACATAACCTAATGCCGCTACCATCGCTCTGCCATTTTGTAGCTTCCTGGTTTACACGAAGTTGCCCGCAGATGACATCACGACTTGCCTATTGGCTGGGTTTTACGCCTGATGCAGAGCGTGGACAACGTGGGGCGTTCCCATAGCTTTTCGCAGCTGAAGTTCTTGAAAGGGAAATGTGTATGATTTCAATAAAACAAACAACAAATGCAGGCAAAAATGTATAATTTTTTTAATCAGTTTTCAATTCAAAATGTTTTAACAGATAATTTGTGCAAACCAGTTGCAGAGTCTAATAGCTACTGACACGAGATGTTATAGATAAATCTATAGTTATAAATCCTTAAAACACTATTAGTTATAAATATAAATATAAATTGAGTTCATGCTTCAATTCAGTTCAGTTCCTGTCAGGGAGCGAATGAACGGGATGCGGAAGCCGGAGTAAAGCTCGCTCGGGTTTAATAAAGAGATTGAGAGAGAGAAATACACACAAACACACACACACATGGTAGTCCTTAGGAATCCAAAGAGGGATATCCGTGGTACGCCCTGGAGGGGCGAGGTCCACAAAGTCTAAGAATGAACGCACAGGAAGATAGGGGTAATCCGGGGTGCGCTTTGGGGAGAAAGCGCAGCCGTGGAAAGAGTGTAGAGTCCAGAAGGAAATGAACGCATAAGGATATGTAGAACAGCATATATCAGCAAACACATACAATAACGGATGGGGAGTGAGTGTGAGTTAGGGGTTTATGTAGAAGTCAGAAATGAGTGCTTAACGAGACCCAGGTGTGTGTGATGAAGTCAGGAGATTCATAGAAAGCATGACAGCCACTGAGGGGGGCGTGGCAGGTGGATTTCTGACAGTTCCATTCAATTTGTATAAAACATTTACCAGTGGATATTGTCCCAAATATGTTTTACAGTAATATATAGATTACAAATATACATTTTACATAAAAAAAATACTTCCTATAAGTTTATACCTAATGAGTGAGCAGTTGCCAACAGTCACAAGGAAGAACTCACTGAGAAACATAGAAAGGAACCAGATTTTGAAAGGAGCCTCGTCCTCATTTGGGTGACACCAAATGTCCATTCATTAGAGTTCTGTTGTACCCCATGCATGCAATACAACTGTGTTGCTTTTATTTAAAAAAACATGACGTATTATTTACATATGGTCAGGTGTATCTCAAGAGTTATATTTATATTAAGTTTGTAATCTGGTGTACCAGTGTAGATTTATTCATTACTAGAGCCTCAAACACTTTTGTACGTCGCTCTGGATAAGGGCGTCTGCTAAATGCCGCAAATGTAAATGTATCTTCATCTGTTTGCGACAGGTGATGCTAGCCACTTACCCCTGGCCCCCCAAAAAAATGTCAACTCACATAAAAAAAAAGAAAGGTAATTCCGAATGCCGTGTTCTCAACAAGAGACTTTGCATATTTCAGTCTGGGTGTTGACCTGGCCTGGTTTAGACCTTTTACCATTTAAAAACATTTAGCAAAAAAAGCAAAAAAAAAATTTAAATACACCAGAGAAGATTTAGGACTGTTGAACAGCTAGAATCCTGTATCACACACGAATAGGACAATATTACTCTCCCAAACTTCTAGCAACTGGTTCCCAAATGCCCAGAGTAAACATGACCCACATTTAGACGTGTTGTTGCCATCGAATTCTCAATTTAAAAAGTAATTAAAAATCACTGTTATGTTTTCCTTTAAATGGTACATTTCCACAATTGAACCATTTTCTGTGTTCTATTGTGAATATAATAATGGTATTGTATGAGGAAGTCTGGTGTGACAGAAGTATGTGAGGGTGGTGCAGGACATGTATGAGGATGGTGTGACAGCAGTGAAGTGTGCAATAGGAATGACAGACTGGTTCAAGGTGGAGGTTGGACTGCACCAAGGATTGGCTCTGAGCCCTTTCCTGTTTGCAGTGGTGATGGACAAGTTGACAGATGAGGTCAGACAGGAGTCTCTGTGGACTATGATGTTTGCGGATGATATTGTGATTTGTGGTGAGAGTAGGGAGCAGGTGGAGAAGAGCCTGGAGATGTGGAGGTATGCGCTGGTGAGAAGGGGAAATGAAAGTCAGTAGAAGTAAGACAGAGTACATGTGTGTGAATAAGAGGGAGGGCAGTGGAGGGGTGCGGTTGCAGGGAGAAGAGGTGGAGAAGGTGGAGGGGTTCAGGTATCTGGGATCAACAGTGCAAAGTAATGGAGAGAAGTTATGTGTTACAAAAGTGAAGAAAAGAGTGCAGGCAGGGTGGAGTGGGTGGAGAATAGATAACTTCAGAGGTAATCAAACCAGTTTTAAAAATAATTAACTCTTCCATTAGCACTGGTTATGTACCTAAATCTTTCAAACTGGCAGTTATCCACCCCCTTATTAAGAAACCTGACCTTGACCCATGTCAGTTGTCCAACTACAGACCGATATCAAATCTCCCCTTTATATCCAAAATTTTAGAAAAGGTTGTAGCACAGCAGTTATGCTCACACCTACTTATGAATAACATTTTTGAAATGTATCAGTCAGGATTTCGGCCTCATCATAGCACAGAGACGGCGCTAGTTAAGGTGGTAAATGACCTGTTATTGGCCTCTGATCAGGGTTTTGTCTCCTTACTTGTTTTGCTCGACCTTAGTGCAGCTTTTGACACCATTGATCACACTATACTGCTTGCTAGACTTGAGAACGTTGTAGGAATAAAGGGAACAGCTCTCTCTTGGCTCAGGTCTTATTTGACTGATCGCTATCAGTTTGTGGATGTAAATGTTGAGTTCTCCACACTCTACGAGGTAAAGTTTGGTGTTCCTCAAGGATCTGTCTTAGGCCCACTGCTTTTCTCTTTATATATGCTGCCTCTTGGTGAAATCATTCATAAACATGGGATTCGCTTCCATTGCTATGCTGATGACACACAGCTGTATATTTCAGCAAAGCCAGATGAGAGAGATCAGCTAAACAGTGTTGAGGAGTGTGTAAAGGACATTAGACAGTGGATGCTTAATAACTTTCTTCTGCTCAACTCAGATAAGACGGAAGTACTTTTACTAGGACCACATGCAGCTAGAAGCAAACTTTCTGATTACGTAGCATCTCTGGATGGTGTTTCTGTTTCAGCATGTACGGCTGTCAAAGACCTTGGTGTGATTATTGACCCTAATCTTTCCTTTGAGTCTCACGTGAATAATATTACCAGGATCGCCTTCTTTCACCTAAGAAATATTGCTAAAATTAGAAATATGATGTCGTTACAGGATGCAGAAAAACTAGTTCATGCTTTTGTTACTTCTAGATTGGACTACTGTAACGCTTTACTGTCTGGGTGTGCGAGTAAGTGCATAAATAAGCTTCAGTTAGTCCAGAATGCAGCAGCAAGAGTCCTCACTAGATCTAGGAAATACGACCACATCACCCCTGTTTTAATCAGTCTACACTGGCTCCCAATCAAATCTTGCATTGATTATAAAATATTACTACTGACGTATAAAGCACTTAACGGTCTCGCACCGCAGTATCTGAGTGAACTTCTGTACCAGTATGATCCTCCACGCCTACTTAGATCAAAAGGTGCTGGCTATCTGTTGGTTCCTCAAATAATGAAGACTACAGCAGGGGGCAGATCTTTTTCTTATAAAGCCCCACAGTTATGGAACAGCCTTCCAATCAGTGTTCGGGACTCAGACACAGTCTCAGTGTTCAAGTCGAGGTTGAAAACTTATTTATTTAGTCAAGCCTTTTATCAGTAGATTTTTTCTTAGGTAAAGGTGCAGATCTGGAGGGAGCATGGATATAGAGTGTTTGGTGAACTGGTATATTTGTATGCTGTCGTCCCCTCACATTCACACGTTCACTCGGGTTTGTTGACGGTGGTGTGGTGGGTCGTCTCTTATCCCAGAGATCCCTCATGTCTGTGTTACCTTCTGGTTCTCCCTTTTAGTTATGCTGCCATAGCGAGTCTTGCCGGAGTCCAAACTGCACAGTGACATTAACTTTCATACACCAATAGTTACACTTAATAATCCATATCCTTCTCTTCCCGTCACCCTCTCTCTCTCTGTCTCTCTCTCTCTCTCTCTCTCTCTCTCGGTCGAGTTAAACATGCTCCTGAGGCTCCAGTGACCACTGTTCCTGCCCCTCTCCCCTCCGCGGATCTTCACACTTCTGTGCAGCTTGGGACTGTCTCTCATCAAGACCTTGAGTGGTTCCATGTAATTCCGGAGTAGAACGGGTGCTTTGAGGACGGATTGGACTGTAGTTGGTGTCGGCGGTCTGCTGCGCTGACTCGGGAGTGCAGTTTGCATCATCACTGTACCCCGCAACTTTGTATATATGCTTCAAATGGACATTTGGTGCAACCCAGATGAGGATGGGTTCCCTCTTGAGTCTGGTTCCTCTCAAGGTTTCTTCCTTATGCCATCTCGGGGAGTTTTTCCTTGCCACAGTTGCTCATCAGGGACAAACATACTTACAAAGAACATATTTACATTTAATCACCACATTATCTGTGTAAAGCTGCTTTGAGACAATGTTCATTGTTAAAAGCGCTATACAAATAAAAATGAATTGAATTGAATTGAGAAGAGTGATGGCAGGACTGATTTGTGATTGAAGAGTATCTGTGAGAGTAAAAGGGAAAGTTTATAGGACTGTGGTGAGACCTGGGAGACAATTAGAGACAATGGCATTGAGTAAAAACCAGGAGGTGGAGCTGGAGGTAGCAGAGCTGAAGATGCTGAGGTATTCATTGGGAGTAACGACGATAAACAAGGATTAGAAAGGTGATTATTAGAGGATGCTTTGGGAGTCAAGGTTGAGAGAGGTGTAATTAAAATTGTTTGGTCATGTTCAGAGGAGAGACATGGCGTGAAAAAAAGAAGGCCAAGGAAGGGGATTACAGATGTGGTGAGGAAAGACATGCATGTGGTTGGTTTGAAGCAGTCAGATGTAAAGGACAGTCATTTGAAGATGAATGATCTAACGAGAGCAGCCAAAAGAAAAAGAAGAATATTTGATTATCTTTTCATGAGGATTTTTTTCTTTGTAAAGTAAAATCTGATTTGTTCTGTTTTCAATACTTTTGGATCAATAGCCAAGTGTTAAAAAAGACATGAAACAGTTTCAATAGGATGATATTACATGAATTAGTAAAGTTAAAAATATTATTTTATTATACATTCTCTAAAGTCTCAAAAATCTCAAAAATCTTTTTCTTACTTTGTTAAAACATTGAACCAAATCGATATATGCCTTTCTAGTGTTTCCATGGTTTTATTGTATGTACAGTAATAGTAATTAATGAGAAGCTATTTCTGACAATAAATACCCAACAGCTACCAAGTTCACTGGACACCTTTGAGAAATTCAAAAAACATCTTGAATTTACCAATTGGTAGAAGCTTCTAAATCCTACAAACTCTCTACTTAATGTTTTTCATAGTTTCTGTTTTGTTATTAGGATTTTTTTTTTCTAGAAAACAATACAGTTATAACCTTCCAAAGGGTCAGTCTTTAAAATGGCATTACCTTATTAATGTAGTGTGAGTGATCTTGGAAAGGTCAAATTTAGCTACAGAGAAAATAACAGGAATCCAATAAACAAACTGGTATAGCAATGGCATAGTGAATGTGTTGTTGTGTGGTGGATAAAATGCAAATTCTACTTCCTGTATTATGTGCAACAAAACGTTAGATACAGTAGTCACAGGGAGTTGATCTTAGTTTGGAGGCTCCTGCAGAGACTGTAGAGATCGAGATCTAAAATACATTGAAGGCTTTTTGTACATTCAGCATCTTTGAGAGAGGGAACACAAAGAAAGATGAATAAAAAAGTTTATGAAAATTACTCAGGAGATTCTGCAGATAGCAGGGCAGCTGATCCAAAGGACAATGGAAATTCGTATAAAGGCATATATGCAAATGAAGTTCCAGAAACTCAAGTGACCAGAAGCAATGATGGAACTATTTCAAGAAGCAATAATGGAATTATTTCAGGTATGCTCACACACTCACATTTATCTACACATACAAACTACTTTAATGAATGACATCATCCTATGCAGATTTAATTGATTTATTGATTTCTAATTTCAGAACCCAGCAGTTCAGGATACAGATGTTTCAGAGTGACTGTGTTTTGTCTGCTACTGCTGGTTGTTTTCTTGCTGGTTGTCATCACCATACTGTGGCTCAAATTTAATAACCTGACTGTAGAAAGAGGCCAGTTGGAGACCAGTTTCAACAACCTGACTATAGAGAGAGACCAGTTACAGACCAGTTACAACAACCTGAATATGGAAAAAAGTCAGTTACAGACCAGTTACAACAACATGGCTGCTGAGAAGGAACGTCTTTCTCAACTGAGTAAGTGAATGTTTGTTAAATTTAAAGTAATGCAGCACATTTGCTGTTGGTTAAAACACTAATTTTGTATCCCCTGTGTGTCTGTGAACACCAGATAATCCTCAGGGGCAGTGTTTAATTACCTGTGTTTCTTCTTCTGCACATATTTTATGGTCTTTATATGTCAGTATAAAATAGCTTTATTAATGTCTCTGTTCTTTCACACATTCTCTTTCTTCTTTCTCACTTCTTTGGCATTTTGTCTGTTTCTGGGTAACAGAATATTTTGGTGGTGTTAGAACAACAGATACAATACATACTGTACATTACTAGTGTTTCTTCACTCTTAACCATCAGGGGCAGTGTTTGAATAGCTGGATACATTTTTTCCTGTATAAAGAATTAAGAAACAAATGATTGGCTGAGGTGTTTAATAGTGAAGTAATAAATAATGTCACAATGTGACGCATGGATTTAGTCATGCAGGTGAACATGAACATATCGTAGTGTTGGACTGGTTCAGGGTTTGTGGTTTGATCTTCACTCTTTACAGAGAAAGACATTACCACACCAGGATGGAGATACTTCAGCTCCAGTATTTATTGCATCTCTACTGTGAATAAGAGCTGGAGTGAGAGCAGAAAGGACTGCCAGGGGAGAGGAGCAGACCTGGTGATCATAAACAGCAGTGAGGAACAGGTAGTGTACTGTACAAAAGGGAAAATTAAGAAATTTTATATTTAAATGGCATATTTCTAAGCTCTTTATTGATGTTAGAAGCCTGAATGGGATCCGTATCTTTAGATTATTGCCACCAGATTCACACTACAATATTTATAGAAGTTAATTTTAAAAATAAGCTGTTACTATAGAAACAATTCCCTGTTAGAACGAGCACATTAATAGTAAAGTGTTGTTCATGTTATGGTTATAAAAATGATGCACACCTTCTTATCAATCAGATTAGAAACTCCTGATTTGAGCTGTGGTATTAATGTTATTAATATATTAAAGAAAGACATATTTCTCCTGTATGTCAACGAATGGGAACATCTAATCTGTTGTTATTTTACACCAGGACTTTGTTGAGGTGTGGAGAAGAAATCAAGGTGTTTGGATTGGTGCAAATGACATAGACAGTGAAGGGACCTAGAAATGGGTGGACGGTACCACAGTGATGAATGGGTAAGAGAATTAGAAAAATTGGGTTTGTTCAATGGTCACTCTCACATCACATTTAAGAACACAGAAATCACTCTCAGGTCTGAGAGCATATGTGACGCTTACACACTGGCAGTTTAGAGCACAGTTTCATTAAAAAAAAAGTGGTCATGTAATATCTGTTGTGAAGAACCAATCCAAAACCTACCTGTAGGAGAGGGTTTATGTTTGTTTGCCCTGGAACTGTGCCATAATCCACTTAAATGTGAACATGACTCACGTACAGGTGAACACTTGTTCAGGAAGTTAAGTAACCTGCACAGGTGTTGTAGCTAATGACATCATCATTCATCTTCACAACCTGTGAATGAATTCTTACCAATCAACCGTGTCCTCAAAAAAATCTCTATTTACAGTTATAGTGTATAAGGTTTGTGGTGAGTCACAGTGTGTAAAATCATGGCACGATGACGTTCTTTTGACTCAGACAATATAATAGTGTTTTTAATTACGTGTCTTTAATTAAACCTGTAATTGTCAGGAATCCCCCTGCCACGCCCCCTTTGGTGGCTGCCAAGCCTCGATGCTTTGGGGAATGCCCTGCTCCTTCCCTCATGCGTGCCCCCCCGCCCACATGGAGCTTCTCGCAAACGGGCTTCATTGAGAACACCTGAGGCTTATTTAATCACTCATCACACCGCCTATATAAACCCCACATTTACCCACACTCGGGGTCCGTTCCTGCCCGTTCCTGTGTGCTGTACATGTTGGTGTGTGTACTTATCCCCGCATGCTTATCCCCGCATGCTTATCCCCGCTCTCTCTTCGTGTGGACCGTGCCTCTTTCCAGGCGCGCCGTGGATATTACTTTCCTTTTTCCTGGATCCCTTCATTTGGATTCTATTTACAGACTGCCTCTCTTCAGTTCGGAACTTTGTATGGCGCGTTTCCGAAGCGCACCACCGGATTAACCCTGCGAACGCAGGTATTTGTGTTGGCTCTGCCTTTTGATTTAAATAAAACTTTGTTTGCTGTTACTTCGGCTTCCACCTCCGTTTCCCACATGACAGTAATAATGATTAAAGGCCAATTAAACTATATAAAAAGATGAAGACTGATTCTCTTCTTTCAGGTTCTGGAATCCGGGTCAACCAAACAGTAACGGGGATGAGGACTGTGCTGTGTCTCACTATTACTCTGGGAACAGAAAATGGGATGATGATTCTTGTAACAACAATTATATATGGATCTGTGAGAAAAGACTTAATATGTGAAATGAGTGACAATCTTAAAATTGCTAATATGAAATATATAATCTATTTGACTTTTTAAAAGTAATTTTTACCTTTTTTTTTAAGTTTCTAAACTTATTTGTAGATTTTGTCTGTAATATCTGTCTTAATGAGTCTATAACAAGGATTAAATGTGTTTGCAGTAAATTGACTTTGTGATAAAAATAGAATCTGGCAAAAATGAATCATCCATTAACCACATATTAATTCAAGTCCAACATGACTTTAGCAAAACAATCCCCAGTGTTGAAGAACAAGCCCCACACACTCACTGAACTACTGAGCTGGAAAAGGAAAGGTTCACAGTGAATCCAGCTCTTCATTCTTGTTTCATTAAAGAAATGAAAGCAAGCCATGGAGATCTTACTGGCTCAGGTGGGAAGAAACAGAGGGCAGGCAACACAAGTTTATTCAGGTAATAACAGTACATGGTTAGGACTAGGTCTCTTCAAAACACCTCCTACATGATCCCCATTACTAGGTGTTTCATTCTTCTTCCTCTTCTTACATTTACATTTGCGGCATTTAGCAGACACCCTTATCCACAAAAGTGCTTTAAACCTCTGGTAATGAATAAATCTACACTGGTACGCAAGATAACAAACTTAATATAAATATAACCCTAGAACTCTACAAACTTGGAAAGTGCTAATTTAAGTTTTTCAGGAAGAGGTAGGTCTTCAGTCGTCTCTTGAAGATAGTCAGGGTCTCTGCTGTACGGACATCTAGGGGACATCTAGCCTGGAAGTGTACTTACCTCTCATTCTGAGAGAAGGTGGTACCAGTGGAGCAGTGCTGGAGGATCTCAGACAGCGGGGTGCAGTGTGAGATGTGATGAGGTCACTGAGGTAAGATGGCGCTGGTACATTTTTGGCCTTGTAGGCAAGCATCAGTGTATTGAATCTGATACGTGCAGCTACTGGAAGCCAGTGAAGGGAGCGCAGCAGTGATTTGGTGGTGTGGGAGAACTTGGGCAGATTGAACACAAGCTGTGCAGCTGTGTTTTGGATCATTTGCAGTGGACGAATAGCGTTCTGGGGAAGACCTGCCAGCAGAGAGTTGCAGTAGTCAAGTCTTGAAATGACAAGAGACTGAACAAGCACCTGGGCAGCCTGTGTGGACAGAAATGGTCGAAAGATGTTGTAGAGAAGAAATCTACAAGAACAAGACACATTAGCAACATCTTGCTAATCGGTTGTCGATCTTATCAACAACCTTCGCGACTTCGGCTTGCTGGGAACTCGGCCACAAAGACCAGGCCCCCAGTCCTCGGTGTTACCTGATGCTGGTGGCCGGGAGAGGAGACTTCGAAAGCGCTGTTCGAAGAAGCGGAAGCGCGGCAAGCGGGCGGGTGTTCTTGCTAGGCTAAATGCTAACCCTAGCCGGCCGGCTCTCCCGTCCATTTTTCTCTCAAACATCTGCTCTCTGGATAATAAACTGGACTACATCCGACTCCAGCGAACCTCACGGCGAGAGTTTAGAGACTGCTGCATCTTCGTTTTCACGGAGACGTGGCTCAGCGTCAGAGTTCCGGAAGCCGCCATCCAGCTAGACGGGCTAACCATGTTTCGAGCCAACAGAAACGCAGCTCTGTGCGGTAAGACTCGCGGTGGTGGCATGTGTGTTTATATCAACACGGAATGGTGTAAGAACTCTGTGCTTGTTTCATGCTACTGCTTATCGCTAGTGGAGTTTGTGACTGTCAGATGCAGACCTTTTTATTTACCACGGGAATTCACCACTGTATTCATCGTCGTGTGTACATTCCTCCCAGTGCTAATGCTAAGGAGGCACTGAGTGAACTCTACGGCGCTATTAGCGACCTGCAGAATGCTCACCCCGACGGATTATTTATTATCGCCGGAGATTTCAACCATGTGAATCTCAGGACTGTGCTTCCTAAACTCCATCAGCATGTGGACTTTGCAACGAGAGGAGCGAACACGCTGGATCTTGTTTACACAATCATCCCCGGCACGTATCGTGCGGAGCCCCGCCCCCATCTCGGATACTCAGACCACTGCTCTGTTATGTTAATTCCAGCATACAGACTGCTCATCAGACGCTCTAAACCGGTTCTAAAACAGGTGAAAACCTGGCCAGAAGGAGCTACTTCTGCTCTTCAGGACTGTTTTGAGTGCACTGACTGGGACATGTTTAGAGAGGCTGCAACCAATGGCGATTCCATCAACTTGGAGGAGTACACGTCATCAGTGACCAGCTCCATCAGCAAGTGCGTTGATGATGTGACCATCTCCAAGACTATCACTACACGCTCAAACCAAAAACCGTGGATGACTGCAAATGTGCGTGCGCTGCTGAAACAAAGAGACTCTGCCTTCAGATCAGGGGACAAGGCGGTCTTAAAAACAGCAAGAGCCAAACTGTCTCATGCCATCAGAGAGGCGAAGCGCGCACACGCTAAGAAAATCCACAACCACTTCCAGGACTCCCACGTGCCTCAAGACAATGACTATTGTTCCCGTGCCGAAGAAATCTACTGTCTCCTGCCTCAATGACTATCGTCCCGTCGCGCTCACACCCATCGTGATGAAGTGCTTCGAGAGGCTCGTCATGAGGCACATTAAAACACAGCTTCCACCCTCCCTGGACCCCATGCAGTTTGTAACTGGATCCTGGACTTCATGACTGGGAGACCTCAGTCAGTCAGGATCGGGAACAGCATCTCCAGCACCACCACACAGAGCACTGGGGGCCCCCCAGGGCTGTGTGCTCAGCCCACTGCTGTTCACTTTGCTGACTCACGACTGTGTAGCAATGCACAGCTCGAACCACATCAAGTTTGCCGATGACACGACCGTGGTGGGTCTAATCAGCAAGAATGACGAGTCAGCATATAGAGAGGAGGTGCAACGGTTAACAGCCTGGTGTGGAGCAAACAACCTGTCTCTGAACGTTGACAAAACCAAAGAGATGGTTGTGGACTTCAGGAGAGCACAGAGCGACCAATCTCCACTGATTATTGATGGATCCTCAGTGGAGATCGTCAAGAGATCTGGCAGACAACCTCACCTGGTCACTCAACACCAGCTCCATTACAAAGAAAGCCCAGCAGCGTCTCTACTTCCTGAGAAGGCTGAGGAAAGCTCATCTCCCTCCCCCCATCCTGACCATGTTCTACAGAGGGACCATTGAGAGCATCCTGAGCAGCTGCATCACTGCCTGGTTTGGGAACTGCACCGTCTCGGATCGCAAGACCCTACAGAGGATAGTGAGGACAGCTGAGAAGATCATCGGTGTCTCTCTCCCCTCTATCATGGACATTTACACTACAAGCTGCATCCGCAAAGCACACAGCATTGTGGACGATCTCACACACACCTGTCACACATGTATAGTTTTTACAGTTTTCTCGTACAGTACTGTATAATCAAGTATACAGTAGGTTTACTGGTCGGCGCTATATTGGGTTTTCTGTCTTGTCTTGTGTCGTCTGTCTGCACTGTCTGTCTGCACTGTTTGCACCAGGTTGCACTCGATGCACTTTATGTAGCTTGTGTTGTAGCTCTATGTTGTTTTGTTTGTTGTTGTTTAGTGTAGCACCAGGGTTCCGGAGGAACGTTGTCTCGTTTTTACTGTGTACTGTGTACCACTGTGTATAGTAGAAATGACAATAAAAGCCTCTTGACTTGACTTGATGTGGGAAGTAGGACAGTTCATTGTCCATAGTTACCCCAAGGTTACAAGCAGTGGCTAAAGGGGAAAGCAGAGAGTCATGAAGTGTTATTTGGAGATCTTGACCTGGAGAAGAATCGCCTGGGATGACCAACAGGTCTGTTTTGCTGGGCTTAAGTTTTAGTTTGTGAGCACTCATCCATGAAGATTTCTTCTTTTGGCTACTCCCACTAGGTGTCACCACAGCGGATCATCTGTCTCCTTACTACTCTGTCCTCTACATCTGCCTCTTTTAAACCAACTACCTGCATGTCTTTCCTCACCACATCCATAAACCTCCTCCTTGGTCTCTAATATCTTAGCCACTGTAGCAGTACCTGTGATGAGATTTTTACAAAACCACCTACAGTGAAGAGAGAAAAGACATTGTTTCAAATATAAATAAATGCAGAATGAAAATTGTATTTCATAAATCCATATTTTATTCACCATAAAACATAGAAAACATAGCACATGTTTAAACTGTGGACATTTTTACTATTTTAAGAAAAATATAAGGTAATTTATTTATTTTTTCATTGCTCCAACTTGTCTTAAAAAAGTTGGAATGGGGCAAAAAAAGGAAAAAATATATGTCACTAAAAGGAAACAGCTGGAGAATCACTTTTGTAATGAAATGCAGTAGGTTAATTGACAACATGTCAGTAAGATGACTGGGAATAAAAAAATATATCAGAGGCAGAGAGGTGGGCAGATGTTCAGCAACCTGCATAAAACAATGTCTACAAATTGTGGAACAGTTTTAAAATAATGTTCTTAAATATCAAATTGCGAAGACTTTGAATATGTCAAAATCTACAGTACAAAATATCATTATTTTGCAGGGGGAAGGATAAAAAATTAATATTGGATGTCTTCTGGCCCTCAGGCAGCACTGTATTTAATGTCAGCAGTCTCCTACACTGACTCAGGACTACTTTTCGCTTCTGATCATCATCAATGAACCCCACAACATCGTATATCAAGTACAAATGGACATTCGGTGCAACCCAGATGAGGATGGCTTCCCTCTTGAGTCTGGTTCCTCTCAAGGTTTCTTCCTATGCCATCTCGGGTGTTTCCTTGCCACAGTCGCCACCGGCTCGCTCATCAGGGACAAACTTACTTATAAAGAACAGCTTCACTTTTAATCACCACATTATCTGTGTAAAGCTGCTTTGAGACAATGTTCATTGTTGAAAGCACAATTCAAATAAACATGAATTGAATTGTATTTAAAACAGACATGATTCTGTAAAGGAAATCACTGCATGAGCTTAGAAACAACTCCAGAAATAATTTATGAATGAATTATGTGTATTTGTCCCTGATGATGAAGCCTGGGGCGACTGTGGCAAGGAAAAACTCCCTAGATAAATGAGGAAGAAACCTTTAGAGGAACCAGACTCAAAAGGGGAACCCATCCTCGTTTGGGTGATATCAAGGGTGTGATTAAAAATCTTACATACAAAACATTAGTGCCTGTAGAATGGTCAGCTTGCACATCTGGAGAGACTCCATCAATGCTAAAAAGTACAAGTTTAAGAGCAACAAATGCTTCCATCTAGATGACATCTTTTTCTGTGAAGACCTTGCATATTGCATTATATAGCATTGATTTTATAGTAGAAGAGTCCAGGTGCTGAACTGGCCTGCCTGCAATCTAGACCTTTCACTATTCTAAAACATTTAGTGCATCATTAAATTAAAAAATATGACAGAGTATACCCAGAACAGCTGTATCAGACAAAACAAGGACAACATTACTCTTCCAAAACTCAAACACAAACACTAATAATCTTAAAATGTCATCAGAACTCGCAAAAAACATCTGTAGCACAACCTCAAATGTATTTATGTGGACTTAATAGCTGTTTTTTCATTCCACACATTATGACAGAGAAAAATAAATTGATTTAATTGCAGATACTCTTAAGGTCCCCTGGTGGTCTAGTGGTTAGGACGCGGCGCTCTCATCGCTGCGGCCCGGGTTCAATCCCCGGTCAGGGAACCAACCCCAGCCACTCTTAGTGCCGGTCCCAAACCCGGATAAATGGGGAGGGTTGCGTTATGAAGGGCATCCAGCGTAAAAACATGTGCCAAATAAAACATGCGGATGATCCGCTGTGGCGCCCCCTAACGGGAGAAGCAGAAAGAAAGTTAATTGCAGATACACTTACAAGGAGATTTACAAGACAGACTTTTAAAAAAAAAGTTGGCCAAAACGGTTCAGAAAAGTTGTTAAGCTTTTTCGAAGAAAAAATATAAAACAACTATTTATAATTTTGTTTTCTTTCCTAGAATTTGCACAAAAAAACTAAACAATTTGTCTTCATTTCCAATTCCAAGGAAAACCATAATGCACAGAAAAAAAATCCACAGAAACCCGGAATCATTTTATGAACTTAATACTGACCTCATATGACCCCATAATGACCTCATAATATTGATGACCTATGACTAATCATAGGTTCTTTGGTTTTTGAGGGGTGATCCATCAGCCCAATTGGGAATTTGCAAGAAATGTTCTTTATGTCTTTCCCCATCCTGGGCCAGAACATGATTTCACAGGACCTCTGCTTACTCATCTTAGTGCCCAGGTGACCTGCATGTATATGTGACAACATGTTTGTACTAAGGCTTGAAATCACATCAATCTTTTCACCTTTGAAAATTATTCAATATGTAATAGGTATAAGAGTTCTTTGTGGGGGGACATCATTTCTTTACCTTTGGCCATTCTCTTTGTATGACCCCTTTCAGTCTTTTGAAATGTGAGTCTATTTTAGTTTATATTCTGAACTCCCCCAGCTTTGAGTCACTAATAAGAAGATTGCTATACACTGTGCTATACACTTGAATACACTTTACACATCCTTGCCTTCACTGAGGCTTGCATCCTGATCAGATAACAACTTATTTTTCAATGTTTCTGCAATAGAGATGTCTTTGAGCTGAAGGATCATTCTCTGTTGCCAACATGGTGCAACCAGGTAGTCCGCAAGGACCACATGAGTAGCCCGCGGGCCTTTTCTAAAAATAGCTGTTTCCTACTTTGTTAAATCATTGCTGATAATTATTATGAGAAATCATTAACATGACCAGTGTCTTCACATAGATTAATATCATTAATTATTAATAATATCATATAATTAAAAGGTAAATTGAGCAAATTTGTTATTTCAGATCAAACTGAAATCTGTGTGTATCAAACTGGTAGCCCTTCACATTAATCGGTACCCAAGAAGTAGCTCTCAGTTTCAAAAAGGTTGGTGACCCCTGCCATAGGGGAACTGATACCAGGGGTTTCTGCATTATTGACTCCAGAGGCTTGTGGTCACCTTCAACAATGACTTTGTAGATGTATTTGTGAAAACGTTTTTACCAAAACAAAATGGCAGTTCTTTTCTAATTTTTATTGATTCAATAAGAATTGTATTGGATTTCACTTTCAGAAAGGAAATTTGACACATATGCAAAGTATGCACATACTTTAAGGCATCAACTTGTAATCTGAGCTCTTTAAAGGATCAACGTAGGCTAAGACTGGGCCTGCTTCTCATGTAAGTAGCTCTTTTATCTTCTTTAAAGGCTTTGACATGCTGGACATCCCAAAAAAACAAACTAGAAGCTGTGGTGGTGGTGCACTGATATCAGAAAGGCCAAGTGCAAACTTGGAAAGGTAATTGAGTAAACCTAACACTGCTTCAAGTTCTCCTTTATCTTTAGATGGCTCCACATCTCCCAGAGCAGTGACTTTTGCAGGGTCAGGCTTTACCACTTTAGCTATGGGGAGATGCCCAAAATAGCTCACCTCTATAGCACAGTTGGCACTGTTTTCTGGTTTGAGCTTGACTCCTCTCTCTCTAGAATGCTGTCCATCTTAAAATGCTACGAGATCCCGCTCCATTGCCTACAACATGGGGTTCGCCACCAGGAACATGGACGAGTACAAGGCTGCATCTTACAGTGTGCACAGAGAGGTGAAAAAAGCATACCGGTGCTACAGGAGGAAACTAGAGTCAAAGTTCCAGCATGGTTTTACAGATGTTACAGACTGGCTGTGGTGTGTCTGCTGATGCTGCTGGTTCTTTTGCTGGCTGCCATTGGAATACAGGGGTTCTAACTGATTACAAAAAAAGACCAGATACACACCAGTTATAACCACATGACTAAACAGAGAGACCAGCTGGAGACCAGTTACAACAACCTGACTGCTGAGAACCATCTGTGCCGGACATGATGCAGGACTTCATTAGAGGTTATGCCAGCACCCTATAAGTTATATAAAAAAAATATATATATAAAAATAAAATACCATTTGTTATAGAATATAAGTTTGTAAGGCTGTAAGTGAAGAGGAGTGGATCTAGTGATCATAAACAGCACAGGGGAACAGGTAATAGGAAAAAAAAAACAATGGAGAGAAAAACTTTAGAATTACAGTTATTATTTTTATAACTCAGATAGAATGACTAAGATAAGATAAGATAAGATATACCTTTGTTCGTCCCACAGTGGGAAAATTTCTCTGTTACAGCAGCAAAGAAAAAATAAATGCAAAAAATATAAAAGAATAGACACATACTGTCAGGGATCCACCTGCCACGCTCCCTTTTGTGGCTCTCATGCCTCCGTTCTCCCTGAAGCTCCAGGCTTAACCACGCACACCTGGGGCCCATTGTCTCTCTTGCCTCCGCTCTCTATGGGGCTCCAGGCTTAACTATGCACACCTGGGACTCATCATCACTCCACCCCGCTCCTACATAAACCCCTCACTCACACTCAATCCCCGTTCATTATTGAATGTTTTGGACGCTACATACTGCTGTATGTTTGTGTTTATTGGTTCATGCAGGACTCTGTGTACAAAAAAGAAACAGCTGAAGGAACACCTCTATAATAAATAATGTTAACTAATTATGTTAATAGGCAAAAGATCTCTCATAAGGAAGGTTGGGCAGAAGTTCAGCAATCTAAAAAAAAAAAAAATTCTACAAATTGTGGAACAGTTTCAGAGTAAAGTTTGCGAAGACTTTGAATATCTCATCATCTACATTATATAAAATCCAGTAGCAGGAGATTTTATCCTAATAGAAAACATTGCATGGGCTCAGAAACGCCTCCAGAAATCACTGTCTTTGAGCATGTTTACTCAGTTCAGTAGTTGTGATGTACTGACGAATTTAATTTATAGGTTTGTTTTAATGGGCACGAATTTCCTTCTTTTTCATGTCACTGAGCACGATATTTCATGTAATGTATTTCAGTTGGATGTAATTTTGGTGCCTCAGACACATTTTTCTTTCTTCCACTGGATTCCACGGACGCTGTTTATTTTTTTCTTTCTTATTTGTTATTGATTTTTTCAAGGACCATTACTCAACATTTAAGCAGGAGATTTTATCCTTTTCTATTCTGTAAGCTACTCACTACTGTAAACTATAGTCAATGGTTCCTTCAGGTCAAAATACAGTAAATATGTTCTACTGGTTAATTAAGGAGACTGCATTAATTACAGGCACACATTTATTTCAGTTTAATTGTAATCCCAATTCTACATTTTCTGCCTTATTCTCTGATATTAAAAAGGGGGGGGTTATATTTGGCCTTCCTGTCAGTATTACCCATGAAACTCAGCCTCTCTTGCTATGGAGATAGAGCCAATCGTGCTGAGTAACACAAAAAAAAGGGAAAATTGTGTCCATAAACACAAATCAATAGATTTAAATTTGTGACTATATCAGGAAATGTTGTGAGACTGATGGTATAGGAGTGCATTAGTGGCAATGAAATAAACAACTGCAGTGTGCAATATACAACAGGTTTACTGGTGGTGCTTTTTTGTGTATTTGTCTTGCACTGTCTTGTGTTGTCTTTGCACTGTTTGCACCAGGTTGCACACAATGCACTTTATGTGTTGAGGACACTTACTAGTCCTTAGCCCTGTGTTTTCTGTGATTGTTGTTGTATGTAGCACCAGGGTTCAGGAGGAATGTTGTTTCATTTAACTGTGTAATGCTTCAGCTATATATGGTTGAAATGACAATAAAAGATTCTTGACTTGACTTATACTGTAGAAAGGCACCATCAATTGGTGAACATGCTTCCTTCCAGTTTTTTTTTCAGGTAAGTCAAGTCAAGTCAAGTCAAGTTTATTTGTATAGCGCTTTTCACAACAGACATTGTCTCAAAGCAGCTTTACACAAATCAACAGTGAAGGTGAATGGTGTGAATTTGCATATTTTAGTCTGGGTGTTGAACTGGCCTGGTTTAGACCTTTTACCATTTTAAAACATTTAACATATAAAGCAAAAAAAATAAAAAATAAAATACACCAGAGAATACACAGGACTGTTGAACAGCTAGAAAATTCCCAAAAGTCTAGCAACTGGTTCCCAAATGCCCAAAGTAAACATGACTCTGTCCCACATTTTTTGAGATGTGTTGTTGCCATCAAATTCTGGACTTAAAATTTAATTCAAAATCACTGTTATGTTTTCCTTTAAATGGTACATTTCCACAATTGAACCATTTTCTGTGTTCTATTGTGAATATAATAATAGTATTGTATGAGGAAGTCTGGTGTGGCAGAGAAGTATGTGAGGGTGGTGCAGGACATGTATGAGGACGGTGTGACAGCAGTGAAGTGTGCAGTAGGAACAACAGACTGGGGATAAAATGCGACTTCTACTTCCTGTACAACAAAACTTTAGAGACAGTAGTCACAGGGAGTTGATCTTAGTTTGGAGGCTACAGTGGAGAGTGTAGAGATCGAGATCTAAAATACATTGAATGGTTTTTGTACATTCAGCATCTTTACGAGAGGGAAAACAAAGAAAGATGAAAGAAGAAGTTTATGAAAATTACTCAGGAGTTTCTGCAGATAGCAGGGCAGCTGATCCTGATTCTGATCATGAAAAATCGTATGAAGACATATATGCAAATATAGTTCCAGAAACTCAAGTGACCAGATGCAATGATGGAACTATTTCAAGAAGCAATAATGGAATTATTTCAGGTATGCTCACACACTCACATTTATCTACACATACAAACTACTTTAATGAATAACATCATCCTATGCAGATTTATTTGATTTATTGATTGATTGATTTCTAACTTCAGAACCCAGCAGTTCAGGATACAGATGTTTCAGAGTGACTGTGTTTTGTCTGCTACTGCTGGTTGTTTTCTTGCTGGTTATCATCACCATACTGTGGGTCAAATTTAATAACCTGACTGTAGATAGAAGCCAGTTACAGACCAGTTTCAACAACCTGACTATTGATAGAGACCAGTTACAGACCAGTTACAACAACCTGAATATGGAAAAAAGTCAGTTACAGACCAGTTACAACAACATGGCTGCTGAGAAGGAACGTCTTTCTCAACTGAGTAAGTGAATGTTTGTTAAATTTAAAGTAATGCAGCACATTTGCTGTTGGTTAAAACACTAATTTTGTATCCCCTGTGTGTCTGTGAACACCAGATAATCCTCAGGGGCAGTGTTTAATTACCTGTGTTTCTTCTTGTGCACATATTTTATGGTCTTTTGATGTCAGTATAAAATAGCTTTAATAATGTCTCTGTTTTTTCTCACCTTCTCGTTCACACTTCTTTGGCATTTTGTGTGTTTCTGGGTGACAGAATATTTTGCTGGTGTTAGAACCACGGATACAATACATACTGTACATTACTAGTGTTTCTTCACTCTTAACCATCAGGGGTAGTGTTTGAATAGGTCATTAAATTATTCCAAGTATAAAAAATAAAGATAGAAATGATTCGCTGAGGTGTTTTAACGTAAATACTATAAAATAATATAATAAATAATGTCACCATGTGACAGTGGATTTAGTCATGCAGGTGAACATGAACATATCGTAGTGTTGGACTGGTTCAGGGTTTGTGGTTTGATCTAGTCTGTTCAGAGAAAGACATTACCACACCGGGATGGAGATACTTCAGATCCAGTATTTACTACATCTCTACTGAGAAGAAGAGCTGGAGTGAGAGCAGAAAGGACTGCCAGGGGAGAGGAGCAGACCTGGTGATCATAAACAGCAGTGAGGAACAGGTAGTGTACTGTAAAAAAGGGAAAATTAGATCACACTACAAGATTTATAGAAGTATATTGAAAAAATAAGCTGTTACCATATAAACAATTCCCTGTTAGAACGAGCACATCAATGTTTAAGTATTGTTCATGTTATGGTTATAAAAATGATGCACATCTTCTTATCAATGAGATTAGAAAATCCTGATTTGAGCTGTGGCATTAATGACATTAATTTATTAAAGAAAGACATATTTCTCCTGTATGTCATGGAATGGGAACATCTAATTAGTTGTTATTCCACACCAGGACTTTGTTGAGGTGTGCAGAAGAAATCAAGGTGCTTGGATTGGTGCAAATGACAGAGACAGTGAAGGGACCTGGAAATGGGTGGACGGTACCACAGTGAACAACAGGTAAGAGAATGAGAAAAATTGGGTTTGTTCAATTGTCACTCTCACATCACACTTAAGAACACAGAAATCACTCTCAGTTCTCACAGCATATGTGAAGCTTTCACACTGGCAGTTTAGAGCACAGTTTCATTAAAAAAGGTCATGTTATTTGATTAGATTAGATTTAACTTTATTGTCATTACACATAATACACATATACACATTATATCTGTCATGAAGAACCAAAACAAAAGCTACCTGTAGGAAAGGGTTTATGTTTGATTGCCATGGAACTGTGCCATAATTCTCTCAAATATGAACATGACTCATGTACAGGTGAACACTTGTTCAGGAATTAAGTAACACATGTTGTAGCTAATGACATCATCATCATTCATCTTCACAACCTGTAGGTACCATGAATTCTTATCGATCAACTGTGTCCTCAAAAAATGTATCTCTTTTTACAGTTATGGTGTATAAGATTTATGGTGAGTGACAGTGGGTAAAATCATGGTACAATGACATTTCGATGACTCAGACAATTTAATAGTGTTTTAATGACAATTGTCTTTAATTGCCTGTAATAACCTGTAATAATGATTAAATGTCAATAAAACGTAAAAAAAATAAAATACAAATGTAAAAAGAAGATGAAGACCGATTCTTTTCTTTCAGGTTCTGGAATCCGGGTGAACCAAACAATGTTGGGGATGAGGACTGTGCTGTGTCTGGCTATTACCCTGATAATGGAAAATGGGTTGATGTTTCTTGTAATGAAAAATATATTTGGATCTGTGAGAAAAGACTTAATATGTGATATGAGTGAAAATCTCAAAATTGCTAATATGAAATATATAATCTAGTTGACTTATTAAAAGTGTTTTGTAACTTTTCTTCTAAGTTTCTAAACTTATTTGTAGATTTTGTCTCTAATATCTGTCTTAATAAATCTATAACAAGGAATAAATGTGTTTGCAGTAAATTGACTTTGTGGTAAAAAATAATAATAAAATAAAATCTGGCAAAAATGAATCGTCCATTAACCACTTATTAATTCAAGTCCAGCATGACTTTAATTAAGACTAGAAATAAGCAAAAAAATCCTCAGTGTTGGAGAACAAGCCCCACACTCTCACTGATCTACTGAGCTGGAAAAGGAAAGCTTCACAGTGAAACCAGCTCCTCATTCTTGTTTTATTAAACACTGTAAAAAATAAAAAGTTGAGTTAACTTAAAAAATTTAGTAAACTTGCTGCAAAGCAATTTTGAGTTTACTCAACTTCCGTGGTTGAAGTTATGCCAATTCATTGTAGAAAATGGATTGAAACTGCTATCTTAAGTTAGGTTTACCTTCCTTAGTAAGTTCATCTAACTAGTCATCATGATTTTGTTTAAAGTTAAAAAGGGGGTTGAGTGAACTTTAAAAAAAAGTAGGGAGAACTACAGACCTAAAATTCAGCAAAGTCAAAAAGCTTTGCAGCAAATTTACTTAATTTTTTAAGTTGGTTCAACTTAATTTTCTTCTTTTATTTTACAGCTTTAAATCTTTCATTCAAACTTCTTCCACAAATTCCTGTATGGCATTCACATCAAAACTCAAACACAGATTGCAAACCATACTGTAAACACAATAAAAAAAAAAGACAGAAATTTTCTTTTAAAGAAAAAAATGTATTTTACAATTCTGCCAAGCTACACATTTTCTGTTAAAATGAACTGAAAAAATTGGACTCCGATATAGTTCTACTCCGGTCATCAATATAAAATAAATAATTAAAAATAAAATATATATAAAAAAAATTAAGAAAATAAAAGGCAAATAGGCACTTTTGTAATGCCTTTAAAGTGCTGGAGTAAAAAAAAAAAAAAATTCTCAAAGTGCCAGAATAATCTTAAAATGCTCCAGCAATAAACAAGCAGAGTTTCAACACATGCGTTAGAGCAATGAAGTATTAACTGTTATAAACAAAACTTTAAAGTCATAGAATCTTACATTAAAACTCAAAAATGACTTGTTGTACTGTTACACAGCGCCTAAACAAACAGGAACAAATCAGTACTTGCACTTTTCATTAGACATATAAACTACAGCTACTTCAACTTTACCAATTTGTTTTTAAATCACTGGACTCTTGAAGAGCACTGGGGGTCAAGGCCAATAAACACTTTTTAAATAGTTTTAAAGGTGTATTTTAGTGATTTAGGATAGCGAAGGATTTTATTGGCATAAATCAAGTCAAATAGGAGAGAAACAGCTACAGGGACGTCCTGCACATTATCCAGCACAACTTGCTCCTCTAAAACTACAGACAGGCACCTTACATTTGTGTTTGAATGGATGGTGGCGACGTCATCTTCAACGACAGTTAAGACCCCCTTCTTCATCCCTGTTGTGTGATTGTCTTCTGGGTCTGTGTCCTGCAGTAAAAATCAGCATAAACACAGAATCAGAACCCATTTTTAATTGATTGAGTTCTGCTGGACCACAAAGAGATTTTTATATTGTTTAAGATAGGTCACCCAGAAATCCACAACTTTCCACTGTGTTTGCTTGGATATACACCATGCTGCCAAAATTATTGGGAAACCACAATAATCTACACTAGACAACAAGCTACATAAAGTGCATCGAGTGCAACCTAGTGCAAACAGTGTGGACGAAAAACAGTACAGACGAACATGGCAGAGAGAATAGACACGGCACAAAACCTGGGATAGCGCCAACTAGTAAACCTACTGTATACTCTGAATATACAGTACTGTGCGAGGAGAACTGTAAAAACTATACCCCGGAGTGAATATAAACAGACACAGTGTAGTGCAAAAAACAGCAGCAGTCAAGCAGTGCAAAAGACAGCATGTAAACAGTATAGTATAATAACAGTATAGTATAATAACAGTATAGTATAATAACAGTATAGTATAATAACAGTATAGTATAATAAAAAACAGTCTAAAGTGCAAAAGACAGCATGTAAACGGTGTAGTATGGTAGAGTATAAATAATAAAAAAAAAAAATGATGGTGGACTGGGCTGAGATGAGTAATGAGTGTGTGTTAAGTGTTAAGTCCAGGTTACACAGTTCAGTAACACACATTAAATGAGTGTGTGTGTGTGTGTGTGTGTGTGTGTGTGTGTGTGTGTGTGTGTGTGTGTGTGTGTGTGGGTGAGAGTTTCCTTTCAGTTGTGTGTATTGAGGAGCCTGATGGCTTGCGGGAAAAAACTGTTGCACAGTCTTAATGTTGCGGCCCGAATGCTTTGGAACCGTTTTTCTGATGGCAGGAGAGTGAAAGGTGTGTGTGACGGGTGTGTGTGGTGTAAATGTGCATAACAGAGGGGAGAGAGACTCCGATGATCTTCTCAGCTGTCCTCACTATCCTCTGTAGGGACTTGCGGTCCGAAACGGTACAGTTCCCAAACCAGGCACTGATGCAGCTGCTCAAGATGCTCTCAATGGTCCCTCTGTAGAACGTGGTCAGGATGGGGGGAGGGAGATGAGCTTTCCTCAGCCTTCTCAGGAAGTAGAGACGCTGCTGGGCTTTCTTGGTGATGGAGCTGGTGTTAAGTGACCAGGTGAGGTTGTCTGCCAGATGAACACCAAGGAATTTGGTGCTCTTGACGATCTCCACTGAGGATCCATCGATGATCAGTGGAGAATGGTCGCTCTGTGCTCTCCTGAAGTCCACAACCATCTATTTGGTTTTGTCAATGTTCAGAGACGGTTGTTTGCTCCACACCAGGCAGTTAACCGTTGAACCTCCTCCCTATATGCTGACTCGTCGTTCTTGCTGATTAGACCCATCCCGGTCGTGTCATTGGCAAACTTGACGATGTGGTTTGAGCTGTGCATTGCTACACAGTCGTGAGTCAGCAGAGTGAACAGCAGTGGGCTGAGCACACAGCCCTGAGGGGCCCCAGTGCTCAGTGTGGTGGTGCGGGAGATGCTGTTCCCGATTCGGACTGACTGAGGTCTCCCAGTCAGGAAGTCCAGGATCCAGTTGCAGAGGGAGGTGTTCAGGCCCAGTTGGCTCAACTTCTCGATTAGGTGCTGAGGAATGATTGTGTTGAATGCTAAGCTGAAGTCAATGAACAGCATTCGTACATATGAGTCCTTGTTGTCCAAGTGGGTGAGGGCCAGATGGAGTGTTGTGGAGATGGCATCGTCCGTGGAACGGTTTAACAGACATGCAAACTGCATGGAGTCCAGGGCGGGTGGTAGCTGTGTCTTAATGTGTCTCATGACGAGCCTCTCGAGCACTTCATCACGATGGTTGTGAGCGCGACGGGACGATAGTCATTGAGGAAGGAGACAGTAGATTTCTTTGGCACGGGAAAAATGGTCATTATCTTGAGGCACGTGGGAACAATGTTGCTGCTCAGGGAGATGTTGAAGCTGTCAGTGAAGTCATCTGCTAGCTGTTCTGCACATTCCCTGAGCACTCTGCCAGGAATGTTGTCTGGTCAAGCAGACTTCCGTGGGTTAACTCTGCATAGAGTTTTCCTCACTTCAGCTGTGGTTAGACAGAGCACCTGGTCAGTTGGAGGAGGGTTGGTCTTCCTCACCTTCACGTTGTTCTGTACCTCAAACCGGGCGTAGAAGTCGTTCAGCGCATCTGGGAGGGAGGCGACACGGTCACAAGCAGGTGATGTTGCCTTGTAGTTTGTGATCGCCTGGATGCCCTGCCACATCCACCAGGTGTCTCCGCTGTCCTGGAAGTGGTCGTGGATTTTCTTTGCATGTGTGCGCTTCGCCTCTCTGATGGCATGGGAGTGTTTGGCCCTTGCTGTTTTTAAGGCTGTCTTGTCCCCTGTTCTGAAGGCAGAGTCTCTTTGTTTCAGCAGCACACGCACATTTGCAGTCATCCACGGCTTCTGGTTGGAGCGTGTAGTGATGGTCTTGGAGATGGTCACATCATCACTGTTGATGTGTTCTCCTCCAAGTTGATGGAATCGCTGTTGTTTGCAGCCTCCCTAAACATGTCCCAGTCAGTGCACTCAAAACAGTCCTGAAGAGCAGAAGTAGCTCCTTCTGGCCAGGTTTTCACCTGTTTCAGAACTGGTTTAGAGCGTCTGACTAGCGGTCTGTATGCTGGAATTAACATAACAGAGCAGTTGTCTGAGTAGCTGAGATGGGGCGGGGCTCCAGCATGATCAAAGATCACGTGATCAAAGATTAAACAAGATCTAGCATGTTCGCTCCTCTCGTTGCAAAGTCCACATGCTGATTGAGTTTAGGGCGCACAGTCCTGAGATTCACATGGTTGAAATCTCCGGCGATAATAAACAATTCGTCGGGGTGAGCATTCTGCAGGTCGCTAATAGCGCCGTTGAGTTCACACAGTGCCTCCTTAGCTTTGGCGCTGGGAGGAATGTACACTCCGACAATAAAAACAGTGGTGAATTCCCATGGTAAATGAAAAGGTCTGCATCTAACTGTCACAAACTCCACTAGCGATGAGCAGTAGCATGAAACAAGCACAGAGTTTTTACACCATTCCGTGTTGATATAAACACACATGCCACCACCGTGAGTCTTACCACACAAAGCTGGATGGCGGCTTCCGTGAACTCTGTCGCTAAGCCACGTCTCTGTGAAAACAAAGACGCAACAGTCTCTAAACTCGCCCTTTGGTTCGCTGGAGTCAGACGTAATCCAGTTTATTGTCCAGGGAGCAGACATTTGAAAGAAAAATGGACGGGAGAGCCGGCCGGCTAGGGTTGGCATTTATCCTAGCACGGACACCCGCCCGCTTGCCGCGCTTCCGCTTCCTCGAGCAGCATTTCTGACGTCCCCTCTCCCGGCCACCGGCATCAGGTGACACCAAGGGCTGGGGGCCTGGTCTTTGTGGCCGAGGTCGCAGCAAGCTGAGGTCGCGAAGGTTATTGATAACTTCATCATTCAGATTATTGGTTGCATGATGCCTGTACCGTAACAATGTCTGGTGGTCATATACATGTATTGTGAAAAGTCAGGCTAAATATGGAAGCACCATTTTTGGATCCGGAGAGGCCGCTGCGAGCTACTCCTGCGCCGCCATCTTGGATCATTTTCGTGGATTAACTAGGGCAAATTACATTGCACTAGTTAAATGGTGCTAAGAAGAGCTATCCTAAAAAAAAACTAATCTACTGAAATACTAGACATTTGCTGATAATTCAACATGATTATTTATTTTCTGTGTTTTAGACCGGATCTTATGTTGCATGTTATGTTGTACATCTAAGATCAGAAATAACCACAGGGTTAACAAGGTTAAGAATACCCTATAACTTACTAAAAATAATTTTTTTTTTTCGTTTTTTTGCAGTTTTTCCCCACTATTTTCAATACTAACTTACAACAGTGACGATTTTCCTTATTGATTGTGTTAGGGTCTTCACTCGGGCAGATCGCATAATCCCCCTGTGCAAAATGCTACGGAAACAGACTGCGCATGCGCAATGAAAGGAAGTGAAATGCTTGAAATGAAGAAATCAAAATATGATGTTTTCCCAACTTAATTGTTTATTTTTATTGGACAAAATAGTAGTAAACATGCAATTAATTCTTTTTTATGAGTAAACTCAACACTGTGCTCAAAAATTTGTTCACCTAACTTATAATTTGAAACTTAGTTAACAATTTGCAAGTTGGATTTTTTTACAGTGAAGGAATGAAAGCAAGCTGTGGAGATCTTACTGGCTCAGGTGGGAAGAAACAGAGGGGCAGGCAACACAAGCTTATTTAGGATATACCAGTACATGCTTAGGACTAGGTCTCTTTAAAACACCTCCTACATGATCCCCATTACTAGGTGACTTCGGCTGCTCTACTACTCTGTCCTCTACATCTGTCTCTTTCAAAGCAACTACCTGCATGTCTTCCCTCACCACATCCATAAACCTCCTCCTTGGTCTTCCTCTTTTACTCCTTCATGGTGTCTCCATCCTCAGCATTCTCCTACTGATATACCCCATATCCCTCCTCTGTACATGTCCAAACCATCTCAATCTCACTTCCCTCACCTCGTTTCCAAAACGTTCTACATGCGCTGTCCCTCTAATAAACTCGTTTCTAATCCACCTCTTCTCTTCCTGCAACCACACCACGCCACTACCCTTCCTCTCATTCACATGCATACTCTATCTTAATCCTATTGACTTTCAAATAGGTGTTCCATTCAAACTTCAAATAAACCCTAATTTCATTAATATAATAAACATAAACAAAAATCTTTAACCTTAATAGTAAATGCTGAGGACTATTGTATCATGTGGTTGAATAGTTTCTCTTTGCTCATCTTCCTTCCCCTAGAACCTTGTAAATAATCTTGTATGCCTTTAGAGACACATATTGGTTTTAAAAAAGAATTTCAGAATAATGAGAATCACATTTAGAAAATTACATTTAAAAAAGAGATTAGAAAGTCATAAAGATTTGGGGATGTGTGTATGAACCTGGATCTCCTAGTACAATACTAGAAGATGAATAATAGCAGAATTTTAGCCCACTTAGAGGTGGAGAACAAGAGGTATAAGTACTGAATTGGTGAATTGGAATAATACTTAATATTATGGTATAAAAACATTAATGATACAATTGTAGTAAAACTAAAAGTACATGACTAATCCGAGGAAATGTTTATAATGGAGAATTCTGTAATCTGCTTTGGGAAAAAAAAAGGATTTGAATAATGATATAAATGAAAAGGTTTTGACAAATAATTTGTGCAAACCAGTAGCAAAGTCTAATTGCTTACTGACAAGAGAAGTTATAGATAAATCTATAGTTATAAATCCTTAAAAAAACTGTATGATTAATAAATATCAGTTCATGCTTCAATTCAGTTGTTAGATTCAATTTGTATAAAACATTTACCAGTGGATATTGTCCCAAAGCAGTTTTACAGGAATATACAGATTACTGTCAGGGATCCACCAGCCACACCTTCACTTATCACTCCAAGCCACTCTCCCACTTACTAATCAGCTACACCTGGCACTCATCAGCTTCCGTGCTATATAACCCCCATTCCTCCACCAGCTCATTGTCCGTTCTACAGCTTAGGCGATAGAACACTGTCGGACTACTCAAGCTACTCAGTGTTGTTTATATGGTTGGCTACGTTACTCTAGGTGGTTTTGTTTTAGCTTATGCCCGATCACAGCTCTTACCTGGTTTAGCAACCTGGGGTTTCCTTTTTGTGTTTTGCCCTGTTCTTTTCACATTAAAAAGCCTTGTGGATTTCACTCCGGTTTCCGGCACGTTCTTTTGCCTGACAATTACACATATACATTTTACATTTAAAAATGACTTCCTATATGTTTATCTCTAATGAGTGAGCAGTTGCCAACCATGACTAGGAAGAACTCACTGAGATGGAATGAGCAAGAAACATTGAGAGGAACCAGACCCTGAAAGGAGCCTCATGCTCATCTGGGTGACACGGAATGTCCATTCATTATAGTTCCATCATTGTTAAGGTTCTCAGCTGTTCACCAAGTGACAATTGAATGCAAACTATTTATCGCATTTGCTGCTCTTAGCCACTGTAGCAGTTCCTGTGATGAGATTTTTACAAAACCACCTACAGTGAAGAGAGAAAAAGACATTGTTTCAAATATAAATAAATGCAGAATGAAATAATTAGCAAATTTTATAACTCCAAATTTTATTCACAATAAAACATAGAAAACAAGCACACGTTTAAACTGTGGACATCTTTACTATTTTAAGAAAAAAATAAGATAATATATTTTTTCATTGCTCCAACATGTCTCAAAAAAGTTGGGATGGGGCCAAAAAGGAAAAAAAAATACATCACTAAAAGGAAACAGCTGGAGAATAATTTTGTAATGAAATAGGTTAATTGACAACATGTCAGTAAGATGACTGGGAATAAAAAGAGTATCAGAGAGGCAGAGAGGTGGGCAGATGTTCAGCAACCTGCATAAAACTATGTCTACAAATTGTGGAACAGTTTCAAAATAATGTTCTTCAATATCAAGACTTTAAATATGTAAAAATCTACAGTACAAAATATCATGTTATTTTGCAGGGGGCAGGATTTAAAATTCATATTGGATGTCTTCTGGCCCTCAGGCAGCACTGTATTAAAAACAGACATGATTCTGTAAAGGAAATCACTGCATGAGCTTAGAAACAACTCCAGAAATCATTTATGAATGAATTTTGTGTATTTGTCCCTGATGATGAAGCCTGGGGCGACTGTGGCAAGGAAAAACTCTCTAGATAAATGAGGAAGAAACCTTGAACCAGACTCAGAAGGGGAACCCATCCTCGTTTGGGTGATATCAAGGGTGTGATTATAAATCTTACATACAAAACATTAGTGCCTGTGGAATGGGCAGCTTGCACATCTGGAGAGACTCCATCAATGCTAAAAGCTACAAGTTTAAGAGCAACAAATGCTTCCACCTAGATGACATCTTTTTCTGTGAAGACCTTGCATATTGCATTATATAGCATTGATTTGATAGTAGAAGAGTCCAGGTGCTGAACTGGCCTGCCTGCAATCTAGACCTTTCACTATTCTAAAACATTTAGTGCATCATTAAATGAAAAAATATGACAGAGTATATCCAGAACAGCTAAAATCCTGTATCGGACAAAAAAAAGACAACATTACTCTTCCAAAACTCAAACACAAACACTAATAAACTTAAAATGTCATCAGAACTCACAAATAACATCTGTAACACAACCTTAAATGTATTTATGTGGACTTAATAGCTGTTTTTTCATTCCACGCATTATGACAGAAAACTAAATTGATTAATTGCAGATACTCTTACAAGGAGATTTACAAGACAGACTTTTTGAGAAAAGTTGGCCAAAACAGTTCAGAAAAGTTGTTAAGCTTTTTTGAAGAAAAAAAACAACTATTTATAATTTTCTTTTCTTTCCTAGAATTTGCACAAAAAAACTAAACAATTTGTCTTAATTGCACAGAAAAAAGTACACAAATATACACAGAAACCCAGGATCATTTTATGAACGTAATACTGACCTCATATGACCCCATAATGACCTCATAATATTCATGACTCTTTTGGTTTTTGAGGGGTGATCCATCAGCCCAATTGGGAATTTGCAACAATTGTTCTCTATGTCTTTCCCCATCCTGGGCCAGAACATGATTTCACAGGACTCTCTGCTTACTCATCTCAATGCCCAGGTGACCTGCATGTATATGTGACAACATGTTTGTACTAAGGCTTGCAATCACATCAATCTTTTCACCTTGGAAGATTATTCAATACAGGTATGAGAGTTATTTGTGGTGGTTCCAGAACTCTGATGAATGTGGGGGGACATATTTTCTTTACCTTTGGCCATTTTCTTTGTATGACCCCTTTCAGTCTCTTGAAATGTGGGTCTATTTTAGTTTATATTCTTAACTCCTCCAGCTTTGAGTCACTAATAAGAAGATTGCTATACACCGTGCTATACACTTGAATACACTTTACACATCCATGCCTTCACTGAGGCTTGCATCCTGATCATATAACGACTTCTTTTTCAATGTTTCTGCAATAGAGATGTCTTTGAGCTGAAGGATCATTCTCTGTTGCCTTAGGGCAGGGGTCAACAACATGGTGCTGCAAGGACCACATGAGTAGCCTTTTCTAAAAATAGCTGTTTCCTACTTTGTTAAATCATTGCTGATAATTATTATGAGAAATCATTAACATGACCAGTGTCTTCACATAGAAGAATATAATTAATTATTAATAATAACATATAATAAAAGCTAAATTGAGCAAATGTTTTATTTCAGATCAAACTGAAAACTGTGTGTATCAAACTGGTAGCCCTTTACATTAATATCGGTACCCAAGAAGTAGATCTCAGTTTTAGAAAGGTTGGTGACCCCTGCTTTAGGGGAACTGATACCAGGGGTTTCTGCATTATTGACTCCAGAGGCTTGTGGTCACCTTCAACAATGACTTTGTAGATGTATTTGTGAAAACGTTTTTACCAAAACAAAATGGCAGTTCTTTCCTAATTTTTATTGATTCAATAAGAATTGATTTCACTTTCAGAAAGGAAATTTGACACATATGCAAAGTATGCACATACTTTAAGTCATCAACTTGTAATCTGAGCTCTTTAAAGGATCAACGTAGGCTAAGACTGGGCCTGCTTCGCATGTAAGTAGCAATTTTATCTTCTTTAAAGGCTTTGACATGCTGGACATCCTAAAAAAAACACACTAGAAGCTGTGGTGGTGGTGCACTGATATCAGAAAGGCCAAGTGCAAACTTGGAAAGGTAATTGAGTAAACCTAACACTGCTTCAAGTTCTCCTTTATCTTTAGGTGGCTCCACATCTACAAGAGCAGTGACTTTTGCAGTGTCAGGCTTTACCTCTTTAGCTATGAGGAGGTGTCCAAAATAGCTCACCTCTATAGCACAGTTCACACTGTTTTCTAGTTTAAGCTTGACTCCTCTCTCTCTAGAATGCTGTCCATCTTAAAATGCTACGAGATCCCGCTCCATTGCCTACAACATGGGGCTCGCCACCAGGAACATGGACGAGTACAAGGCTGCATCTTACAGTGTGCACAGAGAGGTGAAAAAAGCATACCGGTGCTACAGGAGGAGTTCCAGCATGGTGTTACAGACTGGCTGTAGTGTGTCTGCTGGTTCTTTTGCTGGCTGCCTTTGGAATACAGTGGTTCTAACTGATTACAGAGAAAGACCAGATACACACAAGTTATAACCACATGACTATACAGAGAGACCAGCTAGAGACCAGTTACAACAACCTGACTGCTGAGAACCATCTATAAATGCAAATATATAAAAGAATAGACTATAGTATACAGTATATACACAACACAATGTATAAATACAAATAAGGAAAAAAAACAGACCACTAGTAATTGGTTATGCACATATTGCAAGTAATATTGCACACAGGTGATATTATTACACAGATAAACTGTAATAACAGTGTGTATTTTGGTGACTGGTTCGCTGGGAGCAGCTTTGATTGTAAAGTCTAATAGCAGCAGGGAGAAAAGACCTTCTGTAACGCTCCTTCAGGCACTTAGGATGTAACAGTCTGTCACTGAAGGAGCTGCTTAACGATGAAACTTAAGCAAAAAAAAAAAAAAACCCTAAAGACTAGAGCATTTGCTTTCTGTAATGTTAAAGGGGGAATGCTTTGTGTTCATTAAGTCAGTTTACTTGCAATTATATAAATTTTATTAAAATGTCACAAAGGCAATATTTTGATTTCTAATGTGTAATATAGAGGAGGCAGAGTGTAAAAAAATCATTTAAAAAAGAACCAGACACTTGTGGGTAACACCAGTACAAAACAGTTGAGCCATTTCTCACCCACAACTGAGTGCTATAAAGACAAACAATGCTGAGTGTGCTAAAAAAAAATCTCTAAAACAAGCATTAGGATCCTTTATGAGTTAATCTTCAATGAAATGAGAACCCTATGCAGTTCAAGCCTAGACTAGTCTACCATTAGAAGTCCTTATATGGGCATACTTCCAAAAAAAACACAAGGTTTCAAATTTAACTGAGGTCACACATTTAGACATAAAGAGACCTAGATTTTAAATGTGTTTTAAATTGATGGTATGTATAATATTAAACAGCAAATACATTGTGTTTATAATAACTGTTTCTATGGACATCATAAATCTACATTATTTGAGGAGACCTGGGGTGCAGTCAGTGTTCACATTCATCCCAAAGGTGTTCAGTAGGGATGAGATCAGAGCTCTATAGCAGCAAGATCTTCCTCTCCAAAGCATGAACACCAGATCTTCAAGGGCCTCACTTTGTGCACAGGGGCATCGCCATGCTGGAACAGGTTTGGGTTTCCAAATTCAAGTAATTGCAAAATTCTATTATAGCGCCATCTAAAGACGTCCTGTACAATTGAGTCTACAGCTTTGTGGTAACAGTCTGGAGAAGAACCACATATGGTGTCCCAATACTTTTGTCCTTATTGTGTATGCATGTGTGTCAGGGATCCACCTGCCACGCCCCCTTTGGTGGCTCTCTATGCCTCCACTCTCCATAGAGCTCCAGGTTTAACCACGCACACCTGGAGCTCATCATCACTCATGCCTCCACTCTCTCTGAAGCTCCAGGTTTAACGAGACACACCTGAAGCTCATCACTCCACTCCTACATAAACCCCTCACTCACATTCACTTCCCGTTCATTATTGTTTATGTTTGACTTTCCGTACTACATGTTTTGGCGTTCCGGTTTTCATGCAGGACTTCTCTTATCCGTCTCATCCGGACTCCAGAATCCCGTACCGGCTGCGCTTCCCCTCCCTGTACATCTCGGGTCAGCTACGCTTCTCCCAATGCGCTACTCGGAACTCTCTCTCTCAACTGTAGGACTGCCGTGTGCTTGTGCTTGTGTGTGTGCGCGTATGCGCGTCTGTGTGTGTGTGTGTGTGTGTGTGTGTGTGCTCGTGTCTCTCTCTCTCCCTCACACGTGCATTAAAGCCCAAGCGAGCTGTACTCCGGCTTCCGCCTTCTGTTTCGCTCGCACCCTGACAGAATAACGAACCTCCTGAAAAGGATATAATAAAAAAAAAAAATAAATAAATAAATGATCGGGTTGCTGCCGTGGTCCCGGCGCGATTCCAACCTCGGATGGCGGATTCGCTGTGCTGCAATGAAACGACGGTCGAGCTCCACCTCGGGGAAAACCCGAAAACCCGCTGCCGTTTCACGCGGATCATGCTCGGCAGCGCCACGCCACCGTGATGACGTCATGGATTTCCCGGCTCGCTTCTCCGGCGACAGGGCTGAGTGGGGCGGATTTATATGGAGCGTCGGTGAATATATAGACTCTTATTCATCCTCTTACCCCGCTGAAGCAGACAAGATCGCCCTCCACATTTCTCTGCTGTCTGGAGAATCCCTCTCTCTGGCCAGTGAGTTGTGGAGCGCCTCTGGTGGCGAATTCGGCTCGTGCGCCCGGTTTATCCGGCTTCTCACCACCATCTCTCTCCCGTTGTCCTTCAATATAGAGCAGATATTTGATTGTTTGTTCCCAGACTTGCTCACTATGCTGGTACCACTAATCTACTGATGGAGAGTTAGGCTGATTGGGGTTCCAGGGAAACAAAGGCGGTGGGTACCTGAGGACATGTTGCAAGGATGCGAGTCCGTTGGCTGAATGGAGAGCAAGTTCTAAACGTACTTTGCCAATGGTAGGAACTAAACCCAGTCCTAAATTACCTTAGAAAACCTCCTATTTCCTGATTGGACTTTTTCCACCTGGCCGTTGGCTTGGGGGTGGTACCCAGAAGTGAGATTGGCCATAACCCCTAGTTTTCCATAAAATTGGCTCGGATTCTGTACGTGAACTGAGGACCATAGTCACTCACTTTTATTGGATGCCAAAGTCCCTAAACACATGGTGGAATTTGGTTAGGACAGATCGTAGTGTGGGTGGAGGTGTAGTAACTTTGAGAAACTGTGTATAACCACCAAGATTGCTGTGTTACCTTGAAATTTGAGCAACGAAATCCAGTTATATTATATTCAGAAACAGGGAGTGGAAGGGGTTTGCCTCTAGGTAATGTACGAGGAACCTTAGCTTGTGCACACATTGAACAAGGTGAGACCATGTGCTGGATGTCAGACAAATTAGGCCTCCAGTACTTTTCTTGGAGTAGGTGGTAAGTTATTTGGGCTCCTGGGTAGCTGAATGCCACAGTTTGGTTTAAGACAAGAGTTCTTTGTTGCGTGTGCCATAATTGTGCTCGGCTGGGGAGAGGGCTGCAGGATGGAGTTTGGGTCTTTCTCCCGAACATTGTGAGAGAACATTTGCAAGAAGACTTGTTTGGCCTCTTTTGTTCATTTCAGGGTGTTTACGAGGTAAAAAAAAAAGCCATTTTCCATCTGTCCCCCACCATAATTTGCACCAAATTGTAGGCACTAAATAGATCTACTTTAGTAAGTTTCCTTGCCTGGCAGAGTTCTAGTGCCAAGGGTACCAGGGTGAGAGGGAAGGGTATTTCACCATACATAAGTTGCAACCCCTATAATTGATGCAGGGTCTGAGACAACCCCATTTCTCCCATTTGTTATGTAAAGCACACTCATGCAGGAAGATAAAATTGCAGAAATTTATTGATAAATGCAGATTAATCTAAAATGTCAGGCTGGAATTGTGATCAGAAAAACAGGCAAACCAAGTCCAAGGAACATAAGTAATCCAAAGAGGGTAGTCTGTGACTGTTCTCTTAAATAAGTAGTAGAACAGACAAGAACTGGGGGAGAGTGGGTGTTTATATAGGGCTGAGTGGTGATGAGCACCAGGTGCAGGTACTTAGTAAGATGAAGAGTCGCTGTGAGTGTGCAGATTGTTGAGGGAAGGTGTGGCAGGTGGTTCCATGACACTCATAAAACTATATTGTATAAAACAAATGTCAGATTATTAACCTTTCTCTTTATTTTTGGGAAAGTATAACACACATGTACATCATGCAAGCCACTGTGAAGTGCATGCTTTGCTCTGTTTGTTTCCATGTGCCTTTGTTTTGGTTTGTGTCTCCTGTGCATGTCATTGGTTCTTGTCGTGATGTGTGTTACATCGCAGATGTTCTCCATTTGAGCACTTAGTATTGTGTCTATATGTATCCCTTTGTTTGAGTTGTGTCTTGCAATGTAACTTGTACAATTTACAATTTACCAAACCACTTCTCATTTCATGGTCATGTTCATTCTTTCCATTTTTTATTTTGCTTTCATTTACTTGCTTCTCAATCTTGTTTTGCATACGTTCTTTACTAATTGCCCGACCTTTGCCTGTTTAACATTGACCTTTTTGTCTGCTGATTTTGATTATCTGTCTGTTTATTTAATAAACACTTACCCAACACTTTCATCCCCTCTCAATTTTGTGCATTCTTTCATAAACAAAAGTACATTGAAGCCGGTTCTTTTCTTTCAGGTTCTAGCAAAAGGGGGAACCCAACAATGTTGGGGATGAGGACTGTGCAGTGTCTGGCTATCGTACCGAGCGTGAAAATTGGTATGATGTTCCCTGTGAAAAGAAATATATTTGGATCTGTGAGAAAAGAATTAATATGTAAAATGTTGTATATGAATAATAAAAACTGATTTAGGTTAATACTGGTGGAGAGAGAAAACAAGTGAAATTCTAACCAGTTTCTGGAAAAAGCTTGATAATGATATTGCTGATGGTTGATTATTATTATTATTATTATTATTATTATTATAACTAATATTTGTGACACACATTATGATCTAATATATATGTCATATTTCTACTTTCATGGAGAATCTTAAGCCTTTTAAATTAAAATAATTAAAAAAAAAATTTTTTCAAATGAATGTTGTAATGATCAAAAACAATAAAAACAATAAATATGTGTTTGCTATTTTAAAAAAGCCTAGTGGCAGAAATAATTTACTTTCACAAAAAACAAAACAAAAAAAAATGAACCACCTATTAGTCAGTTGTTAATGCGAGTCCATCACACTAAAAAAAGTAGATTACTTATTTTGCAAAACCCATACAGGGCTTTTTAGCCATATGCCAACATTCCTTTATGTGGCAAGCAGGGACTATACTATATTTCTATTTAGCCAATTGTCATGCATGACTTTGCTCCATCAGGATTATCATCCAGGGAACCACATAAAGGAAGGACACTATTATGTTACCAAAAAAAAAAAAAAATCTGTGACCTCATTTAAAAGTTACTAAAAAAGGAATGTTTTTATCTTATGTTAGCATGAACAAGAGAAAACATTTACAAAGAAAGCATACAAACAATTCACTTTATTATAATCAGCAAAAACCAAAACTACACAATAAATAAACCTCATATTATATATGTCCATATAAGTTATCAGTAGCTAGCATAGCTACACACATCTTGTTTACAAATTGACACAGCTTGTTGTCACCCAAATGAGGATGGGTTTCCCTTTTGAGTCTGGTTCCTTTCAAGGTTTCTTCCTCATAACATCTAAGGGAGTTTTTCCTTGCCACAGTCGCCACGGCTGCTCATCAGGGATAAATGCACACTGTTCACCTTCACTGTTGATTTGTGTAAAGCTGCTTTGAGACAATGTCTGTTGTGAAAAGCGCTATAGAAATAAACTTGACTTGACTTGATTGTTAAAGTTAATGCAAATGGAATCATTAATAACTAAAGCAAAGTGGGGGGCTTGAATGCACAAGGATAAGTCACCTATTGAAAACAACAATCTACCTGAAAAGAGGTCCTCTTAAACAAACATGTGCACAGCAAACATCCATGTGACATGCCACTCCTTTGGATTGCTCAGCCTTCACAAAAGAAAGCAGAATAGTCACATCCAAACTATACAAAAACAGCTCACTGGGCCTCAACATTAGCATGACACAAATCTGGTTTTCCCAAATCAGGGCAACAAAGTTGCAACACAAAACACAGTTAGAATTGCTGGTGGTCATCGTGACAATCATCCTCTGCATGTTGTGCTCGGAGGATCCTACATCGTGGGGCTCCCAACTCCCCAACCCATCTGGGTCAAGAATGTCCACAACTCCCTCCCATCAATGGCTACAGGCCTCTCTCGTTTCCAGGTGGCCTACGGGTACCGGCCACCATTATTCTTCACCTAGGAGGAGGCCTCTGTCCAGTCAGCACTGGGTTTAATCAAGCAATGTTGCCGCTTCTGAAGAAAGACCCGCACTGTACTTCTCAGACCGCAGACATCACCCTGCCCTTCAACTCGAATTCTACAACTAAAGTCTACAGGAAACTTGCCTTGTGCTTTTTTGGGCCCTTGCCAGTTTCCAAAGTGCTTAACCCTTTCTCCGTTTATCTCAAACTCCCCTGGGTACTCCACATCCATCCGGCATATCACGTCTATCAAGCTCGTCCAAGTCTGCTTGCTTTTTAAGTGTTTCCTTAAAATGTACATAAGTATCCAATGTACCATAATATATTATGGCTATAATGTCCACATTATTATTATTATTATTATTGTATTATATTATTATTAACATTATCATTGTTGACTCTTAATTAATCCTTGATTAATCAAGTCTGTTTATGTGAAAAGTCTTGTGAAAATATTTGTGAAAATGTTACTCTTAGCTCACCAATCTATTGTTTGTCCCTGTATTTTGTTGTGCATGTTGTGTTGTGTTGTGTGCAGGTCCCATTCCCACCCAGAGTTTCCAGGCTACCCTGCCTTGGACCCACCTCCAATTAATGACCTCATGACTGATGCCTCTATTTAAGGAAGAGGAAGAAAAGCTTCCAGAGGAGGGTTGTTGTTGTGGTGTTTGGTGTGGTGAAATAGCAGTGGATTTTGTTGGCTTAGTGATATGGTTGTTCTGTTTTTTGTCTTTGGCCTGTATTTTGACCCTAAACTTGTTTGACCCTTTTGGAGTGTAGTGCGTATATATGTTATAATTCCACTTGTCTTATCAATATACCAACACCAAATGTAACAAACCTTTGTGTGTGTCTGGTTTGTATTATTTCTATAAAAGGATATCTTTATAGAAATAATACAAACCAGACACACACAAAGGTCAATCAAAACAAGTTAAAAACAGAGCACACTCTATCCTGATTGGTGGCTTGCTGCGCACTTGACCAGTTAAGTTTTTTCCACTTATCGTAAAAAAAAAAAAAGGAACGACTAAATGTTTTCCAGTAAAATGTTAAAGTAAAAGTCTCCCCAAATGAAAATACAGTACTTCAGTACAGTACAAATACACAAATTCGCTACTTAAGTTCAAAACCAATTTACATTTAAGTTTTTTGCCCACCAATGTTGTAATTTAATTCTTGTAAAGATTTGGGAATGTGGGTTTCCATTTTTCTTCCATGCTATAGATAAAGATCAAATAATGTGTATGTGTGTAAAAAGTATCTTCAACTGAGAATACATGATGAAGTACTTCTGTAAGAAGAGGGACGCCCCTACATAGTGATATAAATAATTTGAGTGAGAATTCATGCAGCTCAGTTGCAGTACTCTGTCTACTGAGACTTTAAAGAGAATAGTTATATATGCTATATGAAGTCTAACCTCAACTTCCTGTCCTAAGAACAATTATTTTTAGAAAACCACACTCTACAGACTGCAGTGGAGACTGTAGAGAGCTACACATTGAACAGTTTGTAATACTCTTTCCTGTGTTGTAGTTTAAATGTTTATTATAGAGAAATAAGTAATTCAGTTCATAGAAACTCAGAATTTTGAGCAAACGAAGGTCAGCTGAACTAGCTGATAGCACAAGTTATTGTTATGGACTGTCTGTGGTGCGTCTGCTGATTGCTGGTTATTTTCTTGCTGGCTGCCACTGCAATACTGTTGGTTAGGAAAACTATAGAGTGAGACCACTTAGACTGCTGACAGGATTGTGAGAGAGGAGGAGCAGACCTGGTGATCACAAACAACAGAGGAACAGATAAAACAAGATAATGGACTATTTTTTTTACTTAATAGAGACAAATTCTGAAAGCTTTTCCTGTTCACTATTATTGAATTATTTACAATTATTGAATTGTAGATTATACAATCCTTTAAAACATTGTGTCATTACGCAGATATTATGCCATATTTTACATAATTTTTATTGTCCTTCCATAAAACTGTCCTTAAGGGTGAGTCAGAACAACTGTAACACAATTTGATTTAAAGAAATGCAGTTTTATTAATATATAGCGTAAAAGATGTCATAGAGGATATGTGCATTTTTTTTTTCCATTCAGACCACTAATGTCTAAGCTAGATAAGACATTATAAAGAAATATTTTAAGAGGGAAACTTTGAGAGGAACCAAGACTTTCGTTTGGGTAAAGCAAAATATTGTGGATAATAGTCTTTACCCAGACACAACTAGAAGCTATAAATAGATCTTGAAAGGCTCTTTAGTAAGAGCATTAAGGCCTTATATGGTTCATCAGAGTTTGTAGTTTTAAATCTGTAGTAGCCAAGTTAAACTACTCACTGAATAAGAGTTACCGTATTTTCCGGACTATAAGCCGCTACTTTTTTCCCACGCTTTGAACCCCGCGGCTTAAACAATGAAGTAGCTAATTGATGAATTTTTCCTGGTTTTTCCCGGTTTTACAAACGTCAAGCCAAAAAACTGAGCCCCATAACATTAGACCAATGAAATTGCCGAACGGGTTCAGGTGAACCAATGAAACTCTTTATATTAAATCAGATGCGCTCCCACTGAATCGGGCCGCACCACATTATAAATATGGATGATGTTCCTCTGACGTTTGACGTCTACAGGAAATGTGAATCATTCGTCACGCTGAAAACAACCGGGCATAAAAACACACACTTCACCTGTGTTCTGAGCTGCATGGCATCGGGAGAAAAGCTTCACCGATGGTGATTTTTAAACGCACGACGATGCTAAAAGATAAACTCCCGAGAGAAATAGTTGTGAAAGGAAGGAGGAAGACAGTGAACAATGACTTTTTTGGTAGGCTACTGTTTAGATACAAGCCGTGTAACAAACACTGTCTTTCATTAAAGCCTGTGTAAAGTTCATTAGTTTCAGTGTAGACACCTGCGGCTTATAGACAGGTGCGGCTTATTTATGTTCAAAATAAAAATCTTTGTAGAATTCAGTGGGTGCGGCTTATATTTGTGTGCGCTTAATAATCCGGAAATTACAGTAAGTCTAAATTTTTAGAACCACAAATGATGACCACATCACTTTGCCTACTTTGATCAAAAGGTGCAGGCTTATTGTTTGTACCTCAAATTATAACACTACTACTACAGCAGTGTGTAGAGCTTTCTCTTACAAAGCCCCACACTAATTGGAACAGCCTTTACCTGATCATTAGTGTTCAATATTTTAATGTAGGCTGTTTTTTCAAGCCTTACAAAAAAAAAGTTAATTAATGTAAAAGGCTACTCTGAGGGGGAAAATAAAAGCATCTACACAATTATCTAAATATAAAACCAGTAGCAAATCAGTAGCAGTGTCTACTGAGACTCTGAAGAAAGAGTTTACGGTACATTTATTGAGTTATTAAAGCAATCTATATTTTCATAAACGGAATATGTAACATATAGTAACATGTAGTAGACTGTTCATATTAATTACAGTCAAAATCCATCCTGAAACTTTTTGGAGTTACTCAGTATCTTTAGGTTCTTGAGGTGGAACCATCCCCAGCTGCACAAAGTGGTCTCCAACTGAAGAGAACTCCATCCAGAGGTAGGGCAGTGGGGTAAATCTGGCATATCTGAAGAAAAGAAAATGGTATGAACACTGGTCATTTGTACCTCAGGAGCAGGTTTAACTTGGTGAGAGAGAGAGAGAGAGAGAGAGAGAGAGAGAGAGAGAGAGAGAGAGAGAGAGAGCGAGAGAAACAGACAGAAACAGAGAGAGAGAGACAGAGAGTCTAGAGATGTGACAAGAAGAGAGAAAAAACTTAATTGTTTCATAAAGGTTTAAGGGGTTTTGTGAGAGAAAGCTCTATCCTCTGCTTTGGTATCCATTATTTTAGGTACCAACAATTAGCCTGCACCTTTTGATTAAAATATGCATGGTGGATGATACTGTAACAGAAGTTTGCTTGGATACTCTGCAATGAGACTATTCAGATATTTATGTCAGTATTTTGCCAGATTTTATTTGGAGCTAGTGTAGACTGTAAGACTGATTTCCTAGATCTAGTAAGGACTGCTGCATTCTGGACTAACTGAGAATTATGTATGCACTTATTCGAACACCCAGACAGTAAAGCATTACAACAATCTACACAATGATGAAGCAAAAGCGTGAACTAGTTTTTCTGCACATTGAGACATAAAGACCATCCAGAGATAGTTTACGTTTAGCCACATGTGGCCCTAATTAAAATACTTCTGTTTTACCAGAATCAAGCAGAAGGAAGTTATTAATCGTCCACCGTCTCCTTTACACATTTCTCAACACTGATAAGTTCATGTCTCTCATCTGGCTTTGCTGAAATGTACAATTGTGTGTTGTTAGCATATTTATACCATATTTACGAATAATTTTACCATCGGTAAGTTGATTATATAAAGAAAAAAAAAACAGTGGGCCTAAACTGTACCTCAGAGAGTGTAGAGAACTCACTATTTAGACCAACAAACTGATAACGATGAGTCAAATAAGACCTGAGCCAGGAGAGAGCTGTTCCCTTTATTCCAACAACATTTTCTAGTCTACCAAGGAGGAGGTTATGATCAATGGTGTCAAAGAAAATGGTCAAGAAAAACAAGTAAAAAGACAAAACCCTGATCAGAGGCCAATAACTGACTGGTATGTACATGGAACAGGAATAGCATCCTTCACAGACATTGCTAGTTGCAGGTTTTCTATGCAAACTATGTCAGTCTTAAATTAAGACAATGAAGCTGCTTTCTCTTTTAACATTTGTTAAACAATTTGTCTCTCAGGCCCGCTGAGATTGCTCAATTCAACTGAAGGAACCCCTGCAATGTCAGAATAATGGCTGGCTTCAGTTTTTATTTGGATGATCCTCAAAGCAGTTAACACGGGGTCATCAAAGCAGCTTTTGGATACACTAACAGTTATACTGTATGTGAAGAATGTATACGCAGGGTTACTATGGGTTAACATGATGCTCAAATATAAGCAACAATTCTTCCTTTTGTCGGTGTGACTGCACTTTGAATTCAATTTGTCTGTTTTGGCACAAAATAGTTTTTTGTTTTGATGAGATATTTACAATGGCTTGCGAAGGTTTGGGCACTCCGAATAAAATGTATTTTAATGTGAACAGTTAGAACTGTAAGTGATGATGAGCTCCAAAAGTCAAAAGTTACAGATGACACATTCCCTTAACATTTTAAACAAAATCTTTTTTTTTTTTTTACATTTTCTAAATAACAGAAAATAAAAAAAGTGTCCACAGCAAATGTTCAGGAACCCTGCATAGTTAGCACCTAGTAAAACCCCCTTTGGCAAGTATCACAGTTTGTAAATTTTCAAAAAAGAACTTTCAGTTCTTGTTTGAGGAATTTTCACCCGTTCTTCCTTCTTGGTCTCCCAGTTCTGTGAGATTCCTGGGCCATCTTGCACGCATTGCACTTTTGAGTTTTATCCACAGATTTTCAATGATGTTTAGGTTAGGAGATGGGGAGGGCCATAGCAAAGCCTTCAGCTTGTGCCTCTTGAGGTAGTCCATCATGGATTTGGAGGTGTGATCATTATCCATTTGTAGAAGCCATCCTATTTTCAACTTCAGCTTTTTACAGATGGTTTTATGTTTGCTACTAGAATTTGTTGGAATTTTATTCAATCCATTCTTCCATCTACCCATTAAATGTTCCCCATGCAATTGTCTGTGCGGTAAGACTCGCGGTGGTGGCGTGTGTGTTTATATCAACACGGAATGGTGTAAGAACTCTGTGCTTGTTTCATGCTACTGCTCATCGCTAGTGGAGTTTGTGACTGTTAGATGCAGACCTTTTTATTTACCACGGGAATTCACAACTGTTTACATCGTCGGAGTGTACATTCCTCCCAGTGCTAATGCTAAGGAGGCACTGTGTGATCTCTACGGCGCTATTAGCGACCTGCAGAATGCTCACCCCGACGGATTGTTTATTATCGCCGGAGATTTCAACCATGTGAATCTCAAGACTGTGCTTCCTAAACTCCATCAGCATGTGGACTTTGCAACGAGAGGAGCGAACACGCTGGATCTTGTTTACACAAACATCCCCGGCGCGTATCGTGCGGAGCCCCGCCCCCATCTCGGATACTCAGACCACTGCTCTGTTATGCTAATTCCAGCATACAGACCGCTCGTCAGACGCTCTAAACCGGTTCTGAAACAGGTGAAAACCTGGCCAGAAGGAGCTACTTCTGCTCTTCAGGACTGTTTTGAGTGCACTGACTGGGACATGTTTAGGGAAGCTGCAACCTACGGCGATTCCATCAACTTGGAGGAGTACACATCATCAGTGACCAGCTACATCAGCAAGTGCGTTGATGATGTGACCATCTCCAAGACCATCACTACACGCTCCAACCAGAAACCGTGGATGACTGCAAATGTGCGTGCGCTGCTGAAACAAAGAGACTCTGCCTTCAGATCAGGGGACAAGGCGGCCTTAAAAACAGCAAGGGCCAAACTGTCTCGTGCTATCAGAGAGGCGAAGCGCGCGCACGCGAAGAAAATCCACAACCACTTCCAGGACAGTGGAGACACCCGGCGCATGTGGCAGGGCATCCAGGCGATCACGAATTACAAGACCACATCACCTGCTTGTGACCGTGACCCCTCCCTCCCAGATGTGCTGAACGACTTCTATGCCCGGTTCGAGGTGCAGAACAATGTGGTGGCGAGGAAGACCATCCCTCCTCCCACTGACCAGGTGCTCTGTCTAACCACAGCTGAAGTGAGGAAAACTCTATGCAGAGTTAACCCACGGAAGTCTGCTGGACCTGACAACATTCCTGGCAGAGTGCTCAGGGAATGTGCAGAACAGCTAGCAGATGTCCTCACTGACATCTTCAACATCTCCCTGAGCAGCAACGTTGTTCCCACGTGCCTCAAGACAATGACCATTGTTCCCATGCCGAAGAAGTCTTCTGTCTCCTGCCTCAATGACTATCGTCCCGTCGCGCTCACACCCATCATGATGAAGTGCTTCGAGAGGCTCGTCATGAGGCACATTAAGACACAGCTTCCAGCCTCCCTGGACCCCATGCAGTTTGCGTATCGTCCAAACCGTTCCACGGACGATGCTATCTCCACAACCCTTCATCTGGCCCTCACCCACCTGGATAACAAGGACTCTTATGTGCGAATGCTGTTCATTGACTTCAGCTCAGCATTCAACACAATCATTCCTCAGCACCTGATCGAGAAGTTGAACCTTCTGGGCCTGAACACCTCCCTCTGTAACTGGATCCTGGACTTCCTGACTGAGAGACCTCAGTCAGTCAGGATCGGGAACAGCATCTCCAGCACCACCACACTGAGCACTGGGGCCCCCCAGGGTTGTGTGCTCAGCCCACTGCTGTTCACTCTGCTGACTCACGACTGTGTAGCAATGCACAGCTCGAACCACATCATCAAGTTCGCTGACGACACGACCGTGGTGGGTCTAATCAGCAAGAACGACGAGTCAGCATACAGAGAGGAGGTGCAACGGCTAACTGCCTGGTGTGGAGCAAACAACCTGTCTCTGAACTTGGACAAAACGAAAGAGATGGTTGTGGACTTCAGGAGAGCACAGAGCGACCAATCTCCACTGATTATTGATGGATCCTCTGTGGAGATCGTCAAGAGCACCAAATTCCTTGGTGTTCATCTGGCGGACAACCTCACCTGGTCACTTAACACCAGCTCCATCACCAAGAAAGCCCAGCAGCGTCTCTACTTCCTGAGAAGGCTGAGGAAAGCCCATCTCCCTCCCCCCATCCTGTCCATGTTCTACAGAGGGACCATTGAGAGCATCCTGAGCAGCTGCATCACTGCCTGGTTTGGGAACTGCACCGTCTCGGACCGCAAGTCCCTACAGAGGATAGTGAGAACAGCTGAGAAGATCATCGGAATCTCTCTCCCCTCTATCATGGACATTTACACTACACGCTGCATCCGCAAAGCACACAGCATTGTGGACGATCACACACACCCCTCACACACACTTTTTACACTTCTACCATCAGGAAAACGGTTCCGAAGCATTCGGACCGCCACAACAAGACTGTGCAACAGTTTCTTCCCACAAGCCATCAGGCTTCTCAACACACAGAACTGAAACGGAACTCTCTCACACACACACACACTCACTCAAATGTGTGTAACAAACTGAAAACATTTTTCCTGGACTTAACACCCAACACACACTCATCACTCATCTCAATCCATTCCACCACCATTCATTATTCATTATTTATTATTTATTATTCTCGATTGTACCACTCTCAACTGCTGTTTTTGCACACTTATCATTTTTACTGTATCATTTTTACTGTATTATACTGTTTACATGCTGTTTTTGCACCTTCGACTGCTGCTGTATTTTTTGCACTACACTGTTTATAGTCACTTCTGGAATATAGTCTATATTTTGTATAGTTTTTACAGTTTTCTTGTACAGTACTGTATAATCTAGTATACAGTAGGTTTACTGGTCGGCGCTATATAGGGTTTTATGTCTTGTCTTGTGTCGTCTGTCTGCACTGTCTGTCTGCACTGTTTGCACCAGGTTGAACTCGATGCACTTTATGTAACTTGTGTTTTAGCTTAATGTTGTTTTGTCTGTTTGTTGTTTAGTGTAGCACCAGGGTTCTGGAGAAACGTTGTCTCATTTTTACTGTGTATAGTAGAAATGACAATAAAAGCCTCTTGACTTGACTTGACTTGACTTGAATACAACCCCAAATCATGATCTATCCACTGACATGCTTAACAGTTGAACTGGTGTTCTTTTCAGGAAAGTTCTTTGCCCTTTGTTCTCCAAACCTACCTTTGCTCATAGCGGTTAAAGGATTCTATTTTAACCTCCGTTATCAGGACTATTTACATCAGTCCACAGGACTTTTTCCAAAATGCATCATGCTGTGTAAATGTTCTTGTGCAAAATTAAGATGCTGCATTTTGTGGTGAAGATGCAGGAGGGATTTTCTTCTGAATACTCTTTCATGAAAGCCATATTTGTGTAGGATTTGCTGAACAGTTGAACAGTGTACCACAACTCCAGAGTCTACAAAATCTTGCTGGAGGTATTTTGCAGTCAAATGGAGGTTCTGGCTTTTCTAGAAATCTTATTAGCACTTCTCTCTGATATTTTTCTTAGTCTTCCAGACCTTATCTTGACCTCCACTGTTTCTGTTTACTGTCGTGTACTAATTGAATTAAATTGAATTAAAACACTTTGCTATCTTCTTATAGCCTTCTAATGCTTTGTGGGCATCAATCATTTTCATTATCAGAGTGCCAGAAAAGGAACCTTTTCACAATATACATGCTTCCCTTGGAAAATATTAGAAGGCATGTAATAAGCTTCCACTGTTATGCCAATGAAACCCAACTATATATCTCAAAACCAAACCAAATATCTTAAATGACCAGATGAAATGAATGTGAAAAGATTTGATTACACATAACTTTCTCTTATTAAATTCTGATGACAGAGATTTTGCTGATCGGCCCCAAAAAAACAGCACACAGAAGCTCCAGCATTTCAACCTGCATTTAGAAGGATGTTCTGTAACTACTAGTTCAACAGTAAAAGACCTGGGAGTTATTTTAGATAACAATTTTTTTGGCTTTTTTGTTTTTTTGAAAATCATATCAACCAAGTTACAAAAACAGCCTTATTCCACTTTAGAAATATTTCTAAGTTAAGAAACATGTTGTCTATATCCGATGCAGAGAAGCTCGTCCATGCGTTCATGACCTCCAGAATAGACTACTGTAATGCATTACTAGGTGGATGTCCTGCATCATTAATAAACAAGCTTCAGTTAGTTCAGAATGCAGCAGCCAGAGTTCTTACAAGGTCAAGAAAATATGATCACATAACCCCGATCTTATCATCCCTACACTGGCTTCCCGTTAAGCTTCAAATCCGCTACAAACTACTGCTTCTTACTTACAAAACACTTAATGGTTTATCTCCCATGTATCTCTCCAGTCTTCTAACACGCTACAATTCGTCACGCTTCTTGAGATCTCAAAACTCCGGACTTCAAGTAGTTCCTTAAATAGCAAAGTCCACTAAAGGTGGTAGAACATTCTCACATTTAGCTCCAAAAATTTGGAATAACCTCCCTGACAGTGTTTGGGGCTCAGACACACTCTCCCAGTTTAAGTGCAGATTAAAGATGTAACTTTTTAGCAATATTACAAATTTACATTTACATTTGCGGCATTTAGCAGACGCCCTTATCCAGAGTGACATGCAAAAGTCCTTTGATTCTCCAGCAATGAATAAATCTACAGTGGTACGCCAGATTACAAACTTAATATAAATAATATAGCTGCAAGCAGCGACGGCGGTCCCTCGCACGTTTTTTTATCGCTATACGGTGCCTTCCAGAAAACAATGCACGGTGGGCAAGTGCATCAAGTTGGTAAATATCAGTGGACTATTTTATGTTGTTACTGACCCATTTGGGGACTGTAGGTAAAAGAAACCCCAACGCCATGGCAACAGTGTTTGAGATATAAAAAATCTGTTCGCAATTTAGCATCTCCAATATCTCTGCGTCATGTTGGCCAAGTCTGGTCCTAATTGCATGAATCCCCTAGGAGGAGTATTTAAAAGTTTACCGCATGCAGCTGTCAAAAAATCCACCTTTGTGACTGACACACTTCCTGGGCCTGTTGGTGGCGCTATACCCGGGACTCACAATAGGCAATTGTGGGCACAGAGTGTGTGTGTGTGTGTGTGTGTGTGTGTGTGTGTGTGTGTGTGTGTGTGTGTGTGTGTTGTTGAGATTGGAATGGCCAGACATCAATATGAATGGCCATGAATGTACAACAATAGCTTGTCTGGCAACCTGGTCATCAATATGAATGCCAAATCAACATGAATAGCCCCAGACATGTAGAACAAAAGCCTTTAATGGTCAGCAATTCATTAATATGCAGACTGTATGAATAGAGTATGAACGACCACCTGAGTTTAGCTTGAGTTTTCTGGATTGCTCCAGGACTGATTTCATGTATTTACATATGAAGGAAAAACAATTTTCATTTGAGGCTTTTTTTTTTTTTTACAGTACTGAATCATCTATAAATCTTTTTAAGCATTATCAACTGTGAATAATGGACAGTAAAGCCCAAAGTGTCTTCTTTTTAAAGATATGTAAATTGTGTATGTAGTCCACTTTTATCAGGAACTGTTAACATTTAATGTTAGGGAGCGCATTTTCAGCTGTGAGTCCCAAAATCTGTGTCATGGCCCAACAGGAAAAAAAGAAGCGTGATGTGAAATCTGGGCTTTGAAAAAGTTACGTAAAAGTTGCATTACCTTTGAATGGCGACTCTACGTGTTTTAGCCGTTGTTTGTGGAGGTAGGTTTTGTCTGTATGCGAAAAAGTGAGTTGGCATTGCAAATTTAACTCTTAATACAATTGTTTATATGATGTTTAATGTTGTTGCAGATAAAATGGCTTACAGTAGCCCTACAAAAATTCCCCGTGTGGACGGAGAATAATTTTCTCGATTAAGAGACAGGTTCCGCTTAGTAGCTGTAAGTACTTAGATATTTGTGTTTGGGAGAACAAATGATTTATTTTCAAAATGTTTATGTGCGATGTATTTATCTTTTTTTGTTTAGTATTCGGCATTGGATCCAGCGCAGGTCCCCTGGTGGTCTAGTGGTTAAGATGCAGCGCTCTCACCGCTGCGACCCGGGTTAGATTCCCGGTCAGGGAACCATCCCCAGCCACTCTCAGTGCCGGTCCCAAGCCCGGATAAATTGGGGAGGGTTGCGTTAGGAAGGGCATCCAGCGTAAAACATGTGCCAAAACGTGCGGAGGATCCGCTGTGGCGACCCCTAACGGGAGAAGCAGAAAGAAAATTTATTCGGCATTGGATCCAGCAACACCCAGGAATCGGATCGAGGAGGAGGTCACCGAAGTTGGAGTTGTTATGATGAGGAAATTTGCCGCAATGGATTCGGTAATTAAATTTTTAAGAAGAGATCTGAGCAAAGCGTAAAAGGAGCAACATGGAAACGGAATTGGAGGCAGCAAAGGCTGCTCAGGATTTTTTGAGAAATGGTATATAATAGATGCTTTCATTAGAATGTAAAGTGTAATGTTTTTATATTGTGGATTTGCATAGAAGTTTCATTGTAAATAAAATGTAGGTTTTATTTTAAGATGTTGTTAACCCTGAGCAGGACGGAGGTTCCGTTTTGAGAAATGGTAAATAATCAATGTTTTCGTTACAGTGTAAAGTGTACTTTTTACTATTGTGGATTTGCATGCAATTAACTCTGAGCAGGAGGAAGGGTCTGTTGAGGGAGCCATAAGAACTGTGATAGAGGAAGCAGCACACTGAACTTCCCAAAATATTTGTATTTTTATTTGAAAAGTTTTATTTAGTTTGTTATTGTAATTGTATATGTATAGAGTGTTATTTAATATAATAAATCTTTTTGTGATTCTGGGTTTGTGTTTTGTAAAGTGAGTTTTTGCAGTCTTTTGGGTATATGAAAAACTGCAGTGTTTAAATGTAAATCCTACTTGTTAAATCAAAGATTTAAATCATACAAATTAACAATTGTTAAAGTATTACATTTTTCTCACTGGTCTAACTCTAGTTTTACTAAACCTGTGCAAATTGCTGTTAATTCCCTGGACCTCACACCTAGTAGCACCCCTGCTGAGATTTTCACAGGCCTGCAGCTCCATTGTTCCCCTGCTTTTGTTGTGCAAACACACCCATTACCTGTGAGGCCTGGCACATTTGCAGAGAGAGAGAGAGTCATGAGTATATGTGCTTTTTTTCTATAAGCCTGTATAGTACACATCAGAAAACATTGTAGCACTGGTGTATAATTATACACACATTCACATACGTTCATGCGTTATAGTTTGTTATCGTGTTGGGTTTCCTCTTTCTGCCGTCACCGATCGTCTCGTGACGTCTTGGTGCATGGAAGTTAGAACACATACAGTCTTTTTTTAGGTGAATAAATTGTCAAGCAGACACTGCCACTTCTAAGCACTGAAGTGGAGAATACCTCTCGCCGTGCAGTGTCTTTTGCAAGTTGAGGAAGTTCGGACGATCGGACATTATTCGCCGTGCCCAGTAGCGGTGTTTTCCGCTGCAGCAGTCTGTGCGACAGTGACAGTGAAGTAAAGAAATTGTCTGTCGTGACATTTCTCCTATCATCCAAAAATGGCTCAATCAGATTCATGACCACGTTCTCTGCCAGCCTCTCTCCCTTCTGACAACTGGGGTCCTTTCCCAAGTAAGGAGATGCATTGCAGGCATATCCGTGGCCATCCAGAACTTGATCCCAAATTTGTCTGGCTTGGTTGCGATATACTGTGTGAATGGACAACGAACCTTGGTAGGGAACAGCTGTTCATCTATGGTCATGTGTTCTCCTGGAGTGAAACTCTCAGCACAGTTCTTGTTGAAGCGTCTCCAGATGTCGGAGATCGCAGCAAATTTGTCTGTTTTCACCCGTTCTGCCCGCGTGTCCTTGTCATCAAATCGAAGGTGTTGCATAATTGAAATGAATCTATCTCAGGGCATTGTCTCTTTGATTACTGGCACCAGAAAGCTTTCTGACCGGCAATCCACAATGGCACCAACGGGACACAGGATTGCTCTTACAAACAGAATTGAAATGAATGCCATCAATTCATGAATTGCCAAATTCCAGTCTGGCTCTGTTCTGCGGGCTTGATGGACTCCCTGATGGTCTGCAGTATTCCCACGTCTAACAGGCAAAGGAAGCTTTGGAGCACGCTTGTAATTTTACGCTGTCGGAAGATAAACAAAAAAAAGTCAGTAATTCTAGTGCTAAAAGCCGTGTTAAGGCAGTTAGTAACTTTAATTTGTCATAGTGTGTAGTTTTTAATCAAAAATATAATTTAAAGTGTAATGGTAATCATTTTTGCCTTTGATCAATCATCTTTGTGTACATCCACTAAAATGCTAAACAATAGCTACCCAGTCAATAGACAAATTAAACGATTAGATGCTTTTCATTTTCTCAAAACCATGTCTACATACTTGCAAGTGTACTTAATGTGCCTTGTGGCATATGTATAATTTTTACGATCTTTGATCGTATGTACTTTTATTTATCAACAATTAAAGATTTTACTGAACCATTTAGAAAAATGTAATTTTACAATTTACTAATTTTAATGTTGCACAAAGCTGTAGCCACCCAAGTAGCACAACAATGAATGTATTTGTTTTTCATTAAGTTTACATTTGTACTGTATGCCTTATCATATTTTTAATGTCCATATGTGTCACTTCCACTGTACGTGTTTAATTGTTGCATTTGACAAAATCATTGGTATCTTTATTGGTTGGAGGCGCAGGTCTGTCAATTGTGGACTATTGGTGAGACACTTTTATGTCAGATAGTTTACACGTTTATACCCACACACTGTATTTGTCACGCTGAGAAACAAATAATGTTTCTTCATACAATTACTGGACGCAGGCATACGGAGAGAAGTTCTGTGACAAGTTTTTACGTGTACTCAAGCTCCTGCAGTGGCTTCAAGAGCTGACATGCAGATGACGTGAAAGCACAGCGAGAACGATTAGAGAAATCATACAAAAATATACAGGCTTTAATTGTTGTATATTGGATTTGTCTAGACGGCCACTGGCTAGACGCTATGCTTAATGGGTCTTGTGCTCATGTTTATTTGAAAAAAAATGACGCAGCTAATAGTGTAATTGTGAACATAAGTTCAATAAATACTAATGAAATTAAATGTTGAATGTATTTTGTACGGTATTCTATTGGCTGAGCAGCAGCTTGTAACCTAATTTTGTAGATAGAAAAAAAAATATTGAAATGACTTGAGTCTTTGAAGTGAGTTGGCTTCCTAACACAAGACAAAAATTATTCCATTTAATGGTTGTATATTGGAATTCGCTAGAGTTATGCTTAATAGGTCTTGTTGGTCATGTTTATTGCACTGAAAAAAATAAAGGCTGGAATCACCTAAAAATATAGTGCATCATTTTTGCATCCACATTTTTAAGCAAGTTTCACATGGAAATTTAAGCAAATATATTTAATAATTATACCTGGTTAAAAAGCAAGAACATATGTTCTGACGTAAAATAGTAATTATTGTAGTATAAGTAATGTTTTTTTTTTTATATATAACTTTTCATGTTATTATTCTTTCCTTTAGTGTACATGAACTTTGATTCAAATTTTCTTTGTATTTTTGTAGTTAATTCATGACTTTTTTCAATAATCTTTTTCCTTCAACACTGTATTCAAGCAATAAATTAAATGTCCATATGAATCAAAAAATTCAACACAGTCTTATTTTATAAAAGAAGTTTAATATTCATTTAATGAGGTTCACAGGCTTGTATTCTTTATTACATGTTAAACAGATAATGAAAATGAAGGTCATTGTGTTTACATTTTAGAATGTGTGTGGTTTCCAAATAATGTATATAATATATGTTTTATTTTCATGTATTTAAGTCAATTGTAGTTGTGATTATTAAAATGTTTATGTAGAAGCAACATAAGTTGTTTTGGCTTTGATACTATTGTAGTTGTGTCATTTCTGTTTTCTGGGTTTTTTTAGATGCCTAAGTTGAAGAGATTTCGAATGCGGCGAAAGCCAATGATCAACAAAAGTAAGAAAGATGTTTCTGATACCACTGTTTGCAAGTGTCCAAATGTTTTGCCCATATTAGTAGGTGATACAGTTCGAATGCAGTCCACAATCGTGAATGAGGATGTTGTAGGTGCAGCATGTAGTTTAGTTTCAATTGTAAAACATAAGATACATCATGTGTGCACCTGGCAGAAAGTCAGTCTCGAGGATATTTATGCTGAGGGAACTAAACTGCTTAAAGACATAGCTAAATGTAAAAGTTATGGTAAAACTCTTTTACCTTTTAAGTTTAGTGAACAATACTGCATTTTTAATAAAATGTGCAAAGTGGCAGAAGGGGAGTCACTGACTAGGGGACATGAAGACTTGTACGAGACACTTCAAGAGATTTTTCTAAAATATGAATCTTGTTTAGTGAAGATTAACAGACAAACATGTGCAATTATCAGATGTAGTGATGTCTATGCTGTTGTAGATTGTAATGTTCGCAATGCATGTGGGTTGGGATCAAATATGGGTGGAGCAGTTGTGGTTTTCAACACAAATTGGCAAGATTTGTTTTGGCATGTCAATAATTTAATGGAAAGCTTGAGTGCTACTGAGTTTAGTATAAGTGGAATTAATGTAGAGGTGACTTTACCAGATATGTTGCCATGTGTGAACAATGACGTTGTCGGAGAAAGCAGTACATCAAACGCAAGACAGAGTGTTTGCGGTTCAAATCATCAAGGTGATAGCAGGGTCAAAGAGGTGACGTCACCAGATATGTTGTCATGTGTGAACAGTGATGTTGTAGGAGAAGGCAGTACATCAAATGCAAGACAAAGTGTTTGTGGATCAGTTCATCAAGGTGATAGCAGGTTCAAGTGGCCAGGAAAACAATGTGTTGCAATTAGTTTAGCTGCAATGGCAATGCATAGTGTACATACTGTATTTTCATGGGAAACAAAAGATTTAGATAATGTTTTATCTATTGGTGATATCCTGTATGGATATTTGCATGAAAACAGCTGTATTAGTGATCCGACACAGCAGAAGTGGTTGTGTGTTCCAGAACTTCCTTGTGAATATGTGTTTAATGAGAAAAGGTTCATGTTTGAATATGGTAAATGTGTTTCTGGATTTGTAGATATGAATAATGGAGACTTGATAACAGCTGGTGTATGTGTGCCATTAGTCCATGGTCTGCAGACAATGTTTGAACAATATGAAACATGCTTTTTAACATTGAATGGAAATACCTGTGCCATTATTAAGCAAAATGGACAGTTTGCTGTGATTGATTCCCATGCACGTAGTAGAACTGGAATTCCTGATAATGATGGGTTTAGTGTGATTGTATATTACAATTCATTGAGCTGTGTTTTGAAACATATTGAAAACTTGGCTGCATGTGTTGGTGATGATAAGAAAGTATTTGAAATAAGTGGCTTCGTGTAATTCCAGAAAAAAGTAGTAAAGTATCTGTCAGGCAATCAGAAAACAAAAATGATGATGTTGGTGAAAAGAAATTAGTGGGTAAAAAGAAGAGATCTTATTGCTCACAAAGTTTGGAAGATGAGAGTGAAAGTAAAGTTGTAAAGACACCGAAAGAAAACTTTATGGAAAGTACTAATACAAAAACAATTTCTGACTGTGATTTGAACTCTGATGTAATTCGTGTACAAAGTAGAATTGACAAAACGTTTCATTTTCATCCACTGTGTCATGAAGTGAAACAAAAATTAAGCCGTCTACTACGCAAAGAATGTCATGATGATAATGTGGTTTTCCAAGCAGACACTGGACCGTTGGGAAGTCCGTGTAACACAACGAGTATTATTGCCGACGGAAGCGGTTTCTTTCGGGCAGTAGCACAAGCTGTGTGCGGCTCACAAAAAGCTCATAGAGCAGTTCGACTTGCAGTGGTGAAAGACATGGAATTGCATAGTACAGATTACAAGAATATGTTGAGATGTGAGTATACATCTATGGAAGATTATTTGTCCACTTCAAGAATGAAGTACGTAGGATCATGGGCTACTGAAGTGGAAATTCAAGCAACTGCTAATTATTTGGGGGTAGATATCTATACATATCGCAATGATAAGTGGTTAAATATAGTTGTGTTCATGATAAACTGTGTGAACAAGGCATTTATTTGCAGCACTCTAATGATCATTACGAGGTTGTGATTTGTGTAAGACAACCTAAGAGCCCAATGTGTTATCAATTGTGTCAGAACAGTAAACATGATGAAGGAAAATATATGTGTACAAGGCAAAGTGTAAAGGCACAAAGTGATATAAAACACGAGAAGCTGGATTCAGTTGCTGAAGATGGACACAGTTTATCTGCTAACAGGAAAAGCTACTTTCATAATTATTACTTATTTAACAGAGTCAAAAGTAAAATGAAGTATCATAGGAATGTACAGTTTCTGCAAAAGATCAAAACTTTAAATAAGGAAAGATATCACAAAAACGCTACATATAATGAATCTTTAAAGAAAGCAAGTAAGAGGAAATATAAAGAAAACAAACAACATCACTTTAAAGTCAATGAATACAACAGATTGAAATATCATAATAATGAGCAATACAAGTGTAAAGTGAACGAGTACAATAAGTTAAAGTATCGTAACAACGAACAATACAGACGGAAGATGATTGAGTACAATAAGTTAAAATATCGTGCCAACAAACAATTCAAACAAAGTGAATAAGTACAATAATGTGACATAACGTAGTAACGAGCAACACAAACGTAAGGTGAATGAGTACGATAAGGTGAAGTATTGTGATAATGAAAAAATACAGGCACAAAGTGAATGAGTAGAATAAGGTGAAGTATCGTGATAACAAGAAATACAGGAATAAGGTGAATGAATACAATAAGGTGAAGTATCGTGACAATGTGAAATATAGGAGTAGAATGAAGAAATACAGCATTATGAAATACCGCACTAATGAAAATCACAGAAATGTACTAAAACAATGCAATAAATTAAAGTATCAGAACAATGCATTGCATAAAGAAAGTGTACAAAAAAGTAATAAAAAAAAGGAAAAAAAGCTAAAGGTAAACAAAAAGGATTGTGAATTTGCCAAAAAACTGTTCGAAGATAAGGTCAGTTCTGGTCTAGATTTTATTTGCTGTGTTTGTCATCGACTGTGTTTTAAGCATCAAGTGTTATGTTGTGAAAGAGATTCTTATAAAAAAAATTAAACAATGTTGGTGGTAGCTGACAAGTGTATAACTGAGCAGTTCTTGGTAAGAAGTAGTGGTAATGAATGTCCTGTTCCATGTGGATTGAGAACATCAAGTAAAGGACAGCTATGGATTTGTTTTACTTGTCATTATAAGATAAATAAAAGTGAAATGCCAGCAGAAAGTGCTGTAAACAATTTGGAATTGCAACCCATACCCGAAGAATTGCGCTGTCTCAATAGTCTAGAACAACATTTGAAAAGTTACTTTTAGGCATAGATGCACGTGTTGTGTTAATTAAAAACATAGATGTTGATGATGGATTGGTTAATGGTGTTTGTGGTGTAGTTGCTCATATCGTACGCTCATCTAAAGAGAAGTTACCTGAAACTGTATATGTTCAGTGTGATGATAGTCATGTGAGATTGAAAAGACAAAAACAATGTTGATTTGAGGCAGCAAAATTGCTCCATTCTACACCTGTATATGTAGAAGAGGAAAACGTTTGTACGAAAGCTGGTTTTCGCCGTCAGTTTCCTTTAAAACTAGCATGGGCATGCACAGTACATAAAGTTCAGGGTTTAACTGTTGAGACTGCTGTCGTTAGTGTAAAGTGTTTGCACCTGGTCTGGCTTATGTAGCTTTGAGCGGGTAAGGAGTTTGTCAGGGTTAAAGACTTTAGTGGAAAGGCCATTTTCTGTAATGATCAGATTTGTGAAGCTCTTCAAGAAATACCATCTTTTATGGCACATGATGAATCATTGGTGACAGTACAAGATGCTTTTCTGTGTTTATACTGAATGTACAGAGTTTGCGTTGCCATAAAGAGGATTTAAATGTGTCTATTCGACATGTATTGCTGTAACTGAAACATGGCTGCCAGAACACTATCTGCCTGAAAGTGTACATTTAGAAACCTACAACTTTGTGGGTGTTCCTCGTTGTGTTGCATACACAAGTAAATGTCCTCCTTTAAATGATTTGAAACTACAACAACACGGTGGAGTTGGAGTTTATCCAACATGTGGAGTGCCAAATAATATTATAACAATTCCAAATCTTAGTTTAGTTTAATTTGATTTTCCTGAAAATGATATTTAGCTTGGTGTTATTTATAGACCACAAACACACCCTTTGTGTAGTTTTAAGGAAAATCTGGGCAGGTTAATTGATCAGCTGCCTTCAATTTCAAATAACATTGTGCTTGTGGAAGACTTTAAGCATGATGCATCAAAGTCTAATTCTGTGTGCTCTTTTATGGTAGATAGGGGTTTTATTCAACATGTTAAGGAACCTACAACAGAAAAAGGAACATTAATGGACCATGTGTACATAAAACGTATGACAGATTTCTCAGTACACACAGATATTGTGCCAGTGTACTTTAGCACACACGAGGGGATTTTCTGCTCATTTAAACTTTCAATTAAAATGGTCTCTGATTCTCTGTTGAAATATTTGACGACATAAAAGGTGTACCATTTGATGTAGTATATACTTATTTGGTGATAGGGACAAGGACTATGGGAGAATATAGAACTTTTATCTTGTAGGATTCCTGTTAAGGCAGTAACAGATTTATACAATGTCATTATCTGTTTAAACACTGGAAATGTACTTATTACAAAGCTGTAGCTCAATAATTATGTAAATTCTTCTACTTGTAAAATATCATTAGCTTTTTATAACACAATTCTGGTTACTTGGTGAAGGAGACAAGGAGCATAAGAAACACTTCTGTTATCCTTGTTAAGCCAGTACCAGATTTATACATTCATGCTTCTCTGTTTAGGCATGCCATGTGCATTCACAAAACAATCATGTGCGTTCTGCTTCGGGTTTAAAAATTATAAGGATTTAAAATAGTTTCCTACAGAAATACTGTACTTGTGAAATCCCATTAGCTTTTTACATACACAATTCTGGTCACTTGGTGATGGAGACAAGGACCATAAGAAAACATACTACAGTTATCTTGAAGGATCCTTGTTAAGCCAGTACCAGATTTAAATTTTATTACATTCACATTAACAAAATGATCATGTACATTCTGCTTCAGGTTTATAAAACCATTAGGATTTAAAATAGTTTCCTACAAAAGGTTTCTTTTTCTTGCATTGCAACAGCATGATCCTTGGCATAGTAAACACACCTGTAACCATTTCGCTTATTCTTGCATTGTGTTCTGCTATAGAACAAAATATTGGCTTTTGTAGAGTAACAGAACAGAACAGTTATTGTGAGTACTGTGCATCCCTTATTAACACATGCTGTTGCTAATACAACTTTTTTGCTTTCCCTATAATATAAATGATAACAAAAAGCAAAAATGCACTGGTAATGGTACTCCAGGTCAACCGCCTGGATGGGGTTCAAGTCCCTGCAGTGTACTTGCTTGTTATTATTTACGATAATACTAAAATGTGTTGTTATAGACTTCACACAAAAGTAAATAAATTTTTGTGCTATCGCCTAAAATCGGACACTATTGTATTATGTTATTGACATGATTAAGCACTGTTCTTATTTTTGTGCTGGTTCTTCTTTGATTTTTTCATTTGATCTAAACCAGTAAACTGTGCCCTAGTCTTCAGAAAAAAACGTCGGGCCCTGCACAACATCTGCTTTTGCAACAGCTTGAGAATCCATATTGAAGCATACCAGAGACAAAAGTCTGTATTGTAGGGACAAATTAACCGGGAAAACACTTCTGATATTACAAACATAACTTTTATTTCTTAAAAAATAATTATTATATTATGCTTTGTAAAAATGTTCACATTTCAATTTGGCGCCTGTTGGTGGCGCTATGTCTGAGATTCACAATAGGCACATCGATGCAATCGGAATACTTGGCCGAACATACACACCGCGTGTCATCCCAATAACTCTTACAAGGCAAACTTGGAAAGTGCTAATTTAAGTATTTCAGAAAGAGGTAGGTCTTCAATCGTCGCTTGAAGATAGTCAGGGACGCCGCTGTACGGACATCTAAGGGAAGTTCATTCCACCACCTCGGTGCCAGAACAGAAAAGAGCCTTAAAGTGTACTTACCTCTCATTCTGAGCAGTAAAATCTTATTCTGAGATCCTCCAGTCGAGCAGTGCTGGAGGATCTCAGACAGCGTGGTGCAGTGCGAGATGTGATGAGGTCACTAAGGTAAGATGGCGCTGGTACATTTTTTGGCCTTGTAGGCAAGCATCAGTGTTTTAAATCTGATGCGTGCAGCTACTGGAAGCCAGTGAAGGGAGCGCAGCAGTGATTTGGTGGTGTGGGAGAACTTGGGCAGATTGAACACAAGCTGTGCAGCTGCATTTTGGATAATTTGCAGTGGACGAATAACGTTCAGGGGAAGACCTGCCAGCAGAGAGTTGCAGTAGTCGAGTCTTGAAATGGCAAGAGACTGAACAAGCACCTGGGCAGCCTGTGTGGACAGAAATGGTCGAATCCTTCAGATGTTGTAGAGAAGAAATCAACAGGGACGAGCCACATTAACGACGTGTGGGAAGAAGGACAGTTCATTGTCTATAGTTACCCCAAGGTTACGAGCAGTGGCAGAAGGGGAGAGCAGAGAGTCATGAAGTGTATTTTGGAGATCTTGACCTGGAGATGAATCACCTGGGATGACCAGCAGTTCGGTTTTGCTGGGGTTGAGTTTTAGTTGGTGAGCTCTCATCCATGAAGATATGTCTGTCGTATCATAACCTTGTGTTCCAGTATACCTGATCACATGCACATTATCAACTTGTGGTTGTTAATATGATGAACAGCAGCTATGCTAATTCTGCTCCACTGCTTCTCTTACACTTACTCCCATCCCGAGGCATCCCTAAGTTACTTCAGCTCCAGCCGTGTCCCACCTCCCACCAGCGCTAATTGGATTCCACTTCATGTAAAGTTTGGACACACACTGTGGTGCTCATGTTAGTTCTCTCTCTCTGGTGTTTTGTATAGTTTTAAGACTATAATCACAGTCTTGATATCACCCAAATGAGGATGGATTCCTCTTTGAGTCTGGTTCCTTTCAAAGTTTCTTTATCATGAGATCTAAGGTTTTTTTTTTGTCACAGTCTCCTCAGTCTTCATCATCAGGAATAAATACACATTATTTACCCTAATTCTTAAGTTCTGTTAAGCTGCTTTGCCCATTGTGAAAAGCGCTAAAGAAATAAACTTGAACTTGAACACATGACTGCTGATTGTTGAGTCAAGTCACTTCAATCTGCCCTGTGTAAAGGATGTCCTGCCCATATGTTGCTTTGAAATAGAGGACTTCAAGTCTGTCAATAACCTCTGCAACATCTCTCAATGTGATATTTGCCAAGTTCTCATCTTTCCACAGTTCACACACTATACAAACTTGAGATCCTGTATCCCATAATGCATCAGCAAGCTGGCTTTGGATGTAACACTGCTTCCCTACAAAGGCAGCACAAGTATATCTGTTTACTTTATATTTTGTTGTAGGTGCAAGCATTTCTATTTACATTTCTATGTTCTCTGTGATTTGTCCATGGTTTAGAGCATTGCAGTGTCTGTTTACAGGCAGAACACTGTCTCAATTTAGTTTGTCATTGTTCAAGATGTTTGTGATTTCGTAATATGCAAAGCTTTGTGTTGTATGAGCGATCATTTCCTGTCCCACGGTTGTTTCCTTTAACAGCTGGTTTCAGTATGTGTTTGGTAATCTTACTCTACAGACAGCCAGGAAATGGTTGCTACTGCCAAACCAATAGCAAAGAATGCAGCACACATCCAATCCACTTTGCTGACATGCCAGGCATTTCCTCAAATGAGTTAGAGAACTATGTAGCATTGTTCAGGAAGCCTCTGTGGAGGTTGAAAAGCTCCCCTTTCCTGTCATATTGCAGCAAATAACTTAGTGTGACACTGTGTGACATGATCTGAGGATGGTGAATGGACTCTAATTTGAGGCACCTCTGCACTGACGAACTTCAACAATGCCATATCTGACCACATTTCCTTTAACTAAATCAAAATGGCAGGTTTGTGTTTCTTTTTGGATTTGTTACATAGTGTCTGGCCCTTCATTTTTACTTAAACTTTATTAATTCAATTTAATTTATTGAATTGATGAGCGAGCCGGTGCGACTGTGGCAAGAAAAAAACTCCACGAGATGGCATAAGGAAGAAACCTTGAGGGATCCCATTCTCATGTGGGTGGCACCGAATGTCCATTTATTAAAGATAAACGATGTTGCGGGGGTACAGTGATGGTGATCAGATGCAAACTATAGTCCTGAGTCAGTGTAGCAGACTGTTGACATTAACTACAGTCCAAATCCAAATCCTCAATGCTTCCGTTCTTACTCTGAAATTTTATGGATCCCCAGGACGATAATGTGAAACCATTACCATCTGCACAAAATGGCCTAATCAAAGAGAACACCATCCAAAGGCAGACCGGGATGAAGTAGGCAGATCCGAGGAGAGAAAAGGAGCAGGAAGAGTGGTCACTGGAACCTCAGTAGCCTGTTTAACTCGACTGAGAGGAAGAGTAGATGACAGGGAGAGAAGAATATGGATTATTAAGTATCCTTATTGTTGTATGAAAGTTAAGGACACTGTGCAGTCGGGACTCCGGCAAGACTCGCTATGGCAGCATAACTAAAAGGGAGAACCAGAAGGTAACATAGACATGAGGGATCTCTGGGATAAGAGACGACCCACAACACCACCGTCAACAAACCTGAGTGAACATGTGAATGTGAGGGGACGACAGCATACAAATATCCCAGTTGATCAAACACTCCATATCCATGCTCCCTCCAGATCTGCTCCTTTACCTAAGAAAAATCTACTGATAAAAGACTTGACTAAATAAATACGTTTTCAACCTCGACTTGAACACTGAGACCGTGTCTGAGTCCCGAACACTGATTGGAAGATTGTTTCATAACTCTGGGCCTTTATAAGAGAAAGATCTGCCCTCTGCTGTAATGTCCATAATTCGAGGTACCAACAAAAAGCCTGCACCTTTTGATCTAAGTAGGCATACTGGTATAGAAGTTCACTCAGATACTGTGGCGTGAGACCGTTAAGTGCTTTATACGTCAGTAGTAGTATTTTATAATCAATGCGAGATTTAATCGGGTGCAGTGTAGTCTGATTAATACAGGGGTGATGTGGTCATATTTTTTAGATCAAGTAAGGACCCTTGCTGCTGCATTCTGAACTAACTGAAGCTTATTTATGCACTCACTTGAACACCCAAACAGTAAAGCATTACAATAATCTAATCTAGCATAACTAGTTTTTCTGCATACTGTAACAACATCATATTTCTAATTTTAGCAATATTTTTAAGGTGAAAGAAGGAGATCCTGGTAATATTATTCACGTGAGACTCAAAGGAAAGACTCGGGTCAATAATCACACCAATGACTTTGCCTGCTGTACACACTGAGATAGAAACACCATCCAGAGATGCTACTTAATCAGAAAGTTTGCTTCTAGCTGCATGTGGTCTTAGTAAAAGTACTTCCGTCTTATCAGAATTAAGCAGAAGGAAGTTATCAATCATCCACTGTCTAATGTCCTTTACACACTCAGCATTGTTAAACTGATCTCTCTCATCTGGCTTTGATGAAATATACAGTTGTGTATCATCAGCATAGCATTGGATCGAATACCATGTTTATGTATAATTTCACCCACGGCAGCATATATAAAGAGAAAAGTAGTGGGCCTAAGACGGATCCTTGCGGAACACCAAATTTTTCCTTGGAGAGTGTGGAGAACTCACCATTTACATTAATAAAATAATAGCACTCAGAGAAAATAAGACCTGAGCCAAGAAAGATCTGTTTCCGTTTACTCCAACAACATTCTCTAGTCCAGCAATGAGGATAGTATAATCAATGGTGTCAAAAGCTGCGCTAAGGTCGAGCAAAACAACTAAAGAGACAAAACCCTGATCAGAGGCTAATAGCAGGTCATTTACTACTTTAACTAGCACCGTGTCTGTGCTATGATGAGGCCTAAATCCTGACTGATACATTTAAAAAAAATTATTCCTAAGTAGATGTGAGCAAAACTGCTGTGCTAGAACCTTTTCTAGAATCTTGGATATAAAGGAGAGGTTTGATATTGTCCTGTAGTAGGACAGCTGACAGGGTCAAGGTCAGGTTTCTTAATTAGGGGTTTAATAACTGCCAGTTTGAAGGATTTAGGTCACTTCTGATACTTTCATTTTGCAGTCTAGTATGGACAGTGTGAAAAAACATGCTCTGTACTAAATCAGAGTCATATGGTAATAAGGTCATGACTGGTTGGGATGGTAGTGAATGCAGGTATGAGCTTGCACTCATTTCTTCACTTCTCTAACACACTCTCCATTACTTTGCGTCATTAATAAACAAGCTTCAGTTAGTCCAGAATGCAGCAGCCAGAGTTCTTACAAGGTCAAGAAAATATGATCACATAACCCCGATCTTATCGTCCCTACATTGGCTTCCTGTTAAGTTTCGAATAGACTACAAACTACTACTACTCACCTATAAAGCACTAAATGGCTTGGCTCCCATGTATCTATCCAGTCTTTTAACTCGCTACAATCCGCCACGCTCCCTAAGATCTCAAAACTCTGGGCTTCTAGTAGTTCCTAGAATAGCAAAGTCCACTAAAGGTGGTAGAGCTTTTTCACATTTAGCTCCTAAACTCTGGAATAGTCTTCCTGACGGTGTTCGGGGTTCAGACACACTCACCCAGTTTAAGTGTAGATTAAAAACATATCTTTTTAGCAAAGCCTACACATAACACACATCACATCATAACCTTGTGCTCCAGAACATCTGATCACATCACATTATCAACTTGTGCTGTTAATATCATGAACAGCAGCTACGCTAATTCCTCTCCACTGCTTCTCTTTCTCTCCCCATCCCGAGACACCCTGAGGTTTGGCCAGCTCCAGTCACCTCCCACCATCTTGATGATTACGGACCTTTGAAGAAGTAGATGCCGAACTCACAAACATCCCGAACCATCTAGAGACGTACCAGTGCCATTTGGATCCCGCTACATGTGTGGAGTTTGACATTGGACCTCCTGGAGTGTTTAAAGGCTCTGGCATGGAGAAGCTGATGCTGGATCTGTGATGATCACAAATGTTGAGCTCATAAAACTAGGAGCTACTAACCATATAGACTGTATAAGACTGCAGAAAGAACATCAATTATAATCTTATACTCCAGTAATCATGTTAGTTCTCACTCTCCAGTGTTCTGTATTGTTGAAAGATTTATGATCAAACTCTTGATGTCACCCAAAATGAGGATGGGTTCCCCTTTTGAGTCTGGTTCCTCTCAAGGTTTCTTCCTCATAACATCTAAGGGAGTTTTTCCTTGCCACAGTCGCCACAGCTTGCTCATCAGGGACAAATTCACACCATTCACCTTAACTGTTGATTTGTGTAAAGCTGCTTTGAGACAATGTCTGTTGTGAAAAGCGCTATACAAATAAACCTGACCTGACTTGACTTGACTTGACTTTGCACTGTTGACCCCAGGTACCTAAACTCCTCCACCTTCTCCATCCTCTTCTCCCTGCAACCGCACCCTTCCAGTGCCCTCCCTCTCATTCACACACATGTACTCTGTCTTACTCCTACTGACTTTAATTCCCCTTCTCTCCAGCGCATACCTCCACCTCTCCAGGCTCCTCTCCACCTGCTCCCTACCCTCACCACAAATCACAATATCATCCACAAACATCAAAGTCCACAGAGACTCCTGTCTGACCTCGTCAGTCAACCTGTCCATCACCACTGCAAACAGAAAAGGGCTCAGAGCCGTTGAAAAACCCTTGATGCAGTCCAACCTCCACCTTAAACCAGTCTGTCATTATACTGAACACTTCACAAAGTGTGTCTGTGGTGCTTTTTCTCCTCATAACACCATATTATTGCTTACAGATGCTCTTCTCTCAGCCTGGTTGTCACTACTCTTTCCGATAACTTCATGGTGTGACTGATCAACTTTATTCCCCTGTAGTTACTGCAGGTCTGCACATCTCCCTTATTCTTATCAACTGGTAGAGCACACGCCTTCGTTTCTCAGGCATCCTCTCACCTTCCATAATCTTGTTGAACAATCTATTTAAAAACTCCACTGCCATTTCTCTTAAACATCCCCATGCTTCTACCGGTATGTCATCTGGTCCAACAGACTTTCCACTCTTCATCCTCTTAATCGCTGCTCTCACTTCCTCCTTACCAATCCTATCCACTTCCTGCTTCACCATCTCCACACCATCCAACCTTCTCTCTCTCTCATTTTCCTCGTTCACCAGCTGCTCAAAATACTCCCTCCACCTTCTCTACACACTCTCCTCACTAGTCAACACATTTCCATCTCCATCCTTTATTACTCTAACTTGCAGCACATCCTTCCCAGCTCGGTCCCTCTGCCTGGCTAATCAGTACAAATCCTTTTCTCCTTCCTTAGTGTCCAACTTCTCCTACAGCTCCTCATATGCCTTTTCCTTGGCTTTCACCACATCCCTCTTTACCTGCTGCCGCATCTCCTTGTACTTCTGCCTACTTTTATAATCACTCTGTCGATCCCAATTCTTTTTCCCCAACCTCTTTCTCCTTAATGCTCTCCTGCACTTCCTCATTCCACCACCATGTCTCTTTGTCTTCCTTTCTATTTCCAGATGTCACACCAAGTACCTTTCTATCTGCCTCCCTCATCACTCCTGCAGTAGTTTCCCAATCATCCAGCACCTCTTCACCACCACCGAGCTCCTGTCTGACTTCTTCCTTGAATCTCACACTACACTCTTCCTCCTTTAGTTTCCACCATCTTATTCTACTTTCTGTCCTCACTCTCCTCCTCTTCTTCTTCACCTCCAAAACCATCCTACAGACCACCATCCGATGCTGTCTAGCTACACTGTCCCCTGCCAACACCTTACAGTGTCAGAATTTTTCCTTCTCCTTTCACAACCCACTTGTGGATCATAAGCACTGATGACATTTATCATCATCCCTTCAACTTCCAGCTTCACGTTTATCACCCTATCAGAAACTCTTTTCACCTCCACTACACTCTTACTGTACTCTTCCTTCAGGATCACTCCTACACCATTTTATTTATCCTGAGCTTATTGTAATGATATAATAATAAAAATGTGTATCATATAGACATTTACATTTAGTGCAGGAGGAATGTTCATCTCAGAAAAACTCAAACTAAATACAAAAGTAACCATATAATAAAAAAAATTCTTAATTTACACAAAAGATGCTAAATAATATAGCATTATATGTTTAGCTAAAAATCAAGTGCTTTTTTTTAACCACATGCTAACCATCGAATGACTTATATACAACAGGTTCACCGTTCAACTTCCTGTTCTGAAAAAAACAGTAGAGAGCTAAAGACTGTGGATACATTTTCAGCATTGTTGTAGTTCCAGTGTCTTTGCAAAGAGATGAGTAATTCAATTTATGAAAACATCGATTTCTTGGAAGACAGAAGGTCGGTGGATCTAGAGGACGGCACAAACTCATATGAAGAGATTTTCAGGATTGAAGAAGCAAAGGAAATTCAAGTGAATACAAGCAGTAAAGAGACTACGAGTTCAGGTATGCTCACATTCTCTCTTTCACACACACACACACACACACACACACACACACACACACACACACACACACACACACACAAATCTTTACCTGATAGAACTCAGAATATTACTTAGAAATTACATGTAGAATAAATCACTTTCTTTAGAGCCGAACAGCTCAGGATGCAGATGTTACAGACTGGCTGTGGTGTGTCTCCTGACTCTGGTGCTTCTCATGCTGGCTGCCATCGCAATGCTGTGGTTCAAGATGATTACAGAGAGAGACCAGATACAGACCAGGTATAACAACATGACTACACAGATAGACCAGTTACAGACCCGTCACAACAATTTGGCAGATGAATTCCAGAGGAAGACAGAGGAATTCCAGAGGAAGACAGAGGAATTCCAGAGGAAGACAGAGGAATTCCAGAGGAAGATAGATGACACCCAGATGAAACTAAATCAACTCCAGAGGAACACTGATAAATTCCAGAGGAAGACAAATTAATTACAGAAGAAATTGAATGAACTCCAGAGGAAGACAGAGGACTTTCTCATTGAATTAAAGAGGAATCCAGATAAATTACAGAAGAAACTGAATGAACTCCAGATAAAGTTTTCTCAACTGAGTATTTGATTGTTTTTTTTTTTGTTTTTTTTTTTGTTTTTTGTATTTACATTTATGTTCTGTTAAGATTTGCTTCACGTTCATGATTTTTGGGGTCACCGTAACCTAAATTACAACATTGTAAAAATTATAATTTTGAAATAAACCTCTTTTTACAATTTAATGTTTCTTTCCATTTATCCTGAACATATTAAATTGATAAAAGCATAAAATGTTAACACTTTTACAATAACTGAAATGACTGTTTATTTAAGAAAAGCAACAAAAGTATCTGTCTAATTTCTTAATTCACACAAAATATATAAAATGAGATATCTGTAAATGTTTAGCTTTAAAAAAAATGCAAGTGTCTTCTTTCTTTTACCCGCAAACGAAACAACGAATGACTTTTTTTTTATTTATTCCCTCTCAAAACTATAATCTATATGTAACCCAGTTAAAAAACATGGAGTAATGAGTGGTGCTTGTAGTATCATTTAATAAGAGTATATAAATAGTGTGATTTAAAAAGGGTTTAAATGAATGTAATAAGTTATGTTTAAAAATGTTAAAAGCAGTTTAAAAATGATTGTATGTTTATTGTTTAAAGTAAAAGAGAAAGTATTTCTGAGAACTGTCTAAACCAGCATTGATGGGGTTAACAACGATTGGCAGTAGAGTCAGGTGTCGGGGTTTGAGCAGGTGGAGGTAGAGGGGAGAGAGAGGGAGAGGGAGAGGGGAGAGAGAGGGAGGGAGAGGGGGGAGAGAGGGAGGGAGAGGGGAGAGAGAGGGAGGGAGAGGGGGGAGAGAGGGAGGGAGAGGGGGGGAGAGAGGGAGGGAGAGGGGGAGAGAGAGGGAGGGAGAGGGAGGGAGAGGGGAGAGAGAGGGAGGGAGAGGGGGGAGAGAGGGAGGGAGAGGGGGAGGGAGAGGGAGGGAGAGAGAGGGAGGGAGAGGGAGGGGAGAGAGAGGGAGGGAGAGGGGGGAGAGAGAGGGAGGGAGAGGGGGGGAGAGAGAGGGAGGGAGAGGGAGAGGGGAGAGGGAGAGGGAGAGGGAGAGGAGAGGGAGAGGGAGAGGGGAGAGAGAGAGGGAGAGGGAGAGGGGAGAGAGAGAGGGAGAGGGAGAGGGGAGGAGAGAGGGAGAGGAGAGGGGAGAGGGAGAGGGGAGAGAGAGGGAGAGGAGAGGGGAGAGGGAGGGAGAGGGGAGAGAGAGAGGGAGAGGAGAGGGAGAGAGAGGAGGGAGAGGGGAGGGAGAGGGAGAGGGGAGAGAGAGAGGGAGAGGGAGAGGGGAGAGAGGGGAGAGGGAGGGAGAGGAGAGGGGAGAGAGAGAGGGGAGAGAGGAGAGGAGAGGGAGAGGGGAGAGAGGGAGAGGGAGAGGGGAGAGAGGGAGAGGGAGAGGGGAGAGAGAGGGAGAGGGGAGAGAGAGAGAGGGTGGAGCAGCGTGGAGCAGCCGAGTGAGGTGACACAGAGATTTTCTGAGTTAAAAAGTAAAGTTATTAGTGCACAAACCAAGATGTAACTTGTTTCTGCTGATTGTTTGCACGACAACCAGATGAGGAGAGTGACAAGGTGCATGTTGAGAAACGGGAGGAATTTCTACACGAAGTTCAAAGACTGTTTACTTTTGTGCTATTGCTAATGCTAACGCTGAGTTGCTTCTGAAGAATATGCTGGAGTCAGTTCATTACAAGTGAATGACATTTTCTGGTTAAAGTTTGACCCTCAGTCGAACTGTTTGTGGAGTTTATCTACTGTTTTCGATCTGAAGACAGAGAGAGGACTCATACAGAGTTTGAAGCAACCCGGATTTTACTCGTGAGTTTTACCAAAAAACCGTGGTGTTAAAAAAGAGAACGAGTTCGTGTTGTTATGCTGATCGGATGATGAGACTGCGCCCGTGACTGTTGGTGAAAGGCTGGGACAGAAACACCATCTCAAGGTATCTTTCATTTAGTTTGCTCGCTGACGAGTGAAGCGGCCATTAAGTTTTGGGCCACTACGAACACGAGCAACGCATCAGGCCTGCTACGGTATTTTAGTTTATAATACATTTGGTTGCCGGCTTTAGATTGCATTAAGGTGTGTTGTGGGCCCACAAAAAAAGTCTGGTTTAAGGGATTTTGAAGTGATAAAAGGAGGTTAAAAAGAGAGTTCATTGTTTAAATTCAAACCTGTGCATTTATATGGTACAGTATTGACATTGTTTACATTGTTGTGTTAAGAAAAGTGACAATTCAATTACAGTATTTTCATAAAAAAAAGAGGAACATTTTATGTTGAAGGTTTAAAAAGAACAATTATATTTTTCTTTCATTTGTTTATTTCCTTTGAGATAACTTATTTTTTGAGTAAACAACTAAGAGATTTTTCTAAAACTTTGTGTTGTGTTATTTTATTATTTACCTGGAAAGAGGTTATTATTTTATTTGTGAGAGTCCTACCTAGACACACGGTTAAAATCTTTATTAATGCTATAACTTAAGAAAGGTGAATTCATAGTTAGGTAAGGAAAACATTTCATGTGTGTATTTTAAAAGAGAAATCCAAGATAACATTTAAAATTGAGTTAATAAGGGTTAACACATTTAATTAATACGTTAAAAGAACCCAAAAGCCTTGCCCTAGTTAATATGAATACTGAGGGGAGCGCTACATATATAAATATATGCAGCACTCCGTACCCTTAACCTTCAATTGGGTGGAGCACCAGGTTCTAACTTTGTGTCAATCAACACATTGGTGAGTTTAAGCAAAAGAACAATTAGATTTATTTATATAAAAATTTAATGAATGCAATTGACAAAGTAATTGTTTGAATAAATTTAACCAAAAAAACAAAATCAATAAAGACAGGAATTAAATAAGGCAAAAGTCTAGGGCAGGGGTGTCCAAACTGTTTTTTTCCTGAGGGCCACATACAGAAAAATATACTGGGCCACTGACTAGACATGAGGTCCTGCCTTACTTTTAATGCACTATTATTGGTAAAATCAATCAAATGCAGGTAAATTACGTTTGATAATTGAACATGTTTAAAGTAAAAAAGCCTCCATCAGTCTCCATAAGTGGATTTTCATTAAAACTTTTACAAAAAGGTTGCCAGGTAATTCTCTCAGTGGCAGCATTAGTTTGGCACGTCTCTTTGATTCCGCCTTTTCTGGTGACCCTGAGCAATTCTTTTATGATTGCTTGCGTTGTGGAGGTGCTGCCTTGTTCAAGAAAGCAGCTCCACCTAGTGTTTAAATTAAGAAGTACAATACAGTCAATCACTGATAATTCACGGTTTGCAGGGTCTCGTTTGGACCCTAACTAACAGCAAGTTGCGGGTTATCTTAAAATTCGCAGGAATCCGCAGGGAGACCGAATGTTTAGGAATGTTAGGAATAACATTTTAAACTATGTATTCACTAACAGATTTCATAAAATTTTTAATTATTCATTTTAAGTGATAAATGAAGCATTTATGTCTATTACTTTACATTTTCTGGTGATTATGCATCAAAAAGGATCCAAGTTACTAGCATAATGTCTAGATGAATCCAGGTACCATGGGTGCTGCAAGGGTGCATCCAAATGTGTGGATTTTTAGGGGACATTCAAGTCAAGGGTCAAGTCAAGAGGCTTTTATTGTCATTTCTACTATACACAGTGGTACACAGTACACAGTAACTAATAAATAATAAATGAATGGTTGTGGAATGGATTGAGATCATTGAGAGTGTGTGTTAAGTGTTTAGTCCAGGTTCTACAGTTCGGTACACACATTGAGTGAGTGTGTGTGTGTGTGTGTGTGTGTGTGTGTTCTGTTTCATTTCTGTGTATTCAGAAGCCTGATGGCTTGGGGAAAGAAACTGTTACACAGTCTTGTTGTGGCGGCCCGAATGCTTCGGAACCGTTTTCCTGATGGTAGGAGTGTAAAAAGTGTGTGTGAGGGGTGTGTGTGGTCGTCCACAATGCTGTGTGTTTTGCGGATGCAGCGTGTAGTGTAAATGTCCATGATAGAGGGGAGAGAGACTCCGATGATCTTCTCAGCTGTCCTCACTATCCTCTGTAGGGACTTGCGATCCAAGACGGTGCAATTCCCAAACCAGGCAGTGATGCAGCTGCTCAAGATGCTCTCAATGGTCCCTCTGTAGAACATGGACAGGATGGGGGAAGGGAGATGAGCTTTCCTCAGCCTTCTCAGGAAGTAGAGACGCTGCTGGGCTTTCTTGGTGATGGAGCTGGTGTTGAGTGACCAGGTGAGGTTGTCTGCCAGATGAACACCAAGGAATTTGGTGCTCTTGACGATCTCCACTGAGGATCCATCAATAATCAGTGGAGATTGGTCGCTCTGTCCTCTCCTGAAGTCAACAACCATCTCTTTCGTTTTTTTCCACGTTCAGAGACAGGTTGTTTGCTCCACACCAGGCAGTTAACCGGTGAACCTCCTCTCTATATGCTGACTCGTCGTTCTTGCTGATTAGACCCACCACGGTCGTGTCATCAGCGAACTTGACGATGTGGTTTGAGCTGTGCATTGCTACACAGTCGTGAGTCAGCAGAGTGAACAGCAGTGGGCTGAGCACACAGCCCTAGGGGGCCCCAGTGCTCAGTGTGGTGGTGCTGGAGATGCTGTTCCCGATCGGGACTGACTGGGGTCTCCCAGTCAGGAAGTCCAGGATCCAGTTGCAGAGGGAGGTGTTCAGGGCCAGTAGGCTCATCAGGTGCTGAGGAATGATTGTGTTAAATGCTGAGCTGAAGTCAATAAACAGCATTCGAACATATGAGTCCTTGTTATCCAAGTGGGTGAGGGCCAGATGGAGGGTTGTGGAGATGGCATCGTCCGTGGAACGGTTTGGACGATGCCCAAACTGCATGGGGTCCAGGGAGGGTGGAAGCTGTGTCTTAATGTGCCTCATGACGAGCCTATCGAAGCACTTTATCACGATGGGTGTGAGCGCGACGGGACGATAGTCATTGAGGCAGGAGACAGTCGTTTTCTTGGGCACAGGAACGATGGTTGTTGTCTTGAGGCACGTGGGAACAACGTTACTGCTCAGGGAGATGTTTAAGATGTCAGTGAAGACATCTGCTAGTTGTTCTGCACATTCCCTGAGCACTCTGCCAGGAATGTTGTCTGGTCCAGCAGACTTCCGTGGGTTAACTCTGCATAGAGTTTTCCTCACTTTAGCTGTGGTTAGACAGAGCACCTGGTCAGTGGGAGGAGGGATGGTCTTCCTTGCCTTCACGTTGTTCTGTAAGCATTACATTTAAGCACAAATATTAGGGGCCATATATTTAGATTTTGATATGGGCCAATTAAAATTGGATGGTGGGCTGCAGTTTGGACACCCCTGGTCTAGGGTATAATTCCTTCTCCTGATAACCCCAGTTAACCCCAGTCTAATACCGGTTCCGCTCAGCCACGTCCTCCCGTAAACTAAAAGAAGTGACTGTAATAAAGTGGTCATGCTAAATGCTCTCTCGCTATCAGTCACAACTATAAAGTTAAATGCTGCGTGTAGCAGCAAGCTCAAAAATAATTAATCACAAATGATCTCTTGTTCTGAGTATTACACACAAAACCTGAATTAAAGTGGTCACAACCTTATTGTGACCAAAAGTATTCCTTTTATTAAACCTCTCTCCCCGTTATAGCTGCAAACTTAAGCTTAAAACTTCCCAGAAAAAAATCACTTCATCCCTATAGGCAACACTCTTCAATCAGCCTTCTAATTACACTCACGGGGAAGGAACAAGTATTTACATTACATTTATGGCATTTAGCAGATGCCTTTACTCAAAACAACATACAAAAGTGCTTTGAGTCTCCATTAATAAATAAATCAACACTGGTTTGCTAGATTACAAACTTAAGATACCAACCACAATTAAGTTACCATACACAATTTCAGCCAATCACTGAGCCAAACCTGCTGGAAACAGACTGATTGTGAACCAGTGCATCACTGCCAAACTTCATAATTGAACTCATTAAGGGGAAATAACCCAGTTATGACCTTGTTTGTATTAAAACCCTTATAAATACCCCTTGAAATCAGAAATAAGTGACTTATGTCCCCATAAGACTAACTAACAATTTACTGATCATGGCTATAAATTTTAAGTTTGTATTCAAACTGGAACCTTGGGAACCCAGGGGAGCACCACCATGTCTTGCAAGCATGGTTCTTTCAGCCGATCCAACACTTTCAGTAGCCTCTCCTCATGCTCTTCTAGGGTACAGCCTAAAAAATAAGGTCATCAAGATAAACAATGACACAGAGCAGATGCATGTCTCCCACAGCCTTTTCCATTATCTACGAAAATGTGGCTGGAGCCTCAGCAATCCTCTGCGGCATACGTTCAAACTGGTAAAAACCTATAGGACAGATAAAGGATGGTTTTCCCGGTCCTCTTCTGCCATCTCAATTTGATAGTAGCCAGACAATCCAAAGCATCATCCGTTCTGGGAGTTGTATATTAATCAGGAATTCTTTCAAGCAATAACTATTCTTTTTTTCAAACAACATCTATTGGCGAGGCATAAGTTATCCTAGATTCATTTATGATGCCTACAGTTAAGAGGTATTTTATGTGACATTGTCAATATCTGCGAATCCTAACTGAGCAGGGCCAGGTGTTAATTGGAACCAATGCAAGTTTTTTTTTTTATCACAGGACAATGCTGTAGACCCCTATAGGGATAACTCGTACCGCTTAGTCCCCAGATGGACAATCCTGTGAGTTGGTGGGTGGTATCTAAGGTAAGTATTTAGAATACCACTGGTCAAACACAATAGTGACCTGTGATCCACTATTTCGTGAAGCTTGACAAAAAAAACATCCATTCAAATCTACTAAAATGGTTAGAGAATGGGTCAACTAACCCTCTGAGTAACTGACGTACTCCACATACCACAGTTTGACTTCTCCAGCCATTCGGTTCCTATTAGTCCTAGATTTTCAAAAAGCTGAAACCAACTTCTGTATTACTTGTGAAGTATTTTTAGGTGCCTGATCATTGGCAGCTATGTGTCCATCCTCCCCAAGCCAATAATAGAAGAAACCATATTTGTCCTTACTGGTCTTTTCTCTGTTTGACACTAGACCATACCTGTGCTTGGTCAAAGCTGGGGAAGACTGAGTAGTGGAACTCAAGTCAAGTCAAGTCAAGTCAAGTGGCTTTTATTGTCATTTTTACTATACACAGTGGTACACAGTACACAGTAAAAACGAAACAACGTTCCTCCGAAACCCTGGTGCTACACTCAACAACAACATACAACATAAAGTGCATCGAGTGCAGCCTGGTGCAAACAGTGCAAACAAAAGAACAGTACAGACTGACAGAGTGCAGACAGACAACACAAGACAAGACAAAAGACAAAAACCAAGTATAGCGCCGACTAGTAAACCTACTGTATACTTAAATATACAGTACTGTGTCAAGTCAAGTCAAGTCAAGTTTATTTGTATAGCGCTTTTCACAACAGACATTGTCTCAAAGCAGCTTTACACAAATCAACAGTGAAGGTGAATGGTGTGAATTTGTCCCTGATGAGCAGCCGTGGCGACTGTGGCAAGGAAAAACTCCCTTAGATGTTATGAGGAAGAAACCTTGAGAGGAACCAGACTCAAAAGGGGAACCCATCCTCATCTGGGTGACATCAAGAGTTTGATCATAAATCTTTCAACAATACAGAACACTGGAGAGTGAGAACTAACATGAGTACTGGAGTATAAGATTATAAGTGATGTTCTTTCTGCAGTCTTATACAGTCTATATGGTTAGTAGCTCCGAGTTTTATGAGCTCAGCATTTGTGATCACCACAGATCCAGCATCAGCTTCTCCATGCCAGAGCCTTTAACACTCCAGGAGGTCCAATGCCAAACTCCACACATGTAGCGGGATCCAAATGGCACTGGTACGTCTCTAGATGGTTCGGGATGTTTGTGAGTTTGGCATCTACTTCTTCAAAGGTCCGTAATCATCACGAGGTGGGAGGTGACTGGAGCTGGCCAAACCTCAGGGTGTCTCGTTGATAATGTGATGTGATCAGATGTTCTGGAGCACAAGGTTATGATATGTGATGTGTGTTGTGTGTAGGCTTTGCTAAAAAGATATGTTTTTAATCTACACTTAAACTGGGTGAGTGTGTCTGAGCCCCGAACACCGTCAGGAAGACTATTCCAGAGTTTAGGAGCTAAATGTGAAAAAGCTCTACCACCTTTAGTGGACTTTGCTATTCTAGGAACTACTAGAAGCCCAGAGTTTTGAGATCTTAGGGAGCGTGGCGGATTGTAGCGAGTTAAAAGACTGGATAGATACATGGGAGCCAAACCATTTAGTGCTTTATAAGTGAGAAGTAATAGTTTGTAGTCTATTCGAAACTTAACAGGAAGCCAATGTAGGGACGATAAGATCGGGGTTATGTGATCATATTTTCTTGACCTTGTAAGAACTCTGGCTGCTGCATTCTGGACTAACTGAAGCTTGTTTATTAATGATGCAGGACATCCACCTAGTAACGCATTACTAGGTGTACATGTAGTCATGTACATGTAGTCTATTCTGGAGGTCATGAACGCATGGACGAGCTTCTCTGTATCGGATATGGACAACATATTTCTTAGCTTAGAAATATTTCTAAGGTGAAAGAAGGCTGTTTTAGTAACTTGATTGATATGATTTTTGAAAGACAAGTCGCTGTCTAAAATAACACCCAGGTCTTTTACTGTTGAATTAGTGGTTACAGAACATCCGTCTAAATGCAGGTTGAGATGCTGGAGCTTCTGTATACTAGTTTTTGGTCCGATGAGCAAAATCTCAGTCTTATCGGAATTTAAAAGTAGAAAGTTATGGGTCATCCAATCTCTTATTTCCTTAACACACTCAGTTATCCGACTTAATTGAGCTGTATCGCCTGGTTTAGATGAAATATATAGCTGAGTATCATCAGCATAACAATGGAAGCTAATTCCATGCCTTCTAATAATATTTCCTAACGGAAGCATGTATATTGTGAACAGCAGGGGTCCTAGAACTGAACCTTGCGGCACACCATAATTTACTTGCATTAGCCTGGATAGCTCTCCATTTAAATCTGCAAAATGGTAACGATCGGACAGGTAGGATTTAAACCAGCTTAATGCCTGTCCCTGAATGCCGATGTAATTTTGTAAGCGATTTAGGAGGAGATCATGGTCTATAGTGTCGAATGCAGCACTAAGATCTAGTAAAACCAACAGCGAAATGAAGCCTTGGTCTGAAGCTAAAAACAGGTCATTAGTTATTTTAACTAGAGCAGTTTCTGTGCTATGATGGGGCCTAAAACCTGACTGAAATTCTTTAAAGATATTGTTCTCTTGCAGGTAGGAACATAACTGGGCAGCGACAATCTTTTCTAAAATCTTAGACATAAATGGGAGATTTGAAATGGGTCTGTAATTTGATAACGTGTTTGGATCCAGATTAGGTTTTTTAATGAGGGGCTTAATAACTGCTAACTTGAGGGATTTAGGGACGTGACCTAAAGATAGTGAGGAGTTAATAATATTTAGAAGAGGTTCACCAGTTGTATATAACACTTCCTTCAGTAGTTTAGTAGGAATTGGATCTAACTGACATGTTGTCGATTTAGCTTTGGCAATAACATTATACAGCTCTTCCTGTCCTATACATGTAAAACAGTGGAGTTGTGGAGTTGAAGGTAACACTGTCTCAGGAGATGCTGTCAGAGGTTGAACTGCCACAATTGTTTTTCTAATGTTTATGATTTTCTTCACTGAAAAAATAGATAAGTCCTCACTACTAAACTGTGATGGAACACAATTTTCAGAGCCCTGATTTGTAGTTAGTTTAGCTACAGTACTGAAAAGGAACCTGGGATTGTTTTTGTTATTTTCTATAGGTTTGCTCAGATGTTCAGCTCTAGCAGCTTTTAGCGCCTGTCTGTAGCTGAGCATACTGTCTTTATACGCGATTCTAAATACCTCCAATTTAGATTTCCTCCATTTTCTCTCCAGATTACGTGCTGTTCTCTTGAGGGCATGTGTATGACTATTATACCAAGGTGCAGGTGCTTGTTCTCTAACCTTTTTTAACCGGATGGGGGCAACGGTGTCTATTGTGCTAGTGAGGATAAGGTCTATGTTGTTAGTGATTTCATCAAGATTATTGGTAGTTATGGGTTTAGTGTGAAATTGAGATAAATCAGGCAGGTTATTTATGAATCTGTCCTTAGTGGTTGGAACAATAGTCCTACCAAGTCGATAACGTGGTGCAACACGGCTAATCTGCTCTACCGGTAGTGTGTACAGTATGAGGTAATGGTCTGTGATGTCATCACTCTGAGGTAAAATATCTATATTAGTGACGTCTGCTCCGTGGGATATTATTAAGTGTGTGAGGAGAAATGTAAAAACTATACCCAGGAGAAAGTACAAACGGAACAGAGCAATGTAGTGCAAAAAAACAGCAGCAAGGAGGTGCAAAGACAGCATGTAAACAATCTACTGAATACTAAAGGTGCAAAAACAGCATGTAAACATTACATACATAACATACAGTATCATACACAAACAGTGGAGTCAAACACTTTTCTTTTTAAAACCTCTCTAATGGTAAAAACTATTAGAAACTATTACGAGTGGAAAAATGGAAGATATTTTTATCAAAATCAAAAATTTAATTTTGATCTGTGTGAAAAAAAGGAGGTGGGGTAAAAGAAAACATCTGTACAATGACATTATAAAAAATAATTTAAAAAGTTAAAAGTTAAAAAGTCAAGTTTATTTGTATAGCGCTTTTCACAACAGACATTGTCTCAAAGCAGCTTTACAGAATTTAAGAGTGAATGTGAATGGTGTGCATTTACCCCTGATGAGCACCATGGAAAAACTCCCTTAGATGTTATGAGGAAGAAACTTTGAGAGGAACCAGACTCAAAAGGGGAACCCATCCTCATTTGGGTGACATCAAGAGAATCATCTGGATAACAGAGGTGGGAAGTAACGGAGTACAAATACTTCGTTACTGTACTTAAGTAGATTTTTCTGGTATCGGTATTTTAGTCCACTATTTATTTTTCAGACAACTTTTTACTTTTACTCATTACATTTATACACAAATATCTGTACTTTTTACTTCTTACATTCTCAAAACCGACTCGTTACTTTAGTTTTAATCCAGTGATTTGGTGAAATATAAAATTTTTATTTTCACTGTGCGCCGATTTCAGCCGAACAACCGATTTCCTGTTACTGCGCGTCTTTTTCAATCCGCTGGTGTATAAAGTCCTGACTCTCACTCTTTACGAAGATAAGAATCAGCAGGCAGAAGGCAGTAAGAAGTTTGGGGTTAATGTGGATGAGACAGAGGGAGTCAGTGATGAGAACAGACACATTCCTGATCATCATCATCTTTTCTCTGCTTGTGTTCTATATGTGGATCTTCAGCCTGCATACATTCATTAGGTAACAACATTTTTAATTCGTTTTGTATTAATATATATACAGTGCCCTCCACAATTATTGGCACCCCTGTTTAAGATGTGGTCGTGGACTTCTTCACAAGATTTCAAGTTTTTTTTTCTTCTAAATGTGTGATTTTTTTACCACCAAAGTAATGTACTTAAATGAAAGGTTGGATTTTTCTCTTTTTTTGCATTTGGGTTCTATGTTGTTTAAAAAAAAAGGAGAATTTTTTGAAGTCCACGACCACATCTTAAACAGGGGTGCCAATAATTGTGGAGGGCACTGTATATATATATATATTTGGCTGTCAAAATTACAATTATTGTAAACAGCATTTAAATGTTATTAACACGCTATTAATTCAGCGCGCATTTCTGTTTTTACCATTTTTATAAAAAAAAATTTAAATACATAAATAAATAAATAAATATAAAAGAGGCGAAATTAAAACCTCCAGCAAAACATACACTTATTCATGACGTCCTTTCTTTTACTAAGATATAAAATATTTTTAATCAGTGAACTTTTGTTTTATTTCTGCGCCAAGTCTTAAATCAAACACCAAATCCGCCATGTTTTACACCATTTACCCTCTGGGTGGCGTTTTGTGGGTTTTTCCCTCATAATGGCAGCACAAACTTAAATTATTGTCTTCATTGATCGTACAGATAAAAACAAAACATCATTCAAATCCACAAAGTTTTTTTCTGAGCAGAAAACTGTAACGTGTCTCAAAAAAGTTGGAACAGGACACAAAAAGGCTGGAAAGGTATGTTTTACTAAAAAGTAACATGATAGCATTATCTCAGTTCAGTTCATTTTTATTTGTATAGCACTTTTAAGAAAAGACATTGTCTCAAAGCAGCTTTACACAGATAAGAGAATAAATACAATTGTTCTTTATGGTGTAGTTGACTAGAGGGGAGAGTGTGTGGAGAAGGTGGAGGGAGTATTTTAAACAGCTGATGAAAAAGGAAAATGAGAGAGAGAGAAGGTTGGATGATGTGGAGATGGGGAAGCAGGAAGTGGATAGGATTAGTGAAGGAAGTGAGAGCAGCGGTTAAGAGGATGAAGAGTGGAAAGTCGATTGGACCGGATGACATACCAGTAGAAGCATGGAGATGTTTAGGAGAGATGGCAGTAGAGTTTTTAACCGGATTGAAGAAAATGAAGAAGAAGAGTTCTTTATAAGTGTAAGTTTGTCCCTAATGAGCAAGCTGGTGGTATCTGTGGCAAGGAAAAACTCCCTGAGATGGCATTAGAAAAACCCCCTGAGAAAAAACAGAATCTAGAGGGAACCATCCTCATTTGGGTTGCACCAAATGCCCATTTATTACAGATAAAGGATGTTGAGGTGTGCAGTCATGGTGATCAAATGCAAATTGTAGTCCTGAGTCAATGTAGCAGACTGTTGACATTACGTACAGTCCAAATCCATCCTTAAAGCTCCAGTGTTACTCCATAATTTCATGGATCCCCAGGCCTTTTATGTGAATAGATCCCCAGCTGCACAGAGTGGCCTATAATTAAAGAGAACACCATTTAGAGGCAGGCCAGGAGGCAGATCCGAGGTGAGGGGCAGGAACAGTGGTCACTGGTACCTCAGGAGCATGTTTAACGAGAGAGAGAGAGAGAGAGAGAGAGAGAGAGAGAGACAGAGAGAGAGAGAGAGAGAGAGAGAGAGAGAGAGAGAGAGAGAGAGAGAGAGAGAGAGAGAGAGAGGTGACAGGAAGAGAAGGATATGGATTATTATGTGTCCTTAATTTGTATGAAGGTTAAGGACACTGTGCAGTTTGGACTCCTGGAGGACTAAAGCATAACTAAAAGGAAGAACCAGAAGGTAACACAGTCATAAGGGATCTCTGGGAACAGAGACGACCCACCACACCACCGTCAACAAACCTGAGTGAACGTGTGAATGTGAGGGGATGACAGCATACAAATATCCCAGTTCACCAAACACTATGTTTCCATGTTTCCTCCAGATCTGTGCCTTTACCTAGGAAAAAATCTACCAATAAAAGACTCGACTAAATAAATATGTTTTCAGCATCAACTTGAACACTGAGACCATGTCTGAGTCTCGAACACTGGTGGGAAGGCTGTTCCATAACTGTGAGGCTTTATAAGAGAAAGATCTGCCCCCTGCTGTAGTCTTCATTATTTGAGGAACCAACAAATAGCCTGCACCTTTTGATCTTAGTAGGCGTGGAGGATCATAAAGGTACGGAAGTTCACTAAGACACTACGGTGTGAGAGCGTTAAGTCCTTTATACGTCAGTAGTAGTATTTTATAATCAATGTGAGATGTAATTGGGAGCAATGTATGCTCCATGAGAGCTCAGTTCCTCTCCAGGACCTTCCAGAGAGCTCAGCTCCGCTCCAGGAACTCCAAGAGAGCTCAGCTTTGCTCCAGGACCTTCAGGAGAGCTCAGCTTCGCTCCAGGGCTCCTCAGAGCGCTCAATTCTGCTCCAGTGTGTCCAGGAGGGCTCAGCTCTGCCCCAGGACCTCCAGGAGAGCTCAGCTCTGCCCCATGACCTCCAGGAGAGCTCAGCTCCGCTCCAGGACCTCCAAGGGAGCTTAGCTCCGCTCCAGGCCTCCACAGAAAGCTCCTCTCTGTCCCAGAGCGTCCCCGAGAGCTCCTCTCCGCTCCACAGCGTCCCCGAGAGCTCCTCTCCGCTCCACAGCGTCCCTGAGAGCTCCTCTCGGCTCTACAGCGTCCCCGAGAGCTCCTCTCAGCTCCAAAGTCTCCAGGCGAGTTCAGTTCCGCTGAACTCGCCTGGACACCTCGGACTGAACGCTGAACACCTCGGACTCTCTCAACCGTAGGACTGCTGTGTGCTTGAGCTTGTGTGTGTGCGCGCGTGTGCGCGTCTGTGTGTGTGTGCTCGTGTCTCTCTCTCTCTCTCACACTTGCATTAAAACCCAAGGGAGCTGTACTCCGGCTTCCGCCTTCTGTTTCGCTCGCACCCTGACAATCAGACAAGAGTGGGACAATTTTATTCTCCCAAAATTCAAGCAACTGGTTCAATGTTTCTGTCCCACATTTTTTGAGACATGTTGTGGCCATCAAAATCTCAATTCAAATTTACTGTTATGTTTTCCTTTAAATGGTACATTTCCACAATTGAAACATTTAAAAATGTTTTCTGTGTTCTATTGTAAAAACAATAGTGGGTTTATAAGATTTACTTATTCGATATATAATAATTACTAAGTAAAAACTCAATTATAGATAATAATCTCAATTATAAAAAATACCTTTTACCTAAAAATGTTAGAATCACTATGTTTATCAAATGCTGAAAAACCCACTTAAGCTACAACACTGCAACATATTTGTGTACTTTGCAGTACATACAGGTAACATAAGAAATAAGAAATTTGGTGTGGAATTTAAAAATCTCTATGGAGCAACTGGTGATATTGGGGGGGGGGGACCTGTCACTAAATGTCCTCCTAAAGTCAATAACTACTGTATCTCTTTTACTTTAACCACATTTAGAAATTTATTGTTGGCTTGAATTCTCTCAGTTATAAAGTCCATGATCCAGTTGCAGAGGGAAGTGAACGACATGACGGTAGTCACCAAGCCAGAACACAGGCAGAAGGATGTGTGCCTTAAAGCATATTCGAACAAACTACACTGCTCAGAATGATGTTGAAGATGTCAGTGAGAACATCTGCCAGCTGGTTGCAAAGTCCACATGCTGATGTAAGTTATAGAGCACAGTCCTAAGGTTTGCATGGTTGAAATCTGTGGTGACAATAAGCACTACATTGGAATGTGTGTTCTCCAGTTCACTTTACTTTTATTAGGTGGAACGTACACTCCGAGTGCTATAACTGTGTTGTGCCCATTCCCACACCCCCCAGCTGGAGACAATACCGATCCCTTTGCATTTCCTGAAGATGGCAGTTAAAACATAAAATAATTCGGTCAAACACTTCCCTGATCCTAATTTCAAACCTTCAAGTTGAAGAAAACGTATGTATTTTCCTGTAGATGGCAGTATAAACTCAGAAATGTAATTCATTGCTTTTTAAACCCACCTGCGTGTATTCGACCCCCCAATTTAATCTGTCTGATTACCATTTCTTTTCATAAAGAGTCACTATAATGGGTCTGATATACCTAAACAAGTAATAATGCCTGTCCAAATCAACATTTCATAAAAAAAAAAAGTTTTGTTTGAAGTAAAGGCAAAGCTCCCTTCTTCAGGCTGCACAGCCTCCTTTTATATGCGTTAGGCTTTCAAGGATGGTGAGGAGCAGCCATGCTCCTGATCAGTTGCCGCCATGTCTGGGTTTCGTTGGCCCTCCCACCTGTTATTTGCTTTTGGCTTTCCAAAAAACTGGTGCTGAACTGGCGCTGTCCGTTCAGCACTATGCCTGCAGTCATGTTCAGAGTGTGTTGCAGCGGTTGCATGCCAAAGTGCCTTCATCACAGTACCCCCCTCAGCTGCAAACCTACTGTAAGTGGGTTCTGGGACCAGAGTGAATATCTCCAGGAGAGGCCGTCTGCATTGCCATGGTCAGCTCCTGCTCTGTGTTGCACCTGGAACGAGTCCTGCAAAAAAGAATCCATTGTTTTAAATGGACGTTTGTGTCTTTTGCTTTAGCCATCCACTGCAGTGGGGAATGATCTGCTATCAGGGTGAAGTGTCTGCCCACCAGCCATCCGAAACATATACAAACAATACACTAAACGAAGTACTGTGACATAAACAAAAGAATAACAATTACAACACTATTGTTTGGTTGGAGCAAAAATGCTTTACGGCATGTTGTTCAGTGGACCCGCATCTTTCCAAATAAACCGGGATTAGCAGTAGTGGATGCGTTTGTGACACTTTATTGCAATAATTGTGTAGGTACTGCATTTTTTTATGCATGTTGTTTGTGTGTACTGCTTAGATAAATTTACCAAATACATTTGTTATGCATTTTCCATTGAAAAACAGTGATCTAAAATCACTGCTTGAGACTTGAGCTTTAGAATGATATATAGTTATGAGAACAATGGGATATCGGTTGCACTGGCACGAAACTGAAGGCTAAGGGTGTAACTGGACCCAATCTGTGTGGATCGCACCATCCACTGAACAGATGCCATCTCATGGCATACGACCTCCTCATAAAGAGGGCTCTGGATTGGAGAATGTCCTCTATCACCTCGGTAGAAAGACCAGAATCTATAGCCTCCACAACTCTGGGTGGGGGTGAAGAATGGAAGTATTTTAACATCAACAAACATCAATGGGACCAGAGTGGAGAGAGTGGACAGTTTCCGGTACTTAGGCGTTCACATCACACAGGACCTGTCTTGGTCCTGTAACATCAACACCCTGGTGAAGAAGGCCCGGTAGCGTCTGTACCATCTGAGATGCTAAAGACTTTCTACACCTTCACCATTGAGAGCGTTCTGATGGGTAGCATCACTTCCTGGTTCAGGAACAGCATCATGCAGGACAGACGAGCCCTCCAGAGGGTGGTGCGTTCAGCTGAACGTACCATCCACACCGAACTCCCTAACCTGCAGGACATCTACAGCACACGGTGCCAGACCAGGGCCAGGAAGATTGTGAAGGACCTCAGCCATTCCAACAATGAACTCTTTTCTTTGTTGCGTTCAGGGAAACGCTTCTGCTCCTTGAAAGCGAACACAGAGAGAATGAGGAGGAGCTTCTTCCCGCAGACCATTCAGAGTTTAAACCAGGAGACACGCAGGATCTAAAAACTGGTCACTCTCTCCATCTTCACACTTTTTATGCACATTTTTTTTCCTTTTTGCACTATGACACTTTAATCACTTTAATCTCTGGACTGTCACTTTAACTTTGGACTTGCACAGCACAGTGCACTTTAAACCACGCCATATCGCACACGGACACTAAGGACAATCACGTCAAATCACCTTAAATTTTATTTAAAATTTTACTCATTTACTGTCATACGCATCCTTGTATAAACACTCTTTTTTACATATATCTTTACTGCTGGCAGGGGCGTCCAGCAGTACGGCCCTGCCTCTATCAGACAGAGTGAGCCACAGGTACCTCTCTGTAGACAACAGGGCAGCAAACCCCCCCACAGACGGTATTTGTATTTCTGACAACAAGTACCCAACTGCAACTAAGTTCACTGGACACCTTTGAGAAAATCAAAAAACATCTTGAATTTACCAATTGGTAGAAGCTTCCAAATCCTACATCCTCTCTCCTTAATGTTTTTCAAAGTTTGTGTTTTGTTTGAGTCAGCATTAATAATTTTTACAAAACTATAAAGATATAACCTTCTGAGGGTCAGTCTTTAAAATGGCATTAGCTTATTAATGTAGTGTGAGTGATTTTGGAAAGGTCAAATTTAGCTTCAGAGAAACAAACAGGAAGCCAATAAAGTGTTATAGCGCTGACCTAATGAATGTGTTGATGTGTGGGGGATAAGATGCCACTTCTACTTCCTGTACAACAAAACTATAGATAGTCAGAGGGAGTTGATCTTAGTTTGGAGGCTACAGTGGAGACTGTAGAGATCGAGATCTAAAACACATTGAAGGCTTTTTGTAGATCCAGCATCTTTACGAGAGGGAACACAAAGAAAGATGAATGAACAAATTTATGAAAATTACTCAGAAGTTTCTGCAAAAAGCAGGGCAGCTGATGCAAAGGACATATCGTATGAAGACATATATGCAAATCAAGTTCCAGAAACTCAAGTGACCAGACGCAATGATAAACCTATTTCAAGAAGCAATAATGGAATTATTTCAGGTATGCTCACACACTCACATTTATCTACACATACAAACTACTTTAATGAATGACATCATCATATGCAGATTTATTGATTTATTGATTTCTAATTTCAGAACCCAGCAGTTCAGGATACAGATGTTTCAGAGTGACTGTGTTTTGTCTGCTACTCCTGGTTGTTTTCTTGCTGGTTGTCATCACCATACTGTGGGTCAAATTTAATAACCTGACTGTAGAAAGAGGCCAGTTGGAGACCAGTTTCAACAATCTGACTATAGAGAGAGACCAGTTACAGACCAGTTACAACAACCTAAATATGGAAAAAAGTCAGTTACAGACCAGTTACAACAACATGGCTGCTGAGAAGGAACGTCTTTCTCAACTGAGTAAGTGAATGTTTGTTAAATTTAAAGTAATGCAGCACATTTGCTGTTGGTTAAAACACTAATTTTGTATCCCCTGTGTGTCTGTGAACACCAGATAATCCTCAGGGGCAGTGTTTAATTACCTGTGTTTCTTCTTCTGCACATATTTTATGGTCTTTTGATGTCAGTATAAAATAGCCTTATTAATGTCTCTGTTTTTTCTCACCTTCTCTTTCTCACTGCTCTGGCAGTTTCTAGGTGACTGAATATTTGGTGGTGTTAGAACCACAGATACAATAAATACATTACTAGTGTTTCTTCACTCTTACCCATCAGGGGCAGTGTTTGAATAGCTCACTAAATTATTCCAAGTATAAAGAATAAATAAACAAATGATTCGCTGAGGTGTTTTATAGTAAATACTATAAAGTAATATAATAAATAATGTCACCATGTGACAGTGGATTTAGTCATGCAGGTGAACATAAACATATCGTAGTGTTGGACTGGTTCAGGGTTTGTGGTTTGATCTAGTCTTTTCAGAGAAAGACATTACCACACCGGGATGGAGATACTTCAGATCCAGTATTTACTACATTTCTGCTGAGAAGAAGAGCTGGAGTGAGAGCAGAAAGGACTGCCAGGGGAGAGGAGCAGACCTGGTGATCATAAACAGCAGTGAGGAACAGGTAGTGTACTGTAAAAAAGGGAAAATTGAGTAATAGTGTATATATATATATATATATATATATAAATGGCATATTTCTAAACTCTTTATTTGATGTTAGAAGCCTGAATGGGATCCGTATCTTTAGATTATTGCACACCAGAATCACACTACAAGATTTATAGACATACAGTGAGGAAAATAAGTATTTGAACACCCTGCTATTTTGCAAGTTCTCCCACTTAGAAATCATGGAGGGGTCTGAAATTGTCATCGTAGGTGCATGTCCACTGTGAGAGACATATTAAAAAAAAAAAAATCCAGAAATCACAATATATGATTTTTAAACTATTTATTTGTATGATACAGCTGCAAATACGTATTTGAACAACTGTCTATCAGCTAGAATTCTGACCCTCAAAGACCTGTTAGTCTGCCTTTAAAATGTCCACCTCCACTACATTTATTATCCTAAATTAGATGCACCTGTTTGAGGTCGTTAGCTGCATAAAGACACCTGTCCACCCCATACAATCAGTAAGAATCCAACTACTAACATGGCCAAGACCAAAGAGCTGTCCAAAGACACTAGAGACAAAATTGTACACCTCCACAAGGCTGGAAAGGGCTACGGGGAAATTGCCAAGCAGCTTGGTGAAAAAAGGTCCACTGTTGGAGCAATCATTAGAAAATGGAAGAAGCTAAACATGACTGTCAATCTCCCTCGGACTGGGGCTCCATGCAAGATCTCACCTCGTGGGGTCTCAATGATCCTAAGGAAGGTGAGAAATCAGCCCAGAACTACACGGGAGGAGCTGGTCAATGACCTAAAAAGAGCTGGGACCACCGTTTCCAAGGTTACTGTTGGTAATACACTAAGACGTCATGGTCTGAAATCATGCATGGCACGGAAGGTTCCCCTGCTTAAACCAGCACATGTCCAGGCACGTCTTAAGTTTGCCAATGACCATTTGGATGATCCAGAGGAGTCAGGGGAGAAAGTCATGTGGTCAGATGAGACCAAAATAGAACTTTTGGGTCATAATTCCACTAAACGTGTTTGGAGGAAGAAAAATGATGAGTACCATCCCAAGAACACCATCCCTACTGTGAAGCATGGGGGTGGTAGCATCATGCTTTGGGGGTGTTATTCTGCACATGGGACAGGGCGACTGCACTGTATTAAGGAGAGGATGACCGGGGCCATGTATTGCGAGATTTTAGGGAACAACCTCCTTCCCTCAGTTAGAGCATTGAAGATGGGTCGAGGCTGGGTCTTCCAACATGACAATGATCCGAAGCACACAGCCAGGATAACCAAGGAGTGGCTCTGTAAGAAGCATATCAAGGTTCTGGCGTGGCCTAGCCAGTCTCCAGACCTAAACCCAATAGAGAATCTTTGGAGGGAGCTCAAACTGCGTGTTTCTCAGCAACAGGCCAGAAACCTGACTGATCTAGAGAAGATCTGTGTGGAGGAGTGGGCCAAAATCCCTCCTGCAGTGTGTGCAAACCTGGTGAAAAACTACAGGAAACGTTTGACCTCTGTAATTGCAAACAAAGGCTCCTGTACCAAATATTAACATTGACTTTCTCAGGTGTTCAAATACTTATTTGCAGCTGTATCACACAAATAAATAGTTAATAAATCATATATTGTGATTTCTGGATTTTTTTTTTTAGATTATGTCTCTCATAGTGGACATGCACCTACGATGACAATTTCAGACCCCTCCATGATTTCTCAGTGGGAGAACTTGCAAAATAGCAGCGTGTTCAAATACTGATTTTCCTCACTGTATATAGAAAAAAATAAAGCTGTTATTATAGAAACAATTCCCTGTTAGAACGAGCACATCAATGTTTAAGTATTGTTCATGTTATGGTTATAAAAATGATGCACATCTTCTTATCAATCAGATTAGAAAATCCTGATTTGAGCTGTGGTTTTTATGTAATTAATTTATTAAAGAAAGACATATTTCTCCTGTATGTCATGGAATGGGAACATCTAAATCAGTATTTATTCCACACCAGGACTTTGTTGAGGTGTGCAGAAAAAAACAAGGTGCTTGGATTGGTGCAAATGACAGAGACAGTGAAGGGACCTGGAAATGGGTAGACGGTACCACAGTGAACAACAGGTAAGAGAATGAGAAAAATTGGGTTTGTTCAATGGTCACTCTCACATCACACTTAAGAACACAGAAATCACTCTCAGTTCTCACAGCATATGTGAAGCTTTCACACTGGCAGTTTAGAGCACAGTTTCATTAAAAAAGGTCATGTAATATCTGTTGTGAAGAACCAAAACAAAACCTGTAGGAGAGGGTTTGTCCTGGAACTGTGCCATAATTCTCTCAAATGTGACCATGACTCACGTACAGGTGAACACATTTTCGGAAAGTTAAGCATGTGTTGTAGCTGTAGTGTTGTAACCTGCACGTGTTGTAGCTAATGACATCATCATTATTCATCCTCACAACCTGTAGGTACCATAAAATGGGGAGGTGGTAGCTCAGTGGTTAAGGCATTGGGATTTGGGTCAGAAGATCACAGGTTCAAATCCCACCACCACCAAGCTGCCACTGCTGGGCCCTTGAGCAAAGCCCTAAAAAAAACCCTCCCCTGCTCAGTTGTAAGTCGCTCTGGATAAGGGCGTCTGCCAAATGCTGCAAATGTAAATGTAAAATCTTACCAATCAAGTGTATCCTCCAAAAAAAGATTTATTTTTAGTGCATAAGGTTTATGGTGAAACACAGTGGGTAAAATCATGGTGCGATGACATTTCGTTGACTCAGACAAAATTATAATGTTTTTAATGACAATTGTCTTTAATTAAACCTGTAATAATGATTAAAGGTCAATTAAACTATATAAAAAGAAGGTAAAGACCAATTCTCTTGTTTCAGTTTCTGGAATCCGGATGAACCAAACAATGTTGGGGATGAGGACTGTGCTGTGTCTGGCTATTACCCTGATAATGGAAAATGGGTTGATGTTTCTTGTAATAAGAATTATATTTGGATCTGTGAGAAAAGACTTAATATGTGATATGAGTGAAAATCTTAAAATTGCTAATATAAAATATATAATCTATTTGACTTATTAAAAGTGATTTTTAACTGTTGTTTTTTTTTTTTTTAAGTTTCTAAACTTATTTGTAGATTTTGTCTCTAATAACTGTCTTAATAAATCTATAACAAGGAATAAATGTGTTTGCAGTAAATTGACTTTGTGGTAAAAAAAAATAATAAAATAAAATCTGGCAAAAATGAATCATCCATTAACCACATATTAATTCAAGTCCAGCATGACTTTAATTAAGACTAGAAATAAGCAAAACAATCCTCAGTGTTGAAGAACAAGCCCCACACTCTCACTGATCTACTGAGCTGGAAAACGAAAGCTTCACAGTGAAACCAGCTCCTCATTCTTGTTTTATTAATGAAATGAAAGCAAGCTGTGGAGATCTTACTGGCTCAGGTGGGAAGAAACGGAGGGCAGGCAAAATAGGTTTATTAAGGTTATAACAGTACATGCTTAGGACTAGGTCTCTTCAAAACACCTCCTACATGATACCCATTACTAGGTGTTCCATTCTTCTTCCTCTTTTTCTTTTGGCTGCTCCCACTAGGTGTCACCACAGCAGATCATCTGTCTCATTACTACTCTGTCCTCTACATCTGCCTCTTTCACACCAACTACCTGCATGTCTTCCTTCACCACATCCATAAACCTCTTTCTTGGTCTTTTATCTTTTCCTTCTACCTGGTGTCTCCATCCTCAACATTCTCCTACTAATATACCCCATGTCCCTCCTCTTCACATGTCCAAACCATCACAATCTTGCCTTCCTCACCTTGTCTCCAAAACGTCCTACATGCGCTGTTCCTCTAATAAACTCATTTCTAATCCACCTGTTCTCTTCCTGCAACCACACCACTCCACTACCCTTCCTCTCATTCACATGCATACTCTATCTTAATCCTATTGACTTTCAACTAGGTGTTTCATTCAAACTTCAAATAATTCCTAAGCTTCATTCAAACTTCGAGTTTCATAAATATAATAAACATAAAAAAAATCATTAACCTTAATAGTAAATGCTGAGGACTATTGTATCATGTGGTTGAATAGTTTCTCTTTGCTCATCTTCCTTCCCCTAGAACCTTGTAAATAATCTTGTATGCCTTTAGAGACACATATTGGTGTTGAAAAAGAATTTCAGAATAATGAGAATCACATTTAGAAAATTACATTTAAAAAAGAGATCAGAAAGTCATAAAGATTTGGGGATGTGTGTATGAACCTGGATCTCCTAGTACAATACTAGAAGATGAATAATAGCAGAATTTTAGTCCACTTAGAGGTGGAGAACAAGAGGTATAAGTACTGAATTGTAATAATACTCAATACTATGGTATAAAAACATAAATGATACAATTGTAGCAAAACTAAAAGTACATGACTAATCCGAGGAAATGTTTATAATGGAGAATTCTGTAATCTGCTTTGGGAAAAAAAGGATTTGAATAATGATATAAATGAAAAGGTTTTGACAGAAATTTGTGCAAACCAGTAGCAAAGTCTAATTGTCAGGTGAGGAGAAACAGACGTGGAAGCCGTAACAGTTCGAACGAGTTTTATTGAGAAGAACAGAAATGAAGTGAGAGGAGGGAAAACAGGCAACAGCAGGTGTATCCGTGGTACGCCCTGGAGGGGTGAGGTCCACAAAGTCCGATAACGTAATCGTAGAAAGAAGGGAAAGCTCCCGAAGCGCCTGGAAGAGGCAAGGTCCACACGTAGTTCTGGAGTAAGTCTAGCTCTCCTAGCACAACGTGCAATAACAATCTGAGAGCATCTTAGAGTGATGCTCCCCCCCCCCAAGCGGCACCCAACACCCAAACTCTGCGCCTGGGCCAACCCCGGGGCCTGGGCACAGGACATAGCAGGTGGGCTGCGTGGAACTCCCCCAGGAGAGCAGGGTCAAGCATGTCCACCCGGGCCACTCAGGAACGTTCGTCCGGACCATAGCCTTCCCAGTCCACAAAGTAATCCAGCCGTCCACCCCTACGGCGGGATTCCAGGATCTTCCGCACAGCATAGACCGTGGGCTGTCCATGCTCCTCTGGTTAATGAGGCCCTCCCGGCATTTCTTGGAGACGAGCGTTTCAATAAAGACACGTGAAAGGTGGGGTGAATGCGGTACGTGGCAGGTAGGTCTAGCTGATAGGACACCTTGTTTATCTGGCTCACCACACGGAACGGGCTAATGTACCGGGGACTCAACTTCCAACATGGCATCTTCAGCCTAAAGTTCCTCATATACAGCCAGACCCGATCCCCCGGTTGGAAAGATGGTGCGTCCTGCCGGCGCACATCGGCGTGTCTCCGGGTAGCGCGAAGGGCTCTCTGCAGTTGGGTGTGAGTGGACTCCCACACCTGGTTCCTCTCCCAGAACCAGTAGTCCATGGAGGGCATGTGGGAAGGCTGGAAGCTGGAAGCGGCAGGTGAGGATGACAGTGTAATGAATCCATGGCAGAGAGCTTGCAAAAAAATACTCCTCCATGGCCTTGCTTTCCGGAGCGGAGAGGGATATACTCGGCCTTTAGGCAGTTTGGCCCCAGGCTGGAGTTATATTGCGCAATCCCACGGCCGGTGAGGGGGGAGACGAGTGGCGGCCTGGGCGTTGAATACCTACTCAAATCTGTTGTATTCCACTGGAATTTCGACCCAGGTTGGTTCCGGAGCTTCTTCCACCCGAGTGGCGGCCACGGTCATAGTGTGGCGGTGACCGATGGGGAGGTGAGTGAGACACTGTTCCTTGCACCACGGACTCCACTCTAAGATGTCACATGGTTCCCAGGAGCATTGGGGTGCATGCTTTGTGAGCCAGGGTCTCCCCAAGATGACGTCGACCGTGGAAACCGGATATCCTCCTAGTGAAGGATCCAGTGAGGGTGGAAGCTGGGTCTTGATGTGCCTCATGACCAGCATCTCGAAGCACTTCATCACCATGGGTGTGAGTGCGACGGGACGATATTCATTGAGGCAGGACACTGTAGACTTTTTGGCACGGGGACAATGGTTGTTGTCTTGAGGCACATAGAACCAACCTTGCTGCTCAGGGAGATGTTGAAGATTTCAGTAAAGACATCCACTAGCTGTTATGTGCATTCCCTGAGCACTCAGCCAAGAATTTTGTGTGGCCAACAGACTTCTGTGCATTGACTCTGCATAGAGTTTTCCTTAATTTAGCTGTGGATAGACAGAGCAACTGGTCACTGGGAGGAGGGTAGCCTCCATGGTGTTCTGCACCTCAAACCGGGCATAGAAGTTGTTCAGCGCATCTGGGAGGGAGGCGTCACGGTCACAAAGAGGTGAAGTTGTCTTGTAGTTCGTGATCACCTGGCTGCCCTGCCACATGTGCGGGGTGTCTCCGCTGTCCTAAAAGTAGCTGTGGATTTGCTTGGCATGTGCACTTCACTTCTCTGATGGTTCAGTTTGGCCCTTGCTGTTCTTGAGTCCATCTTGTTATCCACAGCTTCTGATTGGAGCATGTAGTGATGGTCTTGGAGGTGGTCATATTATCAATGCACTTGCTGATTTAAGTTGATGAAATCACTGTTGGTTGCAGCCTCCCTAAACATCTCCCAGTCAGCGCACTTAAAACAGTCCTGAAGAGCATAGATGGCTCCTGCTTCAAAACCGGTTTAGAGCGTCTGATAAGCGGTCTGTATGCTGGAATTAGCATAACAGAGATGTGTTCTGAGTAGAAAGGTTTTTGAATTATAACCCATGGTACACCTGTTTAAACAGTGTAAAGGTTGGAATGCTATATAGTCCTGTGTAAAGAAAGTAAATATCATTTAAACATCAGGAAAGTATATGATTTTGCAGGGTTGATTAAATCGTTATAACAAACAAGCACAGTTACCACATGGCTTTGGTTTGATTCCTTTGCAGTGTGATGCATTATCACCTCACAGCTGCAATGTTGTGGTTCAGGCTGCTCTCTGTTTTTGCATGTTCCCCCTGGGTCCACATTGGTTTTCCAGTTTCCCACAAAAAACATACAGTACATGGAATAACACTGGATAAATGAACTGCCATCATGCCCATAGTGTATCCCCTCCTTATACAAACACTGTTCCCACTGGTCATCCTATCAAACCATTACTTATGTTAAATTTTTTGCAGTCCAGTTCCCACAGATACAGAAAAATACTTAAAATAGAAAACATTCTTCAGCTTCCTCTTCTAAGAACATATGCATTTAGGGAACAACACAGTTTCTCATGAATCAAAATCTAGGGTGGAGATTGCAAAATACAACAAAGACTATTTTCATTTCCTGTATCATAAGAATATGATTAGATCAGTTTATGCAACCTCTGCAAGTTCCATAAACTCAAACACAAACAATAATAAACTTAAAATGTCATCAAAGCTCGCAAATCATATCTGTAGCAAACTGCGCAAACTCAAAATGTGCATGTTTATTTAATAATTGTTTTTTTTTATTTCATAACGGCGGCAGAGGAGAAGAAATTGATTTGGTGGCAGATACACTTACAAGGACATTTACAAGAAGGACTTTCAAGAAAAGCTAGGCATCTTGAGGAACGCTCAGCCAAATTCAATACAGTTGTTTGGCTTTTTCATAAACCATTTATTATTTTGCATTTTTCTGTAGAATTTGCCCGAATTCACACAGTTTGCCTTTATGTTAAATCTCCCAAAAAATCGTAATGCAGGAAAAAACGCCCAATAATCCACAGAAATCCAGGGTCATTTTATGAGCCTAATATTGATGCTTCTACTAGAGATGATGTATGCGGGCAGTGCAGCTGTGGCTGCTGTGAAAGGAAATGTATTAAATTGAGTTTATTGGGTTTCTTGCTGTAGTAATGCTGTTGATTCTTGCATGAGATACCTGTCTGTGATGCAGCACTCTGTTAGACCATATTAATGGTTTCTGTAGCCGTGGTGTCGTAAGGTGGTATTAAGAGGTGGACTGATTCAGGTAGGACAGCAGTGAACAGCCGAGGTGTAAAAACTATGGCCCGCCACTGATGGGAGTAAACAGGGCCATTGCTAGAGAATTCTGGGGCCCCAACCTACCAATATCATGTATTGTGCAGTATATGACCTTGAAGGCTAACATGTATACTAATGGGGACTTCTTACAAAATAACAAATCATAAATTAATATAAATAAAGGTTTTTACTGAACATCAGTACCAGCAAAATAATCAAATATAACATTATATAATGTATAAAAACAGATAAAACTGACTGAATAATTAATAAATACTTGGACTAAACCATTTTTTGGGAGGAGAGAGGAGCAGATATTTGGAAAACTTCTTTCATCAAATTGAAAGTTTTTGTGGTTTTCTTTCAATCTCAGGCATACAACTAATATAAATATTATAATTATTTACATAACAGGGGCCTTTATAGTATAACTACTGGATTTTGTGGGACCCACTGTGCAGTGGGGGGCTCTATATTTGCCACCACCTTTCACCCCACTAGTAATTACTACAGTCCATATCCACATCTACAGAAAAATACTACACATACAAATCTTACTTCAACTTCCTGTTCTAAGAACAAATGAATTTATGGAACACAGTTTCTCAGAATTAAAAATCAGGGTGGAGATTGTAAAGGTTTTTTATATTCCCTGTGTCTTTGCGGAGTGGAATTAAATTGAAAATGAGTGAATCGGTTTATGAAACCATGCACAGCAGCTCAGTCAATCTAAAGGACAAACAGAATTTACATGAAGATATCTACATGAGTGACGTTCCAGAAACTCAAATGGCCAGAAGCAATAAAACAACTCTAACTTTAGGTAAGCTCACATACACACACACACACACACACATTCACACACAGTGCTGCTCTGATGCTGTAGTAGACAACATTAACAGATTCAAAAGCAATGTTAATACATCATACTATGTAGAAAATACCTACAGTTTCTACTGCTTTTTTGTTTCAGAACCTAGCTCTGCAGGACACAGATGTTACAGACTGGTTATGGTGATTCTGCTGATGCTGGTTGTTCTCTTGCTTTCTGTCGTCGTAACACTCTGGGTCAATTTCAACAACATGTCTGTAGCAAGAGGCCAGTTAGAGATCAGTTACAACAATCTGACTATAGAAAGAGACAGCTTAAAGAAAAGTTACAAAACTGTGACTGAAGAGGGAGATCAGTTTCAGGCGAAGAGTGATGAACTCCAGGAGATGCTTTCTCAGCTAAGTAAGTGAATTTTCATTAACGTCAAAAGCACACAGCACATCTGCAGTGGGTTAAAAACACTGGTTTTGTAGAGCATGTACTTGTGGTCCTTTTAGCAACAAAACCCCCAGGGGCAGTGTTTAAACAGTTAAAAACGTATCTTATTCTTTATTTCTAACAATAACAGTGTAGTTTTTGTTTTTCTGGGGCACAGTCTAACCTACAGGTTTACACAGATTACATTAGGAAACAGCCCACCCTCCCTATGCTTAAGGAGGTCTTAAGATGGTCTCATGCTTTTTCAGTCACCATATTTTTTAATCATTGTTTGTCATGTTAGCAGCACTTGTCCAATGGTTAATTTGGGACTTGGAGAAAGGTATATTTTGGTGTCCAAATCCTTTTTCACAAAATAATATGTACATGTGGACTGGAACTATTGCATTAATGCTAAACGTTTTGTTAGTTAACTGCGGGTGTGCACCTGCTATGACTGTCAAGATAGTGATAATTTTATTTAAAAGTCTAACCATTCACCTGCCTGAGCTCTTATGTAGATGTAGGTTGTGTTCATCTAATTGCAGGCCAACATAATGATTGACAACCGGTAGTAGATGCTGTCCATATAAGAAAGGTCATAATGAGAAGTAGGAATTGTTTTGCTTCTGGTGTGGGGTTTTGTTTGCTTCAAACAGAATTTGATAAACCCTTCTCTATCAATGAATTTAAACACTTCCCCTGGTCATTAGGAGCAATGAACTAGAACTTAAATCAGAATATTCATTTGATGAAATATTTGGTGGTTATGATGCTGTGTTATTATTAAAGTACTTTTAATCTACTGTGCGTACAGAAAATGATATTAACACACCAGGATGGAGATACTTCAGCTCCAGTATTTACTACATCTCTACTGAGAAGAAGAGCTGGAGTGAGAGCAGACAAAACTGCAAGGCGAAAGGAGCAGACCTGGTGATCATAAATAACAGAGAGGAACAGGTAAAAACAGAAAAAATGAAGAGAGAAACCAAAACTTAATTGAAGACTCTAGATCTTTGTAGATGTAGATTGTAGTAGCTCTTTTCCTGCTCCTCCTGTTTTCCAGCTTTAATTTAGTATATGTTTATTCTGTCTTTGGATTCTTTGATTGTGTTGGTTTTTAGGTTTTCCTAAATTTTTGGACAGTGGTAATTTTTGCTCTACTCCTTGCTCTTATTAAAGACTGTTAATATGTATCCTTCGGCGGCCTGCATTTGGGTCCTTCCAGTCACACATCCTGACAGAAGAATCTGGCCAATTATGGATCCCATGGACACACAGGTACTACGGGAGGATATAGACTCCCTGAAGCAGATTTGCATTACTCATGACCAGTAGTCGCTCTTCTGCCTCCTCCAGTAACTATGGCTGAAACCGTTCCGCTCTGGTCATGGTCAGACCACACAAACCTCATCTGATGCCACCGGAACGGTTCTCCGGGGAACCAGTGCACTGCTCCTCTTTCCTTACTCAATGCGCAGTACTGCCGCTCCACCCCAATCGTACACCCTTAATATTTATGGCAGCTCCAGAACCCTACTCTCTGCCTCGTCCTATGGAAATCAGCCACCGACACATTTCTCAAACAGAGAAGAAAAAGCGTAGCTCCAGGGGCCTATGTCTCTACTGTGGGGAGGCTGGACACATATCTGGTTATGCCATTTGTCCTCCCCAACATGCCAGCGGTCTTCCAAGCACTCGTTAACGACGTGCTGTGGGATATGTTAAACCAGTTCTCCCGGTCCCTGGACGAGCATATCCGCCCCATTTGTTCGGTACTCCAGCGCCTCCATCAGAACAGTCTGTAACAAAGCAAAGAAGTGTAGGTTCCATGTCCCTAGCACCTCCTTCCTGGGATTCATCTTCGTGGCGGGGAGCATACAAATGGATCTAGCTAGGATCCAGGCTGTTAAGGAATGGCTCAAACCCTCCTCTAAGAATCAGCTAGATCAGCTAGGTTTCTGGGGTTTGTCAACTTTTATCGGCGATTTATCTGAGTTTACAGTTTGGTAGCTGTCCCTCGTCACCAACTGACCTCCACCAACTGACCTCCACCCACCGACCATTTTTCGTTGGTTCCCAATTTCAACTGGGTTTCACCCGCAAATTAATGGCCAGACTGAGAGGCTTAATGAGGAATTAGAAACCGGGCTCCGCATCCTGTGTGCCCAAGCTGCTCTAGGTGGAGTACACTGATAACTCGCTGCCTACCGCCGCCACAGGTCTATTGCCTTTGCAGACAGTTTATGGTTACCAACCCCGTCTATTTTACACCCAGGAGGCTTAGGCATCCGTCCCATCTGTGTTAGCCCAGTTACGGCACTGCCGATTTAAGGAGAGCAGTGCGGGCCCTCCTCCAACTAGGACCTCTTATAGCTATGCCCCTTGGGCCAACCGGAGGGCCAAGCTGCACCCCAATTCCTAAGTTGGCCAAAAGGCATGGCTTTCGAAAGTAGGTGCACCTTAAAACTACCCAAGGTCCGTCTCCATACTACTCTGTCCTCTACATCTGCTTCTTTCAAACCAACTAACTGCATGTCTTCCTTCAACACTTCCATAAACCTTTTTTTTTGGCCTTCCTGTTTTCCTCCTTCCTTGTGGCTTCATCCTCAGCATTCTCCTACTGATATAACACGTCACTCCTCTGCACATGTCCAAACCATCTCAATCGCACCTCCCTCACCTTGTCTCCAAAATGTCCTACATGCGCTGTCCCTCTAATAAACTCATTTCAAATCCGGTCCATCGTCGTCACTCCAAATGAAAATCTCAAAATCTTCAGCTCTGCTACCTCCAGCTCCACCCCCTGTCTTTTACTCAATGCCACTGTCTCTAAATCATACAACATTGCAGGTCTCACCACAGTCCTATAAACTTTGCCTTTTACTCCTGCAGATACTCTTCTATCACAAATCACTCCTGCTATCACTTTCCACACTCTATTATTTTGCACAGTTGAACCCAGGTACCTAATAGCCACCGGATAATCTGGGGAAATAATGATTTAAGCCCACCCTGCAATCGAATACCTTTATTTGTTTGTCCAGTAATAAAACATCTCCAATTATCTGCCATAAAAATCAACCCAGTGTCTGTCCATTGATGTTTTGTGGATTTAAATGTCTAATTAGTTGTTATCAACCAGGACATTGTTGAAGTGTGGAGAAGAGGAGAGGGTGCTTGGATTGGTGCAAATGATAGAAACAATGAGGGGATCTGGAAATGGGTGGATGGTACAGCAGTGAGCGATGGGTAAGAGACCAATTTCATTTTAATTCAATGTTATTTGTATAGCGTGTTTAACAATGGATATTGTTCCAAAGTGGCTTTGAAAAATAATAAGTAAAAAAAAAAATTATATGTTATTATTTAAAGCTTAAAGGTTTATCCATAATGAGCAAGACTGTAGTGACAGTGACAATAAACAACTCCTTTTTTACCTCTTGGACCCAACTCTCATTTACCTTTACACAGCCCCCCTTTAAAAATCTACAGGTTTTAGGGAGTTGACTTTGAGTTAGTGTGACCAAGGTTAACATAAGTAGTAAATAATGAGGCAGACTGATTATTTGGTAGGCTGTTTACTCTTTTGTTTGTTGGTTCTGTTCTTTCAGGTTCTGGAGTAGTGGGGAACCCAACAGCAAAGGTGAAGAGGATTGTGCTGTATCTGGCTATCGGTCTGAACCTGTACCAAACTGGGTTGATATTTCGTGCGATTTCCAGTATATTTGGATCTGTGAGAAGAACATTAATATCTAAAATTACATAAACATGAATGAATTTATATACTTTATATAGGTAGCACATGAAAAACATACATATAAAACATCTTTAAACACTCTTGGCATTTGGAAAATGTATTTTTGTAAATTTTTGTCATCCATTTTCTAAAATTGGCCAAAATAATTTTTCACCAGTTGAATATTTCTTTTTCACTTTGTGATCCAGTTTCTCCCAAAGCAGTTCAACAGGATTTAGTTTGGAAGACTCGTCAGGTCATTAAATCTCATTGATTTCTACAATTCCTTTGTCTTTTATATTTAAATGTATAAATATTAATCATTTGAATTAAACATATATTTTAACCAATAGGGAGGTGTATACTTATACAATCAAAATGTTCTCTTCTTGTTCAATGTTGTGTCAACACAATAAAATGTTCAAGATATGTTAATCAAATAAAAGAAATCTCATTTTAGCAATTCTGTAGTTTTGCACTCATTGTTTTGTTTGAAATCCTCAGGCACTTTAACTGTGTCATTTTTTTATTTTTTCAGAACACACTTTTATACATAGAGGGTCAGACCTTTTTTTTTACACACACTTTCTACATGTTTGTCCGGAAAGGAATCAATACATGACAGCTGTCTACCTTGATAACTGTCCACACTTAAATTTCCATTATATAATTAAGATTGTAAGTTTTCTATTTAATTCAATTAACAAATATTCAAGCATCAAATATCCTATATGCATCAAAACACTATATCCATAATCCCTCCAGATCTGTTCATTTACCTACTGACCAAAGGCTTGACTAAATCAATGTGATTTCAGCCTGGACTAGAACACTGAGACAGCAATTGGAAGACTGTTCCATACTTTTGGGACTTTGTAGGAGAAAGATCTGCCCCCTGATGTAGTCTTCATTATTTGAGGTACCAACAAATATCCCGCACTTTTTGAACAAAGTAGGCGTGAATCACCATAATGGAACAAAAATTTCTCTATACAGTAGCTCTGCTTTTATTTATGTATCTGAAGATATTCACCTACTTTTTACGGTTTACTTGCACAGCAGTTTCTCTGTGGATAAAATTCAACAACCTGACAATAAAAAAAAGCCAGTTGCAGACTAGTTTTTATAACAGAACTGCTGAGATGGAGCAGTTAGAGGCTGGTTACAATAAAGTGGCTGAAGAGAGAAATCAGTTTTAGACAAAGAGAGATCTCCAGAAGAGGCTTTCTCAACTGAGTAAGTAATCGTATGTGTCAGGGATCCACCTGCCACGCCCCCTCGGTGGCTGTCACCTGGTGTGGGTGGATTTGTGGTGTCAGTTGCCGCCCCTGGATTGGAGGATAATGTCAGGGATCCACCTGCTACGCCCCCCTCAGTGGCTGTCACGCTGCCTCCGTTACTGAGATCGTTCCTGCCCTCTTGCTAGATCTGGTTTCTGTTTCCCAAACTTATCTCTGATCCCTGTTTCTGCCCTGCCTCACCACTGGTTTGGACTTTGTTTTTAGGATTTTGGTTTTTGCTCTGCTTGCCATGCTTGATCTTTGAACTGTTCCTAGATTTAGTTTCTGCCTCCGCCTGCATTGCCCTGCGTTCTGGTATTTGGTTAAGGACTGATTTTGTACTGCCATTTTACTTTGGCTCTTACTGCTCAGTTTTCTACTGTTCCTGAATCGGTTACACTCTCTCACTAGCTGCCAGTGTTTTGGATTGCTCTTTTTTTTTGCTACCTACTCATTAAAGACTGCTTTATGTTTAACCCTGTCTGCGTCCTGCATGTGGCTCCTTCCAGCCAGTCCATGACTGGTGCAGGATGATAGAAATATAAGCATTGAATTTTAATTATACTCAGTTGAAGTAGAAATTTGTAAATACAAATATTAAGTGTATTAGAAATGAAAGTGCAGTTACTAGTCTGAGGCAATGTTTATGGTGGAGACTATAAAACACTTTTAATGCATTTGCAGAATGAGGATAAATGTAAAGCTTTGACAGATAATTTCTGCAAAATAGCAGTGTTTACTGAGAGTCTGAAGTGTGAAGTCGCTCTTATTGGCCTACTAAAGCAGTCTAAATGAAGCGTCTATATAAAAAAAAAGATGACACTTTAACTTCCTTTTTTTTTAACAAAAGTCACAAACCTTATATCTGAGCTGGAGGCTGCAGTGGGGAGTGTAAAGAGCTTTGTATTAAACAGATTGTAGTTATATTACAGGACTGAAGTTTATGTGTATTTAAGGAGAAATGAGTAAATCAGTTTATGGAAACTCAAGATTTTCAGAAGACAGAAGATCAGGTGATCTAGAGGATAGCACTCAAACATATGAAGATATCTACATTAATCAAGATGCAACAGAAATGCAAATGACTACAAGCAAAAAAACGACTATGAGCTCAGGTATGTTCATAAATTTACTTTTACACTCAGACAATTTTACTTGATCAAACTCAACATATTAATTCACCATGTGTAGATAATATATACAGTATGAATCACTTTCTTTAGGACAAAACAGCTCTGGGTGCAGATGTTACAGACTGGCTGTGGTGTGTCTGATAATGCTGGTGGTTCTCTTGCTGGCTGCCATCGCAATACTGTGGTTCAAGCTGACTACAGAGAAAGACCAGATACAGACCAGTTATAACAGCTTGACTACACAGAGAGACCAGTTACAGACCATTTACAACAATCTGACGGCTAAGGAGGAACTGTTAAAGACCAATTTCACAAGTGTTGCTATAGAAAGAGACCAGCTGCAGAGGAAAACAGATGAACTCCAGAAAAATCTTTTTCAACTGAGTATGTAATTATTTGTTCAGAATGTTCAATATTTTAAACTAATTAACACAAATATTCATTCACAGTGTCCATCTCTGATCCTGCAGTGGGTTAAAACACTGGTTATGTAAAGCATGTACTTGTGGTCTTTTTTAGCAAAATAGATAACCTCCAGGGGCAGTATTTAAATGGTTAAAAACCTTTTGTATTATGTTTTATTTCCAACAATAAAATAACCCTTATGAGTGTCCAGTCAGTATTATACAGTAAGTGTTGGTTTTGTGGAGCACTGCCTAGCCTTTCCTCAGATTTGATTAGGAACAGCCCACCCTCCTGAATGTTAAAGGGGTCTTAAACTGGGCTCATGCCTTTCCATTGCACCATATTTTTTAATCATTATTTGTCATGTTAGCAACACTTGTCCAATGGGATCTTTGGGACTTCCTATTGATGAAGGATCTATTTTGGTGCCCAACTTTTATATGTCAAGGGTAGTCAGAACTCTGTATGAGTAGGAGAGCATGACAGAACTTGAGTGGGTGCCTGGCTTATGAGGCAAGTTGGCAATTTGAAGATGTCTAGCCAATGTCTAGCCAATTTGAAGATGTCTAGCCAATGTCTAGCCAATACATTTTGTAGTTTTGGTTTCTGATTATGAGCATGTTCTCTTCTCTCCTGGTCTTAAAGTATACCCCTGATATGTAATGTAGGTCCTGCAGAGTTGATTGCATTCTGATTCTCTCGTTTAATTTGCACTGCCAGCCTTCAGTCAGATAATCCATAATCTTAATCAATAGGGGTTTGCCCTGCATCCTGCCCTAGGTAGTACCCTGCCATGAGTAAGGTTTAGACCATTTTATTCACAAAAGAATATGTAGATGTAGATTGGAATATTGCATTAATGCCAACCATTTTGTAATTAACTGCATGTGTGCACCTGCTATGACTGTCAAGGTAGTGATGATTTTATTTCCATTATTATTATTTCCATTATTTCCAATATACCATTCAACTGCCTGAGCTCTTATGTAGGTGTACATTGTGTTCAACTAATTTTAGGCCAAAGAGGTCAGACAGGAGTCTCCATGGACTATGATATTTGCGGATTATATTGTTATTTGTGGCGAGAGTGGGGGCAGGTGGAGAAGAGTCTGGAGAGGTGGAGGTACATGCTGGAGAGAAGGGAAATGAAAGTCAGTAGGAGTAAGACAGAGTACATGTGTGTGAATGAGAGGGAGGGCAGTGGAGTGGTGCGGTTGCAGGGAGAACAGGTGGAGAAGGTGGAGGAGTTCAGGTACCTGGGGTCAACAGTGCAAAGTAATGGAGAGTGTGTTAGAGAAGTGAAGAAAGGCGTGCAGGCAGGGTGGAGTGGGTGGAAAAGAGTGATAGCAGGAGTGATTTTGTGATAGAAGAGTATCTGTGAGAGTAAACGGGAAAGTTTATAGGACTGTGGTGAGACCTGCGATGTTGGATGGTTTAGAGACAGTGGCATTGAGTAAAAGACAGGAGGTGGAGCTGGAGGTAGCAGAGCTGAAGATTTTGAGGTTTTTGTTGGGAGTGACGACGATGGACAGGATTAAAAATAAGTTTATTAGAGGGACAGCACATGTAGGACGTTTTGGAGACAAGGTGAGGGAGGTGTGATTGAGATGGTTTGGACATATGCAGAGGGGGGACATGGGGTATATCAGTAGGAGAATGCTGAGGATGGAGCCACCAGGAAGGAGGAAAAGAGAAAGACCAAGGAGGAGGTCTATGGATGTGGTGAAGGGAAACATGCAGGTGGTTTGAAAGAGGCAGATGTAGAGGACAGGGGGGGGTATGGAGACGGATGACAGACCCCTAATGGGAGAAGCTAAAAGAAGAAGAAGATAATGATTGACAACCAGTAGTAGAGGATGCTGTCCATATAAGAAAGGCCATGATGAGAAGTAGGAGTTGATTTGTTTCTGGTGTGGGTTTTCCTCTGCTTCAAACAGAATTTGATAAACCCTTTTCTCTCAATGGAAACATGCATATACAACTAGTATAGTTACGTATAATAACTGAGAACTCAGGAGTTCCCTGGTCATTAGGAGCGATGAACTAGAACTTAAATAAAAATATTAATTTGATGAAATATTTTGTGGTTATGATGCTGTGTTGTTATTAAAGTCATTTTAATGTTCTGTGCATACAGAAAATGATATTAACACACCAGGATGGAGATACTTCAGCTCCAGTATTTACTACATCTCAACTGAGAAGAAGAGCTGGAGTGAGAGCAGACAAAACTGCAAGGAGAGAGGAGCAGACCTGGTGATCATAAATAACAGAGAGGAACAGGTAAAAAAAATAAAAAATGAATAGAGAAACCAAAACTTAATTAAAGACTCTAAAGATTTGTAGATGTAGATTGTAGTAGCTCTTTTCCTGCTGCTCCTGTTTTCCAGCTTCGATTTAGCATATGTTTATTCTGTCATTGGATTCTATGCTTTTTTTTTTTTTTTTAGGTGTTCATACATTTTTGGACAGTGATAATCTTTGCTCTATTCCTTGCTCTTATTAAAGACCGTTAATATGTATTCTTTGGCATCCTGCATTTGGGTCCTTCCAGTCACACATCCTGACAGAACAATCTGAACCAATTATGGATCCAACGTCCCGAGCTTAGCCGCCGCTCCACTACCATCGAATACCCCAGCGAGGTCCCCAACACGTCTTTTCTGGGATTCATCTTCGTGGCGGGGAGCATACAAATGGATCTAGCCAGGTTTCAGGCTGTAAAGGAATGGCTCAAACCCTTCTCTAGAAATAAGCTAGTTTCCTGGGGTTTGTCAACTTTTATTGGCGGTTTATCTGAGTTTACAGTTTGCTAGCTGCTCCTCATCACCAACTGACCTCCACCCACCGATCGTTTTCGTGGGTACCCTATTCCAACTTTTTGAAGCTAACTTTTGGAAGGAGTTCTTTCTAGGCACCTCGGTCAGCCTCTCCTCTAGGTTCCACCCCCAAACCAATGGCCAGACTGAGAGGCTTAATGAGGAGTTAGAAACCAGACTTCGCATTCTGTGTTGCTGTTGGTGGAGTACATCGATAATTTGCTGCCTACCACCCTTAACCCTCTGTGCTCCAGGAGCACCGTATCATGGCTGACCCTGCGCTCTGTCTCCAGCTTTCGAGCAAGCTGGGATATGTTAATAAAGAATTTTACTGTGCTGTTATTTATATGTGACAAATAAAGACTATTCTGTTTCTCGCCTCAGACCTATTTCAGCCTGTTCGTTTGTGGGGTTTTTTTTACGTGTTAATGAGTTTTTAGACAGTGGTAATTGTTGCTCTTATTAAAGACTGCTAATATATACTGTATCCTTTGGCGTCTTGCAGTTGGGACCTTATAGTCACACGTCTTGCAGTTGGGACCTTATAGATCATCTAAAAATACATGGTTGGTTTTACAGCCACAAAATTTGTTTTTTTTCGGCTGCTACCGTTAGAGGTTGCCACAGCGGATCCTCTGTCTCCATACTACTTTTTCCTCTACATCTGCCTCTTTTAAACCAACTACCTGCATGTCTTCCCTCAACACTTCCATAAACATTTTTTTTGGTCTTCATCTTTTCCTCCTTCCTGATGGCTCCATCCTCAGCATGCTTTTACCGATATACCCCATGTCCCTCCTCTGCACATGTCCAAACCATCTCAATCGTGCCTCCCTCACCTTGTCTCCAAATACTGTCTAACGAAAATCTCAGCATCTTCAGCTCTGCTACCTCCAGCTCCATCCCCTGTTTTTTACTCAAAGCCTCTGTCTCTAAACCATACAGCATTGCAGGTCTCACAACAGTCCTATAAACATTCCCTTTTACTCTGGCAGATACCTTCAATCACTCCTGCTATCACTCTGCACACTCTATTACTTTGCACAGTTGAGCCCAGGTATTTAATAGCAACAAGATAATATGGGGGAATAATAATTTAAGGCCAGCCTGGAATCTGAAACCTTTATTTTATTTGTCCAGTTATGTAACCTATCCAATTATCTGCCATAAAATTCAACCCAGTGTCTGTCCATTGATGTTTTGTGGATTTGAATGTCTAATTAGTTGTTATTAACCAGGACATTGTTGAAGTGTGGAGAAGAGGAGAGGGTGCTTGGATTGGTGCAAATGATAGAAACACTGAGGGGATCTGGAAATGGGTGGATGGTACAGCAGTGAGCGATGGGTAAGAGACCAATTTGAATTCAAATCAATGTTATTTGTATATCATGTTTAACAATGAATATTGTTCCAAAGTGGCTTTGAAAAATAATAAGTTCATAAAATGTAAATGTATATGTTATTGTTGAAGGTTTAAAGCCTAAAGGTTTTTCCCCTAATGAGCAAGACTGTAGTGACAGTGACAATAAATAACTCTTTCTTTACCTCTTGGACCCAACTCTCATTTACCTTTACACAGCCCCCCTTTAAAAATCTACAGGTTTTAGGGAGTTGACTTTGAGTTAGTGTGACCAAGGTTAACATAAGTAGTAAATAATGAGGCAGACTGATTATTTGGTAGGCTGTTTACTCTTTTGTGTGTTGGTTCTGTTCTTTCAGGTTCTGGAGTAGTGGGGAACCCAACAGCAAAGGTGAAGAGGATTGTGCTGTATCTGGCTATCGGTCTGAACCTGTACCAAACTGGGTTGATATTTCGTGCGATTCCCAATATATTTGGATCTGTGAGAAGAACATTAATATCTAAAATTACATAAACATGAATGAATTTATATACTTTATATAGGTAGCACATGAAATACATACAAATAAAATATGTTTAAACACTCTTGGCATTTGGAAAATTTATTTTTGTACATTTTTGTCATCCATTTTGTAAAATTGTCTAAAAGAATTTTTCACCAGTTGAATATTTCTTTTTCACTTTGTGATCCAGTTCATCCCAAAGCAGTTCAACAGGATTTAGTTTGGAAGACTCGTCAGGTCATTAAATCTCATTGATTTCTACAATTTCGTTGTCTTTTATATTTAAATGTATAAATATTAATCATTTGATTTAAACATATATTTTAACCAATGAGGAGGTTTTACTTTGTATTATCCAAGGGAGGTGTATACTTATACAATCAAAACATTCTCTTCTTGTTCAATGTTGTGTCAACACAATAAAATGTTCAAGATATGCTAATCAAATAAAATAAATCTAATTTTAGCAATTCTGTAGTTTTGCACTCATTGTTTTGTTTGGTTTCTCAAGCATACACTGGAGTCCTCAGGAACTTTAACTGTGTCATTTTCTATTATTTCAGAACACACTTTTATACATAGAGGGTCAGACTTTTTTTTACACACACTTTTTACATGTTCGTCTTGAAAGGAATCATTACATGACAGCTGTCTACCTTGATAACTGTCCACACTTTTTTTTCCTGTTTTTTACTCAATGCCACTGTCTCCAAACCATACAACATCTCAGGTCTAACCACAGTCCTATAAACTTTTCCTTTCACTCTCACAGATACTCTTCTATCACAAATCACTCCTGCTATCACTCTTCTCCACCCACTCCACCCTGCCTGCACTCTTCTCTTCACTTCTCAAACACACTATTACTTTGCACTGTTGACCCCTGGGTACCTGAACTCCTCCACCTTCTCCATATCTTCTCCCTGCAACCACACCCCTCCACTGCCCTCCTTCTCATTCTTATACACACTCTGTCTTACTCCCACTGACGTTCATTCCCCTTCTTTCAAGCATGTACCACCACCTCTCCAGGCTCTTCTCAACCTGCTCCCTACTCTCACCACAAATGACAACAACATCTGCAAACATCATAGTCCACTGAGACTTCTGTCTGACCTCGTCCGTCAACCTGTCCATTACCACTGCAAACAGGAAAGGGCTCAGAGCCAATCCTTGATGCAGTCCAACCTCCACCCTGAACCAGTCTATCGTTCCTACTGCACACTTCACTGCTGTCACACTGTCCTCATACATGTCCTGCACCACCCTCATATACTTCTCTGTTGCTCACAGATGGTCACCTCTTCTCTAAGCCTGGGTTCCACTTCTTTTTCCCAAAACTTCATGGTGTGACTAATCAACTTAATTTCCCTGTAGTTACTGCAGGTCTGCACATCTCCCTTAATCTTAAAGATCGGTACCAGCACACTCCTTCTCCATTCCTCAGGCATCCTCTCACCTTCCAAAATCCTGTAAACAATCTTGTTAAAAACTCCACTGAAATCTACTCCTTACAATCAAAGTCATTTCCAACATCAACCACCAGATGCTCACCACATGGATTGTGGATGCTATTTCCTCATCCTATGAGTCCTCTGGTCTCAGCACTCCTTTTGGGGTCAGAGCTCACTCTACTCAGAGTGTGGCAGCCTCTAAGGCTTTATCCTCTGGAGTTTCTCTCCAAAACATCTGCAACAATGTGGGCAGGTCCACCCCGCTGACCTTTGTCAGGTTTTTTAACCTTGACGTTAGTGCCACTTCTGGCCCTCAGTCCTTCGACCTAGCTGTGCCCATCCACACTATGCAGGGATGGGTGAGTGTGCTGTTATTGGACTCCAAAAGCGTTGTTGGCGTTGCGCAAGTTCCTGAAGGAGAATGTCTCCAGGTTACGTATGTAACCTTGGTTCCCCCGATGAAATGAGAGGCTGCATCTCCATGCCACACTGCCTGCATCCTGCAGCAATTCCTTCCCTTTTTAGAAAGGGAAGCCGTTTTTTACTCCATGTGCTTTTTATAGCTTCCTGGTCATGACATCACCATGCCGGTAATGCCGCGCTTTCCATTGGACTGAAGTACACACATGATATAGAGCATCGACAATGCGGAAGCATTCCCAAAGCATTATTCCTTTATTCCCTCGGGGAACCATGGTTACATACGTAACCTGGAAATGTTCCTATTTCTTTTGTTACCTCATACTCGTAAAAGACTGCTTGATGTTTAACTCTGTCTGCAACCTGCATCTGGGTTCTTCCAGCCAGTCCATGACAGGTGCAGTTAGAAATATAGACATTAAATATCACTAATGATCAGATGAGGTAAAAATGTGTAAATAAAAATCTTGTGTATTAGAAATGAAAGTACAGTTACCAATCTGAGGCAATGTTTATGGTGGAGACTATTAAGCACTTTTAATGCATCTGCATAATGAGTATAAATGTAAAGCTTTAACAGATTATTTATGCAAAATAGTAGCAGTGTTTACTGAGAGTCTGAAGTGTGAAGTCGCTCTTATTGGCCTACTAAAGCAGTCTAAATGAAGCGTCTATATAAAAATAGGATGACACTTTAACTTCCTTTTTTCTTTTACAAAAGCCACAAACTTTATATCTGAGCTGGAGGCTGCAGTGGGGAGTGTAAAGAGCTTTGTATTAAACAGATTGTAGTTATATTACAGGGAACGACAGCATTGCTGTAGTTTAAATGTATTTTGGGAAAAATGAGTAAATCAATTTATGGAAACTTAGAAGATGGAAGATCGCGTGATCTAGAGGACAGCACAAATTCATATGAAGCAATCTACATGAATGAAAAAACACCAGAAATGCAAATAACTACAAGAAAAAAAGCAACTATGAGCTCAGGTATGTTCATTCATTCACTTTTACATTTAGACAGTTTTACTTCGATGCAACTCGAAATATTAATTTCCTGTTTATTGATAACACAGAGTGTGAATCCTTTACTTTAGAACAAAACAGCTCTGGGTGCAGATGTTACAGACTGGCTGTGGTGTGTCTGATGATGCTGGTGGTTCTCTTGCTGGGTGCCATCGCAATACTGTGGTTCAAGCTGACCACAGAGAAAGACCAGATACAGACCAGTTTTAACAACATGACTACACAGATAGACCAGTTAGAGACCAGTAACTACAAGCTGACTGCTGAGGAGGAACAGTTAAAGATTAATTGCACAATTGTTGCAAAAGAAAGAGACCAGCTGCAGAGGAAAACAGATGAACTCCAGAAAAAGCTTTTTCAGCTGAGTATGTGATTATTTGTTTAGAAGTACACTTGATTATTTCATAAGAGTTCTTGCCATCACTTTATACATTTATTTGTCTTCAATTAAATTGAATTTAAATTCATGTTCAAGATACGATGAGACACAGTAAAAATAGATGTTGGGAATTCAGTCTGTGGTTATAACAAAGTGCTGTTAATAAAGAGTTTGTGTTTTTATTCTGTGCTTTGTGCAAAGAAAGACATTAACACACCAGCAGTTTAAGGTGGCAGAATATTAGAAAAACTCCAAGTAACCTTTAAAGAAACCAGGCTCATCTTGGTAAAACCAGAACAAAACATTTGATGAGTCATTTCTCACTCTTAACAGAGCACACTTAAGCTTAACACTGCTGAGTGTGCTAAAAAATCAACACAAACATTAGTTCCCTTTGAGTTTTTTATAGCTTTAAATCTGTAGTAGGCAAATTAGGTTACGCAATCAAATCGAAACTATTAGAAAAAGATGTCCATGTTCACCAAAACAATTTATGTGTGAACTCTAACCCCTAGGTCCTAGACTTACAGTATATATTTATATATATAGATCCTAGACTTATATATACTGCGACTACACTCGAGTCCCAAAAACTAATTGTAGTCAACCTGCATGTTTTAATAGAACGAGGATCAGTGGACCTCAAGTCAAGTCAAGTTAATGTGAATGGTGTGTATTTATCCCTGATAATGAAGACTGGGGTGACTGGGAAGGAAAAAGGGAAGGAAAAAATCCCTTAGATGTTATGAGGAAGAAACCTTGAGAGGACATCGAGAGTGTGATTATAGTCTTTAAACAATACAGAACACTGGACAGTCAGAACTAACATGAGCACTGGAATGTAAGACTAAACATTTGCTCTGGTACTGTGGCAAGAGATTATTAATTCAATAAGTTGCTTGTTTTTATTATCAATGCAGGGTAGTGTGGAAAAGATAGGGGTGATGTGGTCATATCTCCTTGTTCTAATAAGAACTCATTTGCTAGATTGTTGACTAACTGGAGCATGTTAATGCATCTACTTAAACATGTGGCCAGTCAGCCAGTAGTGTATGTAGGGTTTTATATTAACATACAGAAACTTCCAGTTTCAAGAAAGAGACCAGCTGCAGAGGAAAACAGATGAACTCCAGAAAAAGCTTTTTCAGCTGAGTATGTGATTATTTGTTCAGAAGTACACTTGATTATTTCATAACAGTTCATGCCATCACTTTATACATTTAATTATAATAAATTAAATTGAATTTAAATTCATGTTCCAGATACGATGAGACACAGTAAAAATAGATGTTGGGGATTCAGTCTTTGGTTATAACAAAGTGCTGTTATTAAAGAGTTTGTGTTTTTAATCTGTGCTTTGTGCAGAGAAAGACATTAACACACCAGGATGGAGATACTTCAACTCCAGTATTTACTACATCTCTACTGTGAAGAAGAGCTGGAGCAAGAGCAGCCAGGACTGTAAGGAAAGAGGAGCAGACCTGGTGATCATAAACAGCAAAGAGGAACAGGTAATAAAAAAAATCAATAGAGAGAAAAATATTTATATAAATTTAGATTTTTACATTTTTCTTACACTAAATGTATTTCGTATTGTTACATATCTTATTTCTACTGTAAGATTTATATAATCTTATACATTATTACAGATATTATTATCACTCAAATAGAAGTTCATAAAGATAGAGTCAAAACAACTATAAATTATAAATATAAATAAATGATATAAAACTGAATGTTTTATTTTGTTATGTACTGTATTTTCTGGACTATAAGCCGCTACTTTTTTTCCCCACGTTTTGAACCCCATGGCTTAAACAATGAAGCAGCTAATTTATGGATTTTTCCTGGGTTTTTCCCGGTTTCACAAACTTCAAGCGAAAAAACTGAGCCCCATAACATTAGACCAATCAAATTGCCGAAACAGGTTAAGGTGAACCAATGAAACTCTTTATATTAAATCAGATGCACTCCCACTGAATCGGGCCGCACCACATCATAAATATGGATGAGGTTCTTCTGACGTTTGACCTGCCGCTCACTCGGACTGTCTACAGGAAATGGGAATCATTCGTCACACTGAAAACAACCGGGCATAAAAAAACGCATTAAATTCAGTGGGTGTGGCTTATATTTGGGTTCGTTTAATAGTCCGGAAATTACGGTACCTATACTTTATAAGTGTAAGTTTGTCTCTGATGAGCGAGCCTGATGAAACTCCCTGAGATGGGATAAGAAAGAAACCTTGAGAGGAACAAGACTCAAGAGGGAACTTCATCCTCATCTGGGTTGCACCGAATGTCCATTTATTGCAGATACAAAGCAAGTTATTCAATTATTAAATTTGATTGCTAATGTGTAAAACAGAGGTGGCAGTGTAGGATGGGAGAATAATAGAAAAACTCCAAGAAACCTGTAGAGGAACCAGGCTCATCTTGGTAAAACCAAAACAAAACATTTGATGAGTCATTTCTCACTCTTAACAGAGCACACTTAAGCTTAACACTGCTGAGTGTGCTAAAAAAAACCCCACAAACATTAGTTCCCTTTGAGTTTTTTATAGCCTTAAATCTGTAGTAGGCAAATTAGGTTACGCAATCAAATGGAAACTATTAGAAAAAGATGTCCATGTTCACCAAAACAATTTATATTGTTCTAACCCCTAGGTCCTAGACTTACAGTATACCAATATATACAGTGCAGACCAAAAGTTTGGACACACCTTCTCATTCAAAGAGTTTTCTTTATTTTCATGACTATGAAAATTGTAGATTCACACTGAAGGCATCAAAACTATGAATGAACACATGTGGAATTATATATGGAATTATATACATAACAAAAAAGTGTGAAACAACTGAAAAATCTCATATTCTAGGTTCTTCAAAGTCGCCACCTTTTGCTTTGATTACTGCTTTGCACACTCTTGGCATTCTCTTGATGAGCTTCAAGAGGTAGTCACCTGAAATGGTCTTCCAACAGTCTTGAAGGAGTTCCCCGGCACTTGTTGGCCCTTTTGCCTTCACTCTGCAGTCCAGCTCAACCCTAAACCATCTCGATTGGGTTCAGGTCCGGTGACTGTGGAGGCCAGGTCATCTGGCGCAGCACCCCATCACTCTCCTTCTTGGTCAAATAGCCCTTGATGCCTTCAGTGTGACTCTACAATTTTCATAGTCATGAAAATAAAGAAAACTCTTTGAATGAGAAGGTGTGTCCAAACTTTTGCTCTGAACTGTATATATATATATATATATATACACAGTGCCCTCCACAATTATTGGCACCCCTGTTTAAGATGTGGTCGTGGACTTAAAAAAATTCTCCTTTTTTTTTCAACAACATAGAACCCAAATGCAAAAAAAGAGAAAAATCCAACCTTTTATTTAAGTACATTACTTTGGTGGTAAAAAAAATCACACATTTAGAAAAAAAAAAAAAACTTGAAATCATGTGTGCCACAATTATTGGCACCCCTGATGTTAATACTTTGTACAACCTCCTTTTGCCAACAAGACAGCACTTAATCTCCTCCTATAACATTTCACAAGATTGGAGAACACAGAGAGAGGGATTTTTGACCATTCTTCTTTGCACAATCTTTCTAGATCATCCAGTGTCCTGGGTCCTCTCTTATGCACTCTTCTCTTTAGCTCGCCCCACAGGTTTTCGATTGGGTCGAGGTCTGGGGACTGAGATGGCCATGGGAGGACCTTGAGTTTGTGACTGCTGAACCACATGTTTTGGATCATTATCCTGCTGAAAGACCCAATGACGACCCATCTTCAGCTTTCTGGCAGAGGCCATCAGGTTTTTATTTAAAATATCCTGGTACTTCAAAGCGTTCATAATGCCATGCACCCTAACAAGGTTCCCAGGGCCTTTGGAAGAGAAACAGGCCCACAGCATCACAGATCCTCCACCATACTTCACGGTGGGCATGAGGTGCTTTTCGGCATACTCATTCGCCAGACCCACTTAGAGTGTTTGTTGCCAAAAAGCTCAATCTTAGTCTCATCTGACCAAAGCGCACGATCCCAGTTGAAGTCCCAGTACCGCTTAGCAAACTCCAGACGTTTACGTTTGTGAGTGTTAGTGAGAAAAGGCTTTTTCCTTGCATGCCTCCCAAACAGCTTGTTGGCATGTAGAGAGCGTCTGATGGTTGTTTTGGAGACTCTGTGACCCCAAGATGCCACTCTTTGATGCAATTCTGTGACGGTGAGCTTGGGAAATTTTTTTACTTCTCTTACCATCCTCCTCACTGTGCGTTGTGGCAAGATAAACTTGGGACCTCTTCCAGCCTTGTTTGTCACTGTTCCAGTTGTTTTAAACTTCTTAATGATTCCTCTGACTGTAGATACCGGCAAGTTAAGGCGAGTGGCTATTTTCTTGTAGCCATTGCCTGACTTATGAAGGTCGACACACATCTGCCTTACTTGAATGGTGTGTTCTCTTGTCTTTGCCATGTTGACAAATGGGTAAGAGAATTAGGCCTCTGTGTCACGTCATATTTATACCCCAGGGAAACAGGAAATCATGAATTACTAATTAAAAGTCCCTAGATACCCTGACCAACCTTAGCAACTACAGAAAAATATATATATAAAAAAAAAACAATTACATTTTTCAGAGGAATTGTTAGGGGTGCCAATAATTGTGGGACACATGATTTCAAGTTTTTTTTTTCTAAATGTGTGATTTTTTTTACCACCAAAGTTATGTACTTAAATGAAAGGTTGGATTTTTATCTTTTTTTGCATTTGGGTTCTATGTTGTTTTTAAAAAAAAGGAGAATTTTTAGAAGTCCACGACCACATCTTAAACAGGGGTGCCAATAATTGTGGAGGGCACTGTATATATATATATATATATATATAAAATATATATATATATATATACACTAATTGTAGTCAACCTGCATGTTTTGATAGAACGAGGATCAGTGGACCTCAAGTCAAGTTTATTCTTATAGCGCTTTTTACAACAAAGCTGTCTTAAAGCAGCTTTACAGAATTTAAGAGTTAATGTGAATGGTGTGTATTTATCCCTGATTATAAAGACTGGGGTGACTGGGAAGGAAAAAGGGAAGGAAAAAAATCCCTTAGATATTATGAGGAAGAAACCTTGAGAGGACATCAAGAGTGTGATTATAGTCTTTAAACAATACAGAACACTGGACAGTCAGAACTAACATGAGCACTGGAATGTAAGACTAAACATTTACTCCGGGACTGTGGCAAGAGATTATTAATTCAATAAGTTGCTTGTTTTTATTATCAATGCCGGGTAGTGTGGAAAAGATAGGGGTGATGTGGTCATATCTCCTTGTTCTAATAAGAACTCATCTGCTGGATTGTTGACTAACTGGAGCATGTTAATGCATCTACTTAAACATGTGGCCAGTCAGCCAGTAGTGTATGTAGGGTTTTATATTAACATACAGAAACTTCCAGTGGAAATTTTTTAATTCTTAATTAAATAATTTATTGATTAATACAAAGAAAATTGAAAATTTACGTCTGGACAATTTTAAGTTAGCACTTTCCTACTGTACCCAGCTCTGAAACTGGAAAGTTTTTTCTAAAATAAATGAATTTACTAGAATGTCTAATCAGTTGTTATTCCTCAACAGGAATTTGTTGGTTTGTGGAGAAGAGGTGAAAATACTTGGATTGGTGCGAGTGACAGAGACAAGGAAGGAGTCTGGAAATGGGTAGACGGAACGGCAATCACTAATAAGTAAGGATGAATTTGGTCAGTGTTTGCTCTTAGAGGAATCTCACATTTTTTATGGTGCTTGCTAATTTTGCTACCTTTTAAATACAGCTTAGTGAAGTCAAACCTTTGCTTATACTTTCTCTCATATTTCACGTGAAACCGGAATTTGTGGTTTGAACCCATTTCTGATATGCTGATTTACACCCCTTTCATTTTTGCACCTTAACATCTCTTGCACCAACCGTAAAGAATTTTAAAAAGCAGACAGAAAGTAAAAATAACAATTTGACATAGATCTAGTCTCCTGTCCAAATTCTTACCGCAATGACTGCTATCTACAAGCTTTAGCTGTAAAGCAATTTTTTTATTTACTACTAAACTTGCTGTAGTTTTCTGCTCTCTGTCCTTCTACACTTTACAGACTAAAGTATTAGAACGATCTGCAGACTTTTAATCAAACCACTACACCTATGCTTTCTCCCGCAAAGGCTATGAAACAGGCTTCCAGTTATTACTTAGGTCTAACTACAGGTAGTCGTCGACTTACGACCACAATTGGGACCGACAAATTGGTTGTAACACGATTTGGTCATAAGCAGAGTAGGCTATATGTACAGTACTGTGAAATTATGCCGGAAGCTGGTAAAAAAATAACGTACGCCACGGCTAGCGAATGTGGTCGTAAAGTCGAATGGTCCTAAGTTGCATAGGTTGTAAGTCGATGACTACCTGTAATGCCTTCCAAATAATCTTCTTTCCTCAGACACAGTCTCAGTGTTTATGTTTCCGTTTTTTGGCTGTTGGGCTGTTAAGCTCCATCATATCTATGTTACCTTGTGGTAGACCTTTTAAGCATGCTGTCATATATAATAAAATATCTTTTAGGTTCTGAAACTGATCCTGTTCTTTTCTACATTCTGGACCATCTTGGTTTATACCGACACCCTACCTTTGGATGTTGTGCTGTAGTTTTTCCTTTACTTTCTTGATAGCACACATGCGTCACTCTCACTTCCGGGTCACAAAGTGAGTTTGTGACTTTCACTTTCACCTTTGCCGCCATCTTCTTTTGCTATTTAAAGAAGTAGATCTAACTTCTTCCATGCCAAATGGCCTATTCATCTCCCTGTGTTTTGAGAGTCCGTTCCCCTATGCAATTTGGAATGTTACTCTGTTGCTGGCTCTGCCTGGTCTTGTTTCTAAGACAGCACCATGAGCCACACCTCCCCCTTCTGAACGGTTCGTGGGGGAACCAGAACCGTGTTGCGTGTTTCTCATGCAGTGTGAAATGCTTTTGGCTTTTTGGTGAAGAGCTTCAGCCATCTTCTTTCCCTGCTAAACCTTGGAGCATTCAGTCAAGTGTTATCTTTTCTGTCAGGCAAAGCCAAGTTATTAGCAGTGCCATTTGGTGACCTGAGCCTGGAGAGGCACGATAATCCCGGGGTACGGTAAGGAAAGGAAAGTGCCAGCGGAGGACACAGCGGGGCTTGAGGCGAACTGCCACTGGGTGGAACCTGTGATGGTCCTGCTGCTAGTGGAGTCAGTGCTGTTAGTTGCAACTAGTAAGAATAAAAAATATTTAGCTCATCTGCTAGAGACGTGTCCGCCTTCACCATTCTACAGGATGGTGTTTTAAAGTCTGTAATCATTCTCAGTCCCTGCTACAGGCTCCTAGAGGGTTTTAGGATGGGGGAATCTGTTTGGTAAAGCACATGGACGCATGCAGCTGCAGTTGCAGATGAGCCAAATGATCGCTTTGTTTCAAGTCCATGTCAAGACTTTTTGATGGTATATGCCATTGTATCCCCTTGTACTCATAGTTTGTCCACTTTAGCAGAGAAACACATTGAGCTGTATCTTGGCTTTGCTATTTAATTTAGACTTCAGTGATTGAATATTTCCCACAGCGAGGAGTGTGCAGGGGTTCTCTATTTGAGCTGGTACAATAAACTGTCTATTTACTAAGCCACGTCTCATTTTGTGGTCGTGTTTATTCTTTTTTACTTTTTTATTTTGCTGTTGATAAACACTCCGTTATGGATTACAAGGCTTCAGAAACTGGGAGTAAAGCAAGGTGAAGTTTATTGATCTTAACACAGCAAACAAAAAAGTATCAGAGAAGGGAGTGCTGGAAACAATGAACTTGGCTGAAGAGAGGTCCTCGAGAAGGGTAGCAAGGAATCCGGGAAACAGTGGGGAACGTGGGATACTGTGGGAAGTCCAAGTAATCTGAGGTATGTATACTGTAGATCGAAAGGTGAATGAAGGGGAGAGGGATCTTTCAAATGATGATCGATTAAGGGAAAACAGGTGTAGGTGATTAGTAGGAGGAAGAGGCTGAGCAGGAGTGCTGAGTGCTAGAGAGGAGCGTGGCTGGTGGTTCTATAAAACACTGAAACAACACATGCTTCCTCTCTCAATTTTGTGTATTTTTTCATAAATAAATGATCATTGAAGCCCGGTTCTCTTCTTTCAGGTTCTGGAGCAAGGGTGAACCCAACAATGTCGGGGATGAGGACTGTGCAGTGTCTGGCTATCATACTGAGCTTGAAAATTGGTATGATGTTTTGTGTAATAGGGAATTTATTTGGATCTGTAAGAAAATAATTAATATGTAAAATGTTGTATATGATTGAAAAACATTGATTTAGGATCATACTGGTGGAGAGAGAAAACAAGTGAAATTCCAACCAGTTCTTCTGAAAAGTTTGTTAATGCTAATGATTTTGATTTTTGTATAGCGATTTTAACAATAAACATTGTCTCAAAACAGCTTTACACTGATAACGTGGCAATTAAGAATAAAAAAATATGTTCTCTAAAAGTGTAAGTTTATCCCTGATGAACAAGCCGGTGTTGACTGTGGCAAGGAAAAACTTCCTAAGATGGCATAAGGAAGAAACCTTGAGAGGAACCAGACTCAAGAGGGAACCCATCCTAATGATGATGATGATTGTTATAATTTTTTTTTTTATTATGATTATAATGATGATTATTATCATTAGTATTACTGATATTTGTGACACACATTATGATCTTATGATTCATATTTTAACTTTTATGAAGAATTTTAACCTTTTTAAAATCAGACTTTATATAAATGTTCAAGATTTTGCCTTAAATTAAAGTGTCAATGAATCTAAAAACAATAAATATGTGTCGCTATGAATGACCCTGTCAGACATTATTTTAGTTTAAAGAAGAACTGTTGTTAATGCGAGTACATCACAACAAAACACTAAAGATAAGAATATTGATATTAAAAACCCTATATTGGAATTTTTTATCTAGCTGCCAGCATTCCGTTACGTGGCAAGCAGGGGTTTTACTAATGTTCTATTTAGCCAATTTTCATGCATAACTTTGCTACATACGGATTATCACCCAGGGAACCATCCAAAGGAAGGACACAATTACTTTACAAAAAAAAAAATCTACTTTCCATTAACTCATTTCCAAGTTACTAAAAAAAATTTTGTCAGCAAGAACATCAAAAAACAGCCACTAAGAAAATATGCAAACTTTTTTTGAGAATAAACAGCAAATGCCAGAACTACACAATGCCCAGATGATTCTCATTTTAGAGGTTACAAACTACCTGAAAAGAATTGTACTTTTAAACAATGCTTACAGCAAAAACTACAAAAAATGCTCCAAACTCCACCGGCAGTGAATGGATTACATAAATAAAAGTTTTTTGTAACCACAGCGGATCATCTGTCTCCATCCTACCCTGTCCTCCATATCTGCCTCTTTCAAACCAACTACCTGCTTGTCTTCCCTTACCACACCCATAACCCTTCTCCTTGGTCTTTCTCTTTTCCTCCTTCTTGGTGGTTCCATCCTCAGATTTCTTCAACCGATATACCCCATGTCCTTCCTCTGCACATGTCCAAACCATCTCAATCTCACCTCCCTCATCTTGTCTACAAAACATCCTACATGTGCTGTCCCTCTAATAAACTGATTCTACCTCCTATATTTTACTCAATGCCACTGTCTGTAAACCATACAACATCTAAGGTCTCACCGCAGTCCTATAAACTTTCCCTTTCACTCTCACAGATACCCTACTATCACAAATCACTCCTGCTATCACTCTTCTCCACCCACTCCACTCTGCCTGCACTCTTTTCTTCACTTCTCTAACACACTCTTCATTACTTTGCACTGTTGACCCCAGGTACCTGAACTCCTCCACCTTTTCTCCCTGCAACCGCACCCCTCCACTGCCCTCCCTCTCATTCACACACATGCACAACCCCAAATAAAAAGAAAAATATTAGGACAATGTGCCAAATGTAAATAAAAAGCAAAATGTAACAATTGCAAATCTCATAAAGTCATCTTCTATTCATAATAAAATAAAAATATATCAAATATTTAAACTGAGAATATTTCAAATTTTAGGGAAAAAACAAGATCGTTTTGAACTTGCTGGCTTCAACAAGTTTTATAAAAACTGAAAAGACCAGTTGCTGAAGTTTTGGGAGAGAAATGTTGTCCCATATGTGTCTAATTAAAGGATTCTAGCAGTTCTGGGTATCCATTTGTTTTGCTAAAATATTAAGGGCGTTCACTGAAAAATAATGGATGAAAGCATTTTTTACTCTGAAATCGTTATATACTCATTTAGCATTGATGGAACCTTTCCAAATGTGCAAGCTGTCCATTTCACAAGTACTCATGTCCGTCTATAGCATCAGAGATGCTGCTTTTTGAACTGAGAGCTGATAACAAGCCAGATGATGCCTCTCCTCTTTAGTCCAAAATCCATGGTTCCCTTTCATGAACTCAAGCTGCGGGAACACATTGTCCATGCTCTGAATAACGTGGGAAATCCGTCCAATAGGCAAGTCATGACTTCATTGGCTGGTGACATCGCGGAAACCAGGAAGCTACAAAATGGGTGAGCGGGTGAGATATTCGCTTCTCTTTTTTCAGGTAAGCACTTTATGTGTGAATCTGTGCAACCAATGGCAAAAAGCAAACAAAACTTTTGCATGTGTGTCTCTCCTTGGTCTGTATTGTTTGCTTTCGAGAGAGACGATTGTCCATGCTGTAGCCACATGGCTATATGCACACTCGTGGGGCTCGCAGGATGACCTAGCAGAAGGCTTGGAGATGGACGAGTCCCCTCCAGCCTCCCCTGCTGGGCCTAGCTCCCGTTCCCCAGGGGAAGCACTCGCTTTGGCGGTTCCTTCTTCCGGCACGTGCAATGCAGAGCTCCATATTTCTTCCTTCAAGGAGGGTGCTCAGGCCTGGAGGACCGTACCTTTGTCCCGCAATTGCTTTACGCGAATATAGTATGGTTTAAAGAGTGTGCTTTCTCCTCTGCAGAGAACCACCTTCTTGAGCGTAGTGTGGGACCCGACCGTGTTGTGGGCACAATTGTCTCCTGCCCGGATCAAAGTCATCCTCACGGCAGTCAAGTGAGTAAAAGAAAGACAGTTCCAGAGGCTGGGTCTCATGAAAGCAGTGCCCAATGTAATCCCACTTGGCCTTCTCCATTTGAGACCCCTCCAGTGGTGGCTTAAAGGCAGAGGGTTCTCCAAGAAGAGCAATCCACTCTGTATATTTAAGGTCTCGTGGCAAGCCCTTCAAGCCCTGAGAGATCGCCACGTATTGGTCCATACAGACAATACGTTGGTGGTCTCATACATTAACCACCAGTGAGGGCCTCTGGTCTCACAGGCTGGCGCGGCAGATCCTCCTGTGATCCCAGGAAAAAAAAACACATCTTATTGAGAGCAGTTTATATCCCATGCCATTTAAATTGGAGAGCAGACGCCCTTTTGAGGCAAGGGCCGAGGCCCGGGTAATGGAGGCTCCACCCCGAGGTGGTGGGGCAGATATGTCAGAGATATTACAGAGCTCAAGTGGATCTGTTTGCTACTCTGGAGACGCCATGGTGCAGATGTCTGTACGCCTTTCCTCCTACCGGGCTGCTCCCGAAAATTCTGGAAATAATCAGCCAGGAATGAGCCCGGTCTGCCCATCTCTGTTGGCCAGGCAGATCGTGCTTCACGGACCTGCTGTCCCTCCTCAAGGGACCTAATTGGGAAATTCCTCCCAGGAGGGAGGGGCATCCTGATTCACCCCCGCCCAGTTGGTTTAGTTTTGGAGTTTTTGCAGAAACAGTTTGCCAAGGATTTGCTCCATCAACCCTAAAGGTTTATGTGTCTGCTTTTACGGCTTATTCTACCGCGCCTGCGGAGCAGTCGCTTGGGAAACACCCCCTCGTGACACGTTTCCTACATGGCACCCAGAGGGTGAGGCCCGGGATACGACCCAGAGTGCGTGTGTGGGACTTGGCCATTGTGCTGGTGGCTCTATCTGAGCCCCCCTTCGAACCCTTGGCCGAAGTGGCTCTTAGGTATTTGTTGGTCAAAACCGCCTTTCTTCCGGCAATTTCCTCCCTTAAGAAGGTCGGGACCTATAGGCTCTTTCCGTGGCCCCTAAACCTGTGCAAGCACTGAACACATATATCCACAGGTCATGTCCATGGAGGAAGTTGGAGCAGCTGTTTGTCTGCTATGGCCCTCATAGGAAAGGTTTTCTTGCCAATAAGCACTTAGCAGATGGATTGTAAATGCCATTTCTTCGTGTCATGAGTTCTCTGGTATTTCCTTCGGAGTCAAGGCCACCGGTGGTATGCAGGCCTCTACCCCTGGTCAGCTGGAGTTTTTCTCCAGGACATTTGTAACACTGTGAGCTGGTCCACCCCTTTGACCTTTGTCAGGTTCTATGACCTTGACATCAGAGCCACTCCCGGCTCCTCTGTTCTGCATGCTGGTTGTGCTCAGACACGCTAGGCAGTGATTGGTTAGTATGGCATGATTGGACACTCGTTCCCAAATCGTTTTGACGCAGCTCGAGTTTCTGAAAAGGAATGTTACTAGGTTACATTCCCCCTGAGGGAACAAGACGCTGCGTCAACAGGCCATACTCCCTGCATCCCTGCAGCGCTTACCTTTCCCTTTTACAGAAGCTATTGTTGCTACCATCGCTCACCCATTTTGTAGCTTCCTTGTTTATGCGACGTCACCCGCTGATGACGTCAGGACTTGCCTAGTGGCTTGGTTTCACACGTGATTAAGAGCGTAAACAACGCAAGGCATTCCCAAGGCCTTTCTTTGCAGCGTCTTGTTCCCTCAGGGTTACATACGTAACCTAGTGAGGTTTCCAAAATGAAAAAAATGTCAAATCATGACTGTCTCAAGTTAAACTCTAATAAAATATTATAAGACCTTAATGCTTAGAGTATTTTAAGATTTCTGTATAGCCTCCAGTTGTGACTGAGTAATACTCTTAACCACAATATATAATTTTAGTTCAGTTCAGCTGATTTATTTATACCTGTGGGGAAAGTACATTTGCAGCATACTCACACATTTAACAATTTCACAGTTGGCAGTTTTACTTATTGGATATTTACCCAATACCTTCAGCAATATTGTATATATTATATATATATATATATATATATATATATATATATATATATATATATATATATATATATATATATATATATATTGCAAAATGTATTGGGTCACCTGGCCTTTCCTGCTCTATGCGGTTCTTTTCCAAACTGTTACCACAAAGCTGGAGGCACTCAATTGTACAGGACGTCTTTAGGTTCACTATAATAAGTTGTAGCATTCACTTGAACCTGGAAACCCAAACATGTTCCAGAATGGCACTGCCCCTGTGCACAAAGTGAGCTCCTTGATGATCTGGTTTACATCCTTTGGAGAGGAAGATCTTAAGTGGTCTGCTATAGAGCTCTGATCTCATCCCTACTGAACACATTTGGGATGAATGTGAACGCTGACTGCACCCCAGGTCTCCTCACCTACATCAGTACCCGACTTTTATAATACCCTTATGGCTGATGAACACAAATATCCATGAACACACTCCAAAATCAAGTGGAACATCTTCTCAGAAGAGTGGAGGGAATTATAAGAGCATATTGGTACTAAATGTGGAATGCAATGTTCAAAAATCACATACCGTCTTTATGACCAGGTGACCCAATACTTTTGCAATATAGTGTGTGTGTGTGTGTGTGTGTGTGTGTGTGTGTGTGTGTGTGTGTGTGTGTAAAATATATAATACATTTTTATTATTATTATTTAAGCCATAACTCATCCTCCCACACACACTATAAATACACACACCATAAAACCCCATAAAAACAATTCCCTACAATCTATGCGTAAGAGACCAGATAATTTGCTATATAAATTAATTAGTTATTAGTAGTATAACTGCGGTAAAGCAGGGGATTACTGTACATATATAAAAGTAGAAAACACTTAAAAGGGAGACATCCAGAACATAGGGATATTTAATTCATAAACATCATCCCACAACTTACTAAATCAGTAACTTAATTACTGATCCATAGAATCAATCGTTACCATCATTAGACCATCCAGGCCCACACCCGTCAACAGAATCTACTACCAGACCATTATATATATAATGTTGTCCAGTCAGTCAGTGACCTGACCCCAGAAAGTCTAAAACCCACACTGTCATTTTGCTAGGTTTAATCAGTCAACAAAAGTTGACATAAAAAAGAGAAGGAAAGAAAATTACATTTACAGAAATACAAATAAAATATTAATCCAGTAAAAGTAAAAGTGCTTCCCAAGTATTTGCCCTCAAATGTAACTAAGAATCCAAACTACTATGATTTATTAAGTGTATAATGTTCATATTATTATTTTTCTCACAAGACTCTTTACTTAATCAACTCAGTTTATGTAAAAAGACTCTGTGACTCTCAGCACACTGAACTATTAATAGAATTATATTAATGACTCAAACACTGATTTCTATTACACTGATCATGAACCCAAAACCTTCTTTTCAACTAGTCAAGTCAAGTCAAGTTTATTTCTATTGCGCTTTTCACAACAGACATTGTCTCAATGCAGCTTTACAGAATTCAAGAGAAAGGAAAGGAAGAAAGGAAAAACTCCCTTAGATGTTACGAGAAAGAAACCTTGAGAGGAACCAGACTCAAAAAGAGGAACCTCATCCTCATTTGGGTGACATCAAGAGTGTAACTTTAGTCTTTAAACAATACAGAACACTGGATAGTGAGAACTAACATGAGTACTGGAGTGTGTGATTATAAGTTATGTTCTTTCTACAGTCTTATACAGTCATTATGGTTATAAAACTGGGAGCTACTCAGCAACTCATAAAATAGCTCAACATTTGTGATCATTACAGATCCAACACCAGCTTCTCCATGCCAGAGCCTTTAAACACTCCAGAAGTCCCAATGTCCAAACTCCACACATGTAGTGGGATTCAGCTGGCACTGGTACGTCTCTGGGAGGAAGTTTGTGAGTTCCGCATCAATTTCTTTAAAGGTCCATAATCTTCATGAGGTGGGACCTGACTGGAGCTGGCCAAACTTTAGGATGCCTCGTGATGGAGAGAGAAAGAGAAGCAGTGGAGAGGAATTAGCGTAGCTGCTGTTCATGATATTAACAGCACAAGTTGATAATGTGCAACTACTTAAAAAACGTCTGCAAATAAGGCCACAGTTGTTGTGGTGAGTTCAAGTCAACAGTTTCTTTCATTATTTATTCATCTCTAAATGTTCTGTTTGTGATAATGTGATAAGTAAATACCACAGTTCAAAACAGAATGAGTGCTCAACCCTGATTGGTGGCTTGCTGCGTCTTTGACCAGTTACAATTTTATCCTCAGAAATAAACAAAATGTAGCTGAGCAAAATGTAAAAAGATATTTGACTTTAAAATGTCATGAAGTTAAAGTGAAAGTCTCTGGAAATGGAAATACTTCAATAAAGTAGATACTTTAAATATGATACTTACGTTCAGTAATGAATTACATTTACTTCATTATTGTCCATCACTGTTATAAAAAAGATTTGGGAATGTGGGTTTTAACCTGCACAATACTAAAAAATTAATTACAGCAGCTAGGCTACATGCTCTGGGGGAAACACCTACATAGTGATATCAATGACAGAGAATGTTGCAGTATCGTGTCTACTGAGACTCTAAAGAGGATAAGCATCGATATGGGCATCTAGAAATGGTGTGGCATGTGTCGTATACTTCCTGTCCTGAGTCTTTTTTTTATAGAAAATCACACCACAAACTGTGGGTTAGACAGACTTACAGTGAGATCAGTTTGATTGTGAGAAAGAAGAAGCAGACCTGGTGATCATAAAAAGCAAACAGTAACAGATAAAAAGACATAGTGGAACATTTTAATTTAATTAATACAAATTGAGAGGAATAAACTGAGACAAACACTGAATGTGTTCCATACCACTTATGTAGTAAGATTATACAATACTATACAACATTGTTTTATTACTCAGATATTTTGATAGATTTCACATTTGTTTCATTATCCTTCTATAAGAACATCCATATGGGTGAGAACAACTGAAACACAGTTTAATTTAAACCAATTCAGATTGTAAGGATGGTTAGATCCCTCCATGCTCCCAGACCCCAAAAACTGCCATGCAACAAAACAATAAACTTTCTAATCTAAGGAGAGGATCTCTTTAATCTGAGCAGAGAAAGCCATCTGTTCAGATGCCCAGTCACCCATCCTTAAGCTCCCTATTTCCCACCTGGGGAGATGACCTGGTCATGGAAAGGTGACTTAGTTCCCGGAATTCAAGCTACTACACTTGCATAATGTAACAATTACATTGGTGGAATGTATTAAGCTTATCTCCATATGTTTGGTATCAATTTAAAAGTCTCGGTGTGATTGGAAAATGATTTTAGTCCCAGATCAGTAGAACAGACTTTATCAGGTGTCGGGTTTTTTTTTTTTTTAGGTCACATCCTGTCCCAAAAAAGGGTTTGCAAAGCTTTTATTACTTTGAATTTACTAGTGTTTATGATAGTTTGGGTATTTAAGGAAAGTTGGCAAAACATTCCAGGAAGCATTCCGTAGTCAGAACTTCCCATGCAGTCTCTGTGTCTCTGTTGCCAGGTATAGTATCTCTTTAAAAATTATTTTGTAAATTGCATTGCTAAACCATTTGGTTTTATGCTGATCATGTTTTTTCCTCTATTATTTGTTTTAGATTTGACATTTGTTTATTGATTATTGCCTGGCAAATAAATGTAAAATTCTTGATTAACTCTTGATTAAAATTTCCTGAAATCATTTATATCTAGTTGATAATGTAGCCTGGTGTTACCGCAAATCCAAGACCGTGATGGTACAAACTGAAGGCTCGTGAATGGCTGGAGCATAAAGCACAACGTCTGGAACCTTCTGATTTCTGACTATCACTGACTTAGCAAGTTATAACTAAGTGGTTAAATACATTATTCTTTATGCAAGAACAAGCATTGAGCAGCTACTTAAAGAATATTAGTTTACTGTTATATCCTCTGACTAAGATTCGGACTGGCCAATGTGCCCCCGTGAGCAGGTATCGTTAGCCGAGCACAAGGCTCTAAGCGACTCTGGGTGCATAATGAATGATTATTTGAAAAGACGGAATGTTTAGAATAATTTATTTAAATTAAAGAAGAAATACAACCAATAAGGTGATCAGCTTGAATTAGAGATATTCAAGTTTAATCTTTATCATAAATTGGAGTAAGAATTAGAGAGTAAGAATTGGATTCTAGATGTAGCTGAGTAATGACTCATAACCACAGTATCAGAATCAGAATCAGAATCAGGTTTATTGGCCAAGTGTGTTGACACACACAAGGAATTTGGTTCCAGCTGTTTGTTACTCTCAAAAGTACAGACATAAATAAAAAAAACCTATACATGACAAAACAGACACAACAAGACAAAAAACAGACTATACAAGACAATACAGACATACAGACAATATGAGACCGTATAGACAGTGTGGGTAATAAATAGGGGTACAGACCAGTAATGTACATAAAGTGTGGGAGTGCATGGTAGTGCAAATGACAGTATTGTGTGCCAGGTATGATGAGAGAGTTTACTATAAAACTTTGTACAGTATATAGAAGCAATAGTGTGTGTAACATATACAGATAATGTGATGAGTGAGAGTTCTGTGCAGTATTTATAGATATGAGCAGGGAATATAATTATGGTCAGTTGTTAGTGAGGGTGATTGCTTGGGGAAAGAAACTGTTCCTGTGCCTGGCAGTCTTAGTGAACAGAGTTCTGTAGCGCCTGCCAGAAGGGAGGAGCTGAAAGATGTTGTGTCCAGGGTGTGAAGGGTCATTAATGATTTTTCCTGCCCGGTTTCTGGTTCTTGTATGGTACAAGTCCTGGAGAGTGGGCAGGGGGGCACCAATGATTTTTTCAGCTGTTTTAACAGTTTTCTGCAGTCTGTTTCTGTCCTGTTTTGTTGCGGCTCCGAACCAGATGGTGATTGATGAGCACAGGACAGATTCAATGACTGCAGTGTAGAACTGTATCAACAGCTCCTGTGGCAGACTGTACTTCCTTAATTGCCTTAGAAAGTACATCCTCTGCTGGGCCTTTTTCAGAATCGAGTTTATGTTTGATTCCCATTTCAGGTCTTGGGAAATGGTAGTGCCCAGAAACTTGAAGTTCTCCACAGGTGACACAGGAATGTTGGATATTGTGAGGGGGAGTAGTGTTGAAGGATGTTTCCTAAAGTCCACTATCATCTCCACAGTTTTGAGTGTGTTTAGCTCAAGGTTGTTCTGACTGCACCATAGCACCAGCTGCTTCACCTCCTGCTTATATGCAGACTCGTCACCATCTTGGATTAGTCCAATGAGCGTGGTGTCATCTGCAAATTTTAGGAGTTTGACAGTTGGGTCACTTGATATGCAGTCATTCGTATAAAGGGAGAATAGCAGTGGGGAAAGGACACACCCCTGAGGAGCACCAGTGCTGACTGTCCGAATACCGGAGGTAACACCTCCCAGTCTCACCTGTTGTTTCCTGCCTGTCAGGAAGCTGGTGATCCATTGACAGATGGCAGGGGGTATAGTAAGGTTTAGGAGTTTGGAGTGGAGGATTCCCGGAATTATTGTATTGAAAGCCGAACTAAAGTCAACAAACAAAATCCGGGCATATGTTCCTGGGCAGTCAAGGTGTTGCAGAATGTAGTTTAGCCCCATGTTGACTGCGTCATCCACCGATCTGTTTGCTCGGTATGCAAACTGTAGGGGATCCAGCAGCTGTTCTGTCACCTTCTTTAGATGGGCCAATACCAGCTTTTCAAAAGTCTTCATGACGACAGATGTCAGAGCGACAGGCCTGTAGTCATTCAGTCCAGTAATGGAGGCTTTCTTGGGGACTGGGATGATTGTGGAGAGTTTAAAGCAGGAGGGGACCTCACACAACTCCAGTGATCTGTTGAAGAGAGAGGTGAAAATGGGAGCCAGTTGGTCAGCACATGCTTTGAGACAGGAGGGGGAGACACCGTCTGGGCCGGGAGCCTTCCTTGTCTTCTGTCTCTGAAAGAGCCGATACACATCCTTTTCACAAATCGTGAGCGCAACTTGAGTGCTGGAAGGAGTTGTAAGAGAGGAATCCAGAGGTGTGATGGTGTGATGGGGGCAGACATTGGGCTGGGTTGGATGAGAGGTGTGAAAATATTGTTCTCAAACCTGCAGTAGAAGGTGTTGAGGTCGTCAGCCAGGTCTTTGTTTGCTTCAGTGGGGAGGGGTGGTCTCCTGTAGTTTGTGATATTTTGCAGGCCTTTCCACACTGATGCAGGGTTGTTAGCTGAAAACCTGCTTTTCAGCTTTTCAGAGTAGTTTCTTTTGGCTATTCTGATCTCCTTTGTCAGTTGGTTCCTGGCCTGCTTGTACAGTGCTTTGTCCTCCCCTCTGTATGCATCTTCCTTGGCATGTCGAAGTTTTTTCAGTTTGGCTGTGAACCATGGCTTGTTGTTACTGTACTTGCAGAAGGTTTTGGTTGGCACACACATGTCTTCACAAAAACTGATGTAGGATGTCACAGTGTCAGTCAGCTCATCCAGGCTGTCAGTTCCAGCCTCAAAGACACTCCAATCAGTGCAGTCAAAGCAGTCTTGTAGTTCCTGCTTTGCCTCGCTGGTCCATCTCTTCACTGTTTTGACTACAGGCTTAACAGATTTTAGTTTCTGCCTGTATGTTGGAATAAGATGAACCAAGCAGTGATCAGAGTTCCCTAAAGCTGCCCGTGGTGCAGAGCGATACGAGTCCTTAAGAACGGTGTAGCAATGATCCAGTGTGTTTTTCCCTCTTGTCGGACAGTTAATATGTTGCCTGTATTTTGGAAGTTCTAGTGTTAGTTTTGCTCTGTTAAAGTCTCCAAGGATAATAAAAAGAGAATCCGGATGTTTTTGCTCCAAGCCGGATATTTGGTTTGCCAGGTTTTGCAGTGCATCATTCACGTTGGCCTGAGGTGGGATGTAAACTCCAGTCAGAATGAATGAGGAAAATTCCCGCGGTGAGTAAAACGGTTTACAGTTTATTACCAGTAATTCCAAGTTTGGGCTGCAGTATTTATCCAGCACTGTGACATCTGTACACCAACGTTCATTAATGTAGAAGCAGATTCCGCCGCCTTTCGTTTTGCCCGATAGCTCCGTTACGCGATCCGCTCGGTGTAAGTGAAAGCCCGAGAGAAGTAATCCGCTGTCCGGGATTGAGCAACTGAGCCAAGTTTCAGTAAAACAGAGAGCAGCGGAGCATGCAAAATCTTTGTTTGTTCCGTTAAGAAGAGTTAGTTCGTCCATTTTGTTCGGCAGTGAGCGGAGGTTCGCCAGGTGAATCGACGGGAGCGCAGTTCTAAATCCCCTCTGTCGTAGCTTCACTAGCGCGCCGGCGCGTTTCCCCCGCCGGCGTCTCCTCCATGTGCCATAGAGAGTGGCTGCTGCTCCAACTAAGATCTCCAAATAACTTTCCGGGTTTGTAAAAATTGTTGAAAAAGTGTCTGGAGTGAACTCCCCGATGTTAAGCAATTCTTCTTTAGTGTAAGTTATTAGGGTAGGGTAACTAAACACACAGACAATAAACAAAAAGAAAGAGAGTACAAGAGAGAGTCGTGCCGAGGCTGCCGAGGCTGCCATCCGCGGCGCCATCTTGACATAATCTTGACATAATATGGTGTTGGTCCCCCTTTTGCTGCCAAAACAGTTGTGACCCGTTGATTATTAACAGATTATTAACTTGACCTTCATCTTCAGATAAAGAATAAATCCCCCAAGCTGACAAAGAACCAATTTTGTTAAAGAGCAATAAAGTCTTCTTTACCATATGGCAATAAGGGAAAGATGGCAGCAGAAAATGTCATAAAGATGACCCCTGGGCCAAAAAGATGTTTCCCATGCCGATTGTTTTAACATTTTTTATATTCATCACACCATCATTCTATAAATTACCAATCTATATGCTTTTAAGAAATATGGAGACGAGTGGAACATTGTGGATGACCTGCATGCCCACATACAGTGCATATAAAACGTATTCACAGCACTTCACTTTTTCCACATTTTGTTATTCCATTCAATTTATTCAATTCATGTTTATTTGTATTTGTATCAAAGTGTAAATTGTCCCTGATGAACAAACCAGTGGCGACTGTGGTGAAGGAAAAACTCCCAGAGATGGCATAATGAAAAAACCTTGAGAGGAACCAGACTCAAGACTCAGCTAGGGTTGCACCGAATGTCCATTTATAACAGATAAATGATGGTGAGGTGCAGTGATGGTGATGAGAAGCAAACTGTAGTCCTGAGTCAGTGTAGCAGACGGTTAACATTGACTACAGTCCAAATCCAAGTCCTCAGAGTTCCTGTTCTTACTCTGTAATTTCATGGATACCCAGAGCGTTGATGAGAAACCGCCCCCGGCTGCACAGAGTGGCCTCCAATCAAAAAGAATGCTATCCAGAAGCAGGCCTGGATGAAATGGGTAGATCCAAGGAGAGGAGAGGAGCAGGAACAGTGGTCATTGGAACCTCAGGATCATGTTTAACTCAACCGAGAGAGTGGGAGAGAGAGAGAAAGAGAGAGACAGAGAAAGAGAGAGAGAGAGAGAGAGAGAGAGAGAGAGAGAGAGAGAGAGAAGAGCGATGACAGGAAGAGAAGAATGTTATGTGTCCTTATTGCTGTATAAAAGTTAACAACACTGTGAAGTTGGGACTCCTGCAAGTCTCACTATGGCAGCAGAACTAAAAGGACGAACCAGAAGGTAACACATATCTAACCCAGATCTGCTCCTTTACCCCAAAAAAATCTACTGATAAAAGACTAAATAAATATGGTTTTCGCCTCGACTTGAACACTGAGACTGTGTCTGATTCCTGAACACTGATTGGAAGGTTGTTCCATAACTGTGGGGTTTATAAGAGAAACATCTGCCCCCTGCTGTAGTCTTCCTTATTTGAGGTACCAACAAATAGCCTGCACCTGTTGATCTAAGTAGGCATGGAGAAACCCAAATAAACTAGATCAGGATCAACAATACTTTTCTACACCAACATTTTGCCTGGCTGCTTTAATTCATTTTTCAGTATTGTCCATGAGTATCAGACCAAAACACACATTCCCAAATCTTTATAAGTATCTAATGTTTTAAATTTAATTCTGTAAATGTAATTACATTTTTTTACAGTGCTGTGGTGGATTGATTACCACTGTTAATGTTAAGCTCGGTTATTACCAAGCTTATGTTTAAAGGCTTGTATGAAAAATATTTAGAATTCCTTAAAAACTATAAATATAGGATTTGATACATGTATACATTATACAGTATTCATAAGGCTGGTACTGGATTGATTTTATGAATTAAAAGAATCATGTTAAAGGAATTTAAAAGGGGACTAGAACATACTAGAAGGGTTTTCTTAACAATAACATTTTTAGTGTTGAACTCTCCTAAAAATATATATTTTTTTTTAATGAAAATAAATTGTACCACAAAGCTGATTCACTGATAGCTAACGTTTATTTAGTTTCTAGACATTGTCATCTTTGACATCATTGACATCTAGACAAATTCATACATTGATCCAAAACACAAATTCTACACAAAATGCATCTTCAGCTCTGCTACCTCCAGCTCCACCTCCTGTCTTTTACTCAATGCCACTGTCTCTAAACCATACAACATCTCAGGTCTCACCACAGTCCTATAAACTTTCCCTTTCACTCTCACAGATACTCTTCTATCACAAATCACTCCTGCTATCACTCTTCTCCACACACTCCACCCTGCCTGCACTCTTTTCTTCACTTCTCTAACACACTCTCCATTACTCTGCACTGTTGACCCCAGGTACCTGAACTCCTCCACCTTCTACACCTCTTCTCCCTGCAACCGCACCACTCCACTGCCCTCCCTCTCATTCACACACATGTACTCTGTCTTACTCCTACTGACTTTCATTCCCCTTCTCTCCAGCGTGTACCTCCACCTCTCCAGGCTCTTCTCACCCTGCTCCCTACTCTCACCACAAATTACAATAATAATAATAATAATAATAATAATAATAATAATAATTATAATTATAATTATTATAATATATTTGAACACCCTGCTATTTTGCAAGTTCTCCCACTTAGAAATCATGGAGGGGTCTGAAATTGTCATCGTAGGTGCATGTCCACTGTGAGAGACATAATCTAAAAAAAAAATCCAGAAATTACAATATATGATTTTTAAACTATTTATTTGTATGATACAGCTGCAAATAAGTATTTGAACACCTGTCCATCAGCTAGAATTTTGACCCTCAAAAACCTGTTAGTCTGCCTTTAAAATCTCCACCCCCACTACATTTATTATCCTAAATTAGATGCACCTGTTTGAGGTTGTTAGCTGCATAAAGACACCTGTCCACCCCATACAATCAGTAAGAATCCAACTACTAACATGGCCAAGACCAAAGAGCTGTCCAAAGACACTAGAGACAAAATTGTACACCTCCACAAGGCTGGAAAGGGCTACGGGGAAATTGCCAAGCAGCTTGGTGAAAAAAGGTCCACTGTTGGAGCAATCATTAGAAAATGGAAGAAGCTAAACATGACTGTCAGTCTCCCTCGGACTGAGAAATCAGCCCAGAACTACACGGGAGGAGCTGGTCAATGACCTGAAAAGAGCTGGGACCACCGTTTCCAAGGTTACTGTTATACACTAAGACGTCATGGTTTGAAATCATGCATGGCACGGAAGGTTCCCCTGCTTAAACCAGCACATGTCCAGGCACGTCTTAAGTTAAGGGTCATAATTCCACTAAACGTGTTTGGAGGAAAAAGAATGATGAGTACCATCCCAAGAACACCATCCCTACTGTGAAGCATGGGGGTGGTAGCATCATGCTTTGGGGGTGTTTTTCTGCACATGGGACAGGGCGACTGCACTGTATTAAGGAGAGGATGACCGGGGCCATGTATTGCGAGATTTTGGGGAACAACCTCCTTCCCTCAGTTAGAGCATTGAAGATGGGTCGAGGCTGGGTCTTCCAACATGACGATGACCCGAAGCACACAGCCAGGATAACCAAGGAGTGGCTCTGTAAGAAGCATATCAAAGTTCTGGCGTGGCCTAGCCAGTCTTCAGACCTAAACCCAATAGAGAATCTTCGTGTTTCTCAGTGACAGGCCAGAAACCTGACTGATCTAGAGAAGATCTGTGTGGAGGAGTGGGCCAAAATCCCTCCTGCAGTGTGTGCAAACCTGGTGAAAAACTACAGGAAACGTTTGACCTCTGTAATTTTGCTAGAAAGGCTACTTTCCCAAATATTAACAATGACTTTCTCAGGTGTTCAAATACTTATTTGCAGCTGTATCATACAAATAAATAGTTTAAAAATCATATATTGTGATTTCTGGATTTTTTTTTAGATTATGTCTCTCACAGTGGACATGCACCTACGATGACAATTTCAGACCCCTCCATGATTTCTAAGTGGGAGAACTTGCAAAATAGCAAAATACTTATTTTTCTCACTGTACACCCTATATATATATATATATAGTGTCTCTTAATTTCTCTCTCCACTATTTTATAGATCAAAGTAAGAAAATAATATAATCCTAAATCAGTTTGTGATTTTCACTCATGCAATTTAGATGTCAATCCTCTTCTCACAGATCCAAGCATACTGCTTTCCACAGGAAACATCATGCCAAGCCACATGGTCAGACACAACACAGTCCTCGTCCCCCAAATTGTCAGGTTCACCTCCATAAAAGAACCTGAAAGAAGAGAATTGGTCTACAATTTAATTTTGTTGGTAGTAGGGTTTTATTTAATGTAGTTTTACACATGGTGGCCTCTGAGGTCTAAAAGGAAATGCTTCAGAGCTTGAAGCACAGTCAGCCGCTCCAGGCAGTTGATGTGTCAGAGCAGATGGGGCCCTGCCCAAAGAAAATGGGCAGAGTGGCCACTCATGACCCGCCCACCAACCCGTTAGGAAACCATCTGTCATAAGGGATATGCAACAACCAGGAACTCCCAGCATTCGGGGATTGTATGGAGTGGGTTGAGCCTCCGAGAGAACACTTGGGTCCTGAGCCATCACTGAAGTGGTCTCATGTGCAGAAGGAGAAAGCACACCCTACCTTGACCCCAGTTTAGACTTGACCCCCTCCCCTCCCTCTCTCTTTCGCTCTCTCTCTCTTTCTCTCAGTCAAGAATACCATGCTCCTGAAATACAATTGATCCTGTTCCTTTCTTCTTTCTGGACCTGCTAAGTTCACTCTACTGATATCTATACCTTTGGAATATGTTCTCTTTTGTTTTTTTCTCCACTTGGTGGAGCTGAAAATGTTTCCACATGAATAGCCTAAAGATTCTTAAGGTTACTGTGGAGAGTTAAACTCTAGAACAATAAAGATGGATTTGGACTATAACCAAATATAAATAGAATAAACTAATATAAAAGACTGCATATTGTTCTAATGCTCATCTTTTAAGTGAAGAAGGACAGAGAGCCGGTAAAAAAACATTATGTTGAAGTAAAAATGTGTCATTTATTATGTGCAAAAGTTGAGAGCTAAAACTTGCAGTGTGCAAGCACCAATAAAAATGTGAAATTCACTTAAGAGCAACCACTGACCAAATTCATTCTTACTTATGAGTGAGTGCAGAACCATCTACCCATTTCCAGACTCCCTCAGTGTCTCTGTCACTGGCACCAATCCAAGCACCTTCACTTATTTTCCACCCAACAACCAATTCCTGTGAGGAATAACAACCGATTAGACATTCTAGTAAATTCACTCATTTTGGAATAAGCCGCCAGTATTAAAGATGAGTACAGGGGAACAGTGCTAACTTAAAAACGTCCAGCATGAACTGAAGGTTGGCAGAGGAAAATAATTTATGTGGTCCATTTTATGAATCAGGAAACAATGCAATTTAAAGAAAAATCTCTGGTTGTTAATGTAAATAAAATTGACCATTTATTTCAAATTAAATATGCAATCATTCATTAGGAACTTAGAGTTAGTTAGCTAAGTTTATTATGTTCACTGGAACAAATTTAACTGTGTTCCAAACATTTGTTTTTAAGGCCTTTATTCCTTCTAATTTATCTTTTATGATCTCTTTTATCAGTGGACCACATCACAAAGCATCTTCAGAGGAAAATCAGATATAGATTTAAACTATTTAGCTAAAACATTACTGAGTATTACTTTATTTAATCAGGATTTATTGCTTCTTGGTTGGACTACTGTAATGCCGTACTGGTTGGATGCTTTAGTAGATGCATAAACAAGCTCCAGTTACTCAACAATCCAGCAGATGAGGTCTTATAAAAACAAGGAGAAATTACCACATCACTCCTATCTTATATACACTATTTTGCATCTATGAGAAAAATTACTGAATGAATGATCTCCTGCCACATTACATAAGCAAAGATATTTCTTCATGGTCCACTGAGCCTCATTCTATCAAAACATGCAAGTTCACTGTGATTAGTGTCTGGGACTCAGGTACAGTCTCACTATATAAGTCTAGGTTCATTTGTTTACTGAAGCCTTTAATAACTTTTGTTAGATAAAAGGGGAGACCCAGAAAGTTCCTGGGAATCAGATGTTTCGGTAAACTTGGATGTTTGGATGATTTTCTCTGAATAGCTTTCAGTTCATTACATACCTGCATTTAAACTGAAAACAAATCAACACATAAATGGGCATAATGCTTTTACTGAAGGTTCTTTTAGCACATTTGGCAGTGTTTAATTTTAGAGTGCTCTGTTGTGAGTGAGAAATGACTCATGACTGTTCTGTTCTGGTTTGATCAAGATGAGTCTGGTTCCTTTAAAGGTTTCTCCTTTATGCCATATTGGGAAGTTTTTCTATTATTCTTTGGGACTGCCACATCTGTTTTAAACATTGTGGATCAAAATGTATAAATTGATTTTGACCTGTTTTGTGACAATTTCATAAGCTTGATATAATCGCAATTAAACTGATTTAATGAGAAAACGTTCCCCTTTGAACATTACAGAAAGTGATTAGTTCAGTGATTTTAGAAAAAAAATAACATTTTTAGTTGCTCTGATTTTGAATTCCTTTGTGAAATTTGTCGTTCTAGCTGAGTTATGATAATTGTAATAATGTATATGATGATATGATTATTATTGTAGAAAAAAAGACATGCAACATTATAAAAGAGTGTAGAAAAAATATAAAAAAAAAAAAAAATAGATTTTTTAATAGATATGACCTGTTTCTCTTTGTTGTTTATGATCATCAGGTCTGCTCCTTTTCCCTTGCAGTCCTGTCTGCTCTCATTCCAGTTCTTCTTCTCAGTAGAGATGTAGTAAAAACTGGGGCTGACGAATCTCCATCCTGGTGTGTTTAAGTCTTTCTCTGTACAGAGCACAGATTAAAATCATGAGCACTTTAGAAACAACACTGCAAACTGCACCCCTGCTATTGATATTCACTGCATTTCATCATATCCTAAACAGCAACTTTAATTCTATCACAAATGGTATTTTATTTAAAATAAATACACTAATAGGGTGATGTCATAAACTCTTATGAAGCATCTGCAGAATCCAGGAAGGGACAATGTGAATGAATTTGTGCGTTAATTAGGTAAATATACTGAATATTCTGAACAAATAATCACATACTAAGTTCAGAAAGCTTTTTCTGGAGTTCATCTGTTTTCCTCTGCTGCTGGTCTCTTTCTTCATTAACATTTTTGCAACTGGTCTTTAACTGTTCCTCCTCAGCAGCCAGGTTGTTGTAACTGGTCTGTAACTGGTCTTTCTCTTTTGTCAGCTTGAACCACAGTATCACGATGGCAACAAGCAAGAGAACCACCAGCATCATCAGATAATACACAGCCAGTTTGTAACATCTGTATCCTGAGCTGTTTGGGTCTAAAGAAAGTGATTTATACTGTATTTATTATCTACACAAGATAAAGTAATATTTTGAGTTGCATCAAGTCAAATTGTATATGTGTAAATGTGAGCGTGAAAGTACCTGAAATCATTTTTTTTCTTGTGGTCATTTGCATTTTTGTTGCATCTTCATTCATGTAGATCTCTTCATATGATATTGTGCCATTCTTTAGATCAGCCGACCTTCTGTCTGCTAAGAATCCTGAGTTTCCATAAACTGATTGACTCATTTCTTTCTAAAGACACTTAAGCTACAGCAATGCTGTCGTTCCCTGTAATATAACTACAATCTGTTTAATATGAAGCTCTTTACACTCCCCACTGCAGCCTCCAGCTCAGATATAAAGTTTGTTGAAAAAAAAAAAACTGTTCTCATGACAGGAAATTTAAGTGTGATCCTGTGGTATATTCACACCTTATACATTCTAACCTTGTACAGAAGCACTGCGTTTACTGGCCTATAAATGTGACTTCTATTGGTTTGCATACATTAATTATAAAGAAGATCTTTTTTTTTCCGAGAGCAGCATACAGACGGAAGTGCTTTATAGCATCCACTATAATCACTGCCTCAGACCAATAATTATACCTTCATTTTTAATACACTTAAACTTTTTATTTATGAATTTCTACTTTACTAGTGTATTATTGAAATTCAGTGCTTGTATTCCTATTGTATTGCAACACTATTTACATTTATGAACTCACAATACAATTAGAAGTCCCATATGATTGTGCCTGCACAGCCTTAAAAACAGCAAGGGCCAAACTGTCCCGAGCCATCAGAGATGCAAAGCCCGCACACGCAAAGAGAATCCATGGCCACTTCCAGGACATGGGAAACACCCGGTGCATGTGGCAGGGCATCCAGGCACAAATTACTAGACAACTTCTCCTGCCTGTGACCTTGACACGTTCCTCACAGCGATCAGGTGCTCTTTCTAAACAAGGCTGAAGTGAGTAATTGTCTCTTTATTCTTATCAACTGTTTGAACTCTGCCCCTGATGGTTAAGAGGAGGTGAAAATCGTTTAATGTATATCACTGTGGTTCTAATAACCCAGACAAAATCAATACATTATTATTTGTATTGCACTTTTAACAATGGAAATTGTCCCAAAGCAGCTTTACACAGATAATGTGATAAGAAAGAATTAATAAGGTTGTTCTTTATAAGTGTAAATTTGTCCCTAATGAACATGCTGGTGGTGACTATGGCAACGAAAATTCCCTGAGATGGCATTAGGAAGAAACCTTGAGAGGAACCAGACTCAAGAGGAAATCCATCCTCATCTGGGTGGCACTGAATGTCCATTTACTACAGTTAAACCACGTTGATGTGCAGTGATGATCAAATACAAACTGTTGTCCTAAGTCAGTGTAGCAGACTGTTAACTTTAAGTTTTCCTCAAAGCTCCTGTGTTACATCGTAATTTCATCACAGCCGTAGATGAGAAACATCCCCAGCTGCACAGAGTCACCTCCAATCAAAGAGAACACCATCCAAAGGCAGAAGACGAAGCGGGAGGATCCAAATAGAGGAAAGGGGCAGGAACAGTGGTCACTGGTACCTCTGGAGCATGTTTAAAGTGACAGATAGAGAGAAAGAGAGAGAGAGAGAGAGAGAGAGAGAGAGAGAGAGAGAGAGAGAGAGAGAGAGATAGGGAGGAAGATATGGATTATTAAGTCTCCTTTTTGTTGTATAAAAGTTAAGGACACTGTGCAGTTGTGGACTCCAGCAAGATTTGAAGTGGCAGTAGAACAAAAAAAAAAGAACCAGAAGGTGACAAAGACATGAGGGATCTCTGGGATAAGAGACAACCACCACACCACCGTCAACAAACCTGAGTGAACGTGTGAGAGTGAGGGGACCGACAGCATAAAAATATCCCAGTTCACCAAACACTCTATAACCATGATCCCTTCAGATCTGTTCCTTTACCTCATAAAAACCTACCAATAAATGGCTTGATTAAATAAATAAGACAGCAAAGAATTACAGTAGTGTTATCTAGATGTAACAAAAGCATGAACTAGTTTTTCTGCATCCTATAACAACATAATTTTTCTAATTTTATCAATATTTCTAAGGTTGTAAGGTTTATGTATAATTTATACATAACAGCAGTGGGCCTAAGACAGATCCTTGCGGAACACCAAACTTTACTTTAGAGAGTGTGTAGAACCATTTACATCAACAAACTAATAGCGATTAGTCAAATAAGACAAATAAGTCAAATAAGTCAAATAATACCTGAGCAAAGAGAGAGCGGTTCCCTTTATTTCAACAACATTTTCTAGTCTAGCAAGAAGGAGATTATGATCAATGGTGTCCAAAGCTGCACTGAGGTCGAGAACAAAACATGTACAGAGACAAAACCCAGATCAGAGGCCAATAACAGGTCATTTACCACTTTAACTAGTGTCGTCTCTGTGCTATGATGAGGTCTAAATCCTGACTTATACATTTTGAACATTTTATTCCTAAGTAGATGTGTGCAGAACTGCTGTGCCAGACACTTTTAGAATCTTGGATATAAAGGCGAGGTTTGATATTGGCATGTAGTTGGACATTTGACAGGGTCAAGGTCAGGTTTCTTAATTAGGGGTTGATACTGTAACTGCAGTTTAAAAGATTTAGGTACATAAAAAGAGATGATTATTTTTAGAACAGGTTCAATTACTTCTGAAATTATCTGTTTGAAGAAACTTGTGGGCAATTCAAGATGATCTTGAATATATCTACAGGGTTAATTTTAAAAACGTTTGGATTTATGATAATATTCTGGAATTTATTTCCTTATATTTTACATTTTATTATTCAAAAAGTTAATAAATCATCAATACCTATTGGCAGTGTGCATGTTAGTGCAGTGCTTTTATTCTCTGTTCATTTTGCTACGGTACTGAATAAAACTCTTGGCTTATGTTTTTTATGAGGGTGGAGAAATATGCTGATCTAGCAGCACAAAGAGCTTTTCTAGAACAGGACATCCTTCTTCCATGCTATTTAAAATAATAACAATTTCGTTTGATACCAATTACGTGCTAACTACTGAGTGGCCTGTTATAAGGTGCATGTATGATCATTATACCACTGTAAATCTTTTCTCCCTGATCATTTTGGATTTAAGGGATCTACATCATCTAGAGAGTAACGAAACATTGATTCTAGACATTCAGTGGCCCAGTCAAGCTCTGCGGGGTCAGACGGAGATCCATATAATGTTGATAACTCCGGACGATTATTGATCAAACTCGCTGCTCTATGTACTTAACACGGTAACATGGTGAGGTACTTACAGTATGACTATAACAGATTTTAAAGAGAGATAAGGTAATGATCTGAAATAGCTTCAGACTGGATGACACACACATATACACACACACACATACACACACACACACACACACACACACACACACACACACACACACACACACATATACATATATATATATATATATATATATATATATATATATATATATATATATATATATATATACAGTACAGACCAAAAGTTTGGACACACCTTCTCATTCAAAGAGTTTTCTTTATTTTAATGACTATGAAAATTGTAGATTCACACTGAAGGCATCAAAACTATAAATTAACACATGTGGAATTATATATGGAATTATATACATAACAAAAAAGTGTGAAACAACTGAAAAATCTCATATTCTAGGTTCTTCAAAGTAGCCACCTTTTGCTTTGATTACTGCTTTGCACACTCTTGGCATTCTCTTGATGAGCTTCAAGAGGTAGTCACCTGAAATGGTCTTCCAACAGTCTTGAAGGAGTTCCCCGAGAGATGCTTGGCACTTGTTGGCCCTTTTGCCTTCACTCTGCGGTCCAGCTCACCCCTAAACCATCTCGATTGGGTTCAGGTCCGGTGACTGTGGAGGCCAGGTCATCTGGCGCAGCACCCCATCACTCTCCTTCTTGCTCAAATAGCCCTTGATGCCTTCAGTGTGACTCTACAATTTTCATAGTCATGAAAATAAAGAAAACTCTTTGAATGAGAAGGTGTGTCCGAACTTTTGGTCTGTACTGTATATATGTGACACATATGCATATAGGATACATGTTTATTTATATAAATGGTCAACACGTTTCATTTTCAAACATTTATTGTTGAATTAAAATTGCTTCCAGAGTCAAAAGATTAAGCAGCAGGATATAATGCAGTGCTCAAATTAAAGCGAATGTTCAAAACCTGTGTGCCATCAAGTAACAGGGACTAATAATGAACCAAATCTAACATTTCACATACTGTAAAAAAAACTGTAACCTTGCAACATTAAACATTATTTTCGCATTTTTTTAAAGTAACATTGTGATATCATTGCATAGTCTAGTGATACATTTGCACTTTCTCCTGATCTGGAACTGGAAACACTGCATTTGCTTGATTGTCTCAAACTGGAGTCAAAAATGATGGAATAATGTAACTTCTAAAACTCAGTAAAAAATTATAAAGCAAATGTTAACAGAGCAAAAGGAAAAATATGAAAACAAAAAAGAACAATCACATACGTAGTTAATAATGCCTCCCCTGGAGTTCACGTGTCTTCCACTGGAGTTCATCTGCCTTCTTCTGGAGTTCATTTGCCTTCTTCTGGAGTTCATCTGTCTTCTTCTGAAATTCAGCTGTCTTCCTATGGAGTTCACTATTCATTCTCACAAATTCATCAGTCTTCCTCTCGAGTTCACCTGTCTTCTTCTGGAGTTCATCTGTCTTCTTTTGAAATTCATCTGTCTTCTTCTGAAATTCCTCTGTCTTCCTCTGTAGTTCACCATTCATTCTCTGGAATTCATCTGTCTTCCTCTGGAATTCTTCTGTTAAATTGTTGTGACGGGTCTGTAACTGGTCTATCTGTGTAGTCATGTTGTTATACCCGATCTGTATCTGGTCTCTCTCTGTAATCAGCTTGAACCAAAGCATTGCGATGGCAGCCAGCATGAGAAGCACCAGAATCAGTAGACTCGCCACAGCCAGTCTGTAACATCTGCATCCTGAGCTGTTCGGCTCTAAAGAAAGTGATTTATAATGTATGTAATATCTACACAGGATGTAGTAAGATTTTAAGTTACAGTATATCAGGTAGGTTAGTTTGTATGTAAATGTGAGTGTGTGACCGAACCTGAAATCATAGTCTCTTTGTTGCTTGTAGTCACTTGCATTTCTGTTGTTTCTTCATTCATGTAGATCTCTTCATATGAGTTTGTGCTGTCCTCTAATTCAGCCGACCTTCTGTCTGCTGAAAATCCTACGTTTCCAAAAACTGAAATACTCATCTCTTTGGTAAGACACTGGAACTACAACAGTGCTGGAAATTCTATTACTCTAGCAATCTCTAGCTAACAACTACGTTTAGGACAGGAAGTTGAAGTCTGAACCTGCTCTATACAGACACCTAATATAAACAAATATGGTTTGTTTTATAACCAATAAATGTAACTTCTCTTTTCAGTCTCAGTGTACTCTCCTCCTGGTTTGCATAAATTATTTGTCAAAGCTTTTACACTGATATTTTGTGTAGATGTTTTTTTCCCCCTAAGAGCAGCTTTTTACAATAATTAAGGTACCAAAAATGTTGTACTTTTCAAGGTCAAATATGTAAAGTGTTTAGTGTAGCACCAGGGTCCTGGAGGAACGTTTTCTTGTTTTTACTGTGTACTGTGTACCACTGTGTATAGTAGAAATGACAATAAAAGCCTCTTTACTTGACTTGACTTGATGTACCTTTGGTGACTAAATTGGACATCAGTGCCATAATATATTATCACATTTAAATTTGTCCTTTTAAGCTAATTCCAAAGTGACAAATGTGGGAATGAAAATTTGTCATGAAAAAGAACATAACACAGGATAAGGTAACAATTGAGTTAAGTAAAAACACAGGGTAAAGGGTACAGTAAGAATGTTTATTGGATATATGTCATAAGGTATGATTGATTAGTAGATATGATTGGTTGGATTGTAATAAGTAGGGCTAGTGGGGTCATAGTTAAAGTCCTTGCTGAAGCCAGAGATAGTGAGAGAACCGGTGGGATGCGATTATAATAAGGGTGAAAGATGAAAGTCAGCTGGGAAAAGATGGGAGTTGAGGATTAACCATCAAATCCACAGCCAAATGCATGGCCTAAAAATGCAGGTGAGGCCAAAATGTCCTGACAGCTGAAAGGAAAAAAGAGATCTCAGTTAAAGTCATCAGGAAAGAATAGCAAAGACAAATGTATGAGGTCACATATGCGTAGGCCATTACATAGTTAAAGAAGTTCAATAGTTTCAGTAATAAAAGGTAGTAATGAAGCACATAAACTTTAGAAGGAACAGAATCAGAAATAGCTTTATTACCAAGCAAGTTTACACTCAAAAGGAATATGACTTGGCATCAGGAGCTTCCAGTGCAGGAGAAAGTACAGACATAATGTAACAGAATAGTAATCCAGACAATTAAATAATGAACTATATACAGAAGTAAAACTATTGTTTTAATAAATGTTCATATGTTATTTACAAGTGTGCAGTTTACAAATGGACCATTGGATTCCATGTATAAATGTAATTTATGATGTACAATGTGTAATTATGAATATTTTAATTGTTCATGCTAAGTATAACCCAGACATGGGAGAACTACGGCCCGCGGGCCACACGCAGCCAGTTGGGCTTATTAATCTGGCCCGCCGAACGTGACCATTTTATGAAGAAAAGTGGATAGTGAGCGCTGAGTGTTTAATACGGAGTGGATAACAAAATATTTTTTTTCACTGAAGTCCAATCAAAGGCTGTATGCCTAATATGCCAATAAACTGTTGCGGTTTTTAAAGAGTACAATATCAGCCGTCACTTTGCTACGAAGCATGCCAACTACGCTAGCAATCAGTCAACGCAGGAACGGGCGGCTACGGCTCAGAAGCCAAAGCAAGTTTGAAAAAAATCAGTTTGTCACACAGAACTGTGACTCGCCGTGTGGAACTGATTGACGAAGATATAGCCAGCCAAATAAACAAAAACACTGAGTCCTTCAGGTTATATTCACTAGCACTGGATGAAAGCAACGACTTAAAAGACACTGCTCAGATCCTGATTTTCATCCGAGGGTTTAATAATAGTTTTGAGATAACAGAAGAGTTTTTGAGCATGGAGTCCCTGAAGGGAACCACTCGGGGAGAGGATTTATATAACACGGTGTCTGCTGCCATCGAGAAACATAAGCTACCTTGAAGTAAACTTGCCAATGTCACGACGGATGGATCACCAAATTTAACTGAAAATATGTTGGGCTGCTGAAAAGAATCCAGGATAAAGTGAAAGAGGAAAACCCTAAACACCTTTGGAATCGCTTTGCAAGTCTATATTGCAGCTTAATCATGCCGTGAATCCAGTTGTAAATCTTTCAACTTTATACGTGCACTGGGACTTCAGCATCGTCAGTTCATCAAAACAATTTGTACAATGAGCCTTGCATATTCATGCTTTGCTACATGTTACAGGCCAAATATCTAATGTAATTTATATATATCAAATCAAATCAAATTTTATTTGTCACATACACATACATACAGGGTACAACATGCAGTGAAATGCTTTTTAAGATGGTCCGGCATGAGGGAATAAAATTGGGTGATTATATATATATATATATATCCTGGCCCAGCCCCTCTGTCAAATTTTATAACCCATTGGTGCTCTGTTGTGCTGACCAGAAGGCAACAGTTTGAAGAGAGAGTGGGCTGGGTGTTTGGGGTCCCACAAGATTTTCTTTTACTAAAAGATCTGGGAAATTGGGTAGTAGTTTTGTGTCTTCTGACGACTCGTTTCACATCCTCTACAAATAGCAGGGGGAGGCAGGAAGGGTGGTTGCAGGGGGGAAGGTGAAGGTGTGAAGTTCAGATCAGAGGGGGTGGGTGGTAGGCTAGGCTGTTCAAACCGACAGTAGAACACATTTTGATTTTCAGCCAGTTGTTGTTTCTTCACAGACGGGTTGTATTGTTGTGTCTTGTATTTGGTAACAGAAGATTATTCTGTTAGTAATATAATTATTTAAATAAAGAAAGTTACCAATAGTTCCCATTAGATCCACAAAGAAGTCTGATCAGTTCAATGGATTGTGCCAGCCGGGATAGAGAGATCAGGAAGAGTGATGAGAAAAATCAAAAACAAAAAACTAAATAGGGGATATCAAATAAAAAATAAAAACCCTAAAGGAATTCAAAACTAATTTTTTTATCAAGGATCTGCTCTGAGCCCTTTCCTGTTTGCAGTGGTGATAGACAGATTGATGGGCAAGGTCACACAGGAGTCTTGGACTATGGTGGAGTAGGGAGCAGATTGAAACAGGCCTGGAGGGGTGGAGGTACATGCTGGAGAGAAGGGGATTGAAAGTCAGTAGGAGTAAGACAGAGTGGAGGGGTGCGGTTGCAAAGAGAAGAGGTGGAGAAGGTGGAGGAGTTCAGGTACCTGGATCCAACAGTGCAAATTTAATAGAGAGTGTGTTAGAGAAGTAAAGAAAAGAGTGCAGGCAGGGTGGAGTGAGTGGAGAAGAGTGACAGGAGTGATTTGTGATGGAAGAGTATCTGTATGAATGAAAGGGAAAGTTTATAGGACTGTGGTGAGACCTGAGATGTTGTATGGTTTATTGACTAAAAGACAGGAGGTGGAGCTGGAGGTAGCAGAGCTGAAGATGTTGAGATATTCATCGGGAGTGACAACAATGGACAGGATTAGAAACAAGTTTATTAGAGAGACCGTGCAGGTATTATGTTTTGAAGACAAGGTGAGAGAGGCCCAATAAAAAAGGGGTATATCGGTAGAAGAATGATCAGGATGTACCCGCCAGGCAGGATAAATAGAGGAAGACTATGTAGGAGGTTAATGGATGTGGTTAGAGAAGACATGCAGGTGGTTGGTTTGCAGGAGGCAAATGTAAAGGACAGGGTGGTATGGAGACAGATGATTCACTGTGGTGATCCCTAAGAGGAGCAGCTGTTAGAAGAAGAAACAAGATAGGAATACTCACACCTATCACCATCTGGTCTGCATCGGGTTTTCTCCCACTGCTGAATGAACTTCTCTGCAGAACTGCTAAATTCCAATGCAGGTAGTGGGGAGTAATTATGCTCTTTGATTATGAAATTGCAGAGAAAAGGAAGCTTTGGGATAGAAGATGGCTTGCCACACCACCATCAAGAATCTTGATTATAAGTGGGGAGCTGACATTTCATTAAAACAATCTAACACCATGATTACTCCAAATCTGTTCCGTTACAATAAAATATATATTTTAAACAAATGGAAATGGAAAATAGACTGTGTTGACGTCTTGAACAGTAATTGCAAAGCTGTTTCATAATGGTGAGGCATTTTAAAAGAAAACAGCCACTTCTGCAGTCTTCACTATATAAGGTAACAAAAACTAGCCTGCCCTTGTGATAGAATCAGGCATTGTGGATCCTAATCATAAAAATGTTCACTTAGCTACTGAAGTTTGTGACCATTCAGTGCTTTAGTAGTATTTCATCATTAGTAGTATTTTATAATCAGTGTAAGATTTGATTGAGAGCCAAAGCAGAGTGGATAAGACAAAAGTGTGATGTGTGAAAAAAAATGTCTAGAGAAAATAACCTCTAAGCTTGGAGCAATATATAAAAATGTTTTGAGGAAGAAGCTTTAAGAGCAACCAAAATCAAAAGGGAACACATTTTCTACTGAGTAAAACTAAATATTGTCAAGATTGTCAAGATGGCGCCGCGGATGGCAGCCTCGGCACGACTCTCTCTTGTACTCTCTTTCTTTTTGTTTATTGTCTGTGTGTTTAGTTACCCTACCCTAATAACTTACACTAAAGAAGAATTGCTTAACATCGGGGAGTTCACTCCAGACACTTTTTCAACAATTTTTACAAACCCGGAAAGTTATTTGGAGATCTTAGTTGGAGCAGCAGCCACTCTCTATGGCACATGGAGGAGACGCCGGCGGGGGAAACGCGCCGGCGCGCTAGTGAAGCTACGACAGAGGGGATTTAGAACTGCGCTCCCGTCGATTCACCTGGCGAACCTCCGCTCACTGCCGAACAAAATGGACGAACTAACTCTTCTTAACGGAACAAACAAAGATTTTGCATGCTCCGCTGCTCTCTGTTTTACTGAAACTTGGCTCAGTTGCTCAATCCCGGACAGCGGATTACTTCTCTCGGGCTTTCACTTACACCGAGCGGATCGCGTAACGGAGCTATCGGGCAAAACGAAAGGCGGCGGAATCTGCTTCTACATTAATGAACGTTGGTGTACAGATGTCACAGTGCTGGATAAATACTGCAGCCCAAACTTGGAATTACTGGTAATAAACTGTAAACCGTTTTACTCACCGCGGGAATTTTCCTCATTCATTCTGACTGGAGTTTACATCCCACCTCAGGCCAACGTGAATGATGCACTGCAAAACCTGGCAAACCAAATATCCGGCTTGGAGCAAAAACATCCGGATTCTCTTTTTATTATCCTTGGAGACTTTAACAGAGCAAAACTAACACTAGAACTTCCAAAATACAGGCAACATATTAACTGTCCGACAAGAGGGAAAAACACACTGGATCATTGCTACACCGTTCTTAAGGACTCGTATCGCTCTGCACCACGGGCAGCTTTAGGGAACTCTGATCACTGCTTGGTTCATCTTATTCCAACATACAGGCAGAAACTAAAATCTGTTAAGCCTGTAGTCAAAACAGTGAAGAGATGGACCAGCGAGGCAAAGCAGGAACTACAAGACTGCTTTGACTGCACTGATTGGAGTGTCTTTGAGGCTGGAACTGACAGCCTGGATGAGCTGACTGACACTGTGACATCCTACATCAGTTTTTGTGAAGACATGTGTGTGCCAACCAAAACCTTCTGCAAGTACAGTAACAACAAGCCATGGTTCACAGCCAAACTGAAAAAACTTCGACATGCCAAGGAAGATGCATACAGAGGGGAGGACAAAGCACTGTACAAGCAGGCCAGGAACCAACTGACAAAGGAGATCAGAATAGCCAAAAGAAACTACTCTGAAAAGCTGAAAAGCAGGTTTTCAGCTAACAACCCTGCATCAGTGTGGAAAGGCCTGCAAAATATCACAAACTACAGGAGACCACCCCTCCCCACTGAAGCAAACAAAGACCTGGCTGACGACCTCAACACCTTCTACTGCAGGTTTGAGAACAATATTTTCACACCTCTCATCCAACCCAGCCCAATGTCTGCCCCCATCACACCATCACACCTCTGGATTCCTCTCTTACAACTCCTTCCAGCACTCAAGTTGCGCTCACGATTTGTGAAAAGGATGTGTATCGGCTCTTTCAGAGACAGAAGACAAGGAAGGCTCCCGGCCCAGACGGTGTCTCCCCCTCCTGTCTCAAAGCATGTGCTGACCAACTGGCTCCCATTTTCACCTCTCTCTTCAACAGATCACTGGAGTTGTGTGAGGTCCCCTCCTGCTTTAAACTCTCCACAATCATCCCAGTCCCCAAGAAAGCCTCCATTACTGGACTGAATGACTACAGGCCTGTCGCTCTGACATCTGTCGTCATGAAGACTTTTGAAAAGCTGGTATTGGCCCATCTAAAGAAGGTGACAGAACAGCTGCTGGATCCCCTACAGTTTGCATACCGAGCAAACAGATCGGTGGATGACGCAGTCAACATGGGGCTAAACTACATTCTGCAACACCTTGACTGCCCAGGAACATATGCCCGGATTTTGTTTGTTGACTTTAGTTCGGCTTTCAATACAATAATTCCGGGAATCCTCCACTCCAAACTCCTAAACCTTACTATACCCCCTGCCATCTGTCAATGGATCACCAGCTTCCTGACAGGCAGGAAACAACAGGTGAGACTGGGAGGTGTTACCTCCGGTATTCGGACAGTCAGCACTGGTGCTCCTCAGGGGTGTGTCCTTTCCCCACTGCTATTCTCCCTTTATACGAATGACTGCATATCAAGTGACCCAACTGTCAAACTCCTAAAATTTGCAGATGACACCACGCTCATTGGACTAATCCAAGATGGTGACGAGTCTGCATATAAGCAGGAGGTGAAGCAGCTGGTGCTATGGTGCAGTCAGAACAACCTTGAGCTAAACACACTCAAAACTGTGGAGATGATAGTGGACTTTAGGAAACATCCTTCAACACTACTCCCCCTCACAATATCCAACATTCCTGTGTCACCTGTGGAGAACTTCAAGTTTCTGGGCACTACCATTTCCCAAGACCTGAAATGGGAATCAAACATAAACTCGATTCTGAAAAAGGCCCAGCAGAGGATGTACTTTCTAAGGCAATTAAGGAAGTACAGTCTGCCACAGGAGCTGTTGATACAGTTCTACACTGCAGTCATTGAATCTGTCCTGTGCTCATCAATCACCATCTGGTTCGGAGCCGCAACAAAACAGGACAGAAACAGACTGCAGAAAACTGTTAAAACAGCTGAAAAAATCATTGGTGCCCCCCTGCCCACTCTCCAGGACTTGTACCATACAAGAACCAGAAACCGGGCAGGAAAAATCATTAATGACCCTTCACACCCTGGACACAACATCTTTCAGCTCCTCCCTTCTGGCAGGCGCTACAGAACTCTGTTCACTAAGACTGCCAGGCACAGGAACAGTTTCTTTCCCCAAGCAATCACCCTCACTAACAACTGACCATAATTATATTCCCTGCTCATATCTATAAATACTGCACAGAACTCTCACTCATCACATTATCTGTATATGTTACACACACTATTGCTTCTATATACTGTACAAAGTTTTATAGTAAACTCTCTCATCATACCTGGCACACAATACTGTCATTTGCACTACCATGCACTCCCACACTTTATGTACATTACTGGTCTGTACCCCTATTTATTACCCACACTGTCTATACGGTCTCATATTGTCTGTATGTCTGTATTGTCTTGTATAGTCTGTTTTTTGTCTTGTTGTGTCTGTTTTGTCATGTATAGGTTTTTTTTATTTATGTCTGTACTTTTGAGAGTAACAAACAGCTGGAACCAAATTCCTTGTGTGTGTCAACACACTTGGCCAATAAACCTGATTCTGATTCTGATTCTGATTCTGATATTAGTCTGGTGGTCATAATGTTATGCCTGATCCTTTTTAATAATGATGGAAAAAGGGAGAAAAAGATACAGAAATCAAGAATATTTTTGATCGCTAATGTGTGAGATAGTGAAAGCAGGGTAAAAGAACCTGAATAAGATCATCTGGGTATCACCAGGTAGTATCACTACGAGTCAGTTCTGATCCACAACTCTAAAACCAGTGCACTAAATCCAAAGGATCCTTAGTACATGTAAGAGGGCCCTTTAATGAGTGCATTAGTTTTACGTTTTATTCCTAAAGTAGCCAAATCAATTTCACATGAGGGCTATTCAGATGAGACCATCTACAGCAATCTCATGGCAGTCCTTAAGTTGTCCCCATGGTGCCATTCTCAGCAGCAGTGAGTGCACAAGACTCTAATCAGGAGTAGAGCTTCAAGAAGGATCAGTATGGTCTGAACACGAGCATCTCATTACCCCTTTGTGATGAAGTGGTCCTTTTTTTATTTTAAGAGATATACAAATAAAAATGAATTCAATTGACGTCCATTACACGTTCCTCAATTTTTTGTGCAAAGCTTGTGTCTGTCACCTGGATTTGCTGAAACATACATACTGCATGTCATCAACAGAACAGTGGAAGATAATATCATGCATATAAATAATTGTACAGAGAGGAAGCATGTGTAAAGGAAACAGCAATGGGCCTTGAAAACGGCTTTGTGGAACACCATCATTAACTTTAAATGTCAAAGTAAATGTGGCAATGTACATTTATAGACTTATCTAACTAACTCTAAGCTCTTAGTAATGCAAACGCTAATCTAAAGTGCCTAAATTTATCAGCTAAAAAAATCTGAGCTAAATAGTGTTTTCTTTAAATATAATAATAATTAGGAAGCTGTTTTTCTCATGTGTTAGTGAGAATAATGGCTTTAAACAGTGTGGTCTAGTGCTACACCATTAACCAGAGCACCTTACATTTATTTTATTCATACAGCTGAGCAACTATGGGTTAAAGGGCTTTGCTCAGTGGTGGCATTTCGGGGCTGGGATTTGAACTCTTAACTTTTGGATCCAAAGACCAATCACAAATCCACCACCCCAGGCAGAAATTGGAGTGTAGTAGGATGAAAAAAAAGCAAAACCCAGAGTATGGTATAAACTCAAATATATAGAGAGTTTTGCAGAAGAATTTACTGTTTGGACCAATTCATACTGGACAACATGCTGAAACTGATTTCCACTGCACAAATATCTAACATTGGAGTCTATTTCTAAAAGTGGTGAGTTATCTATTATTATCTTGATTTATATCTTACATTCAATTCATGTTTATTTGTATTGCTCTTTTAACAAGAAACATTGTCTCAAAGCGGCTTTACACAGATAATGTGGTGATAAAAATTAATAAAATGTTTTTTAATAACTGTAAGTTTATCACTAATAAGTGAGCCGGTGGCGACTGTGGTGAAGGAAAAACTCCCTGAGATGCATAAGGAAGAAACCTTGAGAGGAACCAGATTTAAGAGGGAACCTCATCCTCGTCTGGGTTCCACCGAATGTCCATTTATTACAGATAAACGATGTTGCGGGGTGCAGTGATGATGATCAGAAGCGAATTGTAGTCCTGAGTCAGTGTAGCAGACTGTTGATATTAACTACAGTCCAAATCCATCCTCAAAGCTCCCGTTCTTACTCCGGAATTTCATGGATCCCCAGGGCATTGATAAAAACCTCTCCAGCTGCACAAAGTCTAATCGAAGAGAACATCATCGAGAGGCAGGCCTGGGCGAAGTGGGCAGATCCCAGGAGAGGAGAGGAACAGTGATTACAAGTACCTCAGGAGCATTTTGAACTCGACTGAGAGAGAGAGAGAGAGAGAGAGAGAGAGAGAGAGAGAGAGAGAAATGGTTGACTATAATGTCTAATGTTAATGCGTGAAAAATAGGTAGAAATGCTTCGATTGGTGCAAATGAGAGATTTAAGCCAGTGATTATTCTCAAGTGAATCACACACCTTGAAATGTGCAGACAGTTTAACCCCATGACACTGTCCATGTTCTCCTGCCTATGTTATTCTACTTTCCCAGTCACTGTGCTGTTCTCTCTTGTCCCAAAGTGCCTCTACATTCCAGTTATTCTCTTACTTTTTTCAAACTTAATAACAAAACCACATACAAAGCAATGAAACCACCATCATTACTGTCCAGCCAACCAGCAATTGTCAGGATTCGAGGAATTCTGTTCGGTTTTTACCTTTTATTTATTTATTTATTTTCCTACCCATGTGTTTTTCTGTTTCCCCACCAGATGTCCCCGTGTCCTCAATAAATTCTAATAGTTCCTCCCTGAGTCCTGTTAGAATTGTGGTATTTAAATTCCCTTGTTGGGTCCCTGTGAGGGATAATGATCAATCTCACGTGGTTCTTTAACCTTTTGCCTTTTCACAGATTTCCAGTGTATGTTCTTGTTTGTTTTTTTGCCTTGTTTTTTTTTTGGTAAGACATTAAGTATTTTTATTCTTTTTCCTGAGAGACTTTGTTCAAGATTATTTTTCCTGAGTTTCTGAGAAGTTTTTTTCCCTGATGAATTGTGGACTTTCTTCTGCCCTGATTTTGTGTGGGAATTTTTGGGTCCTGATTTTTTGTATTTATAATTTTGGTGTTAGTTTGTTCGTTTGACATTTTAAAAAAAGCTATTGATTTACCAAACACAGTCTCCGAGCGTTTTGGTGATTTAGTCACTAACTTTAATCTATTGATTCGTGTTCATGGCCACAAATTTCCCTCTTTTCTTCCTGTCACTCAGCACGACTGCAATAGCGCCGGAGGCAGAGGATGATGGGTAATGCTGACAGAAATGCCAAAGGTAAACTTTTCCCCCATTTTTATCAGAGAATAAGGCAGAACATATACAGTTGGGGTTGTGGTTGTACTGTATTTAATGTGTGTGTGTCTCTAATCAACACAATCTCTTTGATTAACCGGGAGATTATATTTACTGTATTTTGACTGGAAGGAACCGCTGACGATGGTTTATAATAGCGAGTATCTTACCGATCATAAAGCAGTAAAATCTCCTGCTTAAATGTTATGTAATGGCACTTGAAGATTAAAAAATCATTAACAAATAAGAAAAAAAAACAGTACAGCGTCTGTGGTATCCAGTGGCAGAAAGAAAACTTTGGCGAAGGCACCAAAAATGCTTTCTAATGAAATACATCACATAGAAAGTCGTCCTCAGTGACACAAAAAAAGAGGGAAATCCGTGTCTATGAACACGAATCAATAGATTATAATTCATTACTAAAATGACGCGAGACTGGGCTGATTTACTGCTGTGTCCAAGTCTGACTCTGCACTTGGGTCCACATGTCTCCTCATGGCAGACGTCTAGAGCTTCTGCCTCTCATACAGTCAACCCAGGATTGATCCCTGGCCCTGATTGCAATATTAAAATATTATTGTCTCCTCACAAGATTTTTGCTTTCCATTGGAAAACATAAAGTAATGAAGGTCATCCACTATTTGTAGCAGTCAGAAACTCAGCCTATCTCTGTAAACACATCCCACACATCTACAAGCTCCAATACACAAACCGGAGACTGAACTACAGTAACCTTGTCTACCCTCAATTATTTCAATTTCATACAGATAAACATATACCGGAATATAATACATTCTAATATCTCAAAATCTCCATTCTATCTTCTCTGCCTTTGTAGCTTCTTGCATCATTTCATCCCTTTCTGAACGAAACTCTGCTTCCACCTTTACTATTGGAGCCACAAACAGAGTTTCTCTGCTTACTTTCCTCATCCATTTCCTATATCTGTCCTTCATCTTTAAAAACTTGAATTCCAAACCAGATTGGTTAAGGCCTGGGCTACCAATGTCTACCACAGGTATTGTTAACTAACAAGGTACCGGAAATTCATTTCAAACAGGGTGATGAATGTAAAGATGGAAGTTTAAGGAGAGATAAATGTTATCAGTGCCTACGTTCTGCAAGTGGGTTGTGAGATGGAGGAAAAAGAAAAATTCTGTAGTTAGTTAGATGAAGTGGTGGAGGGTGAACCGAGGAAATAAAGCTTGGTGATTGGACAGACTTCCATGAGCATGTTGGTGAATGAAACAGAGGTGATGAGGAGGTGATTGAGGAGAGGAATGTGGAAGGGCAAATGGTATTTGCAAAAAGGATGCAAATTGCAGTGGTGAACACGTATTTTAGGAAGAAGGAGGAACATAGGGTGACAAACAATATTGGATAAGTGTGTTGACGGGGGACAGTGTAGCTAGACAGCATCGGATGGTGGTCTGTAGGATGGTTTTGGAGGTGAAGAAGAAAAGGAGGAGGGTGAGGACTGAAAGAAGAATAAGATAGTGGAAGCTGAAGGAGGAAGTCTGTAGTGTGAGGTTCAGGGAAGAGGTCAGACAGGGGCTCAGTGGTGGTGAAGAGGTGCTGGATGATTGGGAAACTACTGAGTGATAAAAGATACAGCTAGAAAAGTTCTTGGTGTGACATCTGGAAATAGAAAGGAAGAGAAAGAGAAGTGGTGGTGGAATGAGGAAGTGCAGGAGAGCAATAGGAGAAAGAGGTTGGAGAAACAGAATTGGGATCGACAGATTGATGAGAAAAGTAGGCAGGAGTACAAGGAGATGCAGCAGCAGGTTAAGAGGGATGTGGTGAAAGCCAAGGAAAAGGCATATGAGGAGATGTAGGAGAAGTTGGACACTGAGGAAGGAAAAAAGGATTTATACCGATTGGCCAGGCAGAGGGACCAAGCTGGGAAGGATGTGCTGCAAGTTAGAGCAATAAAGGATGGAGATGGAAATGTGTTGACTAGTGAGGAGAGTGTGTTGAGAAGATGGAGGGAGTATTTTAAGCAGCTGATGAATGATGAAAATGAGAACGAGAGGGTTGGATAATGTGGAGTTGGTGAAGCAGGATGTGGATAGGATTAGTAAGGAGGAAGTGAGAGCAGCGATTAAGAGGATGAAGAGTGGAAAGTCGGTTGGACCAGATGACATACCAATAGAAGCATGGAGATGTTTAGGAGAGATGCAGTGGAGTTTTAACAAGATTGTTTAACAAGATTCTGGAAGATGAGAAGATGCCTGAGGAATGGAGAAGGAGTGTGCTGGTAATGATCTTTAAGCATAAGGGAAATGTGCAGACCTGCAGTAACTACAGGGGAATTAAGTAGATCAGTCACACCATGAAGTTATGGGAAAGAGTAGTGGAATCCAGGCTGATTTCTTCCGGGCAAAAAGCATTCACATGATTAAAAAAGTGCAGACAAGCTAAATTTAGCTCATAATGATTAATTAAAAAACTAGATTTCAGCAACAATGAGAATCATATGATCAGGTTACTGAAGTTCTCAGAGCTTTGTATAACACTGGCCAAGTTGAAAGTGAAAATGTTACTATTAATATTGTTAGCTGGTGTTGTTACGTTGTCTTTTTTTTTTTTTTTTTACACGGTGGAGGGTGGAATGAATGGACATTGTCTACAAAAAGACTGACACATGATCCATCCAAACAATTACAGTCCAGAGTGAAATGAGTTTTCAGTTTTTAAATGATGTTTTATTTCATTCACAGCATAGACTCCAATAGTTTCCAAGGTATTGGTACATGTAAAGAATAAAACTATAAAGTATTAAAGTATTAAAAAATGTCTAGAAGAGGCAGATCTGACTGTAAAGGCACATGTGAGATGATAAATTACAGCATATTAGACCCAGTGATCACAGTCCAGTTTAACATCTTCTTATGGTCCATTTAGCTTTAAACTACAACTATTTTTTTCCAGCATCATCAATGTACAGTTGTGTGCAAAAGTGAAGACAAAAGGAAAAATTATATTTAAAAAAACACATTCTTTTATTTTTATGATCTATTTTGCAGATGCTTCCTTCATTAGCACGAGTAACAGCATATGCTTAAGAAATGCTGTGGAAAAGTATGACACTCACGTGATACAGCATGTCACTCCGCATTTAAATCCTCCGATGCCACAGCTGTATTTAGCTTTATTTTTCTATCAGCTTCTTCTTACATTTAATGTCACAGCTTCTCATGTTACCATGAAACCGCAAAACTTCTCTGTCCTGAAAATTCTGGAACCTTCTGGAAAAGTTATATCTTTACCCTGTACTGTAAAAACCCTGACTCTGGAGACTACTTCCATAAATGTTCCATGAGCAGCCCCTTACTAGGATTGATTGAAGGATTATGCAGGATATTTAATGTGTTTATGTGGAACCTCTGCTTCACCAGTCCCTGTGAGTGAGATGTTACTACAGAAAAGTTAACATATTTAAATAAACACATTAACATCTATCTATCTATCGTCAAAGCGGCTGGTATTAAAACTTAATCAATACAAACTGGCCAATCAGATTAAAGAAATAAAGAGCGCTGTGGTATCTTGTTTCCAGCTCTGCCTGAACTATCTTAAAGCCATAATTATGGATGGAGTTCTCTTCAAGTGAAAACCACTGACTATAGCTTAGAAAGGTTCCACATGAACAAACTGAAGATCCATGAAGGAGAATGAAAGTCAGTAGGAGTAAGACAGAATACATGTGTGTGAATGAGAGGGAGGGCAGTGGAGGGGTGCGGTTGCAGAGAGAGAGAGTTTGGACATGTGCAGAGGAGGGACATGGGGTATATCAGTAGGAGAATGCTGAGGATGGGGCCACCAAGAAGGAGGAAAAGAGGAAGGCCAAGGAGGAGGTTTATGGATGTGGTGAGGGAAGACATGCAGGTATTTGGTGTAAAAGAGGCGGATGTAAAGGAAGGGGGGCAGGGGGTATGGAGACAAAGGATCCGCTGTGGCGACCCCTAATGGTAGAAGCCGAAAGAAGAAAAAAGGAAAAAAAAGAAGAAGAAGAAGAAGAAATGTAAGATTATTTACTGTAGTAACATTTTGTTCAAGTGCATCTGTAAGTTCATTCATACAAGTAAAGCTGGGCATTTAGCTTGTCATCTAAAATAGTTGGTGCTTGCAGGCAAACTGATGTTTAACCTTGACATTAACACGTATATTAATGCTAGCTTATGTCTGAGGCTACGTCCACATTAATTTGAATACATTTAATCTAAAAAACATTTTGCGTCCGCACTTTCATTTTCAATCGTTTCCCAAAAAGTTGCTCCTCCACACTGAAATGTCAGAAACGTTTACGTCCCTGTACTTGCATGAGCAAAACGTAAGCCTCTCCGACCTGCGTCGTTTCTGCTTGGTCTTTTTTTTACTTTCTGGTTCTTTAAAACATCACAGCAATAAGTAAAAATGTGTCATTGTTTCCGAAAGCCTCTATTTTCACAGTCCTGCAATGGAAAAACGTCGTTTTTAAATTGATCTGCTTTGGAAAGCATTTTTTTAAAAAGCTCCATTTTTGTTGTCTGAAAATGCCATCTCAGTGTGGATGGGAGGCCGAAACCGAGAGAAAAATATGCGTATTCAAACAAAAACGTATGAGTGGACATGACCATAGACAACTAAAATAGCCAACACTTTGAAACGACATGCTGTCAGGCAAAAGAACATGCCGGAAACCGAAGTGAAATCCACAAGGCTTTTTAATGAAAAGAACAGGGCAAAGCACAAAAAAGAAACCCCAGGTTTGCTAAACCAGGTAAGAGCTGTGATCAGGCAGAAGCAAAACAAAACCACCTAGAGTCACATAGCCAACGAATAAACAATACTGAGTAGTTTGGGTAGTCCGACAGTGTTCTATTGCCTAAGCTGTAGAACGGACAATGAGCTGGTGGAGGAACGGGGGTTATATAGCATGGGAGCTGATGAGGGCCAGGTGTAGCTGATTAGTAAGTGGGAGAGTGGCTTGGAGTGATAAGTGAAGGTGTGGCTGGTGGATCCCTGACAGTACCCCCTCCCCCAGGGGCGGCTCCCGACGCCCTAACCCTGCGCCTGGGTCGACCCCGACCCCGGGGCGCTGGTTGAAGCGGATGAGCGGCGTGGAACTCCTCCAGGAGTGCTGGATCCAATATGTTCTGCCTCGCCACCCATGATCGTTCCTCAGGGCCGTAGCCCTCCCAGTCCACGAGGTATTCCAGCACCCTGCCCCGACGACGAGAGTCCAGCACCTCCCGTACCGTATAGACCGAGGGTTGTTCCAATACTTCAGGCGGAGGGGGCCTGACCTCGCTGGGGCGTTGGGCAGTTGGTGGATGGTGGATGGTGTGGCTTAAGAAGTGACACGTGGAAGGTGGGGTGTAGCCGGTACTGTGGCGGGAGTTCCAGACGGTATGCCGCCTCGTTGACCTGCCTTTCAATCCTGAACGGCCCGATGTACCGGGGGCTCAACTTCCGACAGGGGAGCCGCAGTCGGAGATCTCTGGTGGATAGCCAGACCCAGTCTCCGGGCCTGTAAGCGGGGGCTTCCGACCTTCGTGCATCCGCATGTCGCCGGGTTTCCCTCACTGCCCTGCGCAGCTGAGTGTGTGCAGCATCCCATGTCCGGACGCTCTCCCGGAACCAGTGGTCCACCGCGGGCACATTGGAGGGCTCATCGGACCAGGGAAACAGTGCGGGTTGGAAACCCAACACGCATTGAAAAGGCGTGAGACCTGTGGTGTCTTGGCGCAACGAGTTCTGTGCGTACTCCGCCCAGGGCAGGAACCGGCTCCACTCCTCCTGGTCCTGATGGCAACATGTCTTCAGGTACCTCCCCAGCTCTTGGATCTTCCGCTCGGTCTGGCCGTTCGACTGGGGGTGGTAACCGGACGACAGGTTGACGGTGACTCCCAGTAGTCGGAAAAAACGCCCTCCAGACATGTGAGGTGAACTGAGAGCCCCGGTCAGACACTATCTCCTCCGGGAGGCTGAAGTTGCGGAAGACGTGATGGAAGAGCGCCTCCGTGGTTTCCAGAGATGTGGGGAGGCCTCGGAGAGGGACAAAGCGGCAGGCCTTGGAGAACCGATCGACGACCACGAGGTGAAACCCTCCGACCGTGGCAGGTCTGTGACAAAGTCTATGCCGATATGTGACCACGGCCTTTGTGGAGTAGGTAGGGGGACGAGTTTGCCCATTGGTAGATGTCGGGGAGTTTTTGAGATGGCACAGATGTTGCAGCCTCGGACGAACTCGGCCACTGTATTGCTCATACCTGGCCACCAGTATCGCCCCTGAACCAGACGCAGGGTCTGCCTCCTGCCTGGTTGCCCTGAACCAGGGACTTCGTGGACTGCTCTAAGTAAGGCCTGTCGACACACTGGAGGAACAAAGGTCCGGTCCTCGGGACAACCAGGGGGCATCGGTTCTCCTCGTGTGGCCCTGCGGATGTTCTCCAACTCAAGTCAAGTCAAGTCAAGTTTATTTGTATAGCACTTTTCACAACAGACATTGTCTCAAAGCAGCTTTACACAAATCAACAGTGATGGTGAATGGTGTGAATTTGTCCCTGATGAGCAAGCCGTGGCGACTGTGGCAAGGAAAAACTCCCTTAGATGTTATGAGGAAGAAACCTTGAGAGGAACCAGACTCAAAAGGGGAACCCATCCTCATCTGGGTGACATCAAGAGTTTGATCATAAATCTTTCAACGATACAGAACACTGGAGAGTGAGAACTAACATGAGTACTGGAGTATAAGTTTATAAGTAATGTTCTTTCTGCAGTCTTAAACAGTCTATATGGATAGTAGCTCCTAGTTTTATGAGCTCAGCATTTGTGATCATCACAGATCCAGCATCAGCTTCTCCATGCCAGAGCCTTTAAACACTCCAGGAGGTCCAATGTCAAAACTCCACACATGTAGCGGGATCCAAATGGCACTGGTACGTCTCTAGATGGTTCGGGATGTTTGCGAGTTCGGCATCAACTTCTTCAAAGGTCCGTAATCATCATGAGGTGGGAGGTGACTGAAGCTGGTCAAACCTCAGGGTGTCTCGGGATGGGGAGAGAAAGAGAAGCAGTGGAGAGGAATTAGCGTAGCTGCTGTTCATGATATTAACAGCACAAGTTGATAATGTGCATGTGATCAGATGTTCTGGAGCACAAGGTTATGAAGTGAGATGTATGTTATGTGTAGGCTTTGCTAAAAAGATATGTTTTTAATCTACACTTAAACTAGGTGAGTGTGTCTGAGCCCCGAACACCGTCAGGAAGACTATTCCAGAGTTTAGGAGCTAAATATAAAAATGCTCTACCACCTTTAGTGGACTTTGCTATTCTACGAACTACTAGAAGCCCAGAGTTTTGAGATCTTAGGGAGCGTGGCGGATTGTAGCGTGTTAAAAGACTGGATAGATACATGGAAGCCAAACCATTTAGTGCTTTATAAGTGAGAAGTAATAGTTTGTAGTCTATTGGAAACTTAACAGGAAGCCAATGTAGGGACGATAAGATCGGGGTTATGTGATCATATTTTCTTGCCCTTGTAAGAACTCTGGACTTCTGGACTAACTGAAGCTTGTTTATTAATGATGCAGGACATCCACCTAGTAACGCATTACAGTAGTCTATTCTGGAGGTCATGAACGCATGGACGAGCTTCTCTGCATCGGATATGGACAACATATTTCTTAGTTTAGAAATATTTCTAAGGTGAACGAAGGCTGTTTTTGTAACTTGGTTGATATGATTTTTAAAAGACAAGTCGCTGTCTAAAATAACACCCAGGTCTTTTACCGTTGAACTAGTGGTTACAGAACATCCGTCTAAATGCAGGTTGAGATGCTGGAGCGACTGTATACTAGTTTTTGGGCCAATGAGCAAAAGTCTTATCAGAATTTAAAAGTAGAAAGTTATGGGTCATCCAATCTCTTATTTCCTTAACACACTTAGTTATCCGGGTTAATTGAGCTGTATCACCTGGTTTAGATGAGATATATAGCTAAGTATCATCAGCATAACAATGGAAGCTAATTCCATGCCTTCTAATAATATTTCCTAATGGAAGCGTGTATATTGTGAAGAGCAGGGGTCCTAGAACTGAACCTTGCGGCACGCCATAATTTACTTGCCTTAGCCTGGATTACTTGCCTTAGCCTGGATAGCTCTCCAGCTTAATGCCTGTCCCTGAATGTCGATGTAATTTTGTAAGCGATCTAGGAGGAGATCATGGTCTATAGTGTCGAATGCAGCACTAAGATCTAGTAAAAAACTCCCATATGATCGGGCTCAGAATGATCGTCAGAGGCAAGATAGGCCCAGGCTCGGTGTGTTCCTCAGGTCCATACACCCTGGAGAGAGCATCGGCCTTGCCGTTCTTTGATCCTGGCCGATAGGTGATGCTGAAGTTAAACCGGGTAAAAAAATGAGCCCACTGTGCCTGACGGGGATTTAGGCGCTTGGCCTCACGGAGGTACTGAAGGTTCTTGTGATCCGTGATGACTATGAAAGGATGGACAGCCCCCTCCAGCCAATGTCTCTACTCCTCCAGGGCCAGTTTGATGGCTAGGAGTTCCCGGTTACCAATGTCAAAATTCTGTTCCGCTGGAGACAGCTTTTTTGAGAAGTAGGCGCAGGGATGGAGTCGAGGGGGAGTCCCCAACTGCTGGGAGAGGGTGGCCCCTACGCCCGTGGAAGATGCGTCCACCTCGACAACAAACAGGAGCTGGGGGTCAGGATGATGGAGAAGCGGAGCGGCACAGAACCTCGTGCGTAGCTCCTCGAAGGCCTTTTGTGCTTCTGGGGTCCAGGAGAGAGTCTTGGCTTTTCCTCGCAGGAGAGACGTGAGTGAGGCGGTAACCAGGCTGAAACCTCCAATGAACCGGCGGTAGAAGTTGGCGAAGCCAAGAAACCTCTGGAGTTCCTTGATTGAGGTGGGAACAGGCCAATCCCGTACGGCCATCACCTTCCTTTCAACCATCCTGATGCCTGCTGCGTTGATGTTGTAACCCAGGAACTGTATTTCCGAGCGATGGAATTCACACTTGGGAAGGTTGAGATATAGTCGGTGTTCTCGCAGCCGGGCTAGGACCTGGGTGACGTGCTTGTGGTGTTCTTGCAGCGTCCTGGAGTAGATCAGGATGTCGTCGATGTAAACAATTACGAACCGATGGAGGAAGGGACGGAAAACCTCGTTCATACACTTTTGAAAGACCGCCGGAGCAATGGAAAGGCCATACAGCATGACCCGATACTCATAGTGACCAGAGGGAGTAATGAACGCCGTCTTCCACTCGTCCCCTTCGCGGATGCGCACCAGGTTGTACGCGCTTCGGAGATCCAGCTTGGTGAAGACGCGAGCCTCACGTAGTTCTTCCAAGGCCGCTGGGACAAGGGGGAGCGGGTACGGAAGCAGGGCGATCTGTGCATTAAGGCCCCTGTAGTCGATGCATGGGCGCAATCCCCCGTCCTTCTTTGCCACGAAGAAGAAGCTAGAGGCCGCCGGGGAGGAAGACTGGGTGATGAAGCCCTGTCGGAGGGCCTGTTGGATGTAGCCCTCCATTGCTTGGTGTTCCGGGGCTGACAAGGGGTAGACCCGGCCCTTCGGTAGCTTAGCCCCAGGCTTTAGATCAATGGCACAGTCCCACGGCCGGTGTGGGGACTGTGCCATTGAGTTTGAGTGGTTGAGGGACTGTGCCATTGAGGGGATTGAGTGGTGGCCTCCTCACTAAAGACGTCAGAGAAGGCCCGATATTCATGCGGGATCTCCACCTGAGCGGGTTGGGGAGCTCCTTCCACTTGAGTAGCTGCCAGGGTAAAGACGGTCCGGAGGGGAGTCAGGAGTGGACACTTCTGCTGGCAGGCGGGGCTCCACTCCAAGATGTCGCACGGGTCCCAGGAACAAGTGGGGGAGTGCTTGGCTAACCAGGGACGACCCAGGATCACGTCCACTGTCGAATCCTCCAGTACGAGAAGTTGAATCTCTTCTTGGTGTAGCACTCCGACTTGGAGGACAATAAGTGGAGCACAGTACTTCACCTTGCCCTTCCCTAATGGTCGTCCCTGGATAGTCTGGACGGCCAGTTCCTGGGATCCCCTCTGCCAGCGTAGCTGGAGGCGTTCTAGACACGCCTGGGAGATGAAGTTCCCCGCGGATCCAGAGTCAACTAGGGCAGTAGCCGATAGAGAGAGAGCAGGGGTTACCAAGGTGACCCTGAGCGTAGACAGATGAGTAATGTCAGAAGAAAGCGTGACAGTACTCACCGTCTGATGAGGAGGCCTCACAGGACATTGGGCCACGCGATGTCCTCTCTTTTCCCAGTAGAGGCAAGCTCCAGCCGCCCACCGGCGCTCCCTTTCTTGCCGAGACAGCCGCTGTGACCCGAGTTGCATGGGTTCGGGTTCTGGAGTTGTTGGCGCTGCCATAGCCTGTGCTGGTTCGACCTCGGGGGATTTGCAGGCTGCTAGGTGTTGAGAGACTCGGATGGATCTCTGAATAAAAGCCTCAAGCCCCAGAGAGTCATCATAAGTGGCCATCGCCAGCCGGAGCTCCTGATTTAGGCCTCTGCGACATACAACCAACAGCGCCTTCTCATCCCAACCAGCAGATGCCACCAGAGTGCGGAAGCGGAGGCTGTAACTCGACACGCTGTCTGTCCCCTGGTGGAGGTTGAGCAGCTGATCAGCGGTTGAGGTATCCCCGGGGGCGGTGCTAAATACCTCGGTGAAATGATTTGTGAAAGCGGCCTATGATGTCAGGGCCCGGCTCGCTGCGCTCCAGAGCGCTCTTGCCCACGCTAGCGCTCTTCCGGTGAGCAGCGAGATCAGAAACGCGACTTTTGCTCGTTCGCTAGGAAAACATTGTGGTCGCATCTCGATGTAGATGGCCGCCTGGAGCAGGAAGCCATGACATTCCGCCGCGTTTCCGGAAAAAGACGCTGGGAGAGCCATCGGGCTGCCGGATGGTGGAGGAGTTTGGTGCGTGGCTTCCAGCCGGAAAGCCTCTCGAGGCGCGGCGGTGAGCTCCCTCATGAACTCGGACGTGGCAACGGGCTGGTCCTCCGCTAACCCGGACGCGGCAGCGGGCTGGTCCTCCATGCTGAGGTAACGCGGTTTCTTTCCTTCCGTGTTATGGTGCCCCTCGGTTTGTGAAGGTCCGTTCTTCTGTCAGGCAAAAGAACGTGCCGGAAACCGAAGTGAAATCCACAAGGCTTTTTAATGAGAAAAGAACAGGGCAAAGCACAAAAAAGTAACCCCGGGTTTGCTAAACCAGGTAAGAGCTGTGATCAGGCAGAAGCAAAACAAAACCACCTAGAGTCACGTAGCCAACGAATAAACAATACTGAGTAGTTTGGGTAGTCTGACAGTGTTCTATTGCCTAAGCTGTAGAACGGACAATGAGCTGGTGGAGGAACGGGGGTTATATAGCATGGGAGCTGATGAGGGCCAGGTGTAGCTGATTAGTAAGTGGGAGAGTGGCTTGGAGTGATAAGTGAAGGTGTGGCTGGTGGATCCCTGACACATGCACCCATGGTCACATACATCTACTTTTCTTTTTTTGTCCCAGTTAATTTGCCTGAATCTAGTGTAGCATGTGATGCCCAACTGGAGGTAGCGACATTAAAGAGGTAGAACAGCATCATGAATTCATTGTGTGATAATCCTCCAATCCAATATGTCGACCGTGTGTCTATTCGAACAAAGCGAAAATGAGAAAGTTGTCGAATGTATGAAGTGGAGAGCTGTTAGTAATTCATCATAACTCCTCCTTTTTTTCTTCTTTCGGCTTCTCCCATTAGTGGGCGCCACAACGGATCATCCATCTCCATACTCCCCCTGTCCTCTACATCTGCCTCTGTCAACCCATTAGTAATTTATCATAACACTTTTTTAAATGTAAATTATTATATATTTTTTTACTTGTAGCATATTCAAGGTTGCTTATTTGCTGAAAAGAAACGTTTGCATTGCAGACATTAGCTAAAGAATTTGAACACCTATATTTTAATCATTATTATATGAAACAAGTCTGATTATCAGATCCTGTTGGTTGGTAGCATGTGATAGAGTCAGGTGGTGTGTATAATGAGCTGTAGGGTGGATCTCTGAGGTAAAAAAGTAAGATTTAATTGTGATAATCAGTATGATGATGGCTCATTAATGCACAGGTTAACGTTAACCTGGATAAAGTGAACGCATATTTCACATTCTGTGTCCTTTCCATTTCTGGGAATCGGCTGAAATACAAGGCAGAGAGGAACCGTAAATGAATGTTTCCATGGGTGAAACCACAAATGTTGGAAATATTACAATGAACATGGTGATGATAACTGTGTGTTCAGTGAATTTATTCAGTTCTAGATCCTTCACTCCTTTTTGGTCTTCGGAGTTCTCCTGAAGCACTTCCTGCAACAGAACGTGCAGGATTTGACGGTAATAAAAACAACAGTGACCATTACGAGCAGGAGGAAGCCCAAGACATCCAGACTGTGGTATTGAACCCAGTTGAGATGATGAGCGGCAGGTCTCAGGTGCTCGGCTCCTCCGTGTCTCATCACAAACTCGGTCCAGAACACGGCCAAATCCAGTGGTTCGATCGGACGGTCTTTATGGATTGCAGACAGCTCCGTGATCTTCTGCTTGTAGCTGTGAATAGAGGAAGAACATCTAATAGAAAACATTTAGAAGAAATTAAACAATGACTGTGAGGGATCCAGCTGTTCAGGCTTAAGGGCCTTGCTCAAGGGCCACGCAGTGAAAGCTTGGTGGTGTTGGGATTTGAACTCCCTTTTGAACAAACTTTTGATCAGTAATCCAACATCTTAACATCTGAGGTACCACATCCCCCATTAATAAAAAAAAAACCATCTCGTCCTAAAGAAATTGCAATGTACTGACATTGGAGACTCTTTCCATAAATTTAAAACAAAACATCTCCAAACTGTTAGAAAACCACAGAACCGATCACACTCTTTCTAACACTTCTATATGTGAGCCAGTCATTAGTGTAGTAATGACCGATGCTGAATGGCCTGTCTTCAGTCTTTACCTCTTGTCGTTAAGGATTTTCTTGAGCGCCCCCAGCAGGTGCTCCGAGGTCAGGTCATACATGGTGAGACTCTCAGCGACTCCACGCACCACCATGCGGAGAACGTTGTCTCGCTGATCTCCGAACAGAGGGATCATCACCATGGGAACGCCGTTACAGATCCCCTCGTAGATCCCGTGGGTTCCTCCGTGTGTGATGAACACTTTGGCCTTGGGGTGAGCTTTAGAGAACAGGGGATTTAAAGAAATGCATCGAATGTCAATCAAATCTTTCAAAAAGTGTGATACAGGAGGAGCTGGGAATCATGTTGGATTAAATTAAACTGCATGATTCTGTAAATCACATAAAAGATTTTTCTACAGTTCAATTGTTAATAATTAATTAAAAATAAAAAATAATAAAAAAATCTGCTTTTATTGATTCCGTTATAAAAAGATCTCTAAAATTCTGTGCGTGAGACATTTGTGTAATATGTGTGATAGGTGTGTGTATGCCTGTGTGTGTGTGTGTATTTGTGTGATAGGTGTGTGTGTGTGTATGCCTGTGTGTGTATATGTGTGATAGGTGTGTGTATGCCTGTGTGTGTGGGTGTATTTGTGTGATAGGTGTGTGTGTGTGTATATGTGTGATAGGTGTGTGTGTATGCCTGTGTGTGTATATGTGTGATAGGTGTGTGTGTATGCCTGTGTGTGTGTATACGTGTGATCTGTGTGTGTGTGTTTCTCCTCGGTGTAAACGTTTACACAAACCTAGCAGGTCGTTCTGCGGAAGCCATTTCGACACTTTGACATTTTCAGGAATGTCTTTGGGAAGGACGCCGGTGTATCGCCACAGGACCTGAAACACAAACCAGCAGCGGAGACTTTGCTTCAGTAACAAACACTACAGCTCTTCACTCTGAGTCTCTTCACTCTGAAACAAATTACTCCATAATAGCTGTATGCCTGGTCAGGTATCAGACACGTAGGTTCTCCTCACCCTCTGAGGAATCTGCCTGAAAACCTTGATAAACTCTAGTGCTTTGTACTCGGGGAGCTCAGACACGAAGGATCCCAGAGTGAACACGATGAAGCCGTGATCTCCAGAACCTTCCACAAACTCCTCCAGGTCCTGCAAAGAAAACGGACATCAGTGAACTGTTCATCACAATCAGCCTGAGATAGGTCTGTATGTGTATACAGGTGTGTGTGTGTGTGTGCATATGTGTGTGCATATGTGTGTGTGTGTGTGTGTGTGTGTTGGATGTGTGTCTGTAATTGAGCATGTCAAAGTGATAGATCTGTGTGTGATTAGTGTATGTGATACCTTAGGCGTGTGTGTGTACCTGTGTGTGCGTGTGTGTGTGCGTGTGCGTGTGAGATAGGTCTGTGTGCAATATGTGCGTGTGTGTGTGTTTGTGTGTGTGTGTGTGTGTGTGTGTGTGCAAAATAGGTATGAGTGATGAATGTGTGTGTGTGTGTGTGTGTGTGTGTGTGTGTGTGTGCAAAATAGGTATGTGTGCAATATGTGTGTGTGTGTGTGTGTGTGTGTGTGTGTGTGTGTGTGTGTGTGTGTGTGTGTGTGTGTGTGTGTGTCGGTGAGCATGTCAAAGGTATGAGTGATGAGTGTGTGTGTGTGTGTGTGTGTGTGTGTGTGTGTGTGCAAAATAGGTATGTGTGCAATATGTGTGTGTGTGTGTGTGGGTGAGCATGTCAAAGGTATAAGTGATGAATGTGTGTGTGTGTGTGTGTGTGTGTGTGTGTGTGTGTGTGTGTGTGTGTGTGTGTATGTGTGTGTGTGTGTGGGGGTGAGCATGTCAAAGGTATGAGTGATAAATGTGTGTGTGTGTGTGTGTGTGTGTGTGTGTGTGTGTGTGTGTGTGCGAAATAGTTATGTGTGCAAAATGTGTGTGTGTGTGTGTGTGGGGGTGAGCATGTCAAAGGTATAAGTGATGAATGTGTGTGTGTGTGGGGGGGGGGGGGGGGTGAGCATGTCAAAGGTATGAGTGATAAATGTGTGTGTGTGTGTGTGTGTGTGTGTGTAGGTGAGCATGTCCAAGATATAAGTGATGAGTGTGTGTGTGTGTGTGTGTGTGTGTGTGTGTGTGTGTGTGTGTGTGTGTTAGCAAAACTAGTTAGTTAAACAGAAATTTTCTCTGACTATAAATAAATAAATAAATATTTAAGCAGATTTTTTTTTAGATCCAGTAGTAATTTTTTATCATCTCTATCTGTGGAATCTTCTCAGAAGACTCCAGACTCTGATCTCCATGAGACGGGTTGGATAGGGTTTTTCCTTACATAAAGTATCCAGAAAGTTTTTACAGCACATTTTTTTAAGTTACAATCAGCGTTCACATTCATCCCAAAGGGGTTTCCAGAGCTCTATAGCAGGAGCTTCTCCACACCAACTCATGTAAAGCAGATCTTCATGGAGCTGCCTTGGTGATGCTGGAACAAGCTTGGTTCTCTTGGTTCATGTGAAGGAAAGTTTTTATGCTCCCACATCCAAAGGCATCTTATACAATTAATAAAGTTGCACATTTGGCTGGAAGTCGGGTGTCCAGATCATTTTGGCTGTAATGTATCAGAGATTTAAATTGCTGTTTCTGCTTTACATGGTGCAGATATTTAATACAACCATTGAAAAAGCACCAGTGTTCTTTAATTTTTTTTTTACAGCAGCACTGATTAGATGAGCAGGTCTGAAGCAAACAGATCAAACGTTGTGTTTGTTTAAAGATTGTGACAGCCGATAAGAACACGAGAGCATGTCCTGATTAAGCGTGTAAAGGTCAGGAGGAAAACGCTGTGTAACGGCGACTAATCAAACTCACCTTCACTCAGACTTACTGAACAGAACTAGAGAGAGCTCAGTCTAAATATATACTGAGAGATGATCAGGTTTTTTCATGCGAGTGGCAAATAAATCGAGATTTCCTGAATATATATATCGCAGTTCTTAAAAATCCGGATTATATCATACATTACAGTTAGTAACAGAGCCGTCATGCTGTTCATTTCCATCTAATTATTTTCCTCTAACAACAGCATGAATTACCTGTAATTAGAGTGTGTGGAGCGTTTCTCTGTTTACAACACACCCATCCCCCCCGCCCACACACACACACACACACACACACACACACACACACACACACACACACACACACACACACACAAAGAGATTATCGTGAGGATTTAACCTTCACCCGAAATCTTAAGCATGAGAGTTTTAGCTCACAGTGACCCTGCAATAGTGGGATTATCTTGTGCTTTGTGTAGACATTAACCCCATCACTAATTAACCCCATCACTAATCTCCACACACACACACACACACACACACTTCTACAATTTCAGTAGTATTATTTTCTTTTAAATGGATGAAGTTTAGCTTCTAAATCAATCTAAATCAAAATATATATATTTACTTATTTATTTATTTATGTTACTGTATTAATGTATTTATATCAAGTGGAAAGAATGTTCTCAAGTAAGATGTTCATGTTTTTCCCAACTAGAAGTGCTGAAATAAATCATGAATTTTGAGTATTTTGAAGTCATTAATTCATTCATGTATCTGGATCAGTGGTCCTACACACTATCAGAATCACTATTTTTGTTTTAATACATATTTTTGAAATTATTCCCAGTAGCCTGTTTTCTTCATTTCACATATTTTCTGTTAGAGATTCTATCCAATCAGATTTCAGCCCTCCCATGTTGCCAGGGTCAAAAAGATCTGAGTTGAGGCCTTTAGAATCAACAAAGTGGGTGAAGGTAGTTTAGAATTAATGAAAATTTCAAGTTGGCGACTCCGGGGACGTCTCGCATTTGTGTACAATACCATCGGCATTTTCACGTCCAGACTGCCTCAACCCAGATTCCACACCACGCGATATCAAATTAAACTCCACAAAACGGCTTAAATTTCCCAAAAGTAGTTATGTGGTTTAAGAATTTTAGTTGGATGAATCTTAATCATAGTTTTAACTGAATCAGTCTGGGAAAAGCAGCAAGCCATCAAGGACCTTCTCTAACCAAAAGGTGACCATGATTTAAACAATACCCTAACCCGACCTGCTGGGGGAGCCGGCACCAGCAAAGGTGTAAATACCACCTGCTGACCTCCAATTTAATAATGGTGTCACCCAGACATGTGTTTCTTTACTCATTTCCTACATTTAATATACATTTAAAAGCTAAATCGTGTCTACACTTTAAAGAGAAGAACAATTTAAAAGATCTGGGCAGAGTTTGTTCTGGGTTCTTTCTGACTCTGAGAAAATGCTTCATGTATTTTGTCACTGCTACGCTGGTATAAACTTCTTCTTCATTACGATCATCGTTGTCCTCATCATTTTTTTCTTACACCAGAGAATTCAGAGCTCGTAAACTGTCTGTATAATATTGACGCTTTCTCCAGCCATGTTCTCATAATGATGCTAGTAAAAAGTGGATTGATTTGGGTGGGACAAGGCCATGGTGTGAAATGCATGACCTGGTACTGATCTACACTATATAGACAAAAGGCACATGTTTGTAATTAATGTCTTTTGGTGCTGTAAAATTAAATTTACCCTTCACTGGAATTAGGAGACCCAAAATCTGATCCAGCATGACAATGCCCCTGTGCACAAAGCCAGCTCCTTGAAGATCTGCTCTCCATGGATGGGGATGAATGGGCTGCTATTGCCAATATACTGCATATATATATATATATATATATATATATATATATATATATATATATATATATATATATATATATATAAACATACACAGTGCTCTAAAATCATGCTGTATATTGAGTTTAAATATAAACAGTATTTCGAGCGTTTACACTTTGGAGCTGTTGAGTTCTGGGCCCTGATTGGTCAGAAGTTTATTACTTTTCTATAAAAGTCAAAAAATCAATGATCTTCTAAAACTTCCTGTAGTAACTGCTCACACAGGGACTCGTACGTGAACAGCTTTTCAGAATAAGAGGTTTTGATCAGCAGCCATTTATTTAACAATTAGTGAAGAAGTGCTTTCTAACAGTCAGAGTTACAACTGCAGCAGTGTTTTACGGCGTCTTCTTTACGGTTTCTCAGTAACATGAGAAGCTTCAGAAGAAAGGAGGAGAGAGGAACTGGTGAGGGAACGACTGTGTATGCCTGCTATAAGGTACAGTTAGTGAGAAGAGCTGAGAAATGTCACATTGTACACAGATTTTCCACAACGTTAAATTTAACTATAAAAGGGTAAAAAATTATGATGTACTTTTCCTAATAGAGTATTTGGGCAAAAGTTTGTGGACATCTGAACATAAGATTGGTATGTGCTTCTTTTTGAACGTGCCGCTGCAAATTTATGGGGAGATGTTCCACTAGATTTTGAAAGTTTTGCGCTTATTTAGGGTTCTGGTCTGGTTCCTCTCAAGGTTTCTTCCTCATACTATCTCCAGGAGTTTTTCCTTGTAAGAAGTGGTCTACAAATACAAATGAAATGAATTAAATATCAGGTACTAATGTAGGTGAGAAGATCCTGGGTGCAGTCACCGTTCTAATTCAGCCGAAAGCTGTTCAATAATGTTAAGAGCTTTATAGCAGGCCACTCAGGATCTTTCACTCTAAACCATGTGAAGCATATCTTCATGGAGCAGGCTTGGTGTACAGGGGTATCGCCATGCTGGAAAAGGTCAGAGTGTCCAAGTTCTAGTGAAGGGAAAATTTTGGGTTATTGCTGGATAAGTGGGGTGTCCCGATACTTTTGGCCTTATATTGTGCAGTTTGTGTGGTGTAAAAAAAATAAAAATGAATGTGATTCCAAACTGATTCAGATAAAACACATGAATAGAAAAGACCAGAATGGAGAAATAAAAAAAATACCACTGCAGGCTACTAAACAAATCTGCCACTTTTATGAACATCATGAAGATAACTCACCGCAGGCAGAGGATTCCTCTTGGCACAGTTGATGCCCCCAATTCTCACCATATTGGGCATCACAGGCCTCGGGTACTCAAAGGTAAAATCGTAGCGGTTAAGCCAAATGGCAGCATGTCCGAGAACATCTCTGAATGAAATATCCTTCTGGAGATATCTGCTGGTGAGTTCGTCAAAGCTGCTGAAGATGATTTTGCAGAGGATCGAATCAATTCCCGTCATTATCATGTTCTTGACTCTCTGATGGAACGTCATGACGTCGGTGTTGTCTGCGAAATAACGCGGGACATAGGATGGAGGCGACGGGCACTGAGAGGCTTGAAGGTCCAGTCCGCAGGGAAGTCCACGCAAGAAGTAAACGACAGGAAGCGAGAAAGCCTCAGCGATGATGGGGCCACATGGTAAGAAGGGATCGGTGAGCATGAGGTCGAATTGTTTCTCACGCAGGTTCTGCATCAGAGCCTCGTTATACAGCAGAGCCTCGCATCCTTTCACCTGCATGTTAAAAAAGCTGAGCAGACCGCCGATGTTCTCCAACAAGTCCGAGAACTCCGGTGCTTTCGTAATTCTCCTCTGCAGGTCTTTCATGCTCCCATGCAGCTCTTCATTGGTGTACGGAACCTTAAAGCTCTGAGCCGTGTACAGATCAGAACCCTTGATCAACACACTGGTCTCTGGAACCAGAACCACCATTTCGTGTCCTCTCAGAGACAACTCTTCCACCAGGATCTTCATACTGAGCCAGTGGCTGCCATCCACGGGCATCACCAGAACCTTCCCTCCTTCCACTGGTCCTGAAAAGCTGCAGAGATACAGATGCAGCCAGAGAGCTGCAAGCAGAGCAGGCATTTTTACCATAGTGCACTTCAGAGGAATCTAGAGGAAATGGGTTTGAGAGAAAAAAGTGTAGAAGAATGTAAAACAAGGAACAGGAATGTGAGAAGAAAAAAAGAACTCAAGCTCTTCGCATTGCTACTGAGCTTTTTCTCAGGAACAACAGGAAATATGAGACTCTGGGCTGAGGGAGGGGCCTTGGGGCATTGTGGGGGTGTACGTGGTTGCGTGACTGTGTGTGTTTGTGTATGAGGTTGCGTGCAGAGAGGGTGTGGGGTGTGTGTGCGCGCGTGTGTGTGTGCGTGTGTGTGCGTGTGCATGTGTGTGCATGTGGGCTGCTTCAAGCACCAATCACATGAGTGTGTAAACCAGTGGTCTAACATTACAAAGTCCACACACTGGGTTTAAGATTCTGGAAGTAAGACTTGAAGAGACTCACTTTAATCCTCACGCTAATCCTTACACTTCTTCTCCTCATTCACTTCACGTCTGAGCAAACGTCTCCAAATCTTTTTGTGTAAACAGAAATCTGGCTCAGAAGAAACTTTTCTCCATTGGGCCCAGAAACAGCGTTGCCTCATGTTTCCTGCTGGCAGAGTGGAACGGAAAGGTTGAGGAAAGGAACAGGAGGTGCAAAGTTTTCAAGGAGTGAATAAAACATTCACAACAACATTATCAGCCATAAAGTTTAAATAAATCCATACCAAAAGATCAAACTAATGATCAGATCTATAACAGGACACAAATGTGATCATTTATTCAATAACAAAATCAAACTCATATGCGAATAAATTTGTGGTTAAAAAGTAACCGAGGAAAAGGTGCATGTAAGAAAGGAGTCTCCAGTTTTACAACTAAATCATTACGTTCTTCAGGACGGATGAGTGGAGAGATGATGTGAGAAGAAAGACACAGGCTGGTGAAGAAAAGCGTTTATAGCTGCTGTAATGTAACATCTCACAAATATTCGACAGGATTGAATGTACGTATTAAAGGTTCAAATGTACTCGAAAAGGAGTGAAGTGATAGAAAAGAGTTTCTTTATCTCTCTTTCTTTCTTGCTCTCTCCTCCTCCCCCCATCACCCCTTTGTGTTTCCTGTATTTTTATCTCTTGTAGGTGGGAAATATCTGCTACTGTGCTTGTGTGGATTCTCATATCATTTATGGGTGTGACCCAGAGTTCAGTGATATTTTTCTTTCTTTCCAGTGAAATATAAAAATAAAAAAATAAAAATAAGAAGTTAAAGACTAATTAAAGAAAAATTGGGATCATTCTGAAAAATGGTTTACATTTTCAGGCTTTGCTTCATTATCAACTTTATTTATCATTAGCCAGAGTCTGAATTCAGTAGAGCTACATCAAACAATCAATCAATCAAACAATCAATCAATCAATCAATCAAACAAACAATCAATCAATCAATCAATCAATCATTATTAATATAAATGTAAAATATCTCAACTTGCTACAATTAAAATAACAATTAAAATTTGTATAAAGAAACAGTCAAATCAATAACAGTGGGATCATTAAAAAAGCATAATTATGAAAAATATTTTTGGAGACTGAAGATCCGCTGTGGCGCCCCCTAACGGGAGCAGCGGGAAGTAGAAAATAAATATGAAAAGTCTTTTATTTCATTGTTTGATATATACAAAACATTTGTTGTTTGTAATAATTTGCAATTCTGTGATGAATATTTGATTCAATTCTATTTATGATTAATCATCAACGTCAACCTGAAAAGAGCAGGGAACAGTTTCTTTATATATATAATAAAAATGTTCTTGAACACAATAAAAAAAAACAATAACAACAACACCAATAACACCAATAACACCAATAACACCAATAGCTCAGCGCACAAATGAACATATGAGAAAAGAATATGAATAAATACATAAATAAGCATTTTACTTTTTTTTTTATAATTCTGATGTAATCACTAAAACTTTTAACTTCTGTTTTACATCCAAAATATTATAAATGTCTGAATATTTTGAATTATTCGAATAGTAATTGTAACTATTTATCCTAAAATCCTGATTAATAAAGGAGCTGTATGAAAGTATCTCAAATATTTAATCTTATATACCAGAGTTATGGATTATAAATCGTAGGTAATTATAATACATATATATATATATACAATCTAAAAAAAAAAATTAAATTATTATTAATTATTAAAAAATATATAAAAAATAGTAAACATTATGATAAATTATTGTACATCTGCAATTGGGAGATTGACTGCAGTAACTCCAGATGTCATGTACCGCCCCCTAGTGACAAAATATTGACAGTAGACTGAAATAGAGACATGGAGTTGGGATTGTGGAAACACAGCCACACGTGTAAATCATTTAACAAAAAAAAGCACTCAGACAGGGAGAAAACTGAAAGATGGCCCAGGTGACATACCGGTAGAAGCATGGAGATGTTTAGGAGAGATGCAGTGCAGTTTTTAACTAGGATGTTCAACAAGATTCTGGAAGGTAAGAAGATGTCTGAGGAATGGAGAAGGAGTGTGCTGGTACTGATCTTTAAGAATAAGGGAGATGTGCAGACCTGCAGTAACTACAGGGGAATTAAGTTGATCAGTCACACAATGAAGTTCTGGGAAAGAGTAGTGGAAGCCAGGCTGAGAGAAGAGGTGACCATCTGTGAGCAACAGTATGGATTCATATCCACAGATGCTATATTTGCTTTGAGAATTTTGATAGAGAATTATAGAGAAGGTCAGAAGGAGTTGCATTGTGTATTTGTGTATTTAGAGAAAGTGTACGACAGGGTGGAGAGAGGAGTTGTGGTATTGTATGAGGAAGTCTGGTGTGTCAGAGAAGTATGTGAGGGTGGAGCAGGACATGTATAAGGACAGTGTGACAGCAGTGAAGTGTGCAGTAGGAATGACAGACTGGTTCAAGGTGAAGGTCGGACTGCATCAAGGATCGGCTCTGAGCCCTTTCCTGTTTACATTGGTGCTAAACAGGTTGAGAGACGAGGTCAGACAGGAGTCTCTGTGGACTATGATGTTTGTGGATGATATTGTGATTTGTGGTGAGAGTAGGGAGCAGGTGGAGAAGATCCTGAAGAGGTGGAGGTACATGCTGGAGAGAAGGGGAATGAAAGTCAGTAGGAGTAAGACAGAGTACATGTGTGTGAATGAGAGGGAGGGCAGTGGAGTGGTGCGGTTGCAGGGAGAAGAGGTGGAGAAGGTGGAGGAGTTCAGGTACCTGGGGTCAACAGTGCAAAGTAATGGAGAGTGTGTTAGAGAAGTGAAGAAAAGAGTGCAGGCAGGGTGGAGTGTGTGGAGAAGAGTGACAGCAGGAGTGATTTGTGATAGAAGAGTATCTGTGAGAGTGAAAGGGAAAGTTTATAGTGAGACCTGAGATGTTGTATGGATTAGAGACAGTGGCATTGAGTAAAAGACAGGAGGTGGAGCTGGAGGTTCATCGGGATTGAGGTCGATCAGTGGTATATAGTAGTAGTAATAATATTGGCAGTAAAAAAAGTAATTAGAAGTTTTAGTTGTAGTGGTCGTATTAATAGTAGAAGTGTTAATAGAGGTGAATTTCGGTGTAGTAACTGCTTCAGCCACACGGTGGTGCTCTTCACGCACATGTTAAATGTGACGGCTGCTGTCAACTCCACTCAAGTGTGATGAAAAGCATTTTAAAAGAATAAAACTTTACACAGGTGTTTTCGAGAGACCGCCAATCTTCTTTACTTGAAATTGATTTTTATAAATACATTTTACACCTCAAGTTCAACAGACCAGTTCTAACCACAACAACAGTACCCCCTCATTCAAAAGGGTCGTGTAGGTCAGATGCTCCACATCATCAAAACGTAGTAATAAACAAACGAAGTATTAATAACAATATTTAACAATTAAAAATGTTAAGCGAGAAAATGTTATAGTCGTGATAGTTTTCAGGATGAAGATGTTTGTTTAAGGTAACATCTATGGAAGGAGTCTCCAGTGTCAGAGGTGAAGCTGTAACATTAAGGCTTATGATCGTCTACACGACTAAAGATCGAACTTCGACTCGAATCTTCGATCAAATCTACATCATTTAATGTAACTAAAAATGGATCAAATCTAGCAAAAGTGTGTTCAGTAAGAGGATTGGATATCTTGGGGACATGCTGATATAGATAAATAAACTTCAGGGTGGTGACCACAACTCTGCGTCATTACATCCCCGTGTTCCAGATTGTTTTTCTGTAACACACACAGGGTTAATGTTGTTCCCTCATCATACAGTCGCAGTGAGTAAATAAACTATATAAAGTCAATGTAATTATGAGGAACGGAGGCATCAGGTCCAATCTGGCAACCCAGACTAGAGGATTGTAAAGAGTTAAAGGTTTGAACGGTGCTGCTGAGCTCTACATGAACCATGTGAGTGAGAAGACTTTACAGAGAGAAGCTCGCAGCACACCAGCCAGCGGCACCGGAGCTCTAACTGCAGATCATGGCTCTTTTGCACCAAGGATTCGTTCCGGAGCAGTGAATAGAACTCACACTGTACCACGTCTCATCATCTCCTCACAGCACCTCCAGAGCTCCTGCAACATCAGCAGCTGACTTCTGCAACATGCCACCACGCTGAAAGTCACCACCACGGGGCTTTAATCCTGCTCATCACTGATTCCAATATTCATTTCCCCAGAGGAACCTGTGTGAGGGATCAGGACCACTTTCTGAACATCTTCCACTGCTCTGAAGGTGAGTTCTGCTTTACATTACATCTCGTGCGCACGTACAGGACAAGATCTTCACCATCTCTTTAGGAAGCGGGTGGCATTTTACTCGAGCAATAAAAAAAAACAGTATTTCATTATATATATATTATATTTTATATACATTTGTATACTTTGTATTTTGATGTTAATTATTGATAATTTTTTTATATTTCTATATAATTATAATATTAAAACATGTGAAGATATTAAATTGATTAATGAATCAGTCAAATAACCAATTAATTCAGTTAATATAAGAAATCCAGGATTAAGAATTTTTATATACGTCTCTATTTTTTATACATTCCAAACAATCCTAAATCTTTAAATTCAAATATTTCATTTTGTTTGATTTGATTAGAAATGATCGCATTAGTCTCAGCATGGACAGATGTTCCAGGTGCCTGACAGGTGTGTAAAATGTTCCCCAGTTCTCACATTCGCACTCACGTTCATCTTATGATCCTGTGAATAGGATCTAATTCATTTGTGTATCTTATTTTACTGAAAGCAATTTCGAGATTGACAGAAAAAAAACATAAAAAGAGTTAAAAAAATTCTTCCATAATGTTCACTCAGATGTACACGTTTCTGCCGTACTTGTATTTGTGTGTTACATTATTCTAACCAGAACCATTCATTTCCTATGTGAATGAGAGAAGAGATGCATTCAGATCCTTTTATTCCTGAAATGTGGACATTTTTATCCTATGATGCTTCAGGGTTTGTTTGTTTGTTTGTTTGTTTGTTTGTTTGTTTGTTTGTCTGTTATTTTTACCGCGATGATGAAATCCGTCTCACTCGGTGAACCACGATGATTTAATTTATTCATTTCGAATGTAAATCGTTTTCCTGAGAAGCTTCCAGATGTGAACATTTGAAAAAAAAAAATCATTACTGCAACTGTTTCAGTTTATTTACGATTTACTTTTCATGGCGTTCATTACAATTGTTTTTGTTTGGTTTTGAACCATAAACTTTTATTCGTCGGTTTTAAATCACTTTTTAATAATGATCGATTTTAATACAATTGTATATTTTGTGTAAATTAAAATCATTTGTATTATTCGTGTTTAATGTACTATTTCCGGGTTATTATGGAGGTCGTTATAAATAAAATAAAATGGTTAAAAAATGCCTTTTCTTAGTTTTTTTATTTTTAGGCTTTTTTCATTTTTAAGCTAGAAAATGTACAAATATATAACGAGTGCAGGGAAGCATTAATGTCAGATTCTTAACATTCTATTGATCGATTTTTATTGAAAAATTTTAAATAAGTTGATTTTTTTTCCCACAAAATTAGAATTTTTTTCCTGTGAAAATCATACACATTTCAGGAGAATGATAATGTGTGTGTGTGTGTGTGTGTGTGTATGTGTGTGTGTGTGTGTGTGTGTGTGTGTGTGATGCAGTGTTACGGATTAACAGAATTCATTGTATTGTATATGGCTGTATTGTTCAGGATCTTTGCGTCCTGCATTGTTAATATGATTTAGCTTTTTATTATTGCTTGACTTAAGAATATTACCGTAAAAAAGCAGCGGTACTTAGGTGTGTGTGTGTGTGTGTGTGTGTGTGTGTGTGTGTGTGTGTGTGTGTGTGTGTAGTCAGTGCCTTACGATTTACATCCTCACACTGTTTTCACACTCATATTCACAATAAAAAAAATCTGCACTTTTTCTACACATTTACAGAAACTACAGTATTTATTTATATACATTTTTCAGGAATGTGAATGTTTTAGAAATGTGTGTATTTCAGAATCGGTTAAATGAATGTAGTTAATCATAGTAAATGTGTGTACATTTCTTTTTTCCTACATTCACTCGAATTCATGTGCATTTTTCCATTTAGGTTTTCCCAGGAATGGCGTTTCCTAATGAGCGTGTAAAAGATCTGGATTTTCTCCTCCTCGTCTGAGACTCAGCAGAAAGACCAAAGCGTCCACGATGCGAAAAATCCAGACCATCTTGCTGCTGCTGTGTTTGCACAAGGTGAGAGCATCCGGACAAGTTCTCTGCATTACCCGAGTTCCTTCTCTGCCTCCATGTTTAATACCACGCATTTTTTTTTTAAATTCATTAATGGCTTGTAACGTGACAGTGATAATTAGTTGAAAAATATGAAATATATGGGAAATATCACTTTACAGATACTAATGATGATTAGCGTGTAATTAGGCGGACAGTCACGGTGGATCGTAGTCTCAGTCCAGTTGAAAGACCTTGGTTTTATTGGAGCGTGCAGCGAGGACGATGCACGGCGTCTAAATGAACACGCAGAATGCAATTAAATTTCTTAATTGTATCTAAATGAAGCGTGTCGCACTGAGTTTTACGGTGGCAGAGTTACAAAGAGTCGTTTATCACACAGCAAAATGTCTGTTTTTTTTACTTAGCAGCTGTTTAAAAAGCAAAACTAAAACTTATTCACTTTTTGATTTGCTTAAATTTATTATCTTTTTTTTTTATCCTCAAAAATTCATTCACAAAAGTTTGTAAGATAAGATTGTTACGATTACGTCTGAACGTCCCATTCCACACGGAGTCCCCATTTCCAGTTATAATGTCCTCCACTCTTCTGGGATGATGTTCCACTAGATTTTGGAGTGTGCCAGTGGAGATTCATTCACCACATGGGTGTTAGTAAAGTCAGGTAGGTGAGAAGGTGATGAGGCCTGTGGTGCACTCAGTGTTCACATTCATCCCAAAGCTGTTCAATAGCCTTGAGGATGGAGCTCAATAGCAGGCGACTCAAGATCTTTCACTCGAACCCCTGGTAAAGCAGATCTTCATGGATAGAGCCATTGCCATGCTGGAACACTTTTGGATCTCAAAGTTTACCTGCAGGGGTTCATGTTTCATGTTTCATGTTTCAACATCATACTACACAATTGTGTTCCTTCAAATTAACAGTGTCAGAAAGAACCACGTGGTGTCGCAAAATGTTGGACTTAATCTTCTAAAAAGAAATGTTGCCCTTTCTTACATCTAAAGAACTTCCTCATTCATCTTTAATTTTCTTTCATCGTCACCATCATCCTTCTTATTTCTCAACCTTCTAAAGGAAATCATTATCCAGTCCTCACTCACAAAGTGAAGGTTCCATCATCGTTCCTTTCTCACAATCTGAAGGTATCATTATTTCTTCTTCATAATCCAAGAAGTCCAGCCTATAGTCACATCTTAAACAGTCATCCTTCAGACCATCTCAGATAAACAGATGTCAGATCATCTTGTCTCAGACTCTACTGGGATGACTTTCTAATACAATCTATTATACTTTAACAAGAACATCTTCATTCCTCTTTCATATTGAGGGTGGTCAATCTTCATGCCTCCATTTTTAGTCATTCCTTCTGACATCTACAAGGTTTTTTATCTCTCGCTTTCACTGTGGCAGGTCCATCTCCAAATTCTATTTCCATTATGAAGGGTCCATCTTTAACCCTTAAATTCTTTAAAGATTTTATCTCTTGGACACTGAATGGTCCATCTCTACATAAGTTTCCAAACTTAAAGACCATCTTCTTACCTTTCTCACTAATTAAATGGTGCATTATTATCTTTTGGTCACAGTATGAAGGTCGCCCTCATCACTCATTTTCTGTTTTAGTGGTCCATCCTCAATCTGAGGGGTTCATGCTCATCTCTTTCTCACAGTATAAAGGTTCCCTCTACATATGCTTTGTACAAACTCAAGGTTTCCTCCTCATTCTTTTTCATGCACAAAACTCTTTCAGGATGCTCCCTTTAAAAAGACCATCCACATCCCTCTGTCCCCCTTGATGGGACACTTCTCATCCCTCTTCCTCACTCATTTCATTTCCCTGCCACACTCACAAAAGGGATTCTTCTGTATTGTTCTTAGGCTACATCCACTGCTCAAACTCTAATAGGACTCAATAGACACCAGCGGGATCAGGTTTATCGTCCTCAAACTGAGGTGTGCATCCCCCTAGTTTATACTACAAACAGTCCATCCTCATGAACCAGACTCTTTAAAGGTGCTTCGTCCCAAAGGTTTCATCACGCTTAAAGGGACTGTCCTCTTCCATCATCAGCTCTCTTAACAAACCATCATCCTTTTACTTCAATACCAGCTTTATAGATGGCATTGTCCTTCCATCGCATTCTTTCCTTTAAACCAACAACAGACCACCTTTAGCCCTCCCTCAGACTCCACTGTCTTTCTTATTCTTACTTCAAACTCAAACAGGACATCATTGTCCCTCACTGAAGAAACCAACCATTCTCATGTTCCTTCAAGACTCATAAGATGTCCTTTTCCACACTTAAATAATACATCCTCATCCCTCTTCTATCCACCACGGTTTACACACAGATCATCCTTATCCCTTCTTTACAATTTACTTTCCTCATAGATCCTCCCAGGGGACTGTGGCCATACTTCCTCCACACCCCGAAGAGACCACTGTCCTTTTATATACCTCTAATTCTCCAGAGGGGGCATCCAGCTGGCCATTTATTCTGTAGAGATTCTCAAGGGGACACACTCACATCTGCTGAGAGACATCACTGCACGCACACACACACACACACACACACACACACACACACACACACACACACACACACACACACACTAATATCAGTCACATGTGTAAAAGCATAAAACATTCTATAGAAACCTCACTCGTATGAAGTCATGTTACAGAGAAAAGCTCTATAAACTCCATCATCATGAAGATTTCAGAAAACCTAAAGGGTGCAGCGTTTCCTCTGGCTGTTACAGAGCACTGAAACTTCAGATTCCTTCCCCAGATGCTACGTAAACATGTCTTTACTTCAAGAAAATGGCACTGTGTCCAGGGTGCATTTATACAAACCTGTGATTTGCAGCTGTAGTTATCGTAATTGAATCTAAATCATTCTGATTATAACGAATGTAAAAAGATAAATACAAAATCGAGACTAATGTGATTCGCATCTCGATGCATAGCTGATGATACGATGCATTAAAGATGCATATGAAGCAGCTCCTGGTGCGGTGCAGTACGATTCAGCACCCTGCGGTCCGATTTCCGTTTATCACAATGCGATGCGATGCAAAGGAAAACCCCGATGCTCTGCAATTCAATATGGCACAGAGAGTTCACGTGTGTGTGCAGGGAGACACAGCTCTGCCTCTGCCATGTTAATCTGTATCCTGTATGAGTCTCAGGACACGCCTCGGTCGCTGTGGTACGTCAAATTCACGTAGCAGAAGTTGTGCTGAGAGAAATCGCTAATTATCGCTCACTTTCTAAAATAAGTACGGTGCATCTCTTCATATATAATAATTATTGATCAATAAATATTTTTTGTTTACATATGCAAATACGTTCAAAACGATGCATCGCGATACAAATCCCGGCTTGTATCTGATGCACTCTTTTTTAAAAATCGATGCACAGATATTTATTTATTTATTTATTTATTTATTTATTTATTTATTTATTTATTTATTCAATCTACATGTGATCACGTGACCCTGCATAATTTCTGCATGTTCTCTTTTATTAGTATATGAAGGTCCACCTTTGATGCTCATACACACCCACACCCACATCTACAAACCCCCCCCCCACTCACCCCCAAGACACACACACAAACACACACACACACACACACACACACACACACACACACACACACACACACACACACAGATGTTGTGCATTTCTCCAGCGTAATAAATGGTCCAGTGTCAGGATTAAAAGGAGTGCTTTAATCTCACGGCTCTCATAACGCCGGTCTGATTGATTAGGTTTTTTTTCCCAGGAAGCTTATGTCAACAAGGGGGAAAAAAATAAACCTAATCCTTCTTCGGAGCATGCCAGCCTTGTAAGGTTTTTCTGCCATGGCACTTTATCAAGGCGCTGGATTCCAGAGCTGCTGGGCGACGATAAGAGGCTCACCGCTTTTCACACACTCGTCCCGCCGGACAATGGGACGCTTGTGTGTATTCTTCAGACTCAGAGCGTTTCCATCAAAAAAATAAGCACTCTTGCTGGATTTGCCTTTCTTTTTTTTTTGTTTTGTAAAACAAACTCGCAAACCTACAAACCGAAACAGGACAAAGTACAAAATAGAGGAAACAGGAAAAGAGTGAAATTGTTTTAAAGAGATCTCAGGAGCCCACACACTTCTCTCGGAAAGATTACACACGGATACACGCTGAAGCGAGCGTGTATACGTGAGCGTATGTATCTGTTGCTATATCGAGGTCATTTCGTGTTGCCAGAGGCTTCGATAATCCCAGATAAACAATGTTGACTGTGACAGTTGCTGTCTCATATTGTGATGCTTTATATTATAAAGTTTTCTCCCCATTAAACGCACTCCACTTTCCCAAAACCCATCCCAGGATTCCATTCTCACCACTTGTGCGCCGATAAATCTACTCGGATGCATTTCCTACAGTCGACTTTCCAGGCCATTGGGTTTATTTTTTGTTCTGGTATTAGCTTGCTAATAATTAGCTAGCGTTTTTACCACTGCTACATCCAGAAGGTTTCAAGATGATGCGGATTTGAAGCCATTTTTTCTTCTACAGCTCATGAACTTGTTCACAATTCATCAACCAAGCAAACAACTGAATATGGAATTTGAACCTGTTGCACCTGGAGTGTGGATATGTTCAGCATTGAAAGTATTTCTGATGTAATGGTTCAGGATTTATATGAAAGAAAACATTCAGGGCTTCAAGAATTGACTTGTAGAACGCTGTGAAGGTTTTGCCCAGCATCCAGTTCACAGCTCCTGCTCTTCCCCATTCACCTTCAAGAAAACAAAGAACACTATATGGTGTGGACACCTGACCATGAGATTTCTATGAGCTTCTTTCGTGAACATTCCACATTTAGTCCCCATTTCTTGATATAATTAGTCTGGGATGATGTTCCACTAGATAGAGATTTGTGTTCATTCAGCTACAAAGGTGTGAGTAATGTCAGGTACTGATGTAGGTGAGAAGGTGAGGAGGTCTGGGGTGCAGTCAGCATTGTTGAAAGGTGTTCAAGAGCTCAATAGCAGGAGATCTTCCACTACAAGCGGAAACAAATGACCTGCCGTGGTCTCCGCCTGCAGATCAGGAGTGTTCTCCATTTTCCTTTTCAGTGCATAAATGGGATTTGTTCTATAAATCACACACTGTGGGAAATATATTCCTCTTTGCATTGATCCCGGTGTCTAAAAACGTGTCGATGTCAATGACTTCCATCTACGTTCATATTAAATCAATACCGTGTGATTGACGGGCTGCGACGGTGTCCGAGGAGCTGCAGTGGACACAGAAGTCCTATAAATCTGCATTAATACAGCTAGTGTGTGTGTGTGTGTGTGTGTGTGTGTGTGTGTGTGTGTGTGTGTGTGTGTGTGTGTGCAGAGAGCATTGTGGGAACGATTAGCATTCTAATACAGCTGGTTATTGAGACAATGTGATAGGTTAAATTTAAAAGATAAAAGAATTGCATCGGAATAGGGGCGGGGATAATGTTAGGGGGAAGTGGGCGGGGTTAATCCATTAGGGGTAAGCTCTGAATGAAATCCTAATAAAAATAAGAGCTTAATAGTGTTTAATAGTAAATGTCCTGAGCGTTAGTGAGAGCAAAACATACCAATATGGCAACCCAAAGAACATGTTTATTAATTCAATGAAATAGCAGAGCGGCTTTTGCACTCCCGCTTTATTAAGAGCAATATTTCTGTAGCACTCAGCTCAACTGTGTGTGTGTGTGTGTGTGTGTGTGTGTGTGTGTGTGTGTGTGTGTGTGTGTGTGTGTGTGTGTGTGTGTGTGTGTGTGAAAACTGATAAGCTGATAAGACCAAAATATCTTACCTCCTTAATTAGATCTCCAACCCCTGTGTAACTGGAAAAGCAGGAATGAAGATAACAGAGGAATAAACTCTATATGCTCTTTTTAATCATCTGCTGTCTCCTGCACACCATCATCATCATCCTCGTCATCATTATCATCCCTTTTGCCACGTCTCTTCTATTCACACCTTCTTTACACACTCTCACACACTCTCACACACTCTCACTCATGTCTCAGTCTCCAAGCTCCGGTTCTCAGATTAGAAAATGTTTCTTCTTTCGCCTGATGTTTCATCAAAACACACACACACACACACACACACACACACACACACACACACACACACACATACTGTACATTTCACATCATCTGACACTTTAATACTATCATTGTTTATATTGGATTGTTGTGTTTATTTACGCTTTTGTATTGAAGAAAAGTTCAAACTGTGATGCGAATAATCCTCAGTCATCAGTGAAAATCATCTCAAAGGTTTTCTTTATTTAGACTTTTACACGGCACCAATTTCTTTTTGTTTTACAAATGATCCTGCAGGATGGTGTCTTCTCTGTTACAGTTTCAAACAAAAGTGACATCTAAAGTAAATGGTTTTTTTTTTTGAGCAATCAGGTTACTGTTACCATCTAATCATCTTTAGATGCGCTATAATACAATTCTGAATTCACTTGAACTTGGCAACCCAAACCTGTTCCAGCATTGAGATGCCCCTGTGCACAAAGTGAGCTCCTTGAAGATCTGGTTTTCATGCTTTGGAGAGGAAGATCTCCTGCTATAGAGCTCTGATCTCATCCCTACTGAACACCTTTGGGATGAATGTGAACGCTGACTGCACCCCAGGTCTCCTCACCTTCATCAGTACCTGCCTTTTATAATACACTTGTGGCTGATGAACACAAATATCCATAAAGACACTACAAAATCTAGTGGAACATCTTCTCAGAAGAGTGGAGGGAATTATAAGTGACTAAATGTGGAATGTGATGCTCAAAAATCCCATACCATTTTTATGACCAGGTGTCCCAATACTTTTGGGAATAAAGTGTACCTTTTAGATGCTTAAGAATTGAACTTTATTTGTATAAATTTAACAATGGAGAAAGAAATTCATCTGTAAAATTACATTTTGAATGAACGGTGATGCTCGACAATGATGGAACTATAATGAACGGATATTTGGTGTCACCCAGATGAAGAAACCTTCGAATCTCTCAAAGTTTTTTTCCTCATCCTTATACTACCTCAGGGAGTCTTTTTCTTGCCATTGTTGCAACTGTTTTATTATTATTATTATTATTAATATTATTATTATTATTGTTGTTGTTGTTGTTGTTATTAATATTATTAATATTATTAATATTATTATTGTTGTTGTTATTATTATTATTATTGTTATTATTAAGGTTAAACTTAGAGTTTATTTGATTGTACTTGGAGAATTAAATTGAATTAAATTGTGCACAAAAAAAGGAAAAATTAAATAAAGCGAAAAGGCAAACCAGAACATTGTGATTTTAAACGTCTCCCTTCTACAACTTTGCATTGTGGGGTCAAAAAAAGTGCAAAAAGAATAGATTTATTATAGTTTCCTCATTAAGTCTGTAATCAACTGTTAAAATCAAAGCTTTACAGAAATAAATAGATTACAAATATACATTTTTTTTATAAAGTCCCTATATGTATCAGTAATGAGCGAGTCAGTGGGGGAGTCAGTGTCGTGTGGGAAGAACCCTGAGAGGAACCAGACTCAAAATGGAACCTGATCCCCATCTGGGTGACACTGAATGTTTGTTCACTATAGTAGCATTATATTTGAGGTTATAAACTGTATAATGATGAAGAGTTGAGTGTATAACTGTTCATCTAATATCGAGCCATTGCAGAAAACTGTTTATATTAATTACAGTCCAAAATCCATCTTCATGTTTGTATTAATCAAGATTGTATCAGTGGCTTCATCATATTCGAGATCATCATCTGACTTTATATTGTCATGTAATCCTGAGCTTTATGTGTTTGTGATTGTGTAGAAGGTCTAATCCTCATACCAATATTATCCTCATGACCCAACATAACAGATTTGTATTTTTCGGGACTTTTAGCATTACAGATTGGTTTTAAAAAGAAAGATTATGTGCATCACACCATTTTTCCAACTGATCTTCGAAAACTAGAATTCAATACCAAACCTTCAAAAGACCATTCCCAGCCCATCATTCTCCATCGAGCTCATATCTGGTGCTTCAAAACTCAGGTTTAGATCTGTGTTAACATACTGTCAAAGTGAAGAAGTGAAAGCACTGAGGACAGAGGGGATACTGTACATTCTGCTAAATCCAAATGGCTGCTATGAGCATCCTATGTTCATTCAGCACTAATGTACTGCTAAAAAAAACTCTTGTGTAGCTTTCAAACCTACCAAAAGTACCAAAAGATCCAGAGCGAACGCTTTTAAATGTAAGGGCGATGTTTGTAATCTGAAACGAAGCGAATGACACCAAACACAATACCTGCAAACCGGCATCTGAGATGCTAACAGAGCTCGCGTTCCTTCTGCTGCCATGGAAATTGCGAAACACTTTACTGGTCGTCATGGAAACCTGAGTTTTTTTTTCCTATTCTGATGTGCCGTCTAACAGAGACGTTGCTTAGATTCCTCCAGAAGTAGAAATCATAACGTATTAATATAAAGCTGCGTTTTGTCAATCGTAAAAGAAGCAATACCTTCTAAACAATCAGATTCCAGAATTCAGCTTCTCGACACAGAGTCCTGAAAGTCACAGCGAACGCTTTTGTTCTCTTTCGTCGCATTTCTGGCGGCTGTTCTTCCAACACCTCAGCCTCAGCACAAGCCACATCTTTGTAATGGGATTATGGAGGTGTTGACGTGCTGATAGCTTCCACCTGCTGAGTGAGGATAGCGCTGGAACATCACACACACACACACACACACACACCCCTAAGCCTTCAGCATACAGCTGCCTTCATTAACTCGTTAACACACTCTGTATAATCATGTCACATCTTTCTCAGCTCAACACTTTAACATGAACTTATTTAATGTCCTCCTCAGCAGCTTCTCATTGTGATTGTTAGCGTATCAGGAGACACGATTCTGAGACACCCCGCTCATGATTCATCACTATCACTGTACCTGACATTTACACAGCCATATGATGAACTCGTCCAATTAATGGCCCTCAAAAGCAGGGACTGGGGAGAAAAAAAAAAAACATGAAATATGAATATCTGCATAAATAAGCATGAGATTTAAATATATATAATATACACAGTGCATCCGGAAAATATTTACATGGATTTACTTATTCCACATTTTGTAATGTTACAGCTTTATTCCAAAATGGATACAAATTCATTATTTTCCCTAAAATTCTACAAACAAATTCCCATAATGGCAACGTGAAAGGAGTTTGTTTAAAATCTTTGTAAATTTATTAAAAAACAAATCGCATGTACATTAGTATTCACAGCTTTTGCTCAATACTTTGTTGAAGCTTCTTTGGCACCAATTACAGCCTCATGTATTTTGGAGTTTGATGCTACAAGCTTTTGGGCAGTTTCCCACATTCTTCTTTGCAGAACCTCACAAGCTCCATAAGTTTGAATGGGAAGTGTTGGTGCACAGCCACTCCTTTGTTATCTTGTCAATGTGCTTAGTGTCCTTCGTTGTCCTTTTGGAAGATGCATCATCAGGTGATAAGCGTGGTTTCCTCCAGACATGACGCTTGGCATTCAGGTAAAAGAGTTCAAGAATTTTGTTTCTCCTTATGGTGCCTTTTTGCAAACTCCAGGTGGGCCGTCATGTGCCTTTTACTGAGGAGTGGCTTCTGTCTGGCCAGAGTGATTGGTGCAGTGCAGCAGAGATGTTTTTCTTCTGGAAGGTTCTCCCCTCACAACAGAGAAATGCTGAAGCTCTTTCAGAGTGACCATCAGGTTCTTGTTCACCTCCAAAGGCTCTTCTCTCCCGGTCGCTCAGTTTGGCCAGGCAGCTCCACTCTAGGAAGACTCCTGGTGGTTCCAAACTTCTTCCATTTACAGATGATGGAGTCCACAGTGCTGGACCTTGCATGCTGCAGAAATGTTTTTGTCTCCTTCCCCAGATCTGTGCCTCGATACAATCCTGTCTCAGAGGTCTACAGACAATGACTTGGACTACATGGCTTGGTTTGTGCTCTGATGCACTGTTAACTGTGAGAACTACATACAAAAAAAAGAGACCACCAATAAAGTAATTACGTTTTCAAACATATTGCACATTGGTAATAATGCACGGTTTACATTTGTTATTGTAGTTGTTGCACAAAACTTTGTTATTGTTATTATTGCCCAGTTAAAAACACAATAACAGTGTGTATTATTATTATTATACTGGTTCACTGGGAGCAGCTCTGATTGTAAAGTCAAATAGCAGCAGGGAGAAAAGTCTGTATCGCTCCTTTAGACACTTGGGATGTAACAGTGTGTCACTAAAGGAGCTGCTCAGAGAGGAAACTGTTTCATACGGTGGGTGAGAGATGTTCCCCAGCAATGATGATAGTTTAGTCACCATCCTCCTTCTTCCACCTCCTGTACAGTGTCCAGGGAAATCCCCAGGACTGAGCTGGCCTTCCTGATCAGCTTGTCCAGTCTCTGCCTATCTGCAGTAGAGATGCTGCTGCACCAGAAGACCACCCTAGAGAAAATGGCTGAGACCAGCACAGAGTAAAAAAAGGTCTTCAGTAGCCCTCCCTGCACTCCAAAAGATCCTAGTCTCCTCAGCAGAAAGAGTCTGGTAGTTGTAAAAGTCCACTCTTACAATGTTCTGTTCCTAAATGTTCACTGCTGATAATGAAGTTTGTTTGTGCCATGGAAATCCACCACCAGTTCTTTGGTTTTCCCCGCATTTATCTGGAGGCAGCTCTGTTGGCACCAGTCCACAAAGTTCTGGATCAGTCCTCTGTACTCCCTGTCATCATCATCTGTGATCAGGCTGACGATGGCAGAGCCCTATTAAGAAAGAAAATGATGGCATCTTCCACTCCAATGCCAGGCTGGTAGGCAAACTGAAGTGGATCCATTGATGGGCTCACCAGAGGTTGGAGAGACCAGCCTCTCCAATGTCTTCATCAGATGCGACGTCAATGCTACTGGTCTGTATTCCCCAAAACTTTTTGATGCAGGTACCATGCAGGATGTCTTGCACAGCTGTGGCACTTTCCCAGCTTCAGGTTTAGACCAAACATATACAACAACATTGCCGCACAGCTGGACAGGTCTTAAGGAGCCTGGAGCTGATGCTATCTGGGCCCGCAGAATTCCTCGCTTTGTTTTTCCTGAACTCCATTCTTATGTGGGCTTCTGTGAGGGGCAGTATGTAGTGGTTAGAGTGGGGCCTGGAGCGAATTGGTAGGCGTGAAAGGTTAGGTGTGTTATGGGTAGGCTGTGAGCTGATAGCAGGGCAGAGAGAGGTGGGGCTGGAGCATGTGTGGGAGCAGAGAAGGAGGGTTGCAGCAGGGGGACTAAGTGGGGGGCAGGGGTGGGGAGCCCCTTCCACACTTTGCTGACGTTGTTCTGCTGCAGCTAATATTCCATCTTTCTCCTATAGCATGCTTTTCCTTCCCTGATTTTCTTTCTCAGTTCTCTCTGGACAGTTTTCATCTCTTCCTTGTTTCCTTCTCTTTAAGGAGAGTCTTTTTATCAGGGTTGATTCATGGCTTGTTATTAGGAAAACACCGTACAGTCCTGGCGGGTACAGTGTTCTCCACACGGAAGTTGATGTAGTCAGTAATAAAGTCTGTTAGATTGTCAATATCCTCCCCGTGTGGATTGCACAATTCCTCCCACATAGTTGTTTCAAAACAGTCTTTCAGAGCCTCACTGGTCTCATCAGACCATGTCCTCATTGTGCGGGAGGCAGCTGGTTGCCTGCATACAAGGAGTTTGTACACAGGTAGGAGATGAACCAGGTTATGATCCGATCTTCCCAACGAGGAGAGGGGTGCCAAAGTGTAAACCTCATTTCAATTGGCATAAAATAAATCAGGACATCGCATGCCGATTATATTATATACGCAGCTATCGCATTCACATTAGAGAATCCCCTGGGCAGATAGTATGGCCTCATGCTAGCGGCTAACAGCTCAATATCCTTACAGAAGATTTGCTCTTCAATCGTGATGTGACCAGGTTTACACCATCTATTTTTCACAAAAGCTGCCAGCCCTCCTCACTTTCTCTTACCGTTTTCCATCGTTACAGAGCCATGACTCCGTGAACAGCATGATGCTACCCTCCCGGAATTCAATCTCTAAACAGAGTTTCCAGACACGACTGTGAATAAAATCCAAATAAGTGGATGAAGCAGAACAAACTCAGTGTCTTAGTTGATGTCCGTAGTGCAGTTCACATTCACACGCACATAACACTCAAAAAGAAAAACGCAAAGTGGCGGAAAATTAAACGAGAGCTGCTGCAACAGGCTGCCACTGGGGTGGCGCCTACCGTAGGCAGGATGCAGGAGGCACCTGAGCTCAATTTTGAGTGTCATGGCAAAGGATGTGAAAACTTATGTACATGGGATATTTTTTTACTTTTTTATTTTTAATAAATTTGCAAAGATTTCAAACAAAATTCCTTCACGTTGTCATTATGGGGTTTTGGTTGTAGAATTTTGAGGAAAATAATACATTTAATGCATTTTGGAATAAAGCTGCAAAAAACATAGCAGAATGTGGAAAAAGTGAAGCGCTGTGAATACTTTCCGGATGCACTGTATTATAGTATAATAAAGTATAGTATGGTTTAATGTCTTTAACAAAAAAACAATTTAGTCAGGAAATTTGCAGGAATTAAGCAAACTCTGTAGATCTTTCCTGGTTCCATGTCTTGGCTTGTTCTCAGGACCTCGATGAGCTCCACTGGGTGTGGCACATAAACAAATAATGGCAATCACTCAAAACAAAGATATTTTTGGAAAGCTTTACACACCTAGGCTTTTCACTTTGATTATAAAAAGATGAAGCTTAAGATTTTGTCATTTGGGGCTTGGCACATTTTGTTCTATTGCCCAGGAGTGTGTATCTCCTGTGATTAAAGCAGGAAAAAAAACATCTCTGACACGACATGAGTAAAAAAATGACTAAAATTAAAGCCATCGCACTGTGTGTTAAGGCAGACGGAGGGATTTTGAATCAGAATGTAAAGACGCACAGCACTGAGAGGGGAGAAATAGTGTTCAGGATAAACGGTGAAATCAGAACATCATCATCATTATCATTATCTATTAATTGATTTTTTGAATCGAGCTTTAAACAGTGGATATTGTCACATAGCTGATTTACAGAAATAAAAAAAGAGGAAAATTGTAACATTTATAAAACACAAAATCAATCAATTTAGTCCATAATGAGCAAACCAGAGGAGTCGGGGACGAGAGAAAAACCTCCTGAGATGAGAGGAGGAAGAAACCTTGAGAGGAACCAGGCTCAAAAGGGAACCTCATCCTGACCCTGGATGTGTTCATTATAGTTTCATCATGAGGTCTGTTTTCAACTAAAAGAGACTTGAAAGCAAAACTCTTCATGCCAATTGTCATTATAGCATCATCATCATCATCATCATCATCATAACATTGTGTTAGCAGTCCAAACAGGCAGACAGGAAGAGAGGAAGAGAGGAGACTGTATTCGGTGGAGAAAGTGGTGATTATTTTGATATTTTGGGAACTGACTCAAACAAACTGAAGGAAATGAAAAATCTGCCCCTTTTAAACACTGGTGTGAGATTAAACATTCTAGTGTGTGATTAAACACAGGTATGAGATTAAACACTTGTGCAAGATTAAACACTTGTGTAAGATTAAACACTTTTGTGTAAGATTAAACACTTGTGTAAGATTAAACACTTGTGTAAGATTAAACACTCAAGTGTGAGGTTGAACACTGGTCTGAGATTAAACACTTTTGTGTGAGATAAAACACTGATATGACTTTAAACACTCTGACATGAGATTAAACACTCAAGCGTGAGGTTAAACACTCTGATGTGATAAACACTCGGGGCAACAGATTAAACACTCAGACATTAGATTAAATACTTAGGTGTGAGTTAAAACACTAAGGTATGAGATTAAACACTCAGATGTGATATTAAACACTCAGACCTGAGATTAAACACTGAGGTATGAAATTACACACTGGTGCGAGTGTAAACACTCAGATGTAAGATTAAACATTCAGGTTTGAGACTAAACACTGGCGTGAGATTAAACACAAGTGTGAGATTAAACATTTATGGGTGAGATAGTTTCAGGAATAATTTGCGGAATAATTGCTTAATACTGTTTATAGTGAAGTTTTTATAGATGAAGAATCTTGAAGTTGAAAGATGAGAGATGAGACAGAAAAACAGGACAGAAAGATGAGACAACCGGAGCGATGAGGAAAAAAGACAGGACAGAAAGACAGCTGGAGTGATGGGACAGTAAGACAGGACAGCCAGAGAGACAAGGCAAAGAGACAGAATAGAATAATGAGACAGAACAGAAAGATTGGACGATAAAGGAACGATTGTTGCAAAGACAGGACACAGATGAGACAGAAAGACTGGACAACCAGAGAGAAACAGGACTGAGGGATGGGATGGAAAGACGGGACAGCCGTAAAAAGAGACGGAACAGAGCAAAGGGGCAGAAAGACTGGACGGAAAAAGAGACAGAGAGTTGGGACACCTGAAGAGACGAGACAGAAAAACAGGACAGTTGAACAGAGAGGACAGCCAGAGACATGGGACACAACAATCAGTGTTAAGTGGGAAAAGCTACAAGAGGTTTAATGGTGCGGTGTGTTAGCAGTGCTAACGATGGCTGGGATCAAACACACACACACACACACACACACACACACACACACACACACACACTCAGCTCATGAGCGCTGCAGTCCACTGAGCTCAGTCTGCATGTCAGAGCGCTGATGAAGAGTGATGGTGATGGTTTCGGTGCGTGATCCTGCTCTCAGCTGTCAGAGCTCCAGTTAATTACTGATGCCTCGTGTTCCTGCTCTACACCTGAACCTCATCTCACATCCAGTGCTGAGGAAACACACCACCTCAAACACACCAGTACACACCAGTACACACCACACATGGGGGGGGGGGGGGTGAATAAGAGGAAAATGAGTCTACGACAAAAAAGTGAGTTAAACGCTGAGATCTGCAGCGACGACATTTTCATTTCAAGAATTCATCATTTCTATTTATTTATTTTTATCAGTATTGCATTTCTTTCTGTAGCGTCATAACATCATTTTTAAATAATTCAGGATAAATGTAAAATGTAACTTCTCAAACATTTAAAAATTAAAATTTGAACAAAAACATGTGGAATCTGAAGTCTATCAGGATTTAAGACTCCATTACTGAACAGCAGAGACGGCAAAACTAGAGAGACGGAACAGAGATATAAGGCAGCTGGAGAGAGTGGGGACAAAGTGATAAGCCAGAAAGACAGAAAAGATGGAGAGAGTGAGGAGAGAGAGAGATGGGCAGAAAGACGGGCCAGCTGGAGAGAGTGGGGACAAAAAGATGTCACTGAAACGCAGGACAGTTGGAGAGAAAGATAGGACAAAGCAATGAGGCAGAAAGATGAAGAGCGTAAGAACAATGAGATAGGACAAAAAATGTGAGTGGACGAAGTGATGGAACAGAAAGATGGGGCAACTGAAGAGCCGGGGCGGGGAGAGATGGGACAGAGAGATGGGACAGTTATAAAGACGGGAGAGAGAGAGATGGGACAGCTGGAGAAAGAGATGGGACAGAAAGACGGGACAGATAAGGAAAAATAGGACAGAAAGACAGGACAATTGGATTGAGCTTCAGATTCAGATACAAATAAACAGAAATTTTCTGGTGTCCTGAACCACAACACTGGTAGACTGCTCACTAGCTATCGTAGCTCACAAAGACGTGATGATTGACGACCCAGAGTGAAAAGAGAACGGCAGGAAAAGAGAGTGTTTGAGAGAAATGGTGCTGATTTGATCACTTAACAGAAATTGTAGCTCGTGGCTGAAATGAAATGACTGCATGAAAAAAAAACATTCCTGCGGCTGCATCATCCTTTTCTCCATCTGCGGGTTTGAACTGTCTTTAATTACCATCTCCTGGGCTTGGGCAGGTCGCCATGGTGATGACCTCTCACTGCCAGGCTGTAAAATAACCTGTCCATTCGAGAGACAGACGGACAGACAGAGAGCTTCATCCTGTAGAGTTTAAAAAAATATATATATATGTATATATTTTTTATTATCAGTATTAAACAAGTTGATGATCCATTCGGCAGCAATTCAGGGTAAAAATAAGAGACAAGGTTGCCAGATTATGCATTTGACCCCATTTGTTTCATTTGACAATCATGTGAAGGTGAAAAAAAAATGCCACTCCAATTTACAGATATCCAGAACCAATTGAAACCAATCTGGCAACCCAATGAGTGTGTTTACATGTACAGTGATATAATAATACTCTGATCTCTGATTGGACAGATTGTCCAAATGGTCACGTTAAGGACAGGATGGATGTCTTTGTTCTTGCAGTCAGACTACATATATTTAGGAGGAAATGAAATCATGGTCCCCCATCCCCCCCCCCCCTTTTTTTCATTCAGTTATAGATTAAATGCTAATCATTATAATTAATATCAGATTGTTAGCTTGATCTGTATACTGTGGTATCTCACACCAAGATGTTAGCAGCAGATCCTTTAAGTTCTTCACACTTGTTTGTCCAGCACATCTAGTAGATGCTCAATCCGATTGAGACCTGAGGAATCTGAAGGCCAAATCAACACCTTGAACTTTTTGAACACTTTTGCTGAACAGTGACATTGGGAACAATGTTACAACAATGTTACCATGATGGGGTGGAACCTGGAATGGAATAATGTTTAGGTAGGTGGTAGGTTACAATAATCCACATGAAGGCCAAGACCCATAGTTTTCCAGGAGAACATCACCTCCCCATGTAAGTGATGGCCAAGATGAAAATGATGCTCATGTGTCTGTAGAAGGAGTTTTGAGTGCTGTACAGGGTTGAGTATGGGCTTTCTGAACATGCTGCAGCTACAGTTCCCTACACAGCAAGCTGTGATGCTTTGTATGTTCTGACTTCTTTCTATCAGAGCCAGCATGAACGTTTGATGTAGTTTCTGCTACTCTAGTTCTTCTGTGGGACCAGATGGGTTAGCCATCACCCCTGACACACGTCAAGGAGTTTGTTGTCTAAGTTGTCCATCCTTGGAGCCTATTAGAGAGGTACTAACCCCCTGCATTCCAGGAATACTCCAGAAGACCTGCTGTTTTGCAAACGCTCTAACCCAGTCGTCTATCCAGTCCATGCAGCTAAATCGGTATGTCCAGATGTTTCAAAAACAAAAAAATCCTGCCTTAGCGTGGGGAACAGTTTACACACTCTCGAGGTTCGTTTCTCCAAACGTTCAGCTGAAGTACTTTGCCGTGTCGCTTGTAAAACTCTCCAGATATGTTCTTCACTAGATGCAGATTTCTTGTTCATCCCAGAGCAGTTCAATAGGATTCAGGTGCGGTAACTGGGAGGGATGATAGATCCAGATCACTCCAGACGACTCTCTCAATAACACTTGCAGAACTCAGACGTGCGATTCGGCTCGTCGTCTTTTTGTACGGTAAAGTCGCTTCGAACAAGCTGCAGTCCAGACAGAATCACATGGTGGTGAAGAATGGAATGGGAGCCGTGTTGGTTCAGGATTCCTTTCACTATGTAACCTATATGTATACGAGTTACCATGTTCTCCAAATACATACAGAAACATGTCAAGTGGAATGTTACATGGATTTCATCCAAGACTTGACCTGCCTGAGGTAAAAGTAGGATGAAAATGGAGTCATTTAAATAACCAGGTGTGTCACATAGAACTATATTATTTATATTGAAGTCATTATTTTGATAATTGATAATTAAGTTTTGCTCTGCTGGAGATTTTTCATTTAGAGAAGAACTAAAAAAAAAAAAGAAATGAAAAACACACACACCTGTGTGTGATATCGTCCTTTACATCTGCACTTTTACAGCAATTTGTTTTCCCTCCCGTCGTTAGTTTGCTCGTGATCGTGCTTGCGTGGTGGAAATGTCATCGCCTGTTATTTTTTTTTCCACAGAAAATTTCAAGGTTATTGTTGAAATGTTCTCTGTGTTGAGGAAAGTGGAATTCGCCCGCAGCCCAGAGCTGCAGATTAACTAAAGCCGTCTTAATTAATCTTTCTCGCCGCTCTCCTCTAACAGACCTTGCCCAGCTTTACCTTTCATATCCAAACAAGCTGCATCAGTCTCTAACCTTCCTCATACACCCCACCGAGTGCACACACACACACACACACGTGTTACAAAGATAACCAAAACTTTGGAATTTTCCACTGATTGTTCTCTCTCTCTATTATTCTCTCGCTCGCACCCACACATATGCCATGTTAGATGAAGGAGCTGCTCATGTGACAGGCTGAGAGAGTTTTATTTCCCCTCTTGTCTCACCTTGAATCTTGTCTCACGCTGTGACGACTGGGAGCTAAAGACTCACGCCAAGACTCTGGGGATTCTGTGGTGTTTGACGGGACGTTTCACAAATTCCAGGCGTGTGCCGGAGAGCGACATCACACCTCATCTCTATGCTGAAGCTTCTAGTCAAAATCCCCGACCTCACTGCAAACAGCAGCACCACTGAACTGGGGGGCATTAAAATATTTCCTGAAACACACAAGAATATACAAACTCACTCCCAGTTTTTAGGTGATCAAAAATAGTGGAACATTTGAGTTTTTTTTCTTAGATGTGTCCTGTAAAATTATGTAAACAGTGTATAGTATTGATGAGTCGATTCATTTTGAACGAGTCTTCAACGTGACTCGGAGGAACGAGTCGTCTCAAAGATGGTCATTTTCTACTGAACGCGCACGAGCAAAGCAACGCAAAATCTTCCAAAAGCACTACACAATGCAATAGATCAGTTTTTGGTGACATTGTTGTTACAGTAATTATGGGAGTCACGTGAAAAAGAACTAAAGTCACAAACCAGAAGATATGAGAGGTGAAGCTCCACATTCTGTTTATCATCATTTGTCCTTTGTGATATTTTCATTATTGGAACTGTAGTTAAAGTTGGTGTATGTAGGCGTGTTGGAGGATCTGATTATTGAACATGTAACATTTTATTTCCGATCGAATGAACAGAATGAAGTAACTGACTCAACAAAAAGATTCGTTTTGATGAACGAAATTCAAAGAACCAAGTCACTGAAATGATCCGATTTTAACATCACTATTGCAGAGCTCTGAATTTCTGCTCTCGGTTTGTCCGCTGGGTTTCACCTAGACTACATTTCTTTTTTTAAAAAAAAGGAAAAAACAACATTAAGACCAGAAAGATGTCCATGGAGGAAAGCATGTCATGATTAAAGAGAGATTGATTTACAGCCATTGCACGAGTATTCGGTATAGAACAAATCAACAGCAAGTTGGAATATCTGAAAATGGTGTACTAACAAACAGATCTGCTGAAGAGCTGAAAGCTGTCAAGAAAACCCAAAGAATAACAATCAGGGACCAACATCACCAATAACCTCCACAGTGACTGTTTCATGATCCCAAATTCTAAATAGAGCAGAAAAATAAAGCTCCATACCACTAGATGTAAACATCTCATCTGCAGTAAAATGACCAGATTCTCAGAGAAATACTGAGACGAGCCACAAAAGCTCACGAGCTTAAAGGATAAAGAAAGGATCTGCTCATGATCCTAAAACATACAAGCTGTTGGATTAATCACGGTGGTGAAATGTTGCTTAGGCTTGAATGTTTTAATGTGTGGCTTCTTCAGGAACTAACTAATCTTTATTGATGATGGAATTGATGATGCAGCAGCAGAAACATTCTGTCTGACAATTTGCCCAGAAATGCATCCAAAACTTTGAGGGAGGAACTTTATAGTGGCGGACGAACACAAACCATGTATTTGAGTTAAAGTAGAGATACAGTAGGTCAAATGTGACTCCAGTAAAAATACAAATGTTTTTGCCTTCAAATCTACTGAAGTATACAAAGTAGTGATTTATTATAACTATAATGTTCATATTATAATTTTTATCACAAGACTCTTTACTTAATCACCTCAGTTTATGTGAAAAGACTCGAATGTGACTCTCAGCACACTGATCTATTAATAGAATGATATTAATGACTCAAACACTGATTGATTTCTATTACAATCATCATAAACACAAAAACCTAAATAAATTGTGCAAATCGCGGTCACGTGTGTTGTGTCGAGTTCGAGTCTGGAGTTTCTTCATCATTTATTCCTCTCTAAATGTTCTGCTTGATGTTGAACTGATGCTGAACTGTATGTCGGTGATCAGTAGATGCACCGAGCGCCGATCAGAACACGTGTAAAACAGAGCGTGCGCTCAATCCTGATTGGTGACTCGCCGCGTGTTTCACCAGTTACGTTTTTATCCTCGTTAATAAAAAGAAACAACTGATTAATGTAGTAAATGTACTAAATGTAGTTGAGTAAAAAGTGAAATATTTGACTTTGAGATGTAGTGAAGTTACAGTAAAAATCTCACAAATGGAAACACTTCAGGAAAAAGAAGAGATGTGTGAATAAGCTACTTAAATACAGTAACAAATTACATTTACTTCATTAATGTCCACCACTGAAACTTCATCATGCAGCAAGAATATAAAAAAATAACGAACTTCGTCAGGGGAAAAGTGGAAAAATGAACAGACCATCACAAAACTCAACAGCATCTCAAAATGCTCCTAAAGAAACACATGATAACTTAAAGAAGTTCTGCTACAAGCCTGGAAAGGCATCTTAATAAAATGTACGTATAGGACATTTGCCAGACGCCCCCTTATCCAGAGCAACTTAGTTAACTCAGTAATACAGAAAAGCAGTTGAGGGTTAAGGGTCTTGTTCAAGGACCCAGCAGTGGCAGCATGGTGATGCTTGGATTAGAACCCATGACTTTCCAATCAGAATTCCAGCATCTTATCCACTGTGCTACCACTTTTCATCAACAGTTCGCTGATGTCTGTGGGTTCCTGCAGCCAAGAAATATGCATCTAAACACTGTGGATTAATTACATGAAAACTGCCAATACTTTTGCTCACCTGACGTTGTGTTTCCTGCTTCCAAAGTGAGTTGTAAGATGTTTAACAGGTGAACATGTAACTATCAGGAAATGAGAGTCTCATAATCATTGATCTCAAAATCAAAACCTTGCTGTTCCAATACTTTTGGATCGATCTATCTAAAGGTACGAAAATGAGCTTTTTATATGTCACATGTTAAAGGTTAGGGGCCTTGCTCAAGGGCCCAAGAGAGGCAGCTTGGCAATACTCTATGCCGTGCTCTACAGGAGCGGCTGATTGGTATCAGTGTTGTTTTGGCTGTGATATTATTTTGTCTGCCATCAGACGTGTCAGACGTCTCCCAGTGGTGACCCTGTAAGGCGTCTAGACGATTGTGAGAAAGAAAGAAAGAAAGAAAGAAAGAAAGAAAGAAAGAAAGAAAGAAAGAAAGAAAGAAAGAAAGAAGGCAGTAGTGGTGCTGGATATCTCAGGTGATTATTTCCTATTCTGTAAATCAGCTACGAGTTTTAACACACCGACTTCCTGTTTCAAAAGGAAGTGCGTCAACATTTCATAGGAACTAAACAATGTTTAAAATATGTTTTTTTTCTTTTCCGGGTAAAAACCAGTTACCATTTCCCTGATCTTGTCTCTGTGCTTATTTCCACGGGTACGGTGTGTTAATTAGGCCATGCGAGGACTGAGAAATGATGCAACCCTTCAGTTCATCGATTTCACATTAAACACAGAGCTCTCAATTTGCTGGCTCATTATGGTGTGTTTGCACCGCCTGCACAGTAGTGTGTGTGAGGTGAACAAGGCTTTCTGTGATAAAACCACAACGTATAAGCAACTATAGGCGCACACACACACACACACACACACACACACACACACACACACACACACACACACACACACCAGACGATATATGCTAACGTTTTGTTATCTTGCTTTTGCAGGGCTCTGTCCCTGTTCCAATGATTTTACAGGGTAATGTTTGCGACGAGCGTACGGCTCTGCAGAATGAGTTCGCATATGACTCAATTAAGCTTTCAGCAAAATGTGTAATTAGCACAGCTCTGTTTGTGTGTGTGTGTATGTGTGTGTGTGTGTGTGTGTGTGTGATTTCAAACAGCCCTACTTAAGGCTTTCACATCTGCCGCAGCAAATGATCCCCTCCGCTCTGCCTTGGGACGGCAGCCACTGCTAATTACCAATAAAACTAAGTTTGGATTATTTCTACAAATTATTAAGACTTTATCTTAAGTGGACCAGAACTTGACGTCCCAGAGCCAAAAAATGGTGATTTGGTGCGTGGGATGGCGGATGGAGGATGGTTGCGGCACTACGGCTTACAGATTAGATTTTTTTGTGGTTTGCAGACTTTCTGTAATGAGTTTAGAGGCAGTTATTAACACAGAGTGAGGAAATATTCAGGCACATGATACTTCAATGGTTCACTTTAGAGGGGAAAAAAATCCAGCGATAAACCAGAAGTGAAGATTCTCAATATATATTGTGTATAATATATATATATTAGGGGTATAAAAGGTACATAAAAATTCACAGTCGGTTCGTACCTCTGTTTTTAGGTCACTGTACCGATTCTGTTGCCACACCGCGCTCACAGTATGTGGCGGAGACTTAAGTAACTTCCGGTCTGCTACTTGATACACTATGCTTGTGAGGGAACTCGGATTGTATGTGCACCATACCGAAGGTCTTGTTTGAAACGGTTCGGTATGAATATGTGTACCGTAACATCCCATATATATATATATGTATGTTTATATGTATATGGGAATCGGTACCGAAATCCATCCATTTCTTTGCATATCCCAGCTTGTTATGAAGCACTGCCCAGAGCACAAGGTCATTCATATTATGGAGCATTAAGGGCCATGCTTAAGGGCCCAACATTGACTAAGTAGTGGTGTTGGGGCTCAAACCCCCAATCTTCTGATTGGTAATCCAGAGGCTTAACCTTTGTGTTACCACTGACCCCATTTTCCACAATGACACACAACTCAGTTATGCAGTAAAGTAATCAGCAATCTTTTTTTTTTTTTTTTTTACTTTTCCACCCATTTGAGGTTCTTCTCCAAACAATACCCACAAGCACAACAAGCGCAATATCAGAGACACACAATTGTATAGAATGTCTTTAGATGCTGTTGCATGAAATTTTCCCTTCACTTGAATTAGGAGACCCAAACCTGTTCTAGCATGCTCGATCCATTAAGATCTCCTGCTTAAGAGCTCCAACCCTTTGCGGTGAATGTGAACGCTGACTGCACCCCAGGAACCTTCTCACCTACATCACTATCTGAATTTACTAACAACCTTTTGGCTGAATAAAACCTCAAACTTCCACAAAACCCAGTAGAACATCTTCACAGAAAAGAGGAGCTTATTATAACAGTATTTACATTTCCAGCATTTAGCGGACTTAAGTGTTTTAAGGGCCTTGCTCAAAGGCCCAACAGTGGCAGCATAGTGGTGGTGTGATTTGAATTCACGACCTTCTGAGCTGAAGTCCCACATCTTAACCAATGAGCTTCCACTACTACTCTCAAAATATTTATTTGTTAGCAACATTATTCCTTTCCAACGGTAGTAGTGTTTTCGTTTCTGCACCTTCATTTGTGCGCTGTAAGCTCTGACTCTCGATTCTGGAGAAAAGTCTTTAGCGTAGAGTAGCAACTCATTACCGCCGAGCTCCTAATGATTTTATGCAGAGAAAAATGACTTCTAGGCTCCTGTGTATCCGAACGTGTTAATTAAAAGAACAAAAGTACCGATAACAACGGGATGTAATGCTATAATGTTGATGTACAGCGTGTACTGATACTGAAGAACACAAACCATGTATTTGAGTAAAAGTAGCGACACTCAGTAAAATGTGACTCCAGTAAAAGTAAAAATCTCCCTTTAAACTTTCACTTGAGTAGAAGTACAAAAGCTTTTAACTTCAAAAGCACTTCAGTATCCAAAGTAGTGATTTATTATAACTATAATGTTCCTATGATCATTTTTATCACAAGACTCTTTACTTAATCACCTCAGTTTATGTGTAAAGACTCGAATGTGACTCTCAGCACACTGATGTTCAACTGTATGTTGGTGATCAGTAGATACACCAAGCGGCAATCAGAACACATGTAAAACAGAGCGTGCGCTCGATCCTGATTGGTGACTTCACCAGTTATGTTTTGATCCACAAATGAATAAAAAGAAATGACTGATTTCACTAAATGTAATTGAGTAAAAAGTAAAAGATTTAATTTTGAAATGTAGTGAAGTTACAGTAAAAAACTCACCAAATGGAAACACTTCAGTAAAGAACAGATACGGGAAAAAGCTACTTAAGTACTATAGTGAATCACATTTACTTTGTTACTGTCCACCACTGGACATTTCTCCATTATGACCAAGACAGGAAACGTTTGAAAGCAGCATTCGCCTATTTCATTAGTTTTTTAATGATTTTTTTGTAGCTTTTTTTTTTCTAGCAGAAAACCTGAACGCTGGATTTTGTTGTGCCATACCCTTTATTATGTACATTTCATGGCTGATTCTAAAATAAATAGCTTCTACTGGGAGTTCATGCTCTAACGCTTACTGTGTCTTGTTTTTTTCCCTCTCTTTTTGTGAAGGTCACATGCAGGCGTCTGCAGATTCCCGAGCTGGGCATTGTGGACTGGGGAGAGAGTGATAATGAGGGCAATGATTCCCCCAAAGGACTAAGCAACCGCATGCCAAACCCTCTGCGCTTGTTCTCTAGAGCATATCGCACTCTCAAGAGCAGCATGAGGCAGATGACATATTTGGAAAAAATGGACGACTCATGGGACTGGTTATCTAACCAGACAGCTGTTGGGGAGGCGCAAAGCAGGACTAAACGCAGACCCATAGTGAAGACGGGCAAGTTCAAGAAAATGTTTGGCTGGGGAGATTTCAACTCCAACATCAAGACAGTGAAGCTGAACCTCCTGATCACAGGGAAGATAGTGGATCACGGAAACGGAACTTTCAGCGTCTACTTCCGGCACAACTCCACCGGCTTAGGGAATGTCTCGGTGAGTTTGGTGCCTCCGTCCAAAGTGGTGGAGTTTGAAATGGCACAACAGAGCACAGTGGAAACCAAGGACACCAAATCCTTCAACTGCCGAGTGGAGTACGAAAAAACAGACCGGAACAAAAAGTCGGGGATGTGCGGCTTTGATGTCTCGAAAACTTGCTACCAGGAGCAGACACAGAGTCACGTCTCATGGCTGTGCTCCAAACCGTTTAAGGTCATATGCATCTACATCTCTTTTTACAGCACTGATTATAAACTAGTGCAGAAAATTTGCCCCGATTATAATTACCACAGTGACACACCGTATTCCTCCACGGGATAATCTCACCACCTGGACTTGACTTAAACCAACCTGGGCCAAATATGCAGCCCAAACCAGGCCCATTACTCTTCAACGAAACCATCTCCTAATCTCACTGTTATATCTTCTCAATCAAGTAAGCTCTCACTTCAAATTTGGCCTGAACTCAAGGTCCAAAATCTCTCTTAATATTGTGGGTTGACTCGTAGCCCAAACCCACGACATGGCCCAAGATCATGGGCTAACTTGCTCCTAACCCTGGTCCATACTGTATTTATGGTTGGTCAAAGATGGAATGACTAACTCCAAACCTCAGTCTTTCAGCTCCAACTCCCAGGCACCACCTAGTCACCCAAAATATTTCTCAGAGACCAAACTTGGCTTGAGCTCACTGGCTGACTTGCTCCAGCCCCAGCCCAATTTGTCAAAGATCTAATCAGTCTCAAAACCGTGGGCTGACTTAGTCCGAGATCCAAACTATTTATGTATCTGAGAGGGCAAACTTGGCCTAAACTCCTCCCAGAATTTCTCCTCAAATTGGTCCACTCGGACTCCCCCTGCAGCACTGAGCTCCTCAACTGTACCGCATGTTCTGCGTATATCAGGCACAATTAAGGATCAGACCAGATGTTCCAAATGAGGCAAGACCATTAGCATGTGCTTTGGACAAACTTCTGCTTATCATGTGAGTGCAATGGTGGGCACATTGCGAGTTCTAGTTAAGACAGAACTGAGTTCAGTGTTTGTTTATATTGAAGGCGTCGAACTCTACGCCGAAGCTGGACCAGAAGCTCGAAGAAACGGTCACCGTTTGAGGACAAAGTCCGACTGCCGCTTGCTCAGACAACAATGAGCAAACCAGCTAGCAAGGACCAAACGGGGAAAATAAGTTGAATTCCTTTGGTGTGTATGTATCTGTGTAAGTGTGTTAACCCCATTAGTAAATCTGCTCATTGTGCACAGTGATGTCGTAAATCACAGAGAAACATTAGATGTTGTTGGCAAAGTTGCCCGGATTAGCATTGTGATCTTTTTTTAAATCATCGTTCAGGCGAAAAAAGAAAAAGTAAAAAATATGAAACTCCAGATTGCCCCTCGAGAGCTCTATTCATCGGACAGGTGGGTTTAGTGAATCTGGCAGCCAATTAACGACACTTTGTCATGGTCTTGCCACAGTGCTCCGCATTTCCAGGCTTTAATTAACATTAATTACAGTGGGAAATTTCAGTTGCACACGCTAAATGAAGGGACTGAAGCCAAAAAATGAAATTTAAGCTGTCAGTCATGGCAGCAGTCTCGCAGAAAAGAAGAAAAAAAATCAACTGGAGATACGTTTCGTAGTTACACATCACGTTGAGTTATCGGGATTTATTTGAAGTAGATATCCTGAATAAATAAATGTTATTTACTTGCAACGTAGGTCCTTTATATTGTATTGCTAAAACCTTATACCAATGATAACGGAGTAACATCGGCACATCATGAAGTTCTCAAATAAAATTGGTGCTTCTTGAATCCTTTAGAAACGTAGGCGAACGGTGGAGAGCTACTCTGTCAGATTACCGCAGAATCGGTAGAATCATCCGGTATATTTATAGCAGTATCTAACAAAAGTAAGTGCACCCCTCACATTTCAGCAACCATATCTTCTCAAGTGACCTGAAATAGACCTGAAATGTGGATATATTTTAGAGTATCAATGTGCAGTTTGTATAGCAGTACAGACCTCTAACAATAACTCAATACAAAGCCATTAGTGTATAAATAACTGGCAACAAAAGTAAGTACACCCTCAGTGATAACTGCTGTACGTGGTGTAACGATGCAAAGCCACACGTCCTGTTTATCATGTTCATGTTTTTGTCTGCTTCACCATACAAATGTGTGTATCTTGTATAAGAGCAGTTCAAATTTGGTGCTTTAAGTCTAATTCTCTCATACTGACCATTGAATGTTCTAAATGCACCTCATGGTAAAGAGTCTCTGAGGATTTGAGAATTAGAATTCTCAATTTGAGAATTAGAATGCTCTTTACAAAGATGCCGAGGCGATAAGAAGATCAGTAACATCCTGAAACTGAGTTACATTACAGTGGTCAGGGTCATACAGAGGCTTTCCAAAACAGGTTTAACTCGGAACAGACCTCACTAGGGTCCATCAAAGAAGTCGAGTCCTCGTGCTGTGCGTCAGGTGCAGAAGCTGCAGACACATGAGTGCTGCAGGATTGCTTTGGAGGAAGCAGAATTGTAAGGTCCACTCGCCAGTGCTCAGAGCGTTCACCACACACCGCAACAAGTCAGTTTGCAGACCGTCGTCCCAGAAGGAGCCTTTTCTGAAGCTGCTCACAAGAAAGCCAGAAAACAGTTTGCTGAAGATGACCTGCCCAAGAGCATGAATTACTGGAATCATATCCTGTGGTCTGATGAGACTCGGATAAACTTGTGAGGGTGTCCAGCATGTGCGGTGACGCCCTGGTGAGGAGAACCAAGAAAACTGTGACTTGTCTACAGTCAAGCATGGTGGTGGCAGCATCATGGTCTGGGGCTGCATGAGTGCTGCTGGTACTGGGGAGCTGCGGTTTATTGAGGCAAACATGGATTCCAACATGTACTGTGAGATTCTGAAGCAAAACATGAAACTCTTTCCTTCAGAAACTGGGCCGAACAAGAGTTGTCCAAAATAAAAACGACCCCAAACACACCGCTAAGATGACGAGCTTGCTAAGAAAGCTGAAGGTGAAGGTGATGGACTGGCCAAGTATGTCTCCAGACCTGAACCCTATTGAGCACCTGTGGGTATCCTCAAGCGGAAGGTGGAGAAGATCCAAGTGTCTGACATTCAGCAGCTCCTGTGCAGCTCTGGTGAAATCCATACCCAGGAGGATTAAGGCAGTGCTACATAACAATGGTGCTCACACAAAATATTCACATTTTGGACACAGTTTTGACACGTTCACTAAGGACTCACTTTCGTTGCCAGTTTTTTAGACAATAATGGCTGCATGTTGTTATTTTCAGAGGACAGTAAATCTGTACTGTATACAAGCTGCACATTGATACTCTAAATTCTATCAACGTTTCATTTCTATAGTTTTGTCCCTTGAGAATATACTAACTGTTTGCTGAAATCTGAGGGGTGCACTCACTTTTGTGAGATACTGCATACATATTTACACTGCATACATATGGTTGGATAATAATGCTTTGATTGTGTTCCTTTTTTCATGACAAATGATCAAACATGACATTTACACATTGGTTGGATCTTTGCTTTAAATGTTTATATTAAATTTGAAAAACTGAAAAACTAAATGTGAATTACAACGCCTTCATTCCATTTTATTCAAAAACAAAAGAACAAACAACTGAACTTTTATTTATTTATTTATTTATTTATTTATTTTATTTATTTTATTTTATTTTGGGTTTGCAGAACTCTTGTGAGACCATGAATGAAAAAAAAAACTGATCAACCATCAATGCAGAATCCATCAGTAGCTTCATCCAATATTCTGGTTTCTCTCTAAAAAGTTCATATGGATCACTAGGTGCTTTTCAAAAGCAACTAGAGAGGGACAGGAAATGTCTTAGTGTTATACAATTTACAGGATTTTCATAAACCACCTACCCTGCCCTGCCCTGCCCTGCCCCACCCTGCCCCATCTTGCCACACCCTGCACCATGATTTCCAAATATTTGACTCTAATTTGTATCAAATAATTAACCTTTTATTGAAAATGGCTGGTGGAACAGTTTTTCCTATGAAAAAAAAATGTCTAATGAAATTTCCATTGATGTCCAGGTTAGAAGAAGGTGTTGGATTGGATGTTGGATTGGGGTGTTGGCCATTGATCGGATTTGCTATTGTGAGGTTTGTATTTCTACACTTTGTGTGGGAACAGTATAATAATCTACATGGTCTGGATCATTTATAATTACTATTTTGTTTTGGGTCAAAATGTGAGAAGAAAATTCACCGTATATGATGAATATGATCACAATACTACTACATTCTGTGTGATTATACAAATCGAGAAAATAAATAAATGCCATTTTACTGTTGTTTTTTTTTTTTTTTTTTTTTTTTTTTTTTTGGGGGGGGGGGGGGTTGTTTCTTTACTCTGTGTGTGTGACAGAGAAACAATAAACAACATTTTCTTCTTTTTTTCTTAATATTGAACCAAAAAAAAGAAACGAACGCGTTGTAATTCACATTTTGTTGTGAAAACTGTGAATCAAACCACGTAGAAATGCAATGTTTCCCAAAGCTGCGTTTTTCCCCCCGTGAGTAAGTTATAATGAATCTGTACTCGAATTTCTATTTCTTTTTCCAGTATAAATAGAAAATGGATATTTACCTGATTTCGATGTGAACTGTACATTAAATTGTCTCACTAAAAGACTTCTTGTTATTCTTTTCCAACACGTTCCTCCCGTACTGTCGGATTTCTCTGGAAAATAACCCAGATGTTTATGTAGCATGTGGTGTCATGACTGACTCCAATCAGATGCTGTGTTTGCTGTTAATCGCATTACCTACAGATAGAGATCACGATGACAAACATTTTGTAAGGACAGTGATGATGATGATGATGATGATGATTCACTCCACAGGCTCCTCAATGAGCTAAAGAAAATAAAATCTTCCTCTGTATGCACACTGCTTTTGCTCGTCTCGGCGTTTCTGCGTTATTGCTGAACAAATCGTCTTTAGGTAAACGAATTTTCAAAATGTCTTAAGACGAAGACACAAACTGAGTCGGCGACGCTCCGACCGGGACCTCGAGACCATCGGCATGACATTTTCTTTTTCCACTTTTCATCACCAGAATATATATATATATATATATATAAAACATTTTTATAACAAATTAAAAAAGTTTTGTTAAATCCTGGATTCTGATTGGTCAGAAGTTGCTTTATTCCCTGACAGTTTAATTCCCTGCTTTAATACTAATGCTAACGGTTTCTATAGCAACAGCTCAGTCACAGCAGATACTCCACATAAATATATTTTAAGAAAAAGTATAAAACTGTTATGATTTATTTATTTATTTATTTTAAGGAAGGAGATAATTTAAGGAAGGAGTCTCCAGTGTCGGCGCTTTATAACATTCCGAGGAAAAGCTTCAGGATTGTTGATGAGTCGTGATTTCTCTGGAACATCACACAGCCGTGGATTTTGGTTGCAAGCTGATATAGAAATACAGTAGCTGCTAAAAGTATTGGGACACCCGACTTTTCCAGTCATATGTGCTTCTTCCCCAAACTGTTCCCACAAACATGGAGGCACTCAATTGTTTAGAACGTCTTTGGATTCTGTAGCATGAAGTTTTCCCTTCATTGAATTAGGAGATCCAAACCTGTTCAAGCATGACAATATACACCTTTGTAGAAATCCAGCTTAAAGATCTGCTCCACATGGGTTGGAGTGGAAGAACTCCAATCGTATCGAACAGCTTTGGGATGAATGTGAACGCTGACTGCACCCCAGGTTTCCTCACCTTCTCACCTTCATCACTACCTGACTTTACTAACACACTTATGGTTAAATAAATCTCCACAAATTTAGTGGAACATCTTCCCAGAAGAGTGGTCTTATATTCATAAGATTGATTTGTGCTTATTGAACATCCAATTCCACATTTAGTCCCCATTTGCTGTTATGATAAGTTGAACTCTTATGGGAAGATGATCCAATAGATTCTAAGGAGATTCTGTGGATATTCATGTGGAGGTGGAAGCTCAGTGTTTAAGGGTTTGGGTTACTGATCGGAAGGTCTGGGGTTCAAGACCTGGTATTGCCAAACTGCCTTGAACAATGCCCTCAACGCTCTGTGCCCCTGGGGTTCCGTATCATGGCTGAACCCAGAGAAAGCGTCTGTGAAGAAAGAATTTCACTGTGCTGTAAAGTAATGACAAATAGAGGCAATTCTATTCTTCTTCTATAAGTCAGGTGCTGGAGAAGGTGAGAAGATGAGGAGGCCTGGGGTGCAGTCAGCGTTCACATTCATTTGGGTTGGAGGTCTATAGCAGGAGATCTTCCCCTCCATCTTTAGATCTTCATGGAGCTGCCTTTGTGCACTTTGTGTCATGCTGGAACAGGTTTGGGTCTCCAAGCCCAAGTGAAGAGAAAATTTCATTCTACCATATTCCAAAAAAACGTCCTGTACAAATCGGTGCAGTTTCCACCCACTGGTGTCACACGCAGTGTATCCCTGAACAGACGTCATGGATGATGAAAGCATCATTAGAGTAAAGAATCACATTTTATGAATCGATTTTGGATCTACAGGACATGCAGGAAAAATCTGTGAATTCCAGAAGCCGTGCTGTAGAGATGTGCAGCAGTGTGTTCACTTTTCTTTCATTACATTCACACTGGTGTTCACACTAAAACCCGTAGGCCTTTAAAAAGGCAGCTCAGGTTTATAGCAGCGTTTTCTCATGAGGCTGTATTCCCTCCCTCGCTCTGAAAGAGGAGAGAGAGCCGATACGGAGACGCTCCGAGGTAAACGAGTGTCTCATATCTGGGATTAGTGCCTGCTGTTCACTTTAATCAGCCCTGGCATTAGGGAGCACATGAAAGCAGCGTACTTTAATAGAGCAAAGTGCCACAGCTGTAGTGCTAATTCAGGGCCAAATCAGGCTTCTCTCACACTCACACACACGCACACAAACTTATATTCATGAGAATACAGTACAGTTCTGCGTCTTTATAAATCCAGTTATATAAAAAGCTAATATTTTGTGTTGAAAAGGACCCGGACACACACACACACACACACCTATAAAGTAGACTTGTGTCCTTCATATCTCTCTCTTCAGACTTATAAAAGAAAGATACAGCTTTTTTACGCTTTTCCCCAAAAGCTCCTGGAAGCTCCTGGCATAGGCGAAAAGAGTCTCGAGCACACACGACTTTAGTGTAAAAATCGTCTGTGAGCTGAGACATCGCTATAAATAAAGCAGAAACTTTATAGTCGTAAATAAACTCTGGGTAACAATCAGATACGTACATTAATAAATCACACTTACTCGTTACTGTAATTTAGAATTGTACATAAATACTTATTAAATCACCTCCTTTACTCAGTAAAAAAGAAATCAAGACAAAAATATCAAAATCATGCCCCGGAAACTACTGCACTGATTGAGAATAAATGCATTAAAGTCAGGAAAGAAAGATGGAGACGAACAGGACAGATGATGGAGACCTCAGCTGAAAGCGAAATACTGTTGAATCGATACTTGTTCAACAAGTCAAGTTTATTTCTATAGCGCTTTTCACAACATTGTCTCAAAGCAGCTTTACAGAAATCAACAGTGAAGGTGAATGGTGTGAATTTGTCCCTGATGAGCAGCCGTGGCGACTGTGGCAAGGAAAAAACTCCCCCAGATGTTATGAGGAAGAAACCTTGAGAGGAACCAGACTCAAAAGGGGAACCCATCCTCATCTGGGTGACATCAAGAGTTTGATCATAAATCTTTCAACAATACAGAACTTTCATGTTCTTTCAACAGTCTTTGGTATAAAAGTTGGAGCTACTGAGCTCAGCATTTGTGATCATCACAGATCCAACACCAGCTTCTCCATACCAGAGCCTTTAAACACTCCAGGAGGTCCAATGTTATAACTCCACACATGTAGCGGGATCCAATTGGCACTGGTACGTCTCTAGATGGTTCGGGATGTTTGCGAGTTTGGCATCTACTTCTTCAAAACGTGCGTTTGCTTTTCTCTCTGAATTAAAAATCTGCATTTGTGATTTCACTTTTTATAATAAATTCCATTCTTATGAGATTTTTTCGGTTGTTATTGAGCTATAACTTGTAAAGGTGCTCAGTTAAAAACCCGCCTGAGATTTTTAAGTGCTTGTCCTTTTTTAACTACACCAGAATCCCCCACCTCACCCCACCGTTTAAAATAAAAAGGTAATTTGGTAAATTTGTACATTTTATATAGCTACTTTTTACTTAAGTAAATTTTTTACTCATATGTAAGTAAAATTTCATTAAAGTAGCAGCTACTTTTAGAATATTTTATTACTCTTTGCACCTCTGATTACAGCCATACACATCTGATCCAGAGTCTAATCCAGAGTCTATATAGCAAGAACAAGGTTCTCCTTCCCTCACATCCGCGAACGCACTGCTTTGGAGACATTCTTCTCGAGTGACTCCTGTGCAGCGCCGAATGAAGCACGGTGGTGGGTGTGCTCTTGCTCTCCCAGGAGAAGTGTCCATACAAGGATTTCCGCCCTTAAAGACATCATGAAGAGCCACACTTAAAAAAAAAAAAAAAACTTCCCAAAACTTATATGAGCCTGAAAGGAGTGAATTTACATTGTTTTTTTTGTTTTTTTCAACTTTGGCCATGTTTAGCACAAGAATCCCACTCGAGCAGTTTCAGGAACTCAGAATGCAGCAAATCGCATTAGAACCACCTTCTAAACTGATCCCTGTTCAGGAAACTGTGTGATTTTATTGGGATAAAAAAGATTTTCAGGTAGACAAACATTTTTCACATCGACTCCTACATAAATGAATTATGGATCAAATGAAGGGTCTGGATACCAGACTAAAATAAATTAAATAAAAAGATTCCTGGTCATGAACTTGAATTTTCCTTTAATATCAATATTTTCACTTTGGAATTAAACACTAAGAGTTAAAAGAAAGACTTAAATTGCTGCTTTGAGCTGTTTCTAATACACACTTGTTTTAGAAGATTCCCGCTGGAGGGATTAATTTTTTCTTAATTTGAAGGAACGTGCAGTCAGACGTGTCGTACTGCACGTGTTCAGTTAATCCACTTCTCACGTGTACGACACGTCTGACTACATGAAAGTATAATTGTAAATCAGTCTGATTACAAAAGACAAGATCTTGCTGTAGAAGCTGATTAGACAATATTAGTCAGCAGGATGAGAAGAGTCAGGCGTTCATGAGTCAGCAGGACAAGAAGAGTCAGTGTATGCGAGTCAACAAGTGAAAGAGATTTGGGCCTACAGAAGTGCACTAAAAGGGAGTCGGGCGACCGCGAATGAGATAAATGGATAGGAGAGTTGGGCGTACGCGAGTCAGATAATTGGGAGAGTCGGGCGTACGCGAGTCAGATAATTGGGAGAGTCGGGCGTACGCGAGTCAGATGAGTCTCTCGGAGACGCAAGTGAGTCAGATGAGTCTTTTGGAGACGTGAGTGAGTCAGATGAGAGTTTCTCATAGAGGTGACTGAGCCAGATAATATTTCTCTTTAGATGTAAGTGAACCATATGACGCTGGATGCAAGAGTCTGGACGAGTCTGCAGAGATGTAAACGAGTCAGATGAGGCTCCTAAACTCGACTTGTACAAAAGGAGATATTTGAAAACCTTCCATCACTCAGATGGACCCAAGGGATTTGAATGAAAATCATTTGCAAACACTACACTTAATGCTGAAAAAAACATTATTTAATGTCAACACGCATTCATTAACAGAACAAATTCAAACAACGTAACATGAAACATGGCACCGGCGCATCCGATGCGATCGGAACACCAGGATTAGTGAAATATACCAAAAACAATATGGCGTGAATTTCCCAACACACAGTGCAATACCGCCGATGTTCCACACTCAGCACCGGCGTCTCGCTGAGTCAGTGGACCGAGATGGCCGTGTGAGCTCCAAGCCCCCGGTAAACACCCCCCCCCCCCCTCCACCTCCCCTACGGGGTGATTAACTGAGTCTGAGAGGAGAGTAAGTTCTGGCACTCAGCAGAAGGGTGAATATCTAGGAGATGTTTCTGGAAGATATGGAAAGTATACAATGGCCTACTTTCACATTATTCGTATGAATTATTATACAATAATGTCCAGTGCAGTGCCACATGAATGGAGGTGATGAATCAGAACACAATATTTAGCCAATAAACCACTGAAAACTTCACCGATCAACGTATCGGAACTCATATGCGTGATGGGGGGAGGGGGGGTACGAATAACGAACTGAAATGTTGGTTTTCCACACGATGTACTTTCACAAAGTTTCCCTATAAAACAATGCTGTGTTCTGATTGGCTGATAGATGAACCGGTCACTCGGATTCTACGTTCTTCGGAGTAGCTAGAAGCACCAAAGCTAAGCATGTCAACTGACGTGTGGAAAAAAACTAATAGTTTAGGGCAGGGGTCACCAACATGGTCTCACTTTCACTGTCTTTATTTCTCTCATCTCACTTTCACTCTGTCTCTCAACATTTTCTAAAAATATCTGTTTCCTACTTTGTTAAATTATTGTTGTTGATTATTGTGAGAAATCATTAACATGATCAGTGTCTTCACATAGATGAATATCATTCATTATTAATAACATAATAAAAGGTAAATTGAGCAGTTATTTCAGATCAAACTGGAAACTGTGTGTATCAAACTGGCAGCCCTTCAGATTAATCAGTACCCAAGAAGTAGCTCTCCGTTTCTAAAAGGTTGGTGACCCCTGCTTTAGGGTGTGTTTATATAATAACTACTAATTTTGCAATCTGAACATAGTAACAATGCTGAACAGGCCACGCCCACAAGCAACAATAAATCCGCTACCTATTCGAAGCATATCTGGGGTGTGGATTTGTGTTTTTGTGCTTAGTGCGAAAAATGATGCCAGAACTTCTCTCACGACTCATGTTTCCTTGCATTATTTCTGGAAAACGTGACACTGTGTGTTGGGGTACAGAATAATGCTCCGTTGTGGAACGCGTGTTTTAAGACTCGCCGGATGAACCGACCCTGGAGATTTGAAGCAGTGTGCGTATTTTATATGGATTTGAGAAAAAGTGGACGACTTTTAGCCCTCGTTTCTCTCACAGTGTAACGTCTGAGTAACGCGAGTGTAGAAACAAGCGCGCGATACCTCTTTTATTTTTTTACGCAAAACACACGCACACTAAAGTATTTCTCTTTCAAATATAAGTCAAGTAAGTCCTTTACATAGAAATAGTGCCATCAATATGGGGCATGATCGGTTTCACTCATGTCTATTCATGAACACGGGGCCGAACTTTTCTAGAACGCCGGAACTTTTTTCCTTTAAACGAACCTTTTTACGTCGTATCGAAACCCACGGCTGGGCGAAGGGAACTAGTGCAAAAGATGAGGAGGAAGAGGAACAGGAAATGGAGGAGGAACGCTCCGGTCCCTTTGGGACGAGTTCTGGGACCAATCTGTTTTACGCCCATCAGAGACGACGTGAAAGAACAAAAGAGTCCATCCAGTCCATCACTCATTCACACACACACACACACACACACACACACACATATATATATATGTGATAGACAGTGGGTGAGAGAGATGACGTCCCAGAAGAGAGAAAGAGAGAGAGAACATACAGGGCAGGAGAAGAAAGAAAGAAATAAAGCTCAGAAACTGAACATATTGTATGAGAAAGGCTGCTGTTACACTCGTTTCCTCTCGCCGAAAAGGAGGAGGAGAAGGAATTTCACACACACTTTACTGTCTCTGGATTTAGACCAAGTGCCAAAGAGACACACAGCAGGACAGAGAGAGAGAGAGAGAGAGAGAGAGAGAGAGAGAGAGAGAGAATGTGTTCACATAAAAAAAGTGGGAAGGAATGTGCGTCTGCATGTGCGAGAGAGAGAAAGAAAGGATGGGAGAAGAAAGGAAAAAGGTGTCATGTGAGAGAAAGAAGGGAAGAACAAAAGTGAAACGATTGAAGAGAGAGAGAGAGTCAGAAGAAAGTGATTCTGGATGAAAGAAAGGAAGGGAGAATAGAATGATAGCGAAAAAGAAAGTGTATGCGCAGGCATGAGAAAGAGAGCGAGGGAATGACAGGGACAGATGAACGATTGAGAGATACGAGGAAAAGGAGGGGGAGGGAGAAAGAGAGGCAGAAGGAGTGGGGAGGACAAAAAATTAAAACGAGACTGATAAGATGGAGAAGAAACGAAAATGAGACCAAGAGAGAATGACAGACGGACAGCGAAGCAAAAGAGAGAGAGAGAGAGAGAGAGAGAGAGAGAGAGAGAGAGAAGAATAAAAGGAAAACAAATGAATGACACAAAGAAGAGTATGATATCCTAAGGGTGAAAAAGAGACAGAGATGAGAAGAAGTGAGACAACGGAAGATAAAGAAAGAGCATGAATGCCAGTGAATGGGAGATTAAATGATGATAGGAAGAGAGAGAGAGAGAGAAAGAGAGAGAGAGAGAGAGGATGATGGGGGAAAAAAAAAAAAAGGAATAATGAGAAAGCTGAGAGTGATGTCTCGGTGAACGAGTTTATGTTGTTCCTCGGCGTCTTCATTCCTCCCCCAAGCTGAAAGAGATAGAGGGAGAGATAAAGAGAGAGAGAGAAAGAGAGAGAGAGGGAGAGAGAGAGAGAGAGATCAGGACTGCTTGAGCCTCTTCCTGGGCAGGCCGAACGGAGGGCACTGAGCCGAGGCGAGAGCTCGGAAAGCCTCGGCCACTAAGTGAGGATGAGACTGGATCATTGCCTTCCAGCCCGAAGTCTCCATTATATCTGCAGCGTGGCTGAGACACAAAGAGCACAGACATCGCAGAATTAATCACACACACTCACACACACTCGATGGAGTGCTTTATTCTACCCCACACACTATATGCCCAAAAGTATTGGGACACCCCTCCTATACCTGATTGGTCCCAGTTTAAAAAAAAAAAAGAAAGGATTCGGTATCATTTCATTCTGCAGACACGCTGGAGGAGTAAAAACAGAGGGAGATCCCAGGTGCTGATTCTGAAGAGTGAGCGCGGATGAATGAGTAATAACGTGAGCGTTACGACCCGACCGGAGGGAGGAGAAATAAAGCGGACGGCTTAATGTGGGTGTTTTTACTCTTCCTACACTGTTTCTGAAACTCTATTAACACTATAAACTGTGAGACACAGGGAGAACCAGCCGAGACTGAGGAGGGTTTAGCAGCTAAAACCCTCAAACAATGAATCCTAATGCAGTGTGCTGCTGCTGATAGCAGCACCTTATTAATCTTCTGTGTCTCACATTCACTAACCTTCTCTCAACGTCTCACTTTCACTGTCTCTCTATTTCTCTCAACATCTAATTTTCACTCTCTCTCTCTCTCTCTCTCTCTCTCTCTCTCTCTCTCTCTCAACATCTCTCTTTTACTCTGTCTGTCTTTCTCTCTCTATCTCTCAACATCTCGTTTTCACTCTATCTCTCTCAACGTCTCTCTTTTACTCTATCTCTCAACGTCTCACTTTCACTCTGTCTCTCTCTCTCAACGTCTCACTTTCACTCTCTCTCTCTCGTCTCTCTTTCACGGTCTCTCTCTATTTCTCTGAACATCTCACTTTCACTCTGTGTCTCTCTCAACGTCTCACTTTCACTCTCTATTTCTCTCAATGTCTCACTTTCACACTCTCTCTGTTTCTCTCAACATCTCACTTTCACTCTGTCTGTCTCTTACTGTCTTACTTTCACTGTTTGTTTATATCTCAATTTCACTGTCTTGTCTCTCTCTGTATCACCCAACGTCTCACTTTCACGGTCTCTCTTTTTATATATCTCTCAACGACTCACTTTCACTGTCTCTAGATCTCTCAACGTCTTACTTTTTTACGGTCTCTCTCTTTATATATCTCTCAACGATTCACTTTTACTGTCTCTATATCTCTCAACATCTCACTTTCATGGTTTCTCTATATAACTCTCAATGTCTCACTTTCACTGTCTGTCTCTCGCTATATTTCTTGTCTCACTTTCACTGTCCGTCTCTCGCTATATCTCTCAACATCTCACTTTCTGTCTCTCTCTGTCTCACTTTAAATGTCTTTCTCTATATATCTCTCACCATCTCCCTCTTTCTCTCTCACTTTCAAGGTCTCTTTCTCGGTCTCACTTTTATTTGCTGTCTCACTTTCAATGTCTCTCTCTCTCTCATTAATTTTGTCTTCCTCTTTCACCATTTCTCACTTTCTCTCTCTCTCTGTCTCTTTTGGTCTGTTTTTTCTCTCATTTTCTCCATTTGACGTTCCCCATTCCGTACATCTCTCTCTATCCCAAGTTCCTCCATCTCTGACACACACACACACACACACCACACACACACACAGGGGCTAATTACATACTTGCTATTCGAGTATTTTCCATCCTTGCAGCCCAGCTGTCTGAGGACGCTGCACCTACAGAGGAGATAAGAAGGTAAAGAAACAGAGCTGGCTAACACTGTGTGTGTGTGTGTGTGTGTGTGTGTGTGTGTGTGTGTGTGTGTGTGTGTGTGAGAACAGTGAAGGCAGCAGTGATTTATCATCGAGTGCAGGCGTTTTCTCTCGAAGCTGCACTTGCCTGTTGATAAAATCGATGGCTTGAGCTTTGAGCTGCTCGGCGCTGTGCAGGTCGGCGAGGATGAGCGTGTCGGCGACGTTCTCCACGCACAGGCTGCTGCACAGGGACTCCTCACACATCACCTTTAAACGCTCCAGAGCGTACTGCACACACGCACACACACACACACACACACACACACACACACACACACACACACACACACACAATTTACAGACCTGTCAAAACTTTTCATCCAAACACAGATGAATTTCTGCCCAATGTAGATGCAAGAAGTTCACACGTCATTTTTCTGAACGTTTTGATCAAAATGCGCTGATTTAATATGTTTTAATAATGTGATTCTATTCATCTTTAATACTTTTTTACAATTTTTCGAAAAAATAAACAAAACTCTGTATCAATAATAAAAAATGATTAATATCATGCAGGTTAATTTAAATTAAATGTAAAAAAAAAAAATATTAGTAAATAAAAAAAAATAAAAAAAAAACAATACTATTCGCTCCTTTTTACTACAAAATATTACAGAAGATTTGAGTATATAAATATGATTTATATTTAATAAAATATGAATTTTAGAAAAGCATATCTTTATTCTGGGGGGGAAAAAAGATACAAATTTTATGCACAGCCGGAACATTTTCTTTGATCTTTTTGGTTTTATTTTGATTTATAAATCTAAAATGAAGAATCGTCATCATCTAAAGAATGAGTGTCACAGGTCCAGTAACTACATACAGAATAAATAATAATAAACACTTGAAATCTTCATTACAAGACTTTTCCACTTACTTTATCAGCCGCTGCCAACAAACTGTCGGCCATGTTCTCCAGATTCGGCGCTTTCCCCGTGTATATAAACCCCATCATTTCTTTAAACACGTCCGGCTCGATGTCCCTGATGTCCACCCGGTTCTGAGTGAGAGAAAACGAGAGGAGATAAAATGGCGGCTGCGAGCGTCTGGTAATCTCAGGGAGACGCGGCGTACCTTCTTGCTCTCCTCCATCTCGTGCTCAAACATGGCGTTAAAAACCGGAGATCTCGCTGTCGAGAAAGCAAGAAGTCCATCGGTCAAAAAGAGATCATATAAACCTTCATTCGTCCCGCGTGGGGAGATTTTCATGTTACAGCAGCAAGAAAAATGTGCAAATATAAAAAAAACTCTGATTCTAAAGTCTGATAGCAGCAGGGAGAGAAGAGCTTCAGATCACTCCTCCTTTTATTAATTAGAGTTCGATTCAGAATCTCTGCTTTCGTTCCTTTATTCCTCCTGCACTGATTCATTTTTGTAACTTTTTTGTATCATTCAGTATTTTTGTATCTGATGTTTACGTTAACTGTTTAAGGAGCTCTGGGAAACCGAACCATTTGAAACATACACAATACTGAAAGACTAAACTGATGGACCAAACCACCAGAGATCTTAAAGGTCCAATCAGCCCAAAGTCTTGGACTCTAATGAGCCTGACGTGCCCAAGATACCGAGGCAGTCCACCAATCCACCAATCCATTAAATCTCTTGGAACTAATTCATCTGCAAAAAGTCTTAATCTTAAAAGTACAATACCAAACTGATCCACCCGAGATCTTGGAGAACCGATCCACCCAAGATCTTGGAGAACCGATCCATCCCGAGATCTTGGAGAACCGATCCACCCCGAGATCTTGGAGAACCGATCTACCCGAGATCTTGGAGAACTGATCCACCTGAGATCTTGGAGAACCGATCCACCCCGAGATCTTGGAGAACCGATCTACCCGAGATCTTGGAGAACCGATCCACCCGAGATCTTGGAGAACCGATCCACCCGAGATCTTGGAGAACCGATCCACCCGAGATCTTGGAGAACCGATCTACCCGAGATCTTGGAGAACCGATCCACCCGAGATCTTGGAGAACCGATCCACCCGAGATCTTGGAGAACCGATCCACCCGAGATCTTGGAGAACCGATCCACCATAAATTTTGAAGGACAAATTCAGTGTAAATCTTTTCACCTGAGATTTTGTGATCACCCTGAGCTCTGGAGACAATTGAAACCAGGATCTTTAGGATCAAATTATCCAAAAAACTGGTGGACCAACCCTTCTAAAGTCACACGAGACCAAGCTACATGTGACCTGATGAACAACCCAAGATCTTAAGAGAGTGATCGGCCCAGAAACTCATGCTCAAAACTGCCCATGGACTAACACAAAACCAATCTGGAAGATGAAACCATCTGAAATAAGCTTGGAGATGTGATGGAACGAAGTGCCTGAAATCTAAAACATTAAAGCCCTGCTTCCTGCTGCAGACTAACCTGAGTATGTCTGTAAGTCTTTACCTGCGAGAATGGATTTGTGGGCCTGGAACTCCTGCCCCCCCACACACAGTGTGCAGTCAGTGAAGCGTGAACACTCCCACAGATTCCCCAGATCATCTGAGAGTTGGCACTCAGGAACTTTCAGCATGTTTGTGTTCGACTGCCCTGAGATATTTACAGAGTCCTGCACTACACTCACCTGGATCAGGGGGGAGAATCACAAACAGCAGATCAGAAGTGGAACTCAAACACAAACGAGTGGCACACATTCACTAAAATAACACAACAGCACACATTCAAACACCGCAGGCGACATTTTCATTAATCATTTATAAAGATACAAACCATTAGAGCTCGACTGGGCGGACAGCCAGTGATTCAACACCTCGAAATTCCGCTGCTCCGAATCACACCCACAGATAAAGTAGTGCCAGAAGACTGACATGCAGCCGTGCTACACCGCTACTTATACTAAAACTGTTGGGGTGAACTTCTGGTGCTGCTTTTCATTCTGGTTCTAATTTAAACCTTCTTCTTCTCTGGTTTATCTACAAGTTCACCTTGTGTCCCGAGCCGTTTATGAAAATCTCTGTAAACACTATATAAGTTCTACCACATGCAGAAATCCTCCATGGAGCTCAGGAAGGTCATTAAGAAACATCTACAATCGCTGCCTCACTCTGGACGGAACTGGAACTGGATGTTGCTATGGTTACAGGGGTTTATAATTGGTGCATTTGTTTAGATTCTACCAACACTCTGAACTCACATCTGAACTCCTTCCGGCCAATCACAATCCACTATTCACACCTGAACTCCTTCCAGCCAATCACAATCCAGTATTCACACCTGAACTCCTTCCAGCCAATCACAATCCAGTATTCACACCTGAACTCCTTCCAGCCAATCACAATCCACTATTCACACCTGAACTCCTTCCAGCCAATCACAATCCAGTATTCACACCTGAACTCCTTCCAGCCAATCACAATCCAGTGTTCACACCTGAACTCCTTCCAGCCAATCACAATCCAGTGTTCACACCTGAACTCCTTCCAGCCAATCACAATCCAGTGTTCACACCTGAACTCTTTCCATCCAATTACAATCCACTGTTCAAACCTGAACTCCTTCCAGCCAATCACAATCCAGTGTTCACACCTGAACTCCTTCCAGCCAATCACAATCCACTATTAACACCTGAACTCCTTCCAGCCAATCACAATCCAGTGTTCACACCTGAACTCCTTCCAGCCAATCACAATCCACTATTCACACCTGAACTCCTTCCAGCCAATCACAATCCACTATTCACACCTGAACTCCTTCCAGCCAATCACAATCCACTATTCACACCTGAACTCTTTCCATCCAATTACAATCCAGTGTTCACACCTGAACTCCTTCCAGCCAATCACAATCCAGTGTTCACACCTGAACTCCTTCCAGCCAATCACAATCCACTATTCACACCTGAACTCCTTCCAGCCAATCACAATCCACTATTCACACCTGAACTCCTTCCAGCCAATCACAATCCAGTGTTCACACCTGAACTCCTTCCAGCCAATCACAATCCAGTGTTCACACCTGAACTCCTTCCAGCCAATCACAATCCAGTGTTCACACCTGAACTCCTTCCAGCCAATCACAATCCAGTGTTCACACCTGAACTCCTTCCAGCCAATCACAATCCACTATTCACACCTGAACTACTTCCAGCCAATCACAATCCACTATTCACACCTGAACTCCTTCCAGCCAATCACAATCCAGTGTTCACACCTGAACTCCTTCCAGCCAATCACAATCCAGTGTTCACACCTGAACTCCTTCCAGCCAATCACAATCCACTATTCACACCTGAACTCCTTCCAGCCAATCACAATCCAGTGTTCACACCTGAACTCCTTCCAGCCAATCACAATCCATGTTCACACCTGAACTCCTTCCAGCCAATCAATCCACTATCACACCTGAACTCCTTCCAGCCAATCACAATCCAGTGTTCACACCTGAACTCCTTCCAGCCAATCACAATCCAGTGTTCACACTCACTATAATCTATAGAGAGATGAAATTGGTGCTGAAAACTGAACATCTCGTTTACTCAAGTTCATACGGTTTCCTTGTTACGTTCTTCTGCCATGTAACATTTTGTCCAGTGGTTGAGGCCCAAATTGATACTGTAGTGGTTGTACACTTTATGAACATGTTTGTGGAACCAAAGTTTGCAATGAGGTTTTTTTTTTTTTGTGAACTTCCCATTCCACTCCCCATTTACACGTCTAATAACCTCCACTCTTCCACTAGATGTTGGAGTGTGCTTGTGGAGATTCATTCAGCCACAGGTGTGTTAGTAAAGTCAGGTATTGATGTAGGTGAGAAGGTGAGGAGGTCTGGAGTGCAGTCAGCGTTCACATTCATCTCAATAGTGTTGGAGCTCTATAGCAGGAGATCGTCCACTCCAACCCTTGGAAAACAGATCTTCATGGAGCTGGCCTTTTGCACAGGGGCATCGTCATGCTGGAACACGTTTGTGTCTCCTGGTTCAAGTGAAGGGGAAAATTCATGCTGCACCCAGAGACGTCCTGTACGTCCAGACGTCCATAGAAAGCGTAAGTATGGACAAGGAAAGCAATTTGGGAACGAGGTAACGTTAAGGTTGTGTCCATATACTAGAAAACAATCTTTTATCTTTATTTATTTATGGCGTCTCTTCAGCATGGTCCCCGGTTTGGGAATTAACGAGTTATTAGATTTACAGTCGTATTTATTTGTACAGATAATTATGATGATATTCAGCTTATTGCACCTGAACCATAACGCATGAAGCACAGAGAGCGCTGTGTTTCTCTCTTCCTCGTCTAGAGAGCGCCAATTAATGGTGGGAAACAGCCGAACTGCAATCTGCACCTAATTTGCTTTATTAAATTGCCAATTTCCCAGCAAACGTTAAAACTTGTTGTAGATCTCTCTGGGACTTGCAGTCAGGCTCTCTCTCTCTCTCTCTCTCTCTCTCTCTCTCTCTCTCTCTCTCTCTCTCTCTCGACAATACCCTCTTAATTATCTGCAGAATGCACTGCTTGTCTTTTTTCCTTTTCTCCTCGATAGCTTTGCTAGAAAGTGGGCGGACGCCAGTCACTCAGTAAGAAGAACAAGAACGTATACGACGCCCACCGACACCTGATCGTTTACTCAGAAATTCAGCCGTCGCTCAAAAAGACATAGAATAGACATGGAGCTTGTTATTTTAAAGTAGATTGGTAAGAAGTTAGTATGTAGCAAACTGTTTTATTAAGAAGGTACTGATATTATGGATGATGGCAAACTTCAGCTACGGCCAGAGGTTCTGTCTGAACTTCACAACTTGTGTAAGAAATGAGACATGAGTTTGTGGCCTGTCCATATGATTCCCATGTGTCTTTGAACATCACATTCCACATGAAGTCCCCAGATTGCTGTTAGAAGAGGCTCCATTCTTCTGGGAAGATGTCCCACAGATACTCCAGACTCAATCCCCACAGATACTCCAGACTCAATCCCCACAATTTTGTCTTATTAAAACCCCACAGATACTCCAGACTCAAACCCCACAGATACTCCAGACTCAAACCCCACAGATACTCCAGACTCAAACCCCACAGATACTCCAGACTCAATCCCCACAGATACTCCAGACTCAATCCCCACAGATACTCCAGACTCAATCCCCACAATTTTGTCTTATTAAAACCCCACAGATACTCCAGACTCAAACCCCACAGATACTCCAGACTCAAACCCCACAGATACTCCAGACTCAAACCCCACAGATACTCCAGACTCAAACCCCACAATTTTGTCTTATTAAAACCCCACAGATACTCCAGACTCAAACCCCACAGATACTCCAGACTCAAACCCCACAGATACTCCAGACTCAAACCCCACAGATACTCCAGACTCAATCCCCACAGATACTCCAGACTCAATCCCCACAGATACTCCAGACTCAATCCCCACAGATACTCCAGACTCAATCCCCACAATTTTGTCTTATTAAAACCCCACAGATACTCCAGACTCAAACCCCACAGATACTCCAGACTCAAACCCCACAGATACTCCAGACTCAAACCCCACAGATACTCCAGACTCAATCCCCACAATTTTGTCTTATTAAAACCCCACAGATACTCCAGACTCAAACCCCACAGATACTCCAGACTCAAACCCCACAGATACTCCAGACTCAAACCCCACAGATACTCCAGACTCAAACCCCACAATTTTGTCTTATTAAAACCCCACAGATACTCCAGACTCAAACCCCACAGATACTCCAGACTCAAACCCAACAGATACTCCAGACTCAAACCCCACAGATACTCCAGACTCAAACCCCACAGATACTCCAGACTCAAACCCCACAGATACTCCAGACTCAAACCCCACAGATACTCCAGACTCAAACCCCACAGATACTCCAGACTCAAACCCCACAGATACTCCAGACTCAAACCCCACAGATACTCCAGACTCAAACCCCACAATTTTGTCTTATTAAAACCCCAGAGACTCCAGACTCAAACCCCACAGAGACTCCAGACTCAAACCCCACAGAGACTCCAGACTCAAACCCCACAGAGACTCCAGACTCAAACCCCACAGAGACTCCAGACTCAAACCCCACAGAGACTCCAGACTCAAACCCCACAATTTTGTCTTATTAAAACCCCACAGAGACTCCAGACTCAAACCCCACAGAGACTCCAGACTCAATTCCCACAGAGACTCCAGACTCAAACCCCACAGATACTCCAGACTCAAACCCCACAATTTTGTCTTATTAAAACCCCACAGATACTCCAGACTCAAACCCCACAGATACTCCAGACTCAAACCCCACAGATACTCCAGACTCAAACCCCACAGATACTCCAGACTCAAACCCAACAGATACTCCAGACTCAAACCCCACAGATACTCCAGACTCAAACCCCACAGATACTCCAGACTCAAACCCCACAATTTTGTCTTATTAAAACCCCAGAGACTCCAGACTCAAACCCCACAGAGACTCCAGACTCAAACCCCACAGAGACTCCAGACTCAAACCCCACAGAGACTCCAGACTCAAACCCCACAGAGACTCCAGACTCAAACCCCACAGAGACTCCAGACTCAAACCCCACAGAGACTCCAGACTCAAACCCCACAATTTTGTCTTATTAAAACCCCACAGAGACTCCAGACTCAAACCCCACAGAGACTCCAGACTCAATTCCCACAGAGACTCCAGACTCAATTCCCACAGAGACTCCAGACTCAATTCCCACAGAGACTCCAGACTCAATTCCCACAGACACTCCAGACTCAATCCCCACAGACACTCCAGACTCAATCCCCACAGACACTCCAGACTCAATCCCCACAGACACTCCAGACTCAATCCCCACAGACACTCCAGACTCAATCCCCACAGACACTCCAGACTCAATCCCCACAGACACTCCAGACTCAATCCCCACAGACACTCCAGACTCAATCCCCACAGACACTCCAGACTCAATCCTCACAGATACTTCAGACTCAAACCCCACAGACACTCCAGACTCAATCCCCACAATTTTGTCTTATTAAAACCCCACAGATACTCCAGACTCAAACCTTAGAGATACTCCAGACTCAAACCCCACAGATACTCCAGACCTAAACCTTAGAGATACTCCAGACCCAAACCTTAGAGATACTCCAGACTCAAACCTTAGAGATACTCCAGACTCAAACCCAACAGATAATCAAATAATAAAAAAATCACACAAGATGAAGGTTGCTTTTAGTGCATTATGGGTAACACAGACAGCACACAGAACACCATATGAAGAGGTTTCAGGACTGTACCTCACAGAAGAGGGTGAGCTTGTCATCTGGAAGAAGGCCGTTTGTTTCATCGAGAAGAAAATCTCTTCGGATAAACTTCTTGAAACCCCAGTCTTTGCCCTGGACGAATCGATAGGCTCTTTGGCTTTCTGTAAAGAGGAAAAAAAATAATTTACATTTTAACGAGACCCTTTAGATTAAATGGCTTTTACAAAGCACAAAGATCATAAACACTGCTATTAAAGCTGCTTTTTTAACTCTTATTTCTTGTGCAGCACTTTGGTCAATGTGAGTCTTACATACTGATTCACATCAGGACTATTTGGAAGCCTTTTCCAGCTAAAGGATACGTTTTAGACGTTCACACAGACTGCAGCCTACAGCAGCGTCTCATCCCTGCATTAACACACTAATTACAAACTCAACATGAATAAACATATGCAGGAATTAGAACAGAAATATTGCTTTCCTGTACAGGTAACAGCACCTGCTGGAGAGCAGAAACATTGCTTACAATCCAGGAAGTTTGCAGCACACTAATTAGCCGCAGTTCTGGTAAGGAACAATTGAATAATACATCATGTAAATACGCAGACTAAACGAGTGGAGTGAAACGTGTGGATATATAATTAGGACGAGGGATAAGAGAAACGTGGTGGTTTCTTGCAGGAGAAGTTCGTACCCATAGCTTTAGTCTCCTCTCGCTTAGCGTTGAGTAAAGAAAACTTAAACTTTGCACGCACTTCACTTTTTGGACAGCTAACCAGGAGAAGATACAGTGACAGGTAGTCTTTGCTTTCATCATCCAGACCTTTTGGGTTTACTCTGAGGCACCTGGAACATATACACACACACACACACACACACACACACACACACACACACACACACACACACACACACACACGTGTGCACACAACTTTTTAAACCAGTTCATTCAAGGGCATATGCATAACCCAACTCTGAATATGAGGAACTTACAGAGAATAAATGATGAGATAACTTATAAACTGCAAGTCACTTTATCCCATGAAAAATTTAAATAGTGGCTTGTGATTGGCTGGAAGATCGTGTGTGAATAGTGGCTTGTGATTGGCTGGAAAATCAGGTGTGAATAGTGGCTTGTGATTGGCTGGAAAATCAGGTGTGAATAGTGGCTTGTGATTGGCTGGAAGATCAGGTGTGAATAGTGGCTTGTGATTGGCTGGAAGATCAGGTGTGAATAGTGGCTTGTGATTGGCTGGAAAATCTGGTGTGAATAGTGGCTTGTGATTGGCTGGAAAATCAGGTGTGAATAGTGGCTTGTGATTGGCTGGAAGATCAGGTGTGAATAGTGGCTTGTGATTGGCTGGAAGATCAGGTGTGAATAGTGGCTTGTGATTGGCTGGAAGATCAGGTGTGAATAGTGGCTTGTGATTGGCTGGAAGATCAGGTGTGAATAGTGGCTTGTGGTTGGCTGGAAGATCAGGTGTAAATAGTGGCTTGTGATTGGCTGGAAGATCAGGTGTGAATAGTGGCTTGTGATTGGCTGGAAGATCAGGTGTGAATAGTGGCTTGTGATTGGCTGGAAGTTCAGTTGTAAAAAGTGGCTTGTGATTGGCTGGAAGTTCAGTCCAGTCCCAGTTCCATACACAGAGTGAGGCAGCGATTGAAGACGTTTCCTGATGACCTTCCTGAGCTCCATTGAGGATTTCTGCATGTGGTGGATTTTGATAAACGGTTCGAGACACAAGGTGAACATTGTAGATGAACCGGAGGAGAAAACATTCAAATGAGAAACAGAATGAAAACCAGCACCAGAAGATCACTCCAACAGCTTCATTATTAGAGACACGCTGCAGCTGGCACTACTTTATCTCTGGGTGCGATTCGGAGCAGCAGTATTGTAGATGTAACGAGGTGTTTATGAAATGCGTAATGAAAACGGGGCAGTTTTGCTCTGCAAACATCAATGACAGCTTGAACTCCTCAGTGCTGGAGGTGAGCAGGGTGTGACCTCCACATCGTGCACCAACATCCTGTAACACCTCACACCTACACCTGGATTATTACTTCTATATAAATAATCTCACCATTTCATCTTGTCAGTGGGCCCTGAAGAGAAGGTGGAGCTTTTCAGTACTTCACCCATCTCCTCTCGGCAGAAGCTGAAGTTGTTAATGGTCCACATGTAGGAGAATTTCACTACTTTTACCTGCAGTAAAGAAAAAAAACAATAACCATCACCACAAAGGCACTTAATGAATCACTTTTCTGTGGCTGTTATACACTGTGTGTTCAAAAGTATTGGGACGCTTGAATCTAATATCTAATCTAATATATAGTGATCTATGACTACAGTGTGACATGGTGAGTGCTGTGTGTAATGGAACATACTTGTGTGTAGCACCAGCTCTCGGCCACTGGACCACTGCTCATCTCTCCCTGAGAGGGAGGGGGAGGAGGAGGAGGAGGAGGAGTAAGGACACGTGACATTTGACCTTCCTCTGTCTGGACACGAAGTCCGACGACCACCGGAAACTCACCACTTGACCTTTTACGTGGACAGAGGGAGCAAAGTCAGGGTTTAGTGAGAACATACGGATGCGGCCCCTATCTCGGTCACGGTGGAGACCTCAGCATTATCCCAGCAAACGGTTTCTTTATTGGGTCAGAACAGGGCTTGAGTCGCAGGATGATACCAGCTGCAGTTTTGGAGATGCTCTCACCCAGACGTCTAGACGTCACGATTTATCAAACTCCCTCAAATCCTTACGCTCCCCCGTTTTTTTTCTGCTTCTAACTTCAGGTGGACTGATATGGGCTTTGCTCTGGCTGATACAATATTCACAAATCTAGGAAGCTAAGGCCGATTTTACTTTTTACCTTCATCTCATACAATCTAATAGTTACTGAGACGGAATGCAGAAAACTGATGAAACATTTATTAACAACACAAGACCACGATCAGTGCAATTATCAGGATTCGTTTCCGGTACTGACTAACACAGGGTCCAACACAGGGTCCAACACAGGGTCCAACACAGGGTCCAACACAGGGTCCAACACAGGGTCCAACACAGGGTCCAACACAGGGTCCAACACAGGCCTGACATCAGTGCAGGTAAGTTTCAAACGAATGAGGATACAAACATAATACAAAATACATATGCATATTTAAATGAAGTCGTTTGAAGTCATAGCTCTGCCCTGTTTTGTTTAACCGTGATGTGACAGGAAAGTCACATGGCATCGAAGGAGCATTAACACCCCCATCTAGTCCAGCAGCCATCATCTGGCAGCTCCATGTTTATGTGGTGTATGTTGATTTAAGGTAAAGACTCACCCTGAGTTGATGAAAACGCTTTCTCTCATGCTAATGAGGACCAGGATTACAGGATGAGCCCTGGAATTCGACCTTATCCCAGCCTGGAAGTGCACACAAAGACAAAACAAACACACCACGAGGTTCAAGTTAGAGTCGGGAGTTAGAGTCGGGAGTTAGAGTCGAGAGTTAGAGTCGAGAGTTAGAGTCGGGAGTTAGAGTCGGGAGTTAGAGTCGGGAGTTAGAGTCGGGAGTTAGAGTCGGGAGTTAGAGTCGGGAGTTAGAGTCGGGAGTATCTCGGGGGACTCGAGTCGAGAGTATTTCAGGGGACTCGAGTCGGGAGTATCTCTGGGGGTGGGGTGCTTGAGTCAGTAGTATTTTGGGGATTCGAGTCAGGGGAATCTCGGGCGGATTCGAGTCAGGGGAATCTCGGGCGGATTCGAGTCAGGGGAATCTCGGGCGGATTCGAGTCAGGGGAATCTCGGGCGGATTCGAGTCAGGGGAATCTCGGGCGGATTCGAGTCAGGGAATCTCGGGCGGATTCGAGTCAGGGGAATCTCGGGCGGATTCGAGACAGGGGAATCTCGGGCGGATTCGAGACAGGGGAATCTCGGGCGGATTCGAGTCAGGGGAATCTCGGCGGATTCGAGTCAGGGGAATCTCGGGCGGATTCGAGACAGGGGAATCTCGGGCGGATTCGAGTCAGGGGAATCTCGGGCGGATTCGAGACAGGGGAATCTCGGGCGGATTCGAGACAGGGGAATCTCGGGCGGATTCGAGACAGGGGAATCTCGGGCGGATGGGGGGGGGGTCTCGAGTATGTATTATTTTGGGTATTCGAGTCAGTAGTATCTCGGGGGATTTGAGTCTGTAAATGTTTGAATATACATGTTTGTAAAAAATATTTAATAATACATTAACTCTAATCTGTGGCCTAAATGTGCCATCAGCTATAAATCAGAATCAGAAATCACTTTATTACCAAGTATAATCCAAGTATGTTCACACATACAAGAAATTTGACTTTGAGCTTCCAGTGCAGGAGAAGTACAGACATGATATAACAAATTCAGATGATAAGACTGATACTGTTTAATTTGTATATATATTAATTATTAAACCTGATTCTTAAAGTCTAAGGTCCATTCAGAAGACAAGCACATGAAAAGAAACATCAGGAGATAAAGTCTGTTTCTGAGTATGAGCAGCACACTCCTGTCCCCGTCCCTGTCCCTACATGTCCCTACATGTCCTACACCTCTCTACCCGTCCCTGCTGCATTAACAACAAATACCAGAGAAAATCTTCCTCTGCTGTTGTTGTTGTTGTCGTTGTTGTTATTTTACAGTACAATCAAAACTGGAAAACAGCATGAAATCAAAAATATAATTTTTTTGTTAAATATATAATTTGATTAAATTTGACTCCATAAACAATCTGAACCTCGTTCTGTCCAATGAACCCTGACAAGAGAACCCTATTATACACAATCACATGCAATATTCTTTTTTCTTTCATATTCTAATGCAAAAATTATGCAATTATACAGATTTTATATTTAATTAATTTAATTATTTGTTTTACAACTCAATTTAATCAGAATTTACATGGAATGAGTTCATTAAGTAATAAGTGGATTTTTATTTCCATACACAAACCAAGAAAATCTTATAATAACAAATAATAAAATAAAAAGATTTGACCCTCATAATTAAAAAGAAAAAAAAATTATATATATATATATGCAGTTTAGATTGTTAAAAATGATCAGGTCTAAAAAGCACTTCCTTGTTATAAATTAATGATATAAAAATCATTAATTTAATAACAGGATTTTAATGTAAATAAATGACTTTAACAGGTAAGAAATAGAGTAACTAGCAGTACCTAAACAAGCTAAGTAGTTAGCTAGGCTAGGCTAGGCTAACACCACATCCTTAAACTATTAGCGTGAAAGAAACATCTACAGGAGGGCGGCTGACCTTTCTTCACCTGGCCCAACATCTCAGCGCACACACGTCCGAAAACTCCCCGAGCTGTCACAACTTTCCGTGCGGGAAATCCGCGTCTTTATATCCGTTACTCAGACAGTTAGCAGGTTAGCTGCTATCATCCCAAACACACTGAGAGGGAAGCGGAGCAGTGCGGAGCATGCGCAGTGACGCGGGAGCGGAGGAAACCGGCGCATGCGCACTCGAACACACATTTACTAGACGTTCACTCTTAGGATTTTTTTTCCCAATATCATGTACATTTTATAATTTACAATCATGAAAACAGATATCAATAAGATCATAGAATAGAGTCGAAAAGTGTGGTATAGTAAATTACACAGAATAGAATAGAGCAGAGCAGAATAGAATAGAATAGAATAGAATAGAATAGAATAGAATAGTTAAAAGTAGAGTAGAGTAGAAATAAATATATATAAATACAGTGGTCCCCCACAACTCACAGGGTTACGTTCTAAGACCCCCACGAGTTCTGAAATTCCGCAAAATTTGGACGCACCCCTGCAGCCCCTATGGTACCTTAGTGAATTTATCTAGACATTACATCATTTTTTAAGCAAGTCGGATTTAAGCTGTTTTGCTGTTAGTTATATATATATATATATATATATATATATATATATATATATATATATATATATAATATATATATATATATATATAACTTAACTATATCTAACTGATATCAGTGGCGGCGGTCAGGGTCAGCAAAGTCTTCTCTGCTGGTCTAAACACTATCAGAAGCACTGACTTACATTTACAACCTAAACTCTAATATTTGTTCCATTAAATTGCATTAATTTATTCCCAACAGTTTATTCTCTCATTTCGTAGTGTTTCTCTCGGCTGCACTGCTTCAGTACGTGTATGTGGATATTAGATTTTTTGTCCAATCAGATTTCAGCCTCTATGTGCTGCCATGTCAATCTAATCTGCCCAGAGCCTTCAGAATCAGTACTGCTGGACTTTTTACCACAGTCTCAACAAAAGCCAAGTTGGACTGGTAAAACACGTGTGTAGCTCTGCACACATTAATACATCTGAGTTAGACTTTTTTACACCTACAGAGGAAGAGAAATTGATTTGGTCTCAGACACTTAAAAATAAATGTAGAAGTAAAGCTAGACATGGCTAGCGAGCATGTCGGGAAAGGGTTTGTGCTCCACTTCCAGACCAGTGAATACGAGCTGGTACCACTGGATTACAGCCTCTGAGGGGCGCTGCACATTATGAGTCTGAATCTCTGGTGAGTAGGTTGTGTTTATTTATATTTTTATGTTTTTGTCATGTTATTAGACAAATATTGACTGCTCCAGAGGATGTTGGTGCACAGAAAGATAAACATCCTACAAAGAATCCTACAGAAGGATAGAAAAGTCATCCAGAGCAGGGAAGAGATAAGGCACAAGAGGCTGGACAAAGTGAGAGAAGAGAGCGGGAAGTGTAGAAAGGAAGAAAGAATAGGACATGCATTGGTACTAACATAAAGAGAGGAATAAAGGAAGAGATGGGCATAATTTTACCTCCTTTTTATTAACAAGACATTTTGAGGGATGAATAGAAAAATGACAATTATTTTGTCTTACTTATAAACTATTTAAAAATTGGGCTCTCAAATCATGTTCCCTGAAATAACCCCCACCCCCACCCCCATTCAGTCCACCACCCCCCCACCACCCATTAGCCCCCTGATGTTTTCAAAACCCAGAAATGCCCGCGGTGTGCACCACAGACCCCGAAATCAAAGAAGGTTCTGATAAAATGTGACATCGTGGACTTTGTGCCAAACTTTACTTCAAAGCAGTCGTCAGGTCTCTCGCTCACCTCTCCAGGAGATCAATCAGCCCAAAGCTCAGGATCTCATTTCAGCTCCTCGACGCCTCTAGGTCCGAATCTCGGGCCATTTCTGTTTCATTTTCATCTCCACTCTGGCTCGCAGGTGTGAAAACAAGCTGCACCACGATGACAAGTCAAAACCTCCTTGAGGGCTAGAAATTCTCTTATTTAGATGGTCAGCTGGATCTCCAGAGATACATCAGTGTGCATAATGATTCTCCTCACACTTCTGAACCTTTACCAAGATCCTGCCTCGAATAAGTGATTAATACCACAAAAGCACAAGAATCTCCATAAATTCTTATCATTACAATTAAAACATATCAAATTTCTGAAATGTTCTTTGTCATAATGTTTGTCATTCTGTTATAATGAGGTAAAAACCTGGTAAAACTCCTGCCCTTGGCTTCACTGACATCACAGCAGCCATGTTTCCCTGAGAAGAGAAAAAAAAACATACAGCTGCCACACACACACACTTGATTATATTGCGAAGATCATCCACATGTGAAGCAGGGTGGTGGGAGCATCAGTGTGGAAATCAAGATACAGTCAAATTATTAACAAATCAGAGTCGATCTATGAGCAATTAAATGTTAGATAATAGTAAATATCTATCTATCTATCTATCTATCTATCTATCTATCTATCTATCTATCTATCTGTCTGTCTGTCTGTCTGTCTGTCTGTCTAAATTAATAATTAAGTAATAAATATTAAAACAAAGTGACATAAAAAGAACAATACTGTTCCTACACACACACACACACACACACACACACACACACACACACACACATATATAAATATATATATATATATATATTTATATACACTCTCAGAAATACACATTCACATACATTCTCTCTCTGATCCTCTCTTACACACACACACACACACACACACACACACACACACACACACACACACACACATGCACACACACATAGACACAAGCACACACACACACACACACACACACACACACACACACTCATATAACACACTCTTTCTCATGAAAACACATTTACATACATTCTCTCTCTGATCTCTCTCTTACACACACACAACACACACACACACACACACACACACACACACACACACACACACAGACACAACACACAAACACACACACACACACACACACACACACACACACACACACACACAGACACAGACACAAGCACACAAACACACACACACACACACACACACACACACACACACACACACACACACACACTCATATATACACACTCTTTCTCAAGAAACCACATTTACATACATCCTCTCTCAGATCACACACACACACACACCACACACACACACACACACACACACACACACACTGGAGAAGGGTATGGTGTATGAAAGTGATATGGCTGTACAGTGGTCTGAGGCATGCAGTTTATCAGTACGAGTCGTACACACAGTGTTTCTCTCCCACACTCTGCCTCCTGCAGCTTCCTCGCTGTCTTCTGCTTTGTTCTGATGTAAAAGCTAACGGAGGTTTTGGCGACGCTACGCTGATACACAGCTGTGTTTTTGATTACACACTGAGGGCTTGTGATAAGCCATTCCCATTCAGTCCAGCATGATAGTGCACATGCAGCCCAGACGGGAATCTCCTCCGGGGTCAGGAAAATCTTTCTTCACATGTCCCGGTGATGTTAGGAAGCTGGGGTCAGAGCGTCAGCTCAGCCCTGATACAGCGCCCCGGAGCATAAAGAGTTAAGGGCCTGTCTCAAGGGCCCAAGAGAGGCAGCTTGGTGATACAGAGGCTTGAACCTCGGACCTTCTGATCAGAACCCAGAGCCTTATAGTGATTATGATGTAATAGGTTGGGATTTCAAGCATAAATCAGTATTCAGTTCTCCAGAAAAAAACTGTTCAGAAGTTACCTGAGCGTCACATAAAAGTGGGTGGAGTTTCCCCAAAATCTTGTACTTAAGCAAATGTTTCTTGCGTAATTTTGTCTGTTTTACGTTTCACCTAAAATAAAATCAGAAAAGGGAATATTTTCTGTATTTAAGACTCTTCACATTCAGAGACAATTCTAAATTCAAGGTCACCATGGCTGCTCATCAGCGAGAAATACACATCATTCACCTTAACTCTTAAATTCTGTAAAGCTGATTTGTGTCTGTTGTGAAAAGCGCAATAGAAATAAACTTGGCTGAATATTTGAGGATCGGATGGAAGAGTAGCAGTGTGCAGCTTATCCTTCATTTTACTGTATCAAACTTCATTTACTTGTAAAATTGAAATATTTGCTTTACACCACATTTTTACTTTCTTCAATGTCTCTTTAAATATTTAAATATAAATGATATGCTAATGAAACAAAAGTTAAAGTATAAATTAGGAGTGAAACATACATGTTACAATCCTGCAAGTTTGTTTAGTCTCCGCCTCGCTCTTTCGTCTCGGTGCCGCTGTAGCTACTCGATCCGTACCGGAAACACGGTTTTGTTTTGCACACGCGTTAAATCGCTGCCACTTTCTGTCATCTGCTAATTTTTAGCGTTTTATGTCCAGGTTCATCAATTTCTATTAAAAGGAGAAAATCCTGACAGTTATTTATATATATTTGTTAAAGTATAAGAAATGTTAAAGAAATTAGTAGAACAGTGAAGTAGATCATATCTTTAGAAAATTAAATATTAAATGTAACACACACACACATTTACATTTGCGGCATTTGGCAGACGTCCTTATCCAGAGCGACTTACAACTGAGCAGGGGAGGGTTTTAGGGCTTTTGCTCAAGGGCCCAGCAGTGGCAGCTTGGTGGTGGTGGGATTTGAACCTGTGATCTTCTGATCAAAGCCCAATGCCTTAACCACTGAGCTACCACCTCCCTCACATCTATATAATAACACATAAATATACACATCTGTGTTACTCAAACATAAACTATTTCATGTAATTTTGTATATTTTATTGAATCAATTACATTTGTGTCAATTTATTTGATTATTTTATTGAATCCATATAAAAAAGTGTATTGCATTGATTTGATTTATTCGATTTTTATTTATTTAATCAAATTCTATACAATTGTATTAATTAATATATTATTTCAACAAGCAGGCATTTTATTTTTTTTTATTGTTTTTTAATGTAAACTTCACAAACGTTGATTATAAAAAACTGCCTTAATAAAAACGACAAGCAATTTATGTTTGCATTTCTCTCACCCCTCTAACTGGACCGAAATTCTACCCGAACCATGACCTAAAACCTGAAGTACGTACCGACCCCGTGAATGTTGTGTACCGTTACACCCCTAAATATAAATACACTACTATACAATCGATTTAAAATACTTTACACTGCTAGATTCTCTACACCAGCAATTAGAACACGGACCAGGGCAGGAGCTCTGTGTTCCCCGGTGCTCTGGGGGAGCGATAACGTCACAAGCAATAACGTCACAAGCAATAACGTCACGAGCAATAACGTCACGAGCAATAACGTCACGAGCAATAACGTCACAAGCAATAATGTCACGAGCAATAAAGTTATGAGCGATAACGTCATGAGCGATAACGTCACAAGCAATAACATCACGAGCAATAACGTCACGAGCGATAACGTCACGAGCGATAACGTCACAAGCAATAACATCACGAGCAATAACGTCACAAGCAATAACGTCAACGAGCAATAACGTCACGAGCGATAACGTCACGAGCAATAACGTCATGAGCAATAAAGTTATGAGCGATAACGTCATGAGCGATAAAGTTATGAGCGATAACGTCATAAGCGATAACGTCATGAGCGATAAAGTTATGAGCGATAACGTCATAAGCGATAACGTCATGAGCGATAAAGTTATGAGCGATAACGTCATAAGCGATAACGTCATGAGCGATAAAGTTATGAGCGATAACGTCATAAGCGATAACGTCATGAGCGATAACGTCATGAGCGATAACGTCATGAGCGATAAAGTTATGAGCGATAACGTCATGAGCGATAACGTCATGAGCGATAACGTCATGAGCGATAAAGTTATGAGCGATAACGTCATAAGCGATAACGTCATGAGCGATAACGTCATGAGCGATAAAGTTATGAGCGATAACGTCATGAGCGATAACGTCATGAGCGATAACGTCATGAGCGATAACGTCATGAGCGATAAGTTATGAGCGATAACGTCATGAGCGATAAAGTTATGAGCGATAACGTCATGAGCGATAACGTCATGAGCGATAAAGTCATGAGCGATAACGTCATAAGCGATAACGTCATGAGCGATAAAGTCATGAGCGATAATGTCATGAGCGATAACGTCATGAGCGATAACGTCATGAGCGATAAAGTTATGAGCGATAACGTCATAAGCGATAACGTCATGAGCGATAACGTCATGAGCGATAAAGTTATGAGCGATAACGTCATAAGCGATAAAGTTATGAGCGATAACGTCATGAGCGATAAAGTTATGAGCGATAACGTCATGAGCGATAAAGTCATGAGCGATAACGTCATGAGCGATAACGTCATGAGCGATAAAGTTATGAGCGATAACGTCATAAGCGATAACGTCATGAGCGATAAAGTTATGAGCGATAACGTCATGAGCGATAAAGTCATGAGCGATAACGTCATGAGCGATAACGTCATGAGCGATAAAGTTATGAGCGATAACGTCATGAACGTCATGAGCGATAAAGTTATGAGCGATAACGTCATGAGCGATAACGTCATGAGCGATAAAGTTATGAGCGATAACGTCATAAGCGATAAAGTTATGAGCGATAACGTCATGAGCGATAAAGTTATGAGCGATAACGTCATGAGCGATAAAGTTATGAGCGATAACGTCATAAGCGATAACGTCATGAGCGATAAAGTTATGAGCGATAACGTCATAAGCGATAACGTCATGAGCGATGAAGTTATGAGCGATAACGTCATAAGCGATAACGTCATGAGCGATAACGTCATAAGCGATAACGTCATGAGCGATAACGTCATGAGCGATAAAGTTATGAGCGATAACGTCATGAGCGATAGCGTCATGAGCGATAAAGTTATGAGCGATAACGTCATGAGCGATAACGTCATGAGCGATAACGTCATGAGCGATAAAGTTATGAGCGATAACGTCATGAGCGATAACGTCATGAGCGATAAAGTTATGAGCGATAACGTCATGAGCGATAACGTCATGAGCGATAACGTCATGAGCGATAAAGTTATGAGTGATAACGTCATGAGCGATAAAGTTATGAGCGATAACGTCATGAGCGATAACGTCATGAGCGATAACGTCATGAGCGATAAAGTCATGAGCGATAATGTCATGAGCGATAACGTCATGAGCGATAAAGTTATGAGCGATAACGTCATGAGCGATAACGTCATGAGCGATAAAGTTATGAGCGATAACGTCATGAGCGATAAAGTTATGAGCGATAACGTCATAAGCGATAAAGTTATGAGCGATAACGTCATGAGCGATAAAGTTATGAGCGATAACGTCATGAGCGATAAAGTTATGAGCGATAACGTCATGAGCGATAACGTCATGAGCGATAAAGTTATGAGCGATAACGTCATGAGCGATAACGTCATGAGCGATAAAGTTATGAGCGATAACGTCATGAGCGATAAAGTTATGAGCGATAACGTCATGAGCGATAACGTCATGAGCGATAAAGTTATGAGCGATAACGTCATGAGCGATAAAGTTATGAGCGATAACGTCATGAGCGATAACGTCATGAGCGATAAAGTTATGAGCGATAACGTCATAAGCGATAAAGTTATGAGCGATAACGTCATAAGCGATAACGTCATGAGCGATAAAGTTATGAGCGATAACGTCATGAGCGATAAAGTTATGAGCGATAACGTCATAAGCGATAAAGTTATGAGCGATAACGTCATGAGCGATAACGTCATGAGCGATAATGTCATGAGCGATAACGTCATAATCGATAAAGTTATGAGCGATAAAGTTATGAGCGATAAAGTTATGAGCGATAAAGTTATGAGCGATAACGTCATAAGCGATAAAGTTATGAGCGATAACGTCATGAGCGATAATGTCATGAGCGATAACGTCATAAGCGATAAAGTTATGAGCGATAACGTCATAAGCGATAAAGTTATGAGCGATAATGTCATGAGCGATAACGTCATAAGCGATAA